>CAXKVX010000372.1:0-617852 GCA_964058865.1 Eleocharis quinqueflora
GGGACCACTGCACAAGGAGACAACTGGTGCTCCTGGCGTTGCAAATAAACAGACAGCTCCTAGATGTTGGAATCGTCGAAAAGCGACGATTCCAGGATGTTGGAACATCTGGAAGGAGCGCAACAGACGATTCTTATCAAAACAAAATCATGGCCTCGTTGAACCTAGCGGTGCTGGCACGATGATAATGGGTTGAGACAGACACGCTCTCTACAAATAGGGCATTAGATTTTATGCTGTTATGTTTCTTATTTTCCTCTTTTCCCTGTACGTTCACATGCTTGTGAATATTTTTTATTTCATTAACGAAAATTAGTAGGCTTTACTTTACGTCCACTGCGTCAAACCAAAAAAAAATCAACTGAAATGGTGAAAAGCGTTACTCTATATACTACTAGCAGGTAGCAGCAGCAGCATCTCTATCTCTTTGCACGTTATTTTCTGTTAAAAGTGATATTAATAAAGGAGTATATTATATGTGACAGAGCTATATCTACTATAACTGATCAATGCTAATATCAGACTCTAATTTAGTCTGATCACACAGCAAATTATGCTGGGTAATTGGGGATTCCAGTCTGTATTTTTATAAGGATAAAAAAAAGGAGGATTTTATTATTCTGATCTAAACCGTCAGAATAAAAAATGGGCGAATCGACACGAATAGAATTGTAGAGAGTCTTTTAATAATAGATTTGATTCGTTCATTATGATTTAACGATTTATATTAAAATAATTAAGTAAATTCTATCTCAGCTATAAAAAAAACAGGTAGTGAATTCTAAACCTATACACTAAATCTTAAACATAAAGAAACAGTCCTTGAAGGAGAACGATGAAGGTCCAATTTTAAAGAGAAACATTTCATATTATCATAATTAATATTATATATAAAGCTTGTTTAGTGTCGGTGTGTTCAATTTTTCTGACACTCCGACACGTCACCTTGCTATTAATTTGCATTGTACGTGTGTCCAAGTCATCGGACATGCGACACATTGCTAATAAGACACGCCATTAATTTCAGTATAAATCATCAATAACATTGATTTCATGCAATTAATTTTTATGATTTTCTCATTTCATACAAATCATCGAACTTAAGAAAGAACTCTGATGGTTATGGAGATTGAAGAACCCCCAAGTGGTAGGTTGGTGGAAAGAGATATTGAAATACACCAAAACTAGGAATGAACAAAAATATTCCCCTTTTTGGAACTCAATTATTCAATATACACATATCATTGACATCAATAAGGTGGTTATACTAGGGGATGGAAAAGAAACAAGATTTTGAATAGATATATGGTGTGATATTGTGCCTTTGGTAGTAACTTACTCTTCCTTATATCATATTACTATCAACCTAAATGTTACAGTGAGTGAGGTTCTGACAACAGGTATCAGCTCCTTGGAGTTTAGGAGACAACTGTCTCAAGTGCAAATCTCAATTCTTTTGCATCTCCAAACCAAGGTAGCATCTATACAAGTATTAAATGAGGGTCCAGACAAAATAACATGGCAAGGAGAGTCCTCAAGAATAAGAATAACAAGAAAGATTTATGATTGGTTGGAAGATGGAGGCATTTTTGATAGATCGTGGGGGGTAATTTGGGGGCTCAAAGTACCAAGAAAAATTAAGATTTTTATCTGGTTAGTAACCAGAGGGGCAATTCTGGTAAAAGAAAACCTGAGTAAGAGGGGCTGGCAGGGTAATACTAAATGCATGAATTGCAATGAAGGAGAGACAATTACATACCTTATGTTTGTATGTCAACACACACAAAAAACTGTGGGAATGGATACTGAGTACATTGTGCATAGATAGAACTCCAAAAAATTTGCAAGATTTAGTTCAATGGTCGGTTAGAATTGATGGAGTTTGGAAATTCTTATACAAACATATATGTGCAGCTGTTCTCTGGATTGTATGGATACATAGAAATAAGCAATGTTTTGATGATAAGCCAAAAATTAGTTTAACAGGGTTTAGATCTCAAATGTTAATTATTTTGAAATATTGGGCAGGTGTATGGCCAAGGGAGCAGCAGGTGCAACTGAAATAGTGGACAAATGGAGTTGCTGCAACGATGCAGGGGGAGAATTAAGAGCAATTCAGAGCAGCAGGGTAAGGGCCATATGTTTTGTGCCAATGTTGATGAGCTTGCAAAGAACTTTTATGCTTTTTATGTTTTTTACAATAATGTTGGCGGGTTGATGGGAAGATGAGAAGATAGGGATATGGGAATACTTAGACGTTAATATAGTCAAGATAGTAGATGGATATAAAGAAATCTATACTCGTTGGAATAAACGAAAGAAAAGATGAGGATATGGCACCAGTGCTGGCCCCGGCACTGGCTAACTTGATCTAAACAGGGGCAGGGAAGACACAGGGTGCAGTGAGGGGGATGGATACTCATTCACTTCTGGTGTCGCGTACTGTTATTTGTCTGTTTTTACTTCTTATTTTCAATAGAAAATGGAAGTGGTGGTGTTTCCCCCACTTATTTCAAAAAAAAAAAAAACTATGATATTTATTATAATATAACTGTAATTTCAGTAAAATGATATTATTTAACAAAAAATTTGAAATTAGTATAATTTCTCTTTTTATCTTTCTAATATAAAAAATCTCTTCTTAAAAATAAAGAAGCGACATTACGTCGCGATGCAATTTCTAATTATTACTTATTATTCATTTCCAAATTCCAAGATATTAAACTGAAAAGACTTCATACCATTCGGCCCAATTATCCTGGTATAGGCCGAAGGGTACTAAAACAGTGTCTGATAAATGCAATAGTGGGCTTCACTTTTAGCCTCATGGACCGTCGCATTAATTGGTTCGGATAATTCGGAATTTGATGGATCTTTAAACGGGCTTGAGTTGTTACTTGGTTTTTGATCCATTAGGAAGCTCATAACACAGCGCAGCAAATTTACCCAAAGCGATATTTCTGAAGAAAAAAAGTGTTTAACAAATTTACCCAGAGCGATATTTCTGAAGAAAAGTGTTTAATATTTAATTGTTTCGAATTGCACTTGCACGAGAAGAGAGACTTTGCTTTCAAGTGTAGTGACGAAAATAAAATAAAATAAAATAGAAGCAGATCCTCACGATCTCAGAGATATGGGATGGGACATAACCATGTGCTTCCCTCCAAATTATATTCAAATAATATACCAATCAACGGCCTTAATTTCTTAGTCAAACACTCAATAGGCTACAGGCCAGCTGGGACCAATCTCCAACTAGAACCAGTCCTTTTTCAAATGAAACAAAACAAAAGTATAATGAATATTTCACAAAAGAAGTATTACTTAATAAACTCCAATCATTGTTTATTTAACATGTTTGCTTAAGTGGGTATTTGGATTTAATTTATGAATGAATCGTTCGTGCAGAGTAACAGTGATGAACTGGTAAAATATAAGTTGGTTTAGACGAATTCGTATTCTCTGAATTAGAATATTTTCTCGTTTCTTATTCTCAACGCTGCTACAATGTTTTGACATGTTCGTACAATAATTGCTACAGTGTTCATTCAGTAAAACTATTCATACTTTTTTGAAAATTTCTGACCATTTCATGAGATACGAATTCAGTTTAGACAGTTCGTTTTAGGAAATTGAAAGTGTAATATCTTACCTCTTTCTACTCGAAGAAAAGAAACAGCTATTTCACTGAGTGAGTTTCGTTTTTAATTCAAAAGGTAAAAAAAAAAAATCTTCAGCCGAAGTTAGTTTAAGATGCCGATATTTGACAAAATCTGCCAAAACTCAAATACATTAAATACAAATTTATAAATATGATAATTTCAATACTAGTTTGTTTTACCTTCTTATTAGTAGGATAATGATGTATTCATTGTACAATATACAAGTGACATTTATGCGAGATGTGAATTATGTGCAAGTCTAAGGACATACAAATTATTTAGAGTTGTACAAAAAATATCGTCAACATGTTTGGTCTGTTTAGCTCGTTTGACCCGACCTGTATTTTATCGGGTGAGTTTTTATCGAATTGATTACAAATTTTGATTTTGGTAAACTCATATTTATAGATTGATTTAAAATGTTGATCTAGATAATATGTCCGTCTAAATTCCGATTCGATAAAATAATTACTAAAATACTATGATTTACTCATTTTCGTTCACATTTACAATATTATTCACTCTTGATTTATTATTGGAACCATTGTAAAAGTTCAAGGCTAACGGTAATTAATTCAAGATATGATCCTGAAGCTCATATGATTATCAAATTTGAGACTTTTAATTTTTTTGTTCATCATGACTTGTTATTATTGTCGGAAAGAATCAAAGTTAAAAACAAACTTAGGAGCTTTGAAATATTTAAACATAATAGTCGTTTGTTTCATGTATGTAATATTGAGTTGAAATTTTGATAAAAAAATTAGGAAAAATCATGCCAAAAAGAAGAGCCCCTTAAGTCAAAGCGTGAGTCCGGCACGAGATCCGCGCGTCAGTGTCAGCAAAGAAACTGAAAGAGCAAAACACGATACACTGTATCAGCGTCCAAAAAATTATTAACCTGTTAGTCATACAACCTTACAAATGATACTAATATTTTCTTTTCACTTTCAACTTATATCTAAGCTATTCCATCTTCATCAGAATCTGATGGCCACACATATCCACATGACTTTCCCTAGATTTTCCTTTTCAATTTAAATCTTGATTGAAATCTCGTCGTTTTCGTCAAATTACGTCTTTCGTCAGATTTTCATAGCATTTCAATTTGGCATTTTCTCCACACATATCCAAATATCCACATGAGTTTCATTAGATATCAGTTTGGGTTTGAATTAATTAAATTTTACCTTTGCTTTATAAGATTTTTGGATCGATTGGCTCGGTTAGATTAAAATAATATTTTGAATTCATGTTCTGATTAGAACTAAACCAACGCTATGGCAATTTTGATGTAATATTTTCTGAAGTAACACAATTATGAAATATTAGCTTGATAGTTATTCCTTTAAATGTTACCTTCTCTTAACTTTACATGTTTTCCGGTTACAAATATTATGTTATATTTTATCATTTGATCTTCGGCAAAATACTATTTAAATTGTCTCATGATGTTAATTTGCAAAATATATTATCTTGTAAGAATATGTTATGAAAATTATGTTGATATATGAGTTATTTTAGGAGTATTTATCTTGTTAAAATCTCATAGACACCGTACTATTCTCAAATTTGCACAACAAACTTCCACTGAAATGTGTACTCTGATATTTATTATCAAAGACAATGATGCCAATCATTAGCATGTAAAAATGTAAAATCAATTATTACATATAGTTTATATTTTTCATAAAACCCATTTGTGCGAATGTGGGCCACATTTGGTAAAAAAAAATTAATGCTTGATATTTGTCTTCATATCTTTGTTTTAAGCAAAGCCAGACTGAAGACAAACAAACACTCAAGGTTAAACTAAAGCTCAAATGAGAACATATTTACTATCCATGATGAATGATTTACACTAATACCCTCAAATCTTCGTGGAATATTTTTACGCCCCATTATCCCTAAGAAGTAAGAGAAAAATTCATTTTTTGTAAATACCAGTTTGTACATCCTTAACAATGATATTTTGACATGTATTTATTTAGTATTTAGGAGTCTTTATAGCCGAAAAAATACTAGCATTTTTTTACAGATACAAAACTTCACAGACCGAAGGGATTTTTAACGTTAAGTGCTCGTAGGATGCACTATAAAAATAGTAAAAGTTCCAGGGGTGTAGCTGAAATATGGCTCCGAATACCTTTTATTGATTATTATATGAGAATAGATTCAAACATATAAAAAATGTGACACGTCTTAAGATCCAAAGAAAAGGATTTGAATAATTAAAAGCCCAATTAGCAAGTGGACCCGTTAGCCTGGTAGCGACCCGACAAGGACACGGCAACTCCACGCACAAATCGCCTCTCCAGCTCAGATCCAACACTTTTCTCATTATCTTAATTTTACCTCTTTCCCCCACACCTTATATTCTACGACTATCTACTTTGTTCGCTAAAACTACTTAAACTCCCTATACTTCTATATCAGCGGCCTATCAGGAGATTATGGTATAATTCAACAGTGGAAGTATCATCCTTGTTTATTTTTAAATCTCCCACATGCGGACATTGTCCTGTACCTAGCAGAGGATTAAAGAAGGCATAGTGGATACCGGCATATCACATGGTCTATTCGACTATTCCATCACATAATACTAGTATTTACTATTCTTCTCTGAATATCATTGTACGACTCTTATAAATTAAATTATTAGTGTATTAGGTCGGTATCCTTAGAGATTCAATAAAAAATACTAATACTCTTATTGGTTCCAGTTTTTTGTTATCATGTTACTTATTGAATGTGTTAATATTTGTAGTTTTTAATTACACACTGTCAAGTGTTCTCTTGGTCAATTCTAAAATAAAATAAAATTTGGGATCTAGGATGCACGAATGCAAAGTTGTATTTTGATTGGACCACACAACTATTTACAGCTTGATTAGCTTATTTGACTATGTTTATAGATTGCTAATGTTTGGTCTTAGATAAAGAAATTAAAGTAGTTAAGTCTTGAGTACTTTATTAACCACCACCAACCATTCATCCCTGTATAGGCCAACTGGCCAATTAATCTTACCGGGTACTTTATTGGTGCCGCGAAGCATTTCCAATTTAAGCTCCAACTGGAGAAAATGCGTTGAAAGGAGGAGCTGATCTACCGTTTATACTGTCGGATTCAGTGTGGATATCACAATGTATACCACATGTGTGGAATTGTGCATGTAATATTAACGGAAGCATTGAACAGGACCTAATTTTTGAAAGAGAGTTGATATATCGATCTCTTCATCGATCTGTTTATCGATTTCAACAAGATGGATCCAGTCGAGCTTAGTTTGCATGTTGTTTTTGTTATGATGTATGTTGTTTTTTGTATTATGCATGTTATTTTTGTTATTATGCATACAATTAACTAAACGCTCGACTGAAAATGAAAGTCGCTACACTCATCGATGCGAACATGACGAATCCAATTGCATTTATTTTGAGAATTGTTCGAGTTATGACGCGTGTTATTTTGGTTATTATGCATATTTTATTTGTTATTTTGTATGTAATTAACATGCATAATAACACATTTATCTAATATAATTAACATGTATAATATAAATCATAAGTAGAACAAAAAATAACATGCATAATAACAAAAACAACATGAACAATAAGTAAAATAGCTTTTCGTCGAAACTCAACTCAACGAGTCTGTATCAATGATGAAATCAACGCAAAAATCAGCTGAACATTTTTCTTTTTGAAATAGTCACATGAGATCAAAAACAAAAAATTTGAAAGGCGCATGGATTGGCGTTCATGTTTTCAAGCACTCATGTGTGTTGGGAACCGACGAACCGTACTATGTAACCTTTTCCATCAAAAAAGCATAAGGGTGAATTTAATGTGTACATTTCTCAATGGAACCTTTAGTAAAAAGGAAATGCGAAATACATGGGGCAGCGTTAAGGCGATTTATTCCCTCTTTTTAGATGAATTCGTATTTTCTGAAATAGTTAGTTATTTTAAAACGGAAATTGATTTTTTACGTGTTGGTACTGTAATAATTACTGTGCGAACGGAGTACGACGCTATAGTTGTGGTGAGAATTCACGAGAGCTCGCTGTTCATTTCAGTGAGATATTCCAAAGAATATGAATTCTTTTTAGATAGCGATCATGTCGTTTACGCAAAAAAAATTGAGTTGTCTCTGATCTAAAGTTTCATTATTTTTCTTGGAATAATAAATTTATAAAAAGTAGTTACTTATCACTCTAAATAATATTTTTTTTCAAAATGACACTCTATAACTGAAAATTAATTATTTGCCGTTAAAAGCTTGATTAATTTCTTTTTGGCGTTTCACTCTTTAAGTTCTACAATTTATATTTTATTGACTTGTATTATCTGAAATTTTAAGACTATGTTGCTATCTAGTAAAGATATGTTTTCTTCATCGTGACCTTTGTTACTAAAACCGGTCAAACATAGAAAAAAAAACAGCTGGTTACTTTTTTCATATTTGAATAATACTTTCTTTTAATTTAAATTATCCTCGAAACTAAAAGGAAGAGTCAAACGTGCATGCAAGCCCTCGTGTTTTTAAACTCTTTATTATCAAAGCATCCCATAATTTAAAGAACTCCAATATTCAGAAGGGTTTATAAGCGAAAGAAAGAATACATAAAATAGTAAAACACGAGGGAGTATTTTTTTTAAAAATAAAAATAAGATGTGGCACCTCCAGTAGATATGGGCCGTCTAATATGCTTTAAGATTCGTGTATATTCAAATTGTATATTCAACTTATAAAATTCAAAGTTCATCTCGAGAGGTCGATTCGCAAAGTACAATGAATCTGGAATAGAGAATGCGGATACTTGTGTTAATTGGTTATTTTTTTAATCAAATGCATTAAAAATTTAAAATAGAGGAAGATGAAGAACTTTCACTGGGAACGACTCTGCCAGCACAATTTTCGAAGTTATTTACAAATACAACAATTATTATGTAGTTATAGTAATTTATTTTTGAGCAATTTAATACAATTTATAGATTTAAATTTCCATATTATACAAGTAATTCAGATATGTGTATGATTATGTAGTTTCGTTTAAAAGAGCAAGTAGTCTTATATTTGTTAATAAAATAAATGAAAATGGCAAACTTTTATTATTTTGTTTTTATCGATAATATTTTGCATTTAAAATAGCACAATGTGCAACAAGATTTCTTAAGTAAAAAACATGAGAGAGCTTGATGCTCCTAAAAACAAACGCCATAATTTTATTATTTGTTAAATAATTTGTCCTTAAAAAATAAAATTACGTAATCATTGATATATATAAAATTATTATATATAATATACTATTAAAGTTGTTGTTCAGTATAACAAAGTACCAAATAATATTTTTACAGCAATAAATTTTAAATCTATATTTTTTATTAGATGCTAAAAAGTAAATTATTATAACAACGTAATAGTTGTATTTATAATAACTTCAAAACTATTCAAAACAAAAGCTCAAAATAAAGATGACATACGAATAATATTTTATTTTTATTTACAATATGTTTTTTAAAAATTAAAGCCCTAGAATTAATGTAATAGTTTGTTGTGATAAACTAATTTAATAGTTGATGCATCTTTTTTTGTTGATGCAGGGAAGCATATGATAGTTTTTATCTATTTTATGTTTTTACTTTTCTGCATTTTGACATTAGAATCGTGCTAAACAAGTCAAAACAGTGCATACCGCAACCAATTGATATATCGATTGTATAAATAGATACATCAATAAACAAGGTTCAGCCCAATTAGCTAAGTTCAAAACAAACTTAGAGGTATGTTGCCAAAGTTATGAAGCAAACGGTAAATCGATAGCGTATTGTTTTGCATATCGATATATCGATATAATGATGTACCTTACTTAGCTCTAACTTGAAAATTGGTTAAGTAAGAGTAATTTTTTTGGAGGATCGCTAGAAGTAGTTTTCATATGATATATCGATTTGGTATCGATTAGATTGACAACATTACTATATTTTGTATATGTTATTTAAGATGTTGATTAGCTTGATTATGTCTCTTTTTTCTATCTTTATTATCATATTAAAAAGTTTGGGTTGTTATCTGTTATTGCGTTTACATTCTAAAAGAAGTTGCAAAAAAGTTTGTGTAAAAAATAGATTGTGTGATCTGCCTACAATGGCGGAGTCACGTTGATGCAGGAGTGCAGTTGAATTCTTCTGGAAAAAAAATTAAAAAAATGATCATATATAATAAATTTTTTTCAAAAATGACTATATATTTGAATTTTTTGCATAAATGACCATGTAAAATATTTTTTTAAGAATAACCATCATTTCGAACCCCTGAAAAAACCGTAAATCTTAAACCCCTGACGAGAATCCTAAATATGCCCCTATCTAGCTGGCCGCGTAAACCCAAAAAAAGAAATGTTATGCATATTTAATAATCAGCTGGCGTTCTACATATCTTATTCGAATAAAGTTATGAAAGAAATCAGTAGTTTAAGACTGACTAAGTTCATTGATCTAAGTTTTAAATTTCATAAAATAAAAAAATGAGAAATAAGAAGAATAATAATCCAAATTACATGCTACAGAAATTTAAAAAAAATTGCATTCAGTTATCATGCAAATTAAAAATTGGCCTTTCCAATTTTATAAAATGTCATTTTGATTTCCATCTCAGTTATGTTCTAATTTCTTACTTCTCAAATTCTGAAATTGTTGTATATGAGATTGGTATCTCGTGCAAAGATTTTATAAATAATTTAATAAACAAATTTCCCTCGCTATTTTCTAGAGTTGATATACAGATCGATATTAATTATTAATACTCGTTCACACTGTAATATATGATATATGCAATATGCATAATCTATGAATTAATATGCATAATAAATTGAAATACATAAAAAACTGAACAAAATGATATGATACCTCTATTTGATATGCATTGAATGAATTCGATAACTAGTTATTATGAATTCGATATTCAGTTATCATGCATGTTATTAGATTTATTATACATAATATTTTTATTATTATGCATGTACTTAGATGCATAATAACAAAGAAGAAAACTCTATATTATTCAGTAAACATGCGTACTATTTTTTTTAGTATTAATGCATATTAAGAGATTTAATATGCATAATATTTCAGTTATCATGCATGTATTTTTTTTTTTTAAGAATAGATAAGTGATTTTTGTTCTCAAATATTATCAAAACCTATTTTTGTTGACACCATGCATCTGCTATTTCTTATGCCGCTCCGATAATGCACCACGATATGGTTCGTTAATTTGTAAAGTCATAACGTTGATGCAAAGAAAAATAGTAAAAAATAGTAAGACATGTATACGACTCTTTAGTTGCTCAATTTGTACAATAATTAAATAATTTAAAAAATATATAATGTGCTAATAATCCAAAATTAATTGTCATGTATACTTTTATAAATCTATCTTCCATGAAAGAAAGCAAAATAATAGAAAGTGTGAATATGTTTCGTTTTTCACGCGGCATCAATACAATCATGCGGCTAAAATTGTGGACACCTACCATTTCTCCTTGCTAAGATACACACCCTTCCAATGAAAATTTTCTTTATTTAAAAAATCACCCCCACCATAGGATTTATTATTTATTAATTTCCATTTGTTTGATTCCATCATATTTATTTGTTTCGGAAAATATATTAAAATTAAAGCTGTCTCCTTTCAGTCTCAACCTCACGCTCCTTCTGCTCTCTATAAAGCAACTCTCATCTCCTCCGATGGCCTCCTTCCTCTCCACTCGTACCTCGCCTCTCTAAAGTTTTTCTTTAGCCTCACACTCTCTTTAGTAGATAGTTCTCTCGTGAGGGTTAACTTAAAGGTATTAAGAAACTTCCTCCCGTAAAGCTTTTAGTAGATCTGATGCTAAAGTTTTGATTTCTCGTTCGCGCTTTCCGATCTAGTTCGTTTTGAGTTGCTATGCCGTAGAAATCCTGTTTTCGTATATTTTGAGGCGAAATTTGCGTAGTTTAAATAGATCTAGAGATGGAATCAGAAAACTTATTAACAGGGAGCTGGGATAGATTTCAAATCCGATTGTAATCGGTAGCTCGAATAAATTTTGCACGTCACTTGTATTTTAGGAACTTGAAAAATAGCAACGGATTAGTAGTATTTCTGGTTGGAACTATTTTTCTCTCTAAAATTATTTCCTTCTAGTCGTTTGCATCTTAGACCCTGAATTCTTTTTATTTACGTTATTTTTTCGAACCGAGAAAAACTGGAACAAATGCTGATTTAACAAAAGGGATTTCAAGTTCCTTTTCTACTTTTTTACTTAAATCTTTGCACCTAAGCACTTAAGCTTCTACTCAATATCTAACTGTTCTTTTTTGTTTCGTTTTTTTGCCTCTCTGCAGTAGATCTAACTTAACTAAAAAAAAATCATGAATCACTACTCCATGAAGAGTTCTTTGGTTGCTTGTGAGGAGGTCAGAAGCCCTTTCTCGGTATCGGATCGGCGCAATCCTGTTTTCTGCCCGAAACCGCGCCGTATTGGACCTGTACCTCCCGTCGATTCTGTTAGACCACTCCGATGGCAAGCATGGTATTTATTCAATTATGTCCATCCCTTTATTTCAATATATTACTGTCTTGTTTCTATGCTTATTTTTATATATTTGTTGCTAATCTCTGTCTCATTATCACCTTTTAACAGTTATCAAATGGATCTGTGTGATTTAAGGACCGGGCCTGAATTTCTGGATTTGTTCCTGCCAAAGGTGTGTAATTATATAAAAAAAATCTCAGTTTGTTTCTTAATATATGTATTTAAATATTTTATTTTATTAGATCTGTGAGCTTTAATTTGCTCTTTTACTTTCATTTTCAGGCTGAGGAACAAAGCCCAGTGGCCTCATCCCCACCGTTCTTTTCCGGTTCTCCACCGAGCCGGGTTGCAAACCCGGTTGTTCGCGACATCCGGTTCGGTGAAGACCGCCCACTAACACCAACACCTTTTACAATTAACAACGGGCTCCACTCGGTAGCCATGCACCAATCAGGCAACGGCGTTCCCATGTCGCCACGCAAGGGTTGCGTGAGGTCCGCCACAAAGTTTGGTTTCCAGCCGGCAGCGGTTCGTGTCGAGGGTTTTGATTGCCTCGAGGACCGCCGCCGCCATGGCATAACTGCTGTGGCCTAACAAAATTGCACATATTAATATTATAACCTAAAGTATTACAAGTTTAAATCAATCCCCTTTGGGTGTTCATTAATCCACCTTTTTTTCTTTAAGAGCATATCAGGGGTAGAGAGAAGGAGAAAGAATCAGAGCAGTGAGAATTTAATTTGCCTTAATATTATTAGTTTATTTTAAGGGAAAATTGAGGGTACTTTGAGAAGAGAGATGTCATGTAAATTGAGGGTATCACTGAAATATGTAAATATAGAAGTATGTCATGTAAGATATATCATTATCATTATCAATGGGTTAGTTGGGAAATGGTAGAGAGATAAGTGGGGGTGCAAGCCAATCTTTGTAGTGGCGTTTATTTCCTTATTTTGGTTTTATGAGGGGTTAATTAGTGAATGTTAGGTGAGAGTTTGTTTTTCGCTTTTATGATGAGAAATTTGAGGCCTGGAATTTGTATAAAAGAAAATGTGTGAAACAAGTGGTCCCAGTTTTGAGTCCCGAGATGTATATAATTTTTATTTTACCGTTATGTAAAAGATTTTGTACCTTTTTTGAAATATCAAGCTTAAATATATCAGTGTGTCATTGTGATTATTATAAATTAACTGTGCTATGTTTGGCTGCAGTTATCACATCCTACGGAATGGATGTGGATATACGCTGTTTTTAATTCTTTTTAAATGTTATTGTGCTGATATATTAAATTTAATTAAAATAATTTAGTTAATATATTAGAATTAAAAAGTAATATATGAATATTTATAAAAATATTATTATACACAAAAGTGGAGGGTTTTGATTAAAAGTGGTTTGTTTCAAATTCAAATTTTCGTCATATTTTATTTTTCATTCATTATTTTATCATATATTAATAATTATTAGTGAATTAGTGATTTTATATGACATGATTGTAAAATGTAGAGAGGTGTATCTGATATTGAAATTGTTGATCGATGTGAAATTGTTGAGATATGTCTATACGCCGCATGGTGTACTCGATATGCACCTAAAGATATATCGAATATTTGAGTATATGCAATAAACTATTTGAAGTATTTATATGTAGCATAGATTAACAATTTTCAATGTCTCCATATGTATGTTTGATTTTATAACTGATGCAAGTTGAAACAACAACTTTTTATTGGCCGGTGCGTCTCTTGAACTGCTCTCAAATAATTCTTAATTTTTTTGATATGATTTCGAAATTATTGTTATTCTTGTTTATTTTTGTGTTGGTTGGATCTAGTAGGAAACGATGCGTGTGATCTATCTGTACCCATTTTTTTAATTTATAAAATTACGAATTTATTGTTCGTGATACTGCTTTCGTCGTGTCCGCAACTAATTGTAGTGGAAATTGGAAAGCGATAGAAATGTTTTCAATTCCAATTGACAGGCAGAAAGGTACCTAAATTTTTAATTCGAATCAAATTAAAATGTGTAAACACCGTGTTGAGATTCGCTTCTATCCATAATCCATCACACCGTTTTTATTTTCTCACATGATTATATGGAAAAGTTCCCCACGACATTTTAGTTTTCAACCATGTCCGTTGTCAACTTGTCATTGAGTTTATGATTTAAATTATTTCCACTAAAAAAGTAGATAAGACATATATGTGGTCGTTTTCAAGGGTTTGCATCTATACGATTTAGCTCTAGATTGGTAGATTATGTGAGCTAAATAACTTCCCTTTCATTTGTTGAAAATAATAATTTTCGTGTGGAGTAAATGGTTGCGAATCTGCTGCTCGTCTCGTCAGTCAGCGCAGTTCTGCTCTCATCAATCGATCTGATCGTCACAAATCGATTGATCGTTAGCGAGCAAGGCGAGCAGAATTTCGACGAATAGCTCAGTGCCGGAATCAATCAGAGGGGTCTAGTTCTATTTACTCCCAAAGTGTGAGTATGACTGTCATGGCAAACATTTTTTCTGTATAGACTCAAGCCAAAATTAACATTTTTTGTAAAATATGGTTGCTTATGTTTATGTCAAGATTGCATGTCAAAACAATGTACCTCTTAATATTTAACATATTATTTTTTTCCAAATTTTATAGCATTAAACTTATAGAATTAATTCTATGACATACTTTGTTTGTAGATTTTAAAATTATACTAGAATCTTTATCTTGTTATTAATTATTTTAAAAAAAAATTATTTCTGGTTCATATGTCGTAAGATTTTATTCAAAATACATATTCAAATACTAAAAACTGCAAATATACTTTGTAGTAGCCAATCGCATGTATATTAAAATCCGTATTTTATAACATTGACCAAGAGTATCATAATTATATGCTATAAATTTAGCTTAAATATTTTACGTTTTAAAACATAGGGTTTTTTTAATTGGATAAAGCTGAATGTTTAAATATGAAAATTAAAACCCAATTCTAGTTTCGAATATGCAATCTTTCAAATTGAAAATAATTTTTGCCATAAATATTATTGGATTATACTTGTCTATTGTTTGACAATTTGTAAAATAAATTATTACTAACTTTGCATATGAGCTTTGGTGAAGTTGCATATTGAAACATGTACAAACTGAAATTGCACATGCTAAAGTCATGCTCAAACATGCTCAAGACATTAAGAGATGGCTATACAGTGCTCAACAGAGCACATCGTTACCATAACACTTCATAACCCGTTACAACGGATTAGCAACCTGTCATAACGGATGTCCAACCCGTCACAACGGGTCAGGAGAAGAGATGCAGTGCAAAAGCTTGGATTTGGCAGAGAGCAGCGTTACTGTAACGCTTTCCTAAGGCGTTGTAACGTCCTCCAACTCGTTATAATGGGTTCACAACCCGTTGTAACGGGTCTTGCAACACATCGCAGTCTTCCTGTAACGCTACAGTTGATTTTGAAGGAATCAAGACTCCAAAAAGTGTCCAACCTATAAATATGATGCAAAGACGAATCAGCAGTGTATCAAACACCCCCACAAGTTTTCAAACATCAAATTGAGCACAACAAAGAGACCAATAACCTTCTCCTCCAGTTATCTAAACAAGAAAGCATTAGAATATCACCTATAATCTAATTGTCAGTCCGAGAAATTACCTTTAGTTATATTTTAGTTTTTGTTGCATTACATTTGTGTTGTCAAGTGATGCATCATTTGTTCTTGATTGTTTTGATAGGACCTGCAAGGAAGATTTGGTTCCTGAATACCCGTGGACGTAGGCCTAGTTGATTGATAGGCCGAATCACGTTACATCGAGTGTTCTTTTAATTCTCTTGATTGCTCTTGCTCTCTCTTTACTCTCTCTCTTTATTACTTTGTTATTTGTTGATTTGTGAATTGTATTACTTCTAGAAATAGCTTGTTTTAATTCTTGACTAGATAATTAAGATCTAAAAGCTTTAATTTGAAATTATTGATTGAAAATGCTTCCGCCTAATAATTTGATTTTAATTTTGCGCTTTAAGTCCAATATTTCTAATAAATATAATTTTAAATCCATTTTCATATTTTTAATGAAAACATTGAAGAACAATTGGTACTTTCAACTTTGTATTAAAAACATTGAACCATTCAAAATTCCAACATAATTAGATACCAGCTCGAGGACTTTACATGCTATTAAAATTTCATCTGAAATCCAGTACTTTTTTTTAACCGTATGTATTAATTTGGAATGCAAATGAGAGTGATGAGCTCCAATTAAAATGGGTGTTGCACGCCATGATTTTGTTTGAGAGTTGAATTTATCAAAAGACCTTATCCTTTCATTTCTCTGTTGATGTGACTCAGCCGTTAGTGTTCTTTTTTTTTTCCTAGTCAAAATAAAACATGATAGACCAAAAAATATAAAAGACAAAAATTTGGGTGCTCCAGAAGTGAGTATACTGAATATTCTAGTCCATATGATCAGTTCAATTTAAAGAGATTGATGAAAAATAATTTATTTTAGTTTTTGCAGTGTTTTTGAGAAAACATTTTCTTTAATTTCGATAAATTAAACGTCCAGATGAACTAGACTATTCAGTATATTCATATTTTAAATACTCAAATTTGTTGCCAATATAAATTGATGCTAGTGGAAAAGTAATAGGTTTTGTGGTGCCTTGTTGTAGCTCCCCACTAGATACCCCCTTCTAAAATTCCAGCCATACATATTTCACTGGATAATTTGACAAGCATCAGAATTTTGTTATCTCAAATTCAATGGTCAAGTTAAATTTAACCAAGTGTAACACAAAATATTCTTTTTTTTTTCCTAACATTTTGTAATATTATAAAATTAACGGTCTGATTTATTTGCCTTGAAGTTCAATGAAATCTGTAGTGGACCAGTGATATGGGCCCATGCAGATTTAATTGGTGGGCCAGTGATCACTGACATATCATAATTCATACCACATTGGTGCAATAACTGTTATACCATAGTTAAACACGATTGAGATCATCTAATTAATTACCAAATATATTTTATCTAATTTGCCCACATATTTTTTCACCTTATCTTCAATATCTTATTAATTACATTCCACTCACTTTATTATTATATCAGATCAATATTTATATCAAAATTTTGTAATTATTTTAATGTTTAAAACTAAATCTAACTGCAAATCTGCAATAAAAGTAATATATTCTTAAAATATTTTAGATTAATCTTTTATAGAATATATAAATTATTCTTAGTATTTTATTTTGTACAACAACTTTCTTTCTAGTTTTTTTGTAACACAAGTGTTAGTGTGTTATTTTACAAATTACAAGGTTATAGACAAAAGAATTATATTTTCAAAGTTTTCAAAAAAAAACTTTAAACTAGCTGGAATCTTCTTATAAAATTATATTCTTTTCTCGAACTTTCTAGGCTGCGGGCTTATTTGAGAAAAAAAAATTACAAACGAAAAAATCTTATAGGTACCTACCTCAAATTATATAGTAAAAACTATGCACTACTATTCTACCCAAGCACAAATTGATGATGACTGCAATTTTGACAAATCAAGTTCAAGCACGTGTTTGAGCTTTCCTCTATATAGCTCTCTGCCCCTAAAAACAACTAGACATGGTATATATATTTTGATTGAAATATATTTTGTTATGAAATACTTTTTATTTCCGATAATTGATCCGGATTCTAAATATAGTCCGCATAATAAATAATTAAAATAAATCAAATTTTATTATCTGTAGAAAATTTAATTTGAAAACTAGTCCTAAAATAACACCAGTTTAATTTGAACTGTTTGTATTTCTTCCACATACAAATTATAAATAAATACAAATAATTCTATTATTTTACCTAATTACTGTGTTTAGTATTAAAAGACGACAAAAGAAATATTGGAAAAGGAAACTTATTCTGCTTGGAGGAGTAAGGAAATTTTCCTTTACCAGCATCTTTTCATAGCTCTCTTATTGGACACAGTGTCATTGTCTTTTTTCATCTTTTTTTTTGGGAAGAATAAAGGGCTTTTTTGCATTTGCTTTTTAGGATTTCTAGATCTTGGGTTTATACGTTATAGTTCTCTAGCATTTAATTAGGTATACCAACATCATTTCGTTTGTTAGAATCAATAATTTGTACTATGTTGATGGCATGAGGCCTTTACTGAACGCAAAATCGAAGCATAACCAGAAGCAATTACGCAAAAGACAAGATTTCAAGTTTTCAACAACGTGCCATCATTAACCTTTAAATAGACGTGAGAACCGATTCGTTTTAATTTTGCTGGTTGCAAGGTATATAGTCAGTTTATGTGAAAAATGTCGAAAATTCGAGTTGAAATCTGAACCGTTGTTTTTTTTTTCAAGTTCGCAAAGTAAGTTTCCAATGTCTTGTCTCTGTAGTGCGCAAATTTTTTTTGCGGCCTGTAAAACAAGTCTTCAGAACTGCCTTGCAGGTTGCAACGCAAACTATATTGATTTTTTTTTTTGCGGCCTATAGAGAGTTGCGAAACATGCTTTGTATATTTACAACATCTTTATAACTCAACCAATAATATGAAACTTGCCAATATTAGTTTCTCATTTACCACTGTGCGTGCAGTGAGATCGAGTATGGATTCGTATTTAGTGCCGCAAAACACGATACAGCGCCACCGACGACCAACTCGAACGAGCTTCAAGTACTAATTATAGTGATTAAGAACAATATTCTCTCTCGCAAGTTAGAATTCAGCTCTGATAAATTAGTACAAATTTGAATTAGATTTGAAACAAATACTACACTTCTTCTAAAAAACTCGAATGAACTTTAGAAAGTTGACTTAAGATTAATTGAGAAGCTCATCTCGCGTAGAAGAAGCGCGTCGCACATAACAAAGTTGAGTTGATCAACTCCATTGAGTTTCAAGCTTTACATCTGCTTGTCTATCTCTATTGAATAGAATTATTTTCAAGCATTACTATTATATATGTTTTTATGCTATTCAGTGTTTAATTCAGCTCGTGCACAATTTCACTAAAGTGTATTATCATATTATTAAAACCCTATTTTCATTAAAAGATAAATAAAAATACATTAAACTTTACGTTTTTGAAAATCAAATTCGGACACTAATCCGTGAATGAATCCGCCCCTGAGCTATTTGCATTTTGTGACGGCAACAACTGCATTGGATTAATGCTTAAAAATGAGAAGCTTATAGTTGGAAAATTCGCGAGTAGAAACATAATTTGATAAAAAAAATATTCGTTGAATATCTAGGATCAATTTGGTTAAAAAATAAAAACTTTAAAACTACAAATAATAAACGTATTATACTTTAAAGACTAAAGGGTTGTCTTTTAAGGGTACAACTGATAATTTTAAAATTTATAGGACAAAAATCATAAAATGGTTATACTTCAAAGATTATTTGTGTAATTTATTACAAAATATAGTAGAGTTTTGCTCATTTAATTAAGATAATAAAATGTTTAATGTGAAAGATACGTGTTTCAAACTGTTAGATAGTTTTGTCCGACTAGAAAAAAATCTCCCTTTCGTGAATTCAAAGAAAAAAACTAATGAAATATATTATATCATTGTAAACTTAATAAAACAAAGTACAGGGACCTATTTCGATAATAACCCAAACATAATTTATCAAAGGCGATGCTAGATTGCTAGGCGCCATTTCTAATCAAATTGTTGGGTTGTAAGTTTTATAGACTTGGCAATTACGGTCCGGCTTTGTGTCGTTGCAGCTTGAACAACTGAACTATTTTTGCAGCCTTTGTTTTGCATCCTTTCAATTAGGAAAATTTTCATAAATATTCAAAAGTTAGAGCAAAGTGCAAATAGTGTCAAACCTCTTTAAAAGTTGCACCGATGATTTGTTAGATTAATTTTTTTTAATTTGACAATTTACAAAAAATGTCAGTACTAATTTTTCATAATTAAATTTTGGTGAGTTATAGTTATATATGTACATATTGATATTGTAAAGACTCAAATATGTATGTATAAATTAAGATAATCACATAGACATCACAAGTAAGAACAAAAGACATAGGCAAGCATTGCTTTATCATAACGCAATGATAACTCGTCACAACGGATTCTCAACCTGTCATAATAGATTGTCTAATCGTCACAACGGTTTATCAATCCGTTATAACAAATTGAAGAGGAGAAGAGCCAGGAGACATGGCATTTGACAGAGCTTCCGTTATAGTAACACATGCCACACCCATCACAACGGGTTGCCAACCCATCATAACGGGTCCCTCATCCGTCACAATGGATTCCTGTCCAGAAGGGCCTAAAAATCAGCCATATTGCATTGAAGAGCAAAATGAAAAAGAAGCCAATGTTACAATGGGTTCTATAATGGGTTGAGGGAATATGTAACACAAGCCTCCCTGTTCAAGATTTCAAGACTCTAAGATGTGTCCAACCTATATATACATAGGGGATACGAACTAGAAGAATCAAGAAAGTTCTCCCCAAGTTTACAAGCATCCATTTGAGCACTAGAAAGAGTACAAGAGCCTTCTCCTTTAGCATCGATAACTTGAAAGTATTTAAGATAGCTAATTTTCTAATTGTTAATCCGGTAGAACACTTTGTTGTTTGTTTTTGTTTGGTTGAACTACGTTGTGTTGTCAAGTAGTTCATCATCGTCCTTGATTGTGTTGTCAATCAAACAATTTGGCTTTTATAGAGCGGTGTAGCCTCTTGCAAAGAATTTGAAACCTAAGATCGGTTGTTTTGTTGATAGAAATCTAAGATAAGTTTCGCAATTGAAAAAACACTTGGTTTTAGTGGAGTCGATCCTGAAAGATATTTTTGGACCCAGAGGTCCCGTGGAGTAGGTCTAGTTTGTTTGTAGGCTGAACCACGTTAAATAGTGTGTTCTCTTGCTCTCTTTTGCTCTTGACTCTCTATTTTACTTTATTTGCATATTATTTCTTGAATTGATCTATTGCTTTTCGTACTTGCTTGATTGAGATTTTAGCTAGGTGATTAAGGTCTAAAAATTTAAATTATAATTGATAAAATACTTCCACATTGGTGTTTGATCTTAGAATCTCATTCTAACATGATTAAGAGCACAAGTAATACTTGCACTCTTAAAGTTTTTTTTTACTTCTTCTTAGATTTTCATACACTTTTTTCTTTCTTTTGTAGGTGTGGACTTAGTTGTCGTATAAACTTAGGGGAACAATTAATAGTGGTGTCCTTAATAGGGGTGTAAACGAATCGGATACGGACGAATAATCGTCTTACCGTATCATTATCCGTTAAAAAATTTCGGATATGAATACGAATTCGAATAGTCTCGGATACTGATACGGATCGGATATTAATCGAATACCAGATACGGATCGAATATCGGATGGATACAAATACGAAACAAATATTATTCGGATAATAAAAATAAACCTTATTTGATATGTGTTTATCCAAATGCATCAATGAATTACAAAAAAATGTGGTACATAAACACAAATTATATATAAAATTAATTAGATTTGTAAGCTTCATACAAAATCCAATAAAAATATATATATAATATGAATTTTTTATTATGAATTCGGATACAATCGAAAAATATCGGATACATGTATCTTCAATAACTTCGGATATTATTAGATTATAGCTAAACGGTCGGATACGGATAGACAATAGCCAAACCGTATCCTTATCCGTTAAATTTTTTCGGATACGGATACGAATCAGATAATTTTTGTTATTTTTCAGATATGAATCCGGATAAAATCGGATATTATCCGATCCGTTTACACCCCTAGTTCTTAAGCTTATTAATGACAACTTATAACTTGTTGATATTTTCTTATTTTGTTCATATTTACACCATAAATATTATATTTTATGCATGCTTTCTTATTTTATTTAATTAATAAAAAAAATAATAAAATAATATTAAAAACAAGAATAATAAGAACAATAATAAAGATAAAGATAATAAAAATAAAAATAGTATTAATAAAAAAATAATGAATAATATGAATAATAAAAATATTAACAATAATGATAATAACAAAATCAGAATTAATAATATCAATAATTGTTACACAGTTACAATAATATATATTTTTTTATTTTGTGTATCTTTATTATTATTATTATTATTATTATTATTATTGTTATAATCAAATAATATTAGAAAATAACAACAAAATATAATAAATTTAAGAGCGTAATTATTACTTACTGTTAAGTTTATATGACATCTTACACTTGCAAAATCAGAAAAAATGCACGAGAATATGAGGAAAAAGTAAAAAAAAAATCTTATGAGTGCAAGTGTTACATGCGTTCATGGGTTCAATTTTTAGAAGTTTGACTCTCTCAGTTGTTTTATTCTAACTTTTGATTGTTTACGAGACAAATTCTGTCGATTACGCCGTATCTTCACTTTATTCGCCTCTTGTCCTTTATGTCATGTTTCCTGTCCTCTCCTTTTCAGTTTGTACCCATAGCCGCACACATCATCTATTCCCAATTTCATGTTTCGGTCTTATATTTCCATTTCTGTCCTCTCAAAATCTGGTATTTTTTTATTTAATCTCTGATGCAGTAATGCTCAATTGTTTGAACACAGTTTCTACGTGGTTGAGAAATGAGAACATTGTTGTAAACACCGATTGTCAAGAAAAATTAGTCCGATCGGATAAATGAATTGTCACCTGCAATATATTTTAAGAGTTTTTTTAATTTGAATAATTATTTGACCATGAATTACTTGTAATATAACATCGACTTGTGTGGACTGAAAACAAAAGACAAAATTATAATTAAATGCTCAATTTTTTGGTATACACGATCAAAATTATAATTAATTTTCTATACATGATCAAAATTGTAATTAAATGTTTATAATCCAAATAGGACGGAAACAATAGATTTTTTTACTGTTCAATAGTAAACTCAAGTTTCAAAACGTAGTTTTTCTACCGTCTAGTCGTTCAATCGAAAACCCCGAACTTTGACTACTTTTATCAGTAATATTTTCATAATTACAAAAAAAAAAACTGAGATTTTGAAGGTAAGTAAAGAGAGACCAACTTTCGGAATAACAAAGCAGAAGTAAGAGTCTATGAGCCGTTGGACTTGAGCATTGACAGTGGGCTTTATCTTAATATTTTTGAAAAAATGTAAAATAAAATAAAATGTAGATTAGGATTAGAGTTATCATTTCTCCTTTTATTTTTGAAAAAATGTAAATACATTTGATATTGCCTATAGTTCTAGATGCTTTGCCATTTTAAAACTATTTTCCTAAAAATCTTCCAGAATTAATCTTTTCTATCAGAACTTGATATACCGTATAAACTTCACCAACATGAACGTGAGGATTGTAACCTTTCACCTTTGCGTGTCTGACCTTGCGCTCATTACAGTTCAAAGTTATGATTTATGATTTATGATGCATGCATGGGATTGAATACGACTGTTTGTTTGGCCAACTAGATGCAATTATATTATCTGGTATTATGGGGTTATTTTGTATTCTTCTATATTATACCAGTATTCTAATTGGATTGAATCTGGAAAAAGTCTTTCTTTTTTCCGTATGCAACCAATTCTTTTTTATTATTTTACATTTTGTTCATGTGCGGATTCAAAAATATTAAGTTCAGATACATGCCTAAGCTTGATTTCCGGATTATTTTTTTTTGAATTCGAGCAATTTTCTTGCTATTTTCTGTTATACTTTTGTCATTTTTGGTCTATATTTTGTCATCTTTTGTATTGTGCTTAAGCTTATATTCTTGTCATCTTTTTAGTCTTCTGTGAATTCTCCATTGATTTTGGTAACTTTTTTTTACATATATGATAGTTTTGGAAGTTAGTGTTGTTGTCTTGTTGGTAATGCTAGAAGTTTGGATTTATATTTTTTCTCTCTTTTTCGATAAATATTGGGTCAAACAATTTAAAATATTCACAAGAATTATATTTGAATTGTGAACATAAAACAAAAACTGTAGTCTGTTATTTTTTTATACTTTTATTTTTACTACTGCTATTTACATTTCAACTCACCAGCAACAAATATATATCACATGCCTATTTCAAATGCACTCTATTAAAAATTTAAAATCATGGCTTTAATAACATTTTATTCCTATAGCAAGAAAAAAGTCTTATGATTTTAAATGTTAGAGTCGTCGTGGATTGAAAAGTAGCACTCGTTTTAGGTAGGGAAGATATGAAATCTCCATCCCAGTTGAGGAAGGAGACACTGGCACACTGCACAGGATGAGGCTTCCACGTCTGATGCGGTACCATTTTGATAGCAACACATCTCCCCTCATTATATTTCTCAAAAAATATACTAATATCTGAAAAAACCCTAATGTATTTCGTATTTCCGTCAACCCTTCCATTCCTCAAAAGTTCAGATAGGCTGTACAATACCAATAGTATGTGACAATTGAAATTGTTGAGGGATGTTGATGTATTTGGTTGATCTTTTTTTTTTTTGGTAAATTAAAGTGTAAATTGCTTGGCATGAGGTTGGAAAGTGTCCACATTAAATTGTTGCTTGCCTCATCTCTGAACTGAACTGAACACAACTTGTTTGTATTTATTAATTTTGCTGACATTTCACTTTTTTTTTCTGTTTTTAATTCCGGTAGTAGTTTACTTTTATGTTTCTTACATATGGCCAAATGGAAGTAATTTCAGGATATAAGAAGATATACAATATGGAATAAAAAAAGGAAGATAGAGTACTGTTCTCTCTCAATGATTGACATGAGTTTACAACAGAAAGATAATTTGAAAAAAGATTATTACCACAGAAAATATTTTCTGAAAGTTCCTTTCAGTTTAACAAGCATATACAAATAATAGATTTACATATTGTTACAAAATATTTCAGGAAGATAATTTGAAATACTTATCCATTAAGTCTGAGGATGCTGTAAAACTTCAAAAGAAAATTTTGAAGTTAAAATAAAGCGTCAAACTTTTATCAAGATATAACAAGAGTTGTCCAAAAAATCACATCAAATATTTTTCCAATAAATAATATAAATATTGTACTGCTTTGTTATGATTTGCAGGCTCTTAAAGAAGTTATGCTGGCATATGAACTCAAGCAGCTAGCTAATGGGTTTTAGCTGCATTTATGTGCCTCGTGAGAAAAATGTATTATTCTATAAACTTGTTAATTTGGATAGAGTCGTATAAAGCTGAGTGTCTTATATACTGGCTCTAAGTTTTCTCTGTTTCAATTGGTGTATGCTATTGTAATTGAACATTTCTTTACTGAAGCCTACGGGTAATTTTGGCAAAAAAAAGAGAAGAAGACTATGGAACAATCTGCAAAAGTTTCTCGATACATAGTTTCAATTTAAGCGGATTAAATTTTCCAATATAAGTGGTGCTTTTGTTTTTTATTATTATTATTATTACTATTATTATTGGTTCTCATGGTTTCTTGGTGCTGCAAACATATGAAACTTGGAAGAAACCTTTTTGGGTTGGTGAAGAAAAATAGTACCAAGTTACAAGGCCCAAATTAAAGGCCTACTACTATATAGTAGTAAAGTCTGATATATACCTTTCCTTTTTCCATAAAGAAAAGTGTTTGTTCCAATCCAATAAAACATCTAAGCTGCAGCCCAGCCCATAAAAAGCACAAACTAATTAAAGCAGAGAACCGATGTACAAGGCCCATAGAGAAAAGGCCTTCTTTTGCAATTTGCATTTCTTCAAGTCCATAACAGCAATACCTGTTAAACGTGCACAAGTGCACAACGGTCACAAAAGTAACTTCTTTTGTCTAATGAATATTTTTTTGTCTAACTGCTTCATTAATTAAAAAGAAAATTTTGTTCTGTTCGTTTGAATAAACGACTAAAACAATTATAACGGTCAAAAATTATGATCGTTTTACAAGCTCTCATCTACATTTTGAAAAAACAAGTCATTACAGAAAAACTTTGATTGTGTTTATAGTGCTGATATGGCTGGCAGTACTGATAGGAGCCTATCAGTACTCAGACAAATAGAAAAATACCAAACCAACAGGTCATACCAATACTCATACAGATCAGGTTCTTAGCTGGTAGGAGCCTACCAGTATTCAGACAAATAGGAAAATACGAAAGCAACAATACTGACTAACAATGGCATAAGCACTGGCAATAGGTACAGAACCGGTACATTTACATCAGGCTAAGCTAATGCCCCTAAAACAAAGAAAGAGCATATTTCAGTTCAGTTCAATCATGAATTTAAAGAAACCAATCTTCAAATGGTCTTTTGATGCCTTCGTCCTGGTCGAGATTCTGTTGTCCTCTTATTTCGACAACAAGTGAAAGAACAAAAGTAAAAATCGGAAAAAAAAAATGTGAGTAAACAGAAGAAAATAAAGAAAGAAAGAAGAAAATATACTTACCAATATTAGTAGGAAAAAAGAAAGAATAAAATACGGAAGCAAATTTCAAACATACAAGAAAAAACAAGTTCTACGGTATATCATTGAAGGGTTGGGAGTGAGTGGGATGTCAGAGAGAGAAAGCAAGCAGGATCTAGAGTTTCTCTAGACCTCGACCGCCTCTCCGGTCGTTGTCTCCTTCTTCCTCTTTCTTTTTCTTCTTCTCTTTCTTTTATTTTCATGTGCGGTTACTTGAGGGGATCCAATGGAGTTGCTTGAGGAGATCCATCGGAGAGAGGCATCGGTCTCGTATAGGTGAGTGAGGAAGAAAGAGATGTTGTCGGAGAGAGTCAGAGAGAAGTGTTGTGAGAACTAAGCTGGTGTGCCAGCTGGGACACAGAGCAGAGATGAAATCTGTCGGTACTGAACTACACCAAAGATGGAATTGCACTCAAGATACAATAAGATCTCATTATAGATATTATTTAGTTTATGTTATATTTATTTCTATGTTAAGCAAGGGATAAAAAGAAACCTATTGCTATTTTAGTTAAGAAATTATATTTAGTTTTTGTTGCTATGTTTGATGTAATGTAAGAATAAAAGGTTGAATGAAAATTGAAAATGGTGCTGTTGTTTTTGCACCGCAACTCTTTCTCTTCTTCTCTACACAATTCATACTCTTATTCTGTTGTGATAAAAAGCATAGTTTCGAGTAGAAAATCCAACATTTGGTATCAGAGCCATGAAAAATGGAGAGGGAGAGAAGAGCCAGTCCGGTTCATATACCAGAGCCAGTGTACCAATCTAATACCCGATGTTAAACGATGCAAATTACGGGCTGTGGTCTGTTAAAATGAAGATAATTCTGAGAGCATTGGGTGTATGGAATGCCGTAGAGGGGAGTGAACCTGTCGAGAAAGAAAAGGATCAGGGAGCCCTTGCTGCCATTTCACAGGCAGTGCCAGATTCTGTAATAATGGTGATTGCAGAGAAAGAAACCTCAAAGGAAGCATGGGAGACTATCCAGCAAATGAGTATAGGAGAAGAGCGTGTCAGAAAAGCTAGGGGACAGGTTCTGAAGAGACAATTTGATAGGTTAGGCATGCCAGAAGCAACCACAATTGTTGAATTTTCTCAAAACCTGATCAGCACAGTATGGGAGATCAGATCATTGGGGATAGATCTAAAAGACAGTGCAGTAGTGGAAAGGCTATTTAGTGCAGCTCCAGATAAGTTTCTGCTGATTATAGGTATAATTGAGCAGTGGGGCGATACAAACACCATGCCCATAGCTGAGGCAGTGGGGAGATTAAGGGTGTTTGAAGAAGGGATGAAGGGGAGACAAATACACAAAGAAGATGATGAAAAACTAATGCTCACTAGAGCTCAATGGGAAGCATTGGCTGAGAAAGAGAAAAGAGCTGGAGAAGGATCTGAAAGGAAAGAAAATTGGAAGGGAGGTGCGAATGGAAGGAAGCCATACAGGAAGTTCGACAAAACAAAGGTGAAGTGTTTCAATTGCTCAATATATGGGCATTTTGCATCTGAGTGCCACAAGCCAAAGAAGGACAGGGTAAACTTAGCAGAAGAGGTAGATGAGTCAACCCTTCTCATGCATGAAGTGATAGGAAGCCAACAAGTAGTCAGTGAAGCAGAAAATCAAATTGTGAAGTCTGTCAAATTACACATGGTAACAAAAGAAAGAACCATGGGAGATATTTGGTACCTCGACTCAGGGGCGAGCAACCACATGACAGGGTGTGTGAATCAATTCACTGACCTTGATACTTCGATACAAGGGAAAGTGAAGTTAGGAGATGGCTCAGAAGTGCTGATAGGGGGCTGTGGCACAATTAGAATCAAAGACAGAACAGGAGAAGAGAGGAGACTAACTAATGTGTATTACATACCAAAGCTCACAAGTAACATCATTAGCCTGGGTCAACTCGAAGAGAAGGGATGCACTGTGAAAATGGAAGAGGGTTTGCTGAAGGTGTTTGACAAGATGGGGAGGATGATTATCAAAGTTCAGAGATCGAAAAATAGATTATACACACTGAAATTAGATTTGATGCAGCATGTGTGCCTTCAGACCAGCATTGATTCTGACACAAGGAGATGGCATGCGAGATATGGACATATCAATTGTGAATCACTGAAGAAAATGTATCAAGACAATCAGGTTGAAGGGTTACCAAAAATCGAGAACATGCTGGAGGCATGCAGAGAATGCATGGTTGAGAAACAAAGAAGATTGCCATTCCCTCAACAGGCAAAATTCTGGGCAAGTGAAGCCTTGGAACCGCTGCATGGTGACTTGTGTGGGCCCATTAATCCTCAAACACCAGGTGGTAATCGGTATTTTTTATTAATTGTGGATGATTACAGTAGGTTCATGTGGTTTACCCTTATGAAAACTAAAGATAAAGCACTTATATCATTTAAGGAAATTAAAAGGGAAATTGAAGTTGAAAGGGGTGCAAAGGTGAAGGCACTCAGAACTGATCGTGGAGGTGAGTTCAGATCAGATGAGTTTAATGAGTACTGCAAGGAGCTGGGTATCAAATGATACTTGACAACACCATATTTACCACAGCAGAATGAGGTAGTTGAGAGAAGGAATCAAACCATTATGGGCATGACAAGGAGTATGATGAAGGGAAAGCAAGTCCCATCAGAGTTTTGGGGAGAAGGGGTGTCCATTGCTGTTTACATTTTGAATCGAGCACCTTCCAAGAGTGTAGTTGGTATGACTCCATATGAGTCTTGGTACAAAAGGAAACCCCGAGTTGATCATCTCAGGATCTTTGGCTGCCTGGTACATGTGAGGGTGACAACACCAAACCTGACAAAACTTGAAGACAGAAGCACCCAGATGGTGTTCATTGGGTATGAGAAGGGGTCCAAAGCATACAGAGTGTACAACCCTGTCACTGAGAAGGTACACATCACAAGAGATGCAGTGTTTGAAGAAGACAAAGCATGAAAGTGGGACAAAGTGGAAGGTAACACCCAAAACCAGATTGGCACCAGATTCAAAATAGAGCAAGAGGGCACTGAAATACACAATGAGCCAGTTGAATCATACCAGCAGGACAGTGAAGATGAAACAAACCTAGATTCAGGCCCAATTGTGTCAGCATATGAACTAGATGGAGATACAGATGAGGAGGAGGACAGTGAGTCAAATGGAACACCAGTGAAACTGAGAAGTCTTGATGAGATCTATAGTGAAACCGAGCCAATACAGCTGAATTGCACAGAGATGTGTCTGATGGGAATGGAGGAGCCAACAAGTTGGGATGATGCAGCAAAGCAAGATAAATGGAAGTGTGCCATGAAGGAAGAAATAGAAGCAATTCAGGAAAATCAAACATGGAGCCTAGTAGAGCCTGTCAAAGGGAAGAAGGCAATAGGGCTAAAATGGGTATTTATGTGTAGCAACAAGGTGTTGATTTTGAAGAAGTGTTTGCTCCAGTTGCCAGAATGGAAACAGTGAGATTAATTGTTGCTTTGGCAGTGCAACAAGGGTGGTCACTGCATCACCTAGATGTGAAAACGGCCTTTCTGAACGGTGAACTGAATGAGGAGGTAGGTGTATGTCACACAACCTCCTGGCTTTGAAGTAAAGGGAAGTGAACAAAAGGTGTTGAGATTACACAAAGCACTCTATGGGCTGAAACAAGCGCCAAGAGCATGGAATTTCAAGCTAGACAGTACATTAAAAGCTATGGATTTTGAAAGAAGGGAGTTAGAACATGCAGTATATAGAAGGAAGAAAGGAGAAGAGAGCATACTGGTGGGGGTATATGTTGATGATTTGCTGGTCACAAGAACTTCAGAAGTTAAGATTGCAAAATTCAAATCAGAGATGATGGAGAAATTTAAAATGAGTGACCTATTATCTTGGCATAGAAGTGCAACAAGCACCTAATGTGATCACTTTGAGTCAACAAAGTTTTGCACAGAAGATTCTCAAAGAATGTGGGATGGAGGATTGCAACCCAACTCAGGCACCAATGGAGGCAAGACTGAAGCTGAGCAAGAACAGCAATTATCCTGCAGTAGATTAAACAAAGTACATAAGCATTGCAGGAAGTCTCAGGTATCTACTGAACACATGACCTGATCTGGCTTATTCAGTTGGCATGATAAGCAGATTCATGGAATCACCCACAACCGAGCATATGGCAGCTGTGAAGCACATCCTCAGATACATAAAAGGGACAATCAATATGGGTTGTGTGTACAAAAAGGCAACAGATGAAGATCAGAGGCTAACAGGTTACTCAGACAGTGATATGGCAGGAGATCCAGACGATAGAAAGAGCACATCAGGGGTTTTCTATTTTTTGGGAAATAACCCAATTAGCTGGTCCTCAAGAAAGCAAAAGGTGGTGGCATTGTCATCTTGTGAGGCTGAATACATTGATGCAGCTGCAGCAGCATGCCAGGGAGTGTGGTTAGAGTCCCTACGCTCAGATTTCCTCGATCAGGGAATTCAGAAGGTGAGACTCAAAATTGACAACAAGTCAGCAATTGCTCTGTGTAAGAATCCTGTCTATCATGATCGTAGCAAACACATTGACACTAGGTACCATTTCATAAGAGAGTGTGTCGAAAATAGGAGGGTTGAAGTTGAGCATGTCAGTACGAACGATCAGCTAGCTGATATACTGACTAAGCCATTGGGAAGACTGAAGTTTATCGAGCTTAGAGAAAGAATTGGTGTACATATCGTGAACAAGGGCACAACCAGCTTACATGGGAGAATGTGAGAACTAAGCTGGTGTGCCAGCTGGGACACATAGCAGAGATGAAATATGTCGGTACTGAACTACACCAAAGATGGAATTGCACTCAAGATACAATAAGATCTCATTATAGATATTATTTAGTTTATGTTATATTTATTTATGTGTTAAGCAAGGGATAAAAAGAAACATATTGCTATTTTAGTTAAGAAATTATATTTAGTTTTTGTTGCTATGTTTGATGTAATGTAAGAATAAAAGGTTGAATGAAAATTGAAAATGGTGCTGTTGTTTTTGCACCGCAACTCTTTCTCTTCTTCTCTACACAATTCATACTCTTATTATGTTGTGATAAAAAGCATAGTTTCGAGTAGAAAATCCAACAAGTGTGAAAGAGATGAAGTGAGGCGGCTAGGATTCCCTCCTCTATTTCTTTGCTTTTTTATTCCTGAAATCCTAATAATTCTATATAGCTCCGTGGAATCTCGCACGAAACACGGAATAAACGAAACAAGATGGAATGATTTCGTTACCCATTCGTTTAATTAATGAAAATTTGGGCCTTTCGTTGATCGTTTCGCGCGACAAAAAACGAAATGAATTGGCTTTTTCGTTAACTGTTTCGTTGGGTGAAACTAAACGGTTAAACTAAATGGACCCATTTTGTTGACAGGTCTAAACAACATGAATTTATTTGGGTAGTTTTTCATTACTTGGTAGTGATATATGAATGAATTGTTCAGCTCTGGATCAAATCTAATTTGAGTGCACGTTTATTAAAAAAATAACTTAATTGCATAATTATTAATGATAATTTGTGATTGTAATTGATTAATGGTAATGTTTTTATCCATAAAGACTCACTCCATGTAGTACTCTTTTTTTGGGACCTAGGAAGAGCCTTGGTTTACCATAATGCAAGGAAACTCGTCACAACGAGTTTTCAATCCGTCATAACATGTTCTCAACCCGTCACAATGGATTACCAAATCATCATAACGGGTTACAAACCTGTCACAATGGGTTGAAGAGGAGAAGAGCCAGAAGACAGTACAGAAGATGAATTTGGCAGAGTCTTGCATTACTGTAATGCATGCCCAACCCATCTCAACTGGTTGCCAACCCGTCATAACGAGTTCTTCACCTGTCACAACGTGTTCCTGTCAAGGAGTGTCCAGAAGTCAGCCGGAGATGCAACGAAGGGCAAAAGTGGAAAGGTGCCAATCTGTTACAATGGATTCTGTAACATTTGAGGATTTTTGTAATGCAAGCCTTCCTGTTGAAGATTTTAAGACTTCAAGATGTGCCCAACATATATATACTTGGGGGATATGAATCAGAAGCATAAAAAAACCCTTCACAAGTTTACAAGCACTCAATTGAGCACCATAAAGAGCACAATAGCCTTCTCCTTCAGCATCCACATCCTGTGAGTGTGTTATGATAGCTAATTCTTCAATTGTCAATCCGAGAGAACACTTTGTTGATTATTTTAGTTTGGTGAACTACTTGTGTTGTCAAGTAGTTCATCATTGTTTTTTATTGTGTTGTCAATCAGACGATTAGATTTTTGTAGAGCAGTGTAGCCCCTTGCAAAGAATTTGAAGTCTAAGATAGATTCTTTTGTTGTTTAGAATCTAAGATATGTTTAACAATTTGTAAAAACTCTTGCAATCTAGTGAAATAGATTCTGGAAGACATTTTGGAAAGCATAATGTTATGTAGCAATATGAAATATATCGCAAGAACCTATTCCACATTGTAACATGTTTCACAATTGTAAAAACGCTATGTAACAATATGAAATATTTGAATTATCAATTTAATTGCTACTATTCTTATATTATGATATCAATTTTGCGTAAAATGGATGATTTAAAAATATATGAGTTCAATGAGCCTTGAGAATTCAACAATTACATGTCATAATTAAGCCTGAAAGTAGCTAGTTCTTAAACTCTCAACAACATGGTGAACTTTTTTTTTTAAACTAGGTATATTGGAACTTAACTAAGCAAGTAAACTTCAACATTGACGCCATGAATTTAGGAGTTGTTAACAAAATAATAATACAAGTTTTAATTGCCATATTATCAAGCTTTGATTGAAAGTTGAATCAAATTTGTGCATCATAACACAAATAGAGAGCCAAAAATTCTATCCAAAGTCAAACAATTTAAGCCTGAAATATATTTGAGTAGCATAGCAACAATGTCCTCTTTATTTTTATTTTTTTTTTCAAAAAAACTCAAATTTAACCAAATATAGTCTCATCGTTACACAACAATACATATCGTTGCATAACGATACCCTCGCACCCAGCAAAAATTCGAAAAATTGCTCTGATCGTCTGGTATCAATTACGATCGTTACACAATGGTGAGTGGAATTGTCACAACTCCATGTTCCTCCGTTGTGCAAACGATGAGGGAGCTCGATAACGGTGCGCTCAATAAAAGCTAAAAGGTCGGATTGAATTTTACTCATATTTTGTTCTACAATACGTACTAATAAATTAGATATCGGTTTTGGAAAAACAAAAATCATAACCAAACATAAACAATCCAGATCATATTCTTTCAGGTCGAGTTAGTCGGATAAATCCAGTTATACATACACTCGAAGCTCAACCTTATTATCATGTCGAGGAGTCGGGAGTTTCGTAGAGTAAGATCATCAATATCTGAACTCCGTTAAAATCTTTGTCACTTGTGTCATTGCTTTGTTTGCAATTTTTAATCTCTTCTTTATTTACTTTCAATTGCTAAATTTTAATTTGAGAAGAATTGAATTGCTTTTATTAGTTATGCTTGTGCAATTAGTGTTTAATTAAACCAAATCAATCTTAACACTTCTCCATTTATTTGCTTGAGTTATCAATTGAGAAGTGTGTTGACTAGAACTTGAATTGATTAAATTGTGTTATTTGATAGTTGCCATTAAAAATTGAACTGTTTTGAAATTGCAAAATTACCTAAGAAATTCTGTAAGTATCATATCCACTTCCTTTAGAGTTAACAAAATTGTATCAGAGCGAGTTGAGCTTGCTAATTAAGATACATTTAGTTACAAGCAAATGTTCATTTAATGTAAACATCTAGACATGTAGAAGAATCTTCAATATTTGATCAAGATAATTATAATTTTTCTTATTGGAGGACATAGATGAAACTTTACTTAAAAACAATTGATGTTTGACATGCGGTAGAAAAAGATTGTGCCACAATTTGATGAGGGGACCACATTTGACCACAAGTTTCAAAATGAAAAAGAGGGATAATGTCATGTCACTTATTTTTTTTTTTTTGCTTTAGTGATGAATCTATAATGAAATCAGATGGAGTGTCTTTAAAATATAAATCACTCAGTTTAAAATATTTTGATTGTGATTCAATTTAAAGAAAAAACTAAACTAACAAATATGAAATTTAAATGTTGTGAATTGCAGTAAAAGAGATGATAACTAAAAAATTCATCGACAGATGGAGAGGGAGAGAAAATTGTGATTCAATTTAATGAACTCATTAACTAAAGAAAACATTAACAGCTGCCATGACATGTCATGAAGACATGAACTAAGACTTTGGACCTCTGATTTGCTGGGGTACGTCTATAATCGTATTTAATGTAGATTTTGACAGAGTCACCATAGTCTCATAGAGCTCATGTGATGTAAACTAGCTAGGTGTCATTAAATGCACCAATCAGAATATTATTAGATCTCCTATTTCAACGGACCTTATACTTATATTATATTATGACATTTGATAATATCATAATACAGAGGTTCTTTATATGTATACAAAGATGTATAAATCTCTAGGTACGTACTACGTAGTAGACGTAGTCTTGATCAATCTTCAATGATAACCTTTGGATCACAAATGCACAACAGCACAAGCCATTTTTCTTTCTTTCTCTCGTAGTACTCGCGTGAATCTTGCTCCGATAATGAATTATTCGCCACTTGCAACCTTTCTCTTTCCTCTTTTTCTCACTTAAATTCTCGCCATCATAATTTTACGAAAGTTCGTGGAAGCAACGCATAGTGGGGAATGACGTGGGTATGATGACATCACGTGGAAATCGACAGGATATTCTTTCTAGGCAAAATTGACAATGTTGGATCCGAATTTGCTACTCGTATTTGAGACGAATAGGGTGCTCGACTCGATTCGATCGTACGAATCGATCGATCGTCACAAACGATTGTGATTTGATTCAGAAAATAGATATTTTAACTGTTAGATGTGTTTTAAATGATCCAGATCGAAATAAGTAGAAAAAATGGGAGATTTGATTCCCACAATGTTGACCAGGCTTGGAATCCAAAGATCAACGCTTTCAAAGTCTAAATAATATCTGAATTTGATTTCATTAAAAAGAAATCAAACTTCTGATCGGTGTGACTGTGATATAAATACTTTCAATGGTTACATATTTTATGAAAAAAAATTGAGTACACCATCGTTAGATAGAGTCCTATCATATACATGAATTTCGAAAAAAAAAAAAACAGAACCCGTCTAATTCTTTCAATAGTTACTAGATCTCAATTCAAATAAGTGCACCGGACACTTCTGACGGAGCCACATAAAAGAGATCCGAATCTGCTGCTCTTAAATCTCTGCTTGCTTCTTTGCTTGTTTTCGATCCGACCGCTCGATAGCTACGGACGACTGTGATTTGATTCAGAGGCAGATGCTTTGACCGTTAGATGAGTTTTGAACGGTCCAGATCGAAACAAGCAGGGAAGCAAGGAGGAATTTACGAGCAGGAGATCCGGTTCCACATAAAAGACAGTTGATTCATTCTGAATTTTTTTTTAAAATGTACCATATATTTATTTTATTTTTAAAATACAATTATAATTTAATTTTTTTCTAAAAGTATGCATCAATTTGAATTATCTTGGAAAAAATTCTGAATTTCGAATCATCTTGACAAAAAATCTGAATTCGCTCCTGAACACTTCGAGTCTGGATAGTTTGATGTAGATATATTTGTTGATAAATGATTCGTATTTCAGATAGGGTTTAAAAAAAATCCGAGCGGGTAGACCCGACTCGTGTCCAATCCGTGCCCGTGCCTGAATCCGCCCGGATCCACAGATCTATCACGGGTCGGGTTGGCCCTAAATCCTCCAAACCCGTCTAAACTCGTGCTCGAGACCCGCCCGTGCCCGACCCGTAGATCCGTGCAAAAATTCAAAAAAATACAAAAAAATTCAAAAAAATTCGAATATATATATATATAATAAAATAATGTGTAGTTTTAAATTCAAAAATTCAAAAAAATTCAAAAAATTGGACGGATCCGACCCGACCCGCCCGGACCTGTGCCCGACCCGTCTGGACCCGCCCGGGTTTATCACGGGTTGGGTTGTGGGTTTTAAGTTCGAACCCGTGCATACCCCTCCCGTCGTACCCGTAGATCCGCCGTACTCGTGGATCCGTGGATCCGGACAAATCGGATCCACGGGTACCCGACCCGCCTCGTTATTAAAAGCCTAATTTCAGATATGAAAGACCAAACGATTATACCAGTGAGAACCACAACAAATTACATTAAAAAAATCGTGCACAGATCAAACAATCAAATTATGATCAAAAGAAATACTAAGTAGGTCATTATGCCTAAATAATACACTACAAATAAATATTATCATCGGATTTTGAAAATCTAATCAGAAAATCAATATGATTTTTTCTTTTATAGTATTTCTAAAATAAAAAAAGAGGTCAAGTCTTCTGACAAGTATATAGTTTTAACTGTATATATTGGAGTTTCAAATCATTTTAGTTTTATTTTATCTTGATTTAGAATCTTAGTCCCTTGAGTCTTTTTCTAAGAAAAGGAAATTTCACCATATCTTCACAATTTTATTAAAAAGAAATATTTAAAACAGTAGGATAGAGATAATTAATACTTATAAATTATAATATGCCCCGAAAATTCAATATTCGATATCTCATCTTACGATCTTGACTTGCGTCAACATCTAGACTAAAGATCCGAATCTGCCGCTTGTATCGGAGGCAAGCAGGTTCTGCTTGTCTCGATTCGACCGTCACAAATCGATCGACAGTCACGGATGATTGTGATTTGATTTAGGAAGTAAATGATTTGACCGTTAGATGAGTTTTAAACAATCCAGATCGAAACAAGTTAGATGAGTTTTAAACAATCCAAATCGAAACAAGCAGAAAACAAGAAGAAATTTTACGAGCAACACATTCGGTTCTCTAGACTAGAAGTTCCCTTTGTGCTAAATAAATTTATTCAAATATCATTGTCTAGACTAAACTGCTAAAGTCGTTCTAATGAAATATTTTATTTCTACCAGTAGAAGCTCGACGCTTTTAGAACAATTATATCCCCCCAATTGCTCCATTTATACTAGACTGGACCAAGTAAAAAAGTTCATTTTTATGTTATTATTTTCTTATTTTATTTTGACTTTTAGTTTTTTTTATGGCTAAAATGTTCTGACTTTGTGCAGAACACAAGTTTTGTTCCTCTAAAAATATTTTACATTTACTATAGAAACAAGTTATTATATCTTTTATTTTATATTAGTAATCGTACTCGTGCAAAGTAACGAGAGATATTATGAATTGCATGTGGCATGCGTCATGGGTTATGCGTCTGGATTCTTAAGTCATGCGTCATGCACCATGCGACATGCGTCATGGGTCATCAAGCGTCATCATGTGTCAAGCGACATTCGTCATGCGTCATGCGTCATCATGCGTCATCCGTCATCCGTCGTCATGTGTCGTGCGGCATGCGACATGCATCACTGCAGTTTAGGCATGGTGAAATCTACAGCTTGCGACGATAAAAAAAATCTGACTACAATCCCAACGAACACAACTGAAGTTGTTACAAAAAATATCTAATATACCCCAATTAAAATTAAATTATTAATATTTTGTGAATAAAAAATCAATGTTCATATGCTTTTGTAGGAAATGAAAGGAATTAAGGACGGTATTGTCGGTATTGTCAATACCATCAATTTTGCTTTTTTTTTATTTGTGTTTGTAGCTTCGAACTTTTCTATTTTTCGAACTTTCAAAATATTTTTTATTTATAATTTGTTATTTAAATTTCTAATAGTAAAAAACGGGGTTCCCTTCGTCCATGAGGCAGGCTTTTATGTAACTAGCGGCGACAACTCCAATATATCTCATGAAAAATCCCACCAGTATTGTCAATTTACAAAATAACACAATTCGGATTTGAGGAAATTGAAGGAGAGCCTTGACACAACGATAAAGTTATTGTCTCACGAGTTTTAGTCGTGAAAATAAATCTTGTAGAAATATAGAAAAATACTGCGTAGTGTACTGAATTGTTCTTTCTTTGATGAAATTGTTTGTTTGAGTATTGTGCAGAAAATAAATGAATGCAAAAAAGACACAAGTAATCAAACTAGAAGTCTTGCGATTTTGCTTAGATTGGTTATTTAAATTTATTGAATCACAATCTTATCTCAGACTCTAATTTTCTCAAAAAAATCGTCTCAGTGACACTCAGATCTTCTTCTCAATTCAATAGAGCTATGGAACTCTGAGAACCATATAAACCTGGATTCCATATTAATTATTAGTAGTGCATGAAATATTATTAATCGCAGTTCGTTCGTTATCAACTCGAGTTGTTAACAAAACGAGCTAATTAACTCGTTTAGTTGTCGATAGAATTTCGAACTTTTTCCGACTCTTCTGGCTTTAGCTCGCATCGTTACAGAGTTGTTATAAACCGTAGGATAAAATAGAATACATCAAAGCCTTTCATGTGAAATCAGCAGCATAAATTACAGATTTTTAACATAAATATTTCGAACTAAACAAGCTGAAAACGAATTACAGCTTGTAACATATTCGAGTTACATCTTAAATTGAGTTAATCACGTGTCAAATGAGATGAGAAGAGTCATGAGCTCGATTGTAAACGTGAAGAATTCGAAGTGATGCTTTCAGCTCGTAACTTGATGTCAAATGAGATGAGAAGAGTCATGAGCTCGATTGTAAACGTGACGAATTTGAAGTGATGCTTTCAGCTCGTAACTTGGTGTCAAATGAGATGAGAAGAGTCATGAGCTCGATTGTAAACGTGACGAATTCGAAGTGATGCTTTCAGCTCGCAACTTGGTGTCAAATCGGCTCGCTAGTATTTCGAGACGAGTTCGAATCTTAATCAGCTCGTACATATTAGTCTCTTTAGTAGTCCTATTAATTATCACACGCAAATATTAGCTAGCTTATACAACAAAAACAAATGTCGTAAATTAAAAAAACACACACCACATAAAATTAAACATATTTACATGATTTATTCATTAGAAATTTCACCAAAAAAAATTTCATCCACACAATTAAACAAGATCACATAATAAGTTCATTTCAAGTTTTTAAAAAATTGCCTTATGTTATCTTAAATTTATGAGATCCACCACCACCTGTTCGATTAATCTTAGCAGTTCGTCGACTCGACCTCCGGCTCGGCATTTAGATCGAAGTTTCTCGAAACCACCTCCTCCTGTTCGTTGCTACGACCACAATTCCTAGGATCCGGTCCGTTCGTCATCTCTTTGAAATCATCCAACGTGAACACAGGCTGCCACGTCACCCGGCACCGTTTCATGTCGTCGCTAGAGGATTTGTTGCTCTGCTTCAACCTCTTCACCTCTTGTAATCTCTTCAGAATTGCAAAAAACTCGTCGACCTCTTCGTCATTCACTGTCCTTTCGCCACGTGGCCGCTTCATGCTTTTACCGGCCGTTGATTCTCCCTCCGCCTCCTCGTCGTTGTTTCTTCGTTGCATTCTCTCTTGCTCCATTGTATGTAGATGTAGTGTTGATTTTCCTTTGTTTGAATTTATGTCTCACGATGTGTGTGTATCAGGAAAGGTCAAGAAGGCAATAAGGCAATTATAGAGGTAACATTATTCAAAGGTTGGTGGATGACGTCACTAGGATGATGTAAGCCAAACGATCTCTGCTTAGGAAGCAAGCGGTGTCTATTATAGATTTCTATGGCAGTCTCCTTTCGTATTATATGTCTCTTAGAAAAAACTAATATGGACTTTTGTAACTCTCGACTTGGCTTATTTATATATCATCAACAGTGGTGAAGGAGCTAAGTACGGGCAAGTTCAGGCGCTTGGTGGAGTGACTGGGCTTGAAATTTGAGATCAATAGATAGATGCCTAGATTTTTTGAATTCGTATTTTCTTGAATTATATTTGTTCGTCTTTTAATTCTCAACGTTGCTATAGTATTTTTTATCTTTTCGCACAGTAACTGCAACAACATTCCTACAGTGTCCACTCAGTAAAGCTGCTCATTCTTCCTTGAAATTTTTTGACTATTCGAGAGGATACGGATTCAAACTTTTTACCTATGATATCTGATACATCACGATATCTTGTCACAATGTATCGAATACGTATTCGATACTCGAATAATCAGATATTCTTGAGATATGTATCTGATAAGTCATGTGATATATCAGTGACGTTGCGTATCGAGATTGGCGTATCTGATTATTTTATTCACTTTGACCGACAAATTCGATCCTCGATACGCCTCAATGTGTTTCGAAACTTCATGTGACAATCAGGTCTTGTAAAACCGCTGATATTTTTTGTTATATCACTAGAAAAATGAGTGAAAGATGAAGCATGAAGGAGATTCGAACCCAAGACAAGTTACACTATTATTTTTTCATTAATTCGTTTATTAAATTCTAATAATTTTAATTATTTTTTATTAAAATTGAATATGTATAGTCGCACCCGTATCTAAGGATTTCTAAAATTCCAATATCGCCGCACCTGTATTATGTCTGATATGATATCCACACCTGCACCTGCACCTGTATCTGTGCAACTAGGAGTGTAAACGGATCGGATAATATCCTATTTTATCCGGATATGTATCGAAAATATAACAAAAGTTATCTAATTCCTATTTGTGCGTATTCGAAGATATCAGTATCCATATCTGAAAATTTTAAGAGATAAGGATACAGTTTGACTATCATCTATTTGTATATGATCGTTTAGCTATTATCTAATAATATTCAAAATTATCCAAGGTATCTGTATTCGACATTATATGATTGTATCTGATTTTTAGAGCTTTCTAACTATATTTTAAATATTTTTTTAAAAACAATCCTCAAAAGGTCATGTTTTTTTAATATTAAACTGGACTGTTTTAAAAATATATATATAGATAGAAAGCTCTAAAAATCACGAAATTTGATTTCCTACAATATTTTGATATGAAGAATTTATTGAGCAACTTAAATTTAAATTTTGACAACAAAAAATTGGCAAATGTGGAACTTTTACACTTCGACCGAAATGCAAACGTTTTCACATTAGCAATTCATATATATATATATATATATAGAGAGAGAGAGAGAGAGAGAGATAGGCTAGGAGTGCTCCATGGAGCACCAAATCCCTAATGCTTCACACTGTATCTCTAATTTTAAAATCTCATCGACCGATCCGAACCGTTGAACATGATCTACATATTGAAATCTACTTGGAGATTGAATTTTAAATTTTTATTGAAATTTTTTGTTATTTTTTTAAGGAGGTAGAAAAGTTGCTAATCAAACGACTTCTGTATATATATATATATATATATATATATATTGTATGTGGATTACAAATCTAATTAATTTTATATCTAATTTGTTTTTATGTATCATATTTTTTTTATACTTTATTGATGCATTTGGATAAATATATAGCAAATCAAGATTTTTTTAATTATCTAAATTATATTACTTTCGTATATGTATTCGTCCGATATTCGATCCGTATGTTATCCGATTAATATCCGATTCGTATTTATATCCGAGACTATCCGAATTCATATTTGTATCTAATAATTTTTAACAAATAAGAATACGATATGATAATTATCCGTCTGTATCCGATATATATACATCCCAACATGCAACATAGTTTTCTACGTAAGAGAAGCAAAAGAGAATATTTCAGAAGTCCAAACCTCTAGGCGAAAGATTTTATATGTATACATCATATCTAGCTAGAATTTTACAATGCACCTAGATCAGCCTATTTTACTTTTTACAGTTAGTTGTGAATGTCTACTTGAACTAAAAAATTATATAGTTTATTTATTTATTCCAATAATTCAATGTCCACCACTAGAAAACGAGCTTCTGCGCCTCCAGTCTACGTCAGTTATATTAAAATCGAGTGTAGAAGCACCGATCCACCCTTCGGACTAATTCTCCATTAGTTTTTCTAATAACCAGTGTGTAAAGCAAGACATCTACACCTTTATTTAGTAAATCTGATGTAGAAAATATTGATGTAGAACGTCAGACATCTACATCATTTGTTAATTAATCACCCAATGTAGAAATATTTGAAATTCTTTCGCAACCCCTCATTTACATCCTTTATTAGAACCTCGATGTAGAGAACTTAGTAGTAAAAAAATAGAAGTTCATTAAAATATTATAACAAATTTATTTTGAGATTATTTTGTAACCCATCTTTTATGTTTAGAACTTTGTTTTGAGATAGAGTGAGCGAGTTTGCGACATATATATGGACAAAAAATTAAAATAGATCAATTACAATCGTTGATTGTCATTAATAATTGTGCAATCACACTAATTCTGCATCAATAATTAATTGTGCAATAAAATTAATTTTGATCCATATATATAGCCGAATTTACCTATTATGTATAAGATTTTTGCCCTCAAATGTAGAGAACAAAATCATTGATTATGTTCAATTAATTAATTTTCACATACTTCGAATCTACAACTAACAGGAATTAATAACAAAAAGATAATTTAGGACGTCGCTTCGATTTTGTCAAAAAAGAACATCTCTGCGGTATTGAATAACAAAAAGATTAGTGCCTTTAAACAATGCAAGCACACTTTCGATTAAAAAAACATTTAATTATGTCCGCTTCTGATTCTGCAAATCTGAGCCATTTATTTGTATCAACGTTCATACTATTCTCAACTTATAATATCCAACTCCCCTGAATCACATCACAACCGGTCGTTTCCTACAATGCACCAAATTTGTGTCGTTCACTTCCTGTTGCGCCATACTTTTTTCCAGAGAACATTCTCAATATTAATTAATAAAAAGTATATATAAAACTCTCAAAGGATAATATAACATTCTCGCAAGTACGGCCCCCACTTAGGGATATTCCATAAGCCCCCGGCCCCCAGCCCGGCCCCTGTAAATCCCCTGTCAGACCCGGCCCTGACTCGGCCCTTATTAAGATTTTGAAAGGGCCGGGCCTTATAAGGGTCGGGCCTTAGAAGGGCCGGGCCTTATAAGGGTCGGGCCTTAGAAGGGCCGGGCCTTATAAGGGTCGGGCCTTATTCCAAAAATACAGGCCCCTATTTACCCGGCCCTTTCAAGCTCCGATCCCGTCCGGCCCTTATCCGGCCCTTTGCAACCCTTATTCACGGCAGCCCCTCAAACCCTTTCACAATTAAAAAAATTAAAAAAATAGATCAAAGCCCTTATTACCCGGCCCTGATCCGGCCCTTTGCAACCCCGAGGGCCTGATAGGGGCCGGGCCTATTTCCTTAGAATAAAGTCCTTATTACCCGGCCCCTATTAAGCCTTTTTTAGACCCGGCCCTTATCCGGCCCTTTCGTAGGCCCTTTAGACCCGGCCCTTGTAAAGCTCGGCCCGGCCCTTAAGACTTTGCCTACCCCCACTTTATCTACATTTTCTCCGTTGTCGTCTTCTTCAACACACTTTCTTCTGTCTCCACTACTTTCTCTTCTATCGTCATCGTCACTTGGGACCCTTTCTTCATAAATTTTGGTTGCATCGCAAGGACTCGATCAACTCGACAACCATAGTTTGGAACTTTCTAAAGATATGCACTAAAAAGACCAACAAGAAGACATATACTACACTAAGTGGTAAATTCAAATCTGTTCTCATTACACTATTTTTGTTTGAACAAAATAGAAGAAAAATGTACTAATAGGAAATTTGTTTACTTCTCATTGTTTTTGTTATTATTTATTTTGGTAAGTGATAGCAAAATTATTGCTCGGTCAAGTAGTTATATGCTTAACACCACACTAATAGAACATTTACGAGGAGAGACACGACACGGGACAGAACGACACGAGAATACGTTTAAAAACTACACATTTAGGCACGACACGACGACACGAGTAGGCACGGATATGCACAGATAGGCACAGGTAGGCACGAAAGTTCAAAATTTTTTTGAAATTTTCTAACGGGAGTTGTAAATTCGTTTAACCTCTAAAATAGTGCCAAGTGTCAATTTTCCAAATTTTCAACGTTTATGAGTTATGCCTTATGACTCTAGAAAAATGTACTAGAGGTCCAAACAAATAATTGTCTATAAAATTTTAAAAAAATTTGTCAGATTTTTCGTTCTCATAAATTTTTCTATTTTTTAGTTTTTTTATTATTTTCTTCACGAATAAGGCACGCCGTGCCGAAGAAACACAACACGAACAAACACGTAACGATTAGGCACGACACCATTAAGATACGGCCTGTTTAGGCACGACACAACAGTTTAGGCACGACATGTTTAGGCACAGCATGATTAAGACACAACACGTTTAGGCACGACACAGTTAAGACATGACACATTTAGAATTTCGGATTTAGGATTTAGAACATGACACGGAACGACACGATAAGTTCACATATCTCAAAATCTGTACTGTTGATTAACACTCAAGTGCCAAAAAACACTTCTTAAAATTCTTATTTTTAGAAAAACAAAATTCATTGGCAGTCAAAATTAGGCTTTTAATAACGGGGCGGGTCGGGTACCCGTGGATCCGAACTGTTTGGATCCACGGATCCACGGGTACGGGGGGTCCACCGGTACGACGGGGCGAGTATGCACGGGTCCGAACCCAAAACCCCCAATCTGACCCGTGATAAACCCAGGCGGGTCCAGACGGGTCGGGGCGGGTCTGGTCGGATCCGTCCAACTTTTTGAATTTTTTTGAATTTCTGAATTTAAAACTGCACACTATTTTAATATATATATATATATATGTATATATTTCGATTTTTCTGAAATTTTCTGATTTTTCTGAATTTTTTTGAATTTTTTGAATTTTTGCACGGATCCACGGGTATGGCACGGATTTAGAGGATTTGGGGTCAACCCGACCCGTGATAGATTCGTGGATTCGGAATCTGTGAATCAAAAATCCACGAATCGGAACGGATCCAGACACGAGCGGATTCACAGACGGATAGACCCCGCCCAGATGTTTTTTAAAGTCTAGTCAAAATACAATGCATCATCTAACCCTAGCTAATTCACGTGGGGACCTTGAAAGGATAAAAGACTTAGCGCCAAAATTCAGTGATGGTGGAAACATGACAGCATGTTTTGTCATACAAGGCACAATTGCAGATGGTACATGCAAGTAGAATGCAGTGCAACTCAGAAAAGAAAAGAAAGTGTGGAATTCAAATTATGCAATGCAGGTAGCAGCTAAACCATCAACGATCACATCATGCGGTAGTTGAAAGATAGATTGAAGAACAAATCAACATGCTTCACTTTTGAAATCACATTGTAGCACACTTTTTCTTATGTTGATTTTTTTTATTTTGAAAAATTAGCATCTCATTAGTTTTTTATTAATAAATGAGCGACAATTTTTGTGTTAGAAAGAGTGTGCATTTTTTATTTTTTTTATAGAAGCAATGAAACTATGTGTATCACAAATATCGATTATTTCTGATTTTTTAAAGGATCGATATTTGTGATACAGGTTGTGAGAATGCACTCCAAATCAAAGGACATTGAAATAATTTGAAATAAATTTTAAAATGAAAACCAAAGAATTGTTGTTAAAAACCCGTCCTTTAATATTTCTTAAAGGGACACCGGTACGTTGATTTCGAATTTTGTACGGCAAAAATGATTTGTATGGGTGACATTTTAAGGGATGCCAGTCCTTTAATATATTTTTATGGTTGACATTTTTATTGCAAAAAATGTTACAGATGCCGCTCTTCCCATTGCCTCGAAAAAAATGCATTCTTTCATTTTCTATAAAACTTTTTGTTTTTCTATTAATAAAAAAATTGCATTTACATTGCGTCAATTTCATTAGAATCCTTAATGAGAGAGAGAGGGGGGACTAATTAAAGCATAGTTTCTCGTACTAGTGACAATTAGTTTCATGTATTAAGTATTTTGCTTTATAACCTAAAAAGGGAATTCAAATAAATTAAGTAATTAAAATAAAAAATTACTGTTGTCTAGTTTTCGCTTCTGTCATCCCAATTTTCGTTTTTTTTTCTGAAGTTACTAAATTTCACCGTCGTTTTTTGAAATGAATATCAATTTTACAAAATATATTTTACAAAGGAAAATCTTATTAACCTAATAAAAAAATTATTATTCAAATATAAAATTGTTATTATGTAAAAATGAAGAAATTATTATGTTGTCAAAAAAGAAATAACATGTAGATTTGAACAAATTAGTACGTAGATATGAAAAAAAAAGTAACTATGCGCAAGTATAATGAGTAATACAAATTAGATACACATTCTTCTTTCTTATATTTACGTTATTGTGTTTTCTATCTTTCATATGAAAAATTTGTTTATTTTTTAAACTCAACTTTTAATGAAACATGATAGTGTTGCAATGTTGATAAATCCAATAAGAATGAGACGAAAAATGAAATGGAGGGAGCAGTGACGAGATGGGATAGAAGAAATAAAGAAGTGGAGGAGGTGGCAGCAGTGACGTGTGAAGAGAATATGAGACGGCACCAACTCACGTTCTTGCTTGCTTCAATTTTGATCGTTCAAAATTGATCGGATGACTCTAATATATCTAAATATCAGCTCCTGAATTAAATCACAGTCGCCCAGACTAAACGAGCGGTTCGATCTAAGTGAGCAGAACCCTGCTCGCCTCTTTTGCGAGTAGGCGATTCGGAGCCGGAGAAGATGATGAAGAAAAGGTGCCGAGGAGACAATGATGACGAGAAGGAACAAGAGGTGGAGAATCAAAGGAGGTGAGAACATCGGCGTCAGAATTTTTGTCAGAAGGTAAGATTTATAATTTTTTTCAGAAGAGATAAAATGATGCATATTTTTAAATATACATGATTATTTTATAAAAAAAAATTTAACGAATCGTATAAATTTACAAGATTATTTCGGAAAATTTTCGGAGGGCAAATGAAACTTTGAAGGGGAAAAAATGAAAGAAAAAACGGTTTACACCAAATTTGGAAAATTCAGAACAGTCTTGGTTTTAATCTTCCAATTAAAACTAAAAAAATTGGAAGAGAAGCAGTGTTGTAACAGTTTTGGGTGTCAGCAGATATATTTTATTAGAATGTAGGGTTTTGAACTTTTGATCGGATTGTGATTTTTTAGTATTTAAATTTTGACCAGACTAAAATGAACTAAATCGGGCTACTATTTCTCAATTTTATCTGACACGTGTTTTGTAGGCCGAGAGGCCAGGTATTTATTAGGGTTATAATTAAGCCTTTGTTTTTCTTCCCTCACATTTTTATTTTTTAGCCCCACCAATCTATTTATTTATTCTTTTTCTTTGAAGATATACAGTGATACAGATAACAGATTCAATCCAGCAGTGCGCTGATTAGATTTGTACTCTCAGTTTGTGACTAAATTTCTTTGTATTGTCTCTGTTATTTTCTTTATATCACAACCTTGCACTATATTGAAAATTTTATTATTTTTTCTGTCCAAAGAATCCATATGAAAGCACTAAAAAGACTGCCCCAGAATAAAGGAGGCAATTTTAATCTTAACCCCCCCAAATGTGCCATTTTGCACTTAAGTCCAGAAATATTTACTAACTGAGCAATAGAAAGATATGTTTATGGAGAAAATAACTGAAAACACTCCTAGGCATGTTGACAAGTCTAATTACTCAACATGTTCTGACAAGAAGACTTTATTTTCTTAGAAAAAATATTATCTTGTTTCATGAATATTCAGCGAGGCAACAAGACATGAAAATGAAAATATATGTAATCACAATCTCCTCAAATTATTGTTGAAGTGAACAAAGAAAAACTTTATAGATGTGAAAGGTATTGAAATATAGATGAGTTCATGAGTTTCTTATCAAATTTGACATAATTTTAATTTACAACCTATTTTACTCAGGTTATTCCAATACCTAGAAAATGTTGTGATTTCTTTAAATTTATTTGTTTAAAATATTATTTATTTTTGTATTATAAATTTATTATATATAACCGTACTTGTATTTAAATTTTTTTAAATTGACATATCGCCGCACTCGGGTCGTATCCACTACGATACTCCCACTCGCATCATATCTGATACAATATTCGCACCAACCTAGGTAATATTCAATCAATTCAAATGTAAATAGAACCGAATCATTAATGTTAGGAAAAACAATTCATCGATTAGAACTTTAAATAATTTCATAACTGAGCATGCAATGCTCAAGTATCTAATATGTTGGATATATATTCAGTTATTCACCATTGAACAAATGATGTATACGAGTTATTTTGTCGATTACAAGCCATATCTGTAATGTAGGAAACGTGTCTATAAATTAATTTGTTACATATGAGAACCATTTTGTCTTTAATTGTGAATAATTTAACATTTTACGCAAATTATGTGCAATTAAAATCCTAATGTACGATTGCAAATATGTACAGTACAGACAAAAAAAAAGAAATATTAGTCCCGTATTTCAGTCCTTGATACATGAAGTAAGACACTGAAATACAACGCGCAGTACTTTTGAATTATATTTATTTTTTCTCATTGTTGATGCCGATATAGAGTAACATGTAATATGTTAAACTATGAGTGCACAAGTAATTTATTCTTCTCAAACTGCTTCATCACAATAAATAATAACCGAGAGCATTCTATCTTGAAAATTGTAGTGTGCAACTGTGCATTCTTAAATTTTGAAAAATGTAGCCTTCTGAAATATATGCAGCCCAGTTAGTCAATTGATACATTGATCCAGCCCATTAAAATAAAATTTATTTCGTTAGAAGCGGCCTCCATTGGGTGACAAAAAGTCTGGAAAAAAAATTCAACTTTTGTTGGTTGTCTGCAAAAGTTGGGAAATGTAATATTTAGAGCCGGGCAAATAACTCGCGACTTGTGATTCACTCAAAACTCGTTCGGATAATAGTTCGGATAAACTCGTTCAGATTCAACTCGAGCCAAATTCAGCTCGAATCGTTCAGCTCAAATACGATTCGAGTCGAGTTCGAGTTAGGTTTGACTCACTCAGTGACTCGAAGACTCGGCTCATATATGGGCCTTCGTATATGGCCTTCCAAATTTAGTTAGCATATTGTCCAGTTTAAGCTATTTTGGTCTTCTAAATTAAGTTGTTATTTTAGCTTAAGCTTATTATGAGTTGCTAATTGAGCTGATATGTGAGTTAAGTTATTTGAGTTGCTGATTTGAGCTCAGTTGAGCTATTTGAGTTATTTAAACTATAAAATAAACTTTTTAACTGAGCTGAATACGAGTTGCGAGTTGGCTCAAGTAAAATTTGAGTTGAGTACGAGTTGGCATTTGAACTCGAATGGAACTTGGTTATTCGAGTTAGCTCAGCTCGAATAACTACCGAGTTGAGTTCGAGTTGGAATCGACTCGCTCGAACTCGACTCGATGAACAACCCTAGCTATTGTTTCTTTTGTCAAACACATAAGAACAGAACAGATAGTATAGAATGGTTCATTTGTGTTTAATCTGTAGGTTTTGCAAATATATATTACTGCTTTTGAAATAAAACAAAAGACAACAGAGTCTCTGGTATTGTTTCAAGAAAAAAAAAATTCAAAGAAACAGTTTATTTTAGATAATATAATTCGTTATATTAGCTTACTATATTTTATTTTGGCTAATATAATTGTTCTGCTAGAAATCTTGCGTTAATATTTTGAACCCCATTTACTCTGGCCGTACTTGTTTATATTTCACATTAAAATTTATGCTTTTGTCTTCATCAAAAAAAAAAATTTATGCTTTTGTCAAGAATTGAGTTATTGGTATAGTGAGTTGTTACTAAAAGAGACGCCATTCGCGCGAAAAAGTGTGGGTTCAAAATTTGATTAGCTAGACTTAGTTATTTAATTGAGTTAATTTGATTGCTAAAAAAAATTTCTAAAAAAATATTTTTAGATCATATAAACTTGACACAACATCAATCATGAAGATCCCGTTCTTAAGTTCTCTTTTGTTTTGTTGTTTCCTTTGCTTCTTATTTAATTTATCTAAGAAAGTTTTCTTTTTTCAAACAAAATGACGAATCAAACAAAAGCGAAATTAAGCAGAAGAGAATTTTTTGTAAAATAATTATCTTTCATCTAATTCTCACAGAAACAAACGCCTCCTAAAATTATTTAAAAAATAATATTTTAGATCATTTGAGATACTTATAATAATTGATTTCAATTAAAGGTTTGACTTCCTTATAATTTTTACGCTGTCGGTAAAGAATATTTATTCGAATATAAACGTAACTATGATATTTACTGTTGTACTGCTGTCAGCATATATCATCTCATAGTGGAGTGAAGCTTCATAAAAAGGGAACCAGATCTGGTGTTGCGTAGGATGGTATAGCGCAACATCTGGATTGTCCGATTTTTACTGATTGCATCAAGTTTCGTATCAAAGTATAAATGTCTCTCTGATTTTCGATCGCAAAATTGACGGTCAATTCAAACCGTTCATTTACTGTAGTGCGATATTGAACTACAGCGGATTCGAATCTCATAAAAGGACAAGATAGCACCCATCTAAAAGTTTAAAGAATTTGAAACATTTTACATATCCCCTCAAAAAAAAATTACTGATGTTATACTACTAATTTACCATTTAGTATAAAGTATAAAAAAATCTTTACTCCTTGCGTGACTCCTCAAACTTGAGGGATTATAATTTATATCAAATAGAGATTTGTACTTCATAACTTCTAGCAATCTTCATCTCGCAAATTCTTCAAGTTTTTGAATAATTGTTATATCAATTTTAAAATTTTAATTTTTTTTAATTTCTAAACTCTTTATTTTTAAAAATAATTTTTTAAAATTTTTTAATTGTCACATAAATAAATACTATTAATATTGTAATAGATCGATTAATTTTAACTAATTATTAAGTCACGTCAGAGTTTATAAACTCTAAAAAAAATTACAAAATAAAAATTCTGAACTGAAATTGCTAAATAAAAAAATTATATTTATTTTTAAAATTCGTTTGAAAACTAACAAGTCAAATTAGAAATTTCAAAATTCAAAAAAATGTAGATGCAAGTTGTAGCTCATCTTAAGTCGACTGCCGACCCGAACGTGGCCACATAAAGATCCAATATATTATGTGATTGTGGGACCCCATCTATCTATATCATTAATGATAAAGTCAAAAAGTCAAACCTTTTGATAAACTGTAAGTGGGTTCCAGAATGGGCCCCACAATATGACCACTTTCTTTCAACTAGCATTGGAAAGAGCAACACTTACACTGGCACCGTACGGAACCGGATCTACTGCTCGTAAATCTCTGTTTGTTTCGATTTGTACCGTTTGAAACTCATTTAACAGTTAAAGCATTTATTTCTGAATCAAATTACAACCGTTCGTGACGATCAAACAGTCCGATCGAAAACGAGCAGTAAAGCAAGCAGGGATTGGCACCGTACGTCTCTCTCTGCATCCATTCTCTTTATTGCTTCTGATGTTGTTTTGTATCCCATGTTACGAGAAGATCCATTGCTTGTGATTAGTGCACGTCATCCCTATCATATAAAATAATAAAAATAAGAGAAAGAGAAAACACAATTTGCGGAGCTAGCCTAGCTGTGTAGGTGTAGGTTTAATGGTAGCTTGAGGTGTCTGACTAAACACTGACATGAAGCCGGATCATCTGGTTTTTGAATTAATTATTATATCTCGTGGGAACTTGCACCGGGTTATTTACATCTTCAGATCTTCTTATATTTCCTATGTCTCGAGTTTGATGCATGAAACGACAAATTAACACGTCGTCAATAGAAGCGTTGTGACGAGTTGGTTTAACACTTTAACTATTTGTTCGTTGTGGTCTGTCGTTATTTGTAGTTTGTATGCCCAAAGAATTAAACTGTTTTCTGGAGTCCGAATTTGCTGCTCGTAAATTTCTGCTTGTTTTCTACTTGTCTCGATTCGATCGTTACGAACGACTGTGATTTGATTCAGGGACAGATGCTTTGGCCGTTATATGAGTTTTGAACGATCCAGATCGAAACAAGCAGGAAAACAAGCAGGAATTTTCGAGCAGCAGATCCGGTTCCTGTTTTCTGGGGGCAGATATATTCATACGTGATTTGATACACTCGTCTATTTTTTGCGAAAAATATTTATTTTGCACAAAATTGTCATCTTCAATTGCTATTCTGTTATATGCAATCGATACGCGCATCGCTATACATGTTAAACGTGTTGTAATGCATGTTATTAGAGTTCGACTGCATGTTAATTTATTATGGATTTTCATTTCGTATACATGTGAATTTTGTATGCATAACAACAAGGGCGGATCCAAGATTTTTGTCAGGAAAGGGAAGATTTATAAATTTTTTATAGGGGGCAAAATTATGCAGATTTTGAAATATACATGGTTATTTTGCAAAAAAAATTGACAAATCGTAAAAATACATAAGTTTATTTTGCAAATTTTTTTCAGGAGACACTTGCCCCCTGGGCTATGCTGCATCTGCCCCTGCATAACAACAAGAATAATATGCATAACAACCAATTTTGTATGCATGAGTTTCAAATTAACATGCACAAAAATTGAAAAAATATATGATGTTTAAGCTGCATTACAATAGAAAAAATTATCATAACAACTAGAATAACATACACAACAACTAAATAAGTATGCATGTGTTTTCAATTAACATGCATAACAACAAGAAAATGAAGTTTAAGCTGCATTATATCACAAAAACTACTATAACAATTGCATATAAGTATATAACATGCATAACAACCAAATAAGTATTCATAATAAATCAACTAACAAGCATAACAATAGAAAAATAAAATTTAACGTGCATAGCAACTAGAATAAGTAAGTATGCATAATAAATCAAATAACATGCATAAAAATTAACATGCATAACTTGAATAACATGCACGACAACCAAATTAGTATGCATGTGTTTTCAATTAACATAAATAACCAAATAAGTATGCATAGTAATTCGACTAACATGCATGACAACTAGAATAACATGTCTGACAATCATATTTTGTATGCTGGCGTTTTCAATTAACATGTATAACAACAGAAAAATTAAGTTTAAGTAGAAAATAGATCGCGAAGATGGAGTAATGAAAAATGTGTGGATAGCACTTGAGTACACTATTTTGCTTAGTGAAAAAAAAAAATCAACAGCTTTAACTAAGGGTGCACTAACAATTAGTGAAAAATGTTGTTTGATTGCACATTTGAAATAGTGAAGTGAGTTAGTAAAATAATAAATTATTTTAGTTTTTTTAACGATAATAATAATAAAATATTAAAATATTGAGTTCAATTTATAATATAATAATACAATAATAATAAATGATGATAATAATAATAATAAAATAATAAAATAATAAAATATTGATATCAATTTATAATATAATAATAATACAATAATAATAAATGATGATAATAATAATAATAAAATAATAATAATAAAATAATGATGAGTACAATAATAATAATAAAATAACAATAATAAAATAATAATAAAATAATAATAAATGATACAAATAATAAAATAATAATAATGACAATTATAATAATAATAAAATAATGATAATTACAATAATAATAATGACAATTATAATAATACTAATAAAATAATAATGACAATAATAATAATAATAATAATAAAATAATGACAATTAAAATAATAATAATTAATAATAATAATGACAATTATAATAATTATAAAATAATGATAATTACAATAATAATAAAAATAATAATAATAATGACAATTATAATAATACTAATAAAATAATAATGACTATAATAATAATAAAATAATGACAATTAAAATAATAATAAAATAATAATAATGACAATTATAAAAATAATGATAATTACAATTATAATAATAATTATAATTATAATAATACTAATAAAATAATAAAGACAATAATAATAATAATAAAATAATGACAATTAAAATAATAATAATAATATTATTATTATTATTAAATAATAATAGTATCAAGATGATGATTACAATGTAATAAAATAATAATTTTGCTAACCATGACATGTGCTAATTTGCTAATCCTACCATTTTGTTGGATTAGCAAAATAGCACTAAGCAACACTACTCATAACTTACTAAATCATGTTTGGATCACATTTTTGTGTGGATAGCAACACTTATCAATGGTTAGTGCTATTTTTTGTGATCCAAACACACCCTACAAGATATACAAGTTCATGCAATTTATCGGATAAAAGCACTCCCAAACTCCCCGATTTTTTTAATATTAAAAATTTAATAAATAAATTATAAATAAAAAAATAATATAAAAATGGGAAAAATAGAAAAAATCAGAATTACGAACACAGATCTTTTGATAAAATTTAAAAGGCTGGTGTTGTGAACACCGGCCATTGATTCTTTTTTTTTCACAGCAAAAGTAAAATAAGGACGAAGAACGTTGCTTTTTTATGAATAAAAATATTATTAATTTAATCCACATAATTCCCAGAGTGATCAGCTCAATATGAAATTATGAAGTTGCCAGATTTTTTTCTCGTCACGTTTTTTAAAGAAGTTTACTCAATTTATTCAAGAGAGATCACTTGAGAGTTATTTTTAATATTTTTATAATATAATTTCAAAATTAATTGATAAAAAGTTTAATAATAAAAAAATTAATTAAAAAAATCAATTTATGAATATATAAATTAGCTATATTTTAAATATGATGCGGTTTTAAGTGTCATTTTATATTCTATTAAAAATCATCAAGTTTTATAAAATTATTAACAGTTAATTGTTAGTGATCAATGATCGGATGAAATGGTATGCAAATTGTAAAACATAACTAATTTATAAATTCAATGATGTGTCTATAAACTTTTTTCTATTTTTAATTTTTTTTATCAATCTATTTAAAGTTCTCAACCGAAAATATATTTTGATGAATAGATGAGGATCCTTTCTCACAATCATTATCAAATTGATTCAAAGTCCTCAATAACATTCCTATTTTAACTGAATTTCGTACTTATAATATTTCATATTTCACCCTAAAATATTTGCAACTAACATTTTATACTGTCGTCGTCGTTGTTGTTTTTATGAAAATCATTTTCAAGCATTCACGCAAATAAAGACATTAAAACATTTTTTTTCGAAGTATTGAAACTATTATCTAATGCAGAATTATTAAACACATCCATTGAGAATAAATTGCGGACACATGTGTCTAATTCAGTCCAAACACGTGTCCATATTTCATTTTAAATGCATCTATTCCGTGCCTTGCTTTTAGGGTGGAAAAAAGATCCTTAGTTCGTAATTTATACGAGGTCGATTGGAGAAAAGTTCGAAGTAAGTTCATTCGATTTCAGTTCGAAATTAATTTCAAATTAAATTAGTTTGAATTAATTTTGAATCAAATTCATAATAGAAATGATTTGTTCGAAATTGTTCGTAAACTAAATTAGATGATATCGAGATTATATATATATATATATATATTATGCTTTATGAAGTCATGATGTATTTTGACTTCGCATTTAAATTTTAAAATTTGAATGAATATGAATAGAATATAAATAAAGAAATATTTAATGAATATAAGTATAAAAATAGCTCCATCCGTACTCTATCCTACTCATTGACAGTCCTATACTTCCCTTTCTTTATCATCTTCTTTTACTACTTTACAGTCAGACAACAAGAAAATTCGTAGTTCATAATTTATTCGAAGTTTATTTGAATCAATATCAAATCAAATTCAAACTTCATACAACTCGTTCGAATGTTGTTTTATTTCAAATCAAATTAGTTCGAAATTGAATTCAAATCAAACTCAAACAAAAATTAGTTCGTTCGAATTTGTTGCACTTCAATTTTTTTCCACATTATGTAGCGCATGCATTCAGAAGTTGTCTTATATATTAACAAAATAAATTCATCAAATCAAGATTTGCGTTGAGGTAACCAAATCCTTAAGTAAACTGGTGTATTTTATCTGTGCATAGCAAAAGACAGATTGGAAGTCAGTCGATAATTAAAGCCCTCACGTGATTAGTTATAACTAAAGCATTAATTATTAATCACTCAGTCTCAGAATCTGAGCCTTATAGCTAATAAGTAATAAACCAAGAACATGGGAAACAGGAAATGTACCAGTTACATGCCAGTTTCGTGCCGACAAGAGAGAGAACCAAAGCTGAAAGCTTGTATTATTAAAGTTTCACTTGCTTTTCTCGTGATATCTCATAATGATCAAATATATATCATGAGCATGAGCATGGCTAAAATAATATGAATAGTACACTTCATTTCGTAGTATGCATATATATATATATAGGTTAATAAAGATTTAAGTTGCTCAATAAATTCTTCAAATTAAAATATTGTAGGAAATCAAATTTCGTGATTTTTAGAGCTTTCTTGCTATTTTTAAATATTTTTTAAAAACAGTCCAGATTTAATACTACAAAAGTGTCATTTCTGGACTGTTTTTAAAAAATATTTAAAAAATAACAAGAAAGCTCTAAAAATTACAAAATTTTATTTCCTACAAGATTTTGATATGAAGAATTTATTGAGCAACTTAAATATCAATTTAACGAACAAATTTAATATAAATAATCGCATAGTACAAAATGAAAAATACTATGCATATTATTTTAGCTCTGTATATCATATGTATATATAACACTGCAACCAATTTATGAGATGTGTTGATTGTTAGTTGTTGATGGATGAGTTGTCTCTGAGTCTCTGACGTTGCTTTATTTCCATTCACTGATTACTGATTGCTAATAAATGCCAGGTATTAAAGCCTCAGCATATCATTTATGGAAATAATAAAAAATGACTGGTGGAAAAGCAGTGACAGAATGCATATTTCAGAGTTTAATATAAGTTGGTATCTGCAGTAATATTTTCTTCGATGAAGCAGTTCATAATTGCAAATATTATTTTCAGAGTTTATGATGAAGGCTTTAACATAATTGCAAAAATTCTCAAAAATATTTCGCTGTTTCAATTCTCCAAATATTGAAAACATTTATATAATTTAATGAATGAGGCGCCAATTGCATCATGATTTTGCAACTACACTATATGTGCACAGTTCACTGTTTTAACAATCCATTCATGCTTATATTGATTTCATTTATATATACTCCATTCATGCTTATATTGATTTTGCAACTACACTATATGTGAAGATTAAGCTGATTCTTCTCTAACTGATACCTCTACAATTAACATTACAAAATGTAATCAAGTTCCAATTTTAATGAATGACCGTTTGGCTTGCTACACATCCCATGATCAAATAAAGAAAAACAGACGATCTTGGGTTACGGCATATTGACAAGGATATGCTTAAAGTTTCACATGGCAATGCCAATTAATGGTGATGCGACGTGGCAATTTGTAATAATATGTGCTTTGTTACCTCGTGTCGTTGTCAGTTCCAGCATTCAGGCTTCCAAATATATATCAATATTACGCTAAAGTGCCTCTTAAGAGCACTGTGTTCTCTCCAGTCAAAAGTAAAAAAAAAAAAAAACATTGATGATTCATATGAGCTAAATGATACTTGATTTGAAATCTCAACACTTTTTTATGAAGACAAGTGGAGAATCAGAATCCATAACCGGATCACTTGAGTTTTTTTCTTAGGTAAAGATGAGGATTAGATCGTGGAAATGTTAATGCTCACGCAAAAAAAAAAAAAATCATGATTTTAAATTTAAACCTGCGATTTCTCGCGCGACACAATACTGTTTTATTTATTTATTTCAGTGATGATTATTAATTATTGAATTCGCAACATTACCTTACACGTAGCTTCATTAATTTCTGAGTTTAATAAAAAATGTTCTTGGGGAATTTCTAAATTTCTCGCCGTAAAAATCATGAGCCATGTATCGATTTGCCAGCAAAACACAAACACTGATACACAAAAAAATTTGAAGACCATCTAGTCGTAAAATGGAGATAATTTGGAGCTCTTGTAGATAAGGAACTTAACTGTTACAAATATCAATTAACTACTAATCATGTGGCCATGTGGGACATTTCTCAAAACAGGAAAGTGTTATACTAAATTTTGTCTGCCGACATGATTCATTGTACTTCCCATTTATTCATTATTCAAAAATCAAAAGGGTCGATGTCACATGCAATTCCAAAATTAGGTATAGGACCGTCATATTCCAATTCGCTTTCGGATTATACTGAACTAATGGATGAAAGAAACAAATCACAGAGATTAAATCTTTCCATCAAAATAATCATTTTATTATTATTCAAATTAGAGTATAAATTTTTCATCATCTTCTCCTTTCTTTCCTTTTCTTTCTTTCTCATCCTAAAAACACTATATATATCTTTACTCAAAAACTACAGTTATTATTCCTCTAAATTACAATATGTATGGTGTTGTCTCCGTTATGGATGTCAAATAAGTTCATTGTTCTAGGTTATTTCTTTTGTTTAATTCATTCATTCTTCAGTACATTTTGTTTTAAGTGCAACTCTGTATCCAGGAGCGGAGACAATGAGGGACTGAGGGGATTTCACCACCTCCAATATTTTCACACAAAATTCATAGGCAGTGTTTTTTCAAGTGTTCTCTTATATTTTTCATGGTTATTGACATATCTAACCACCTCCAATAAAATTCATAGACAATATTTTAGATATGAACTATTCCCAACCTAAAATTCTGCTTCCGTCCCTGTCTGTATCCACCACCAGTTTAAAGCCTTATCTAGAAGAAAAAAAAACATAATTCCCCTGCACTAAACCTCTAACCATTCATCTCGTTCTGTCGCCAAAAAAAAATGCATCTTGCCATTATCGTCAATGGGAAATTCTGCATCCCTTGTTGCTATTAATATATTTTTTTTATTTAAGTTTGAGGTAGAACAAGGGTCTATTATCACAGAAGTTTTATTTAATTCGGCAGTAGTATATATTGTTTAACAATTGTTGTTGTGTATCAGTATACACAGATAAAGATAATTTGGTGCATGCGTTTTTATATTGTTAATTTTGAGATTTTTATATGAGCATAGTTATGTTATTTTACAAAGCATTAAGTAAGGGTTATTTTTAATTTCAAAGTTTAAAAGATAGATTCAAATCGTAGAATTTGATTTTCATATTAATTTTTTTTTCATTCAATTTTACATTTTTTCGTATTTATTTACTTTTTTTAATAGAATGAAAAATCGGTTAATCTAACGACCTTTGGATCATTCGATATGAATGATTTTTCACCTAATTAAAGAAAGTAAAAAATTCTAAAAAAGTAAAATTTTGTCTCTAATGAGGTTTTAATGTGAAGATTAAGTTCTATGGTTTGAATCGGTCATTTGGACTTTGAAATTCGAGATACGGAAGTGAAGAACCGCTTACTTAGTATTTTGTAAAGTACCGTAGCTATGCTCTTTTTATATTCTAATATGTGATTAATTTTATATTGTAATTGTAATATTGTATGAATTACAATTTTTTTATCCAACGTTAGAAAATTAGGAGGCCTAGCAAAAAAACGAATTTTTCCAAAAAAATAAACGCATTGTATGGTGTGATTAATCTTATTTTTCCAATAAAAATATATAATCACCGGCGATTCTGTCTAAAAAGAGCGTTTGTTTAAGATCTCAATTCTAAAAAAAATCATAAAATAAATTATATGTGTCAGTTTTACGCAAAAAAAATGACACACATTAAGAAAATAAATTGTGTTCATTTATAAACTGAGACAGATTATTTCACATTCTATTTCGATTTCAATAATATAACAGATACAAACTGAAGATGAGACTCCATGATGATGATGATGGCATACGTGTCAGAATCAACTTCAGAACGAGGCTGCTGGAACTCCACGATGATGATCACTCTATGATGCATATAGAAAGAACGCAATCGACGCATATTCACATCAAATCACGGGCCTGTAGTTTGCTAGTCTCAGACGGCCACGAAACAATCCAAAAGTGAATGGATAATTGTAGCTAGTTTGATTCTCATGACGTATCTTGTAAATGATACATATTACTCCGCATATCACATGTAATTACATATGTACAAATTCTTTTTTTTCTTTTAAATGAAAATTGTAGGCTAAGCCTACTTAAAAAAAACAGATACAAACTGTTTACATTTTGTTTCAAATATTGCGTCGGTTTACGTAATAATCGACACCAAACGTTCAACATTTTGTGTTGGTTTTTGTTCAATTTTGCATCCAATAAATATCAATATTGTTGATATTTCGAAAAATGACATCTATCCATGCAGTTGGTGTCATTTTTTGTCAAAAAAAAATGTGACAGTCTCTACTCTCTCGTTAGTTGATTAGTATATTTATAGACTAATAATTACAATTTATTGAAAAAAAGAGTCAACAATTCATTGATACGATGATCATTTTCTCATGAAAGGCACAAGAGTTATTTGATGTATATTGAGTAGATTCTTCTAGAAATTCTATTTTTCTAGTTGATGCAAAACTACGTGCCATGATATCCGTTAATAAATTGATTAAATTCAGCCCTTAATCATGCAATAAGCCAAATAGCCAATGACCATTAGCAATTTTATTAATTCTATTAATTATTATCTTTATAATAATGGAAGAGGTAAATCATACGTGGTTTGTTTTTTCTCTACAATGTCTTCATCAACATCAAGGCATCAACACACATACAAGCTGAGCCGCCAGTTAAGGTATCATCCGGTGGGTCCCCTTGGATTGATCATGATTCATTCATGATATTATGTGGAAATTTAAACGATGTTACACTCGAATCCGGATCCGATGTGTTAATACAAAAAATAAAATGCATGTCTCTTCCATCAAAACAAGGTCTTCTTCATCACGTTGTCCGCTCATCAGAATAATGTTCGTGATTTAAATTCGATGGTTCGAATCGATTCACATGTTAATATTGAGAACAGAATGATGTAGAAGATTTGAACCAGTTACGTTGTCACCTTCGATTTTTTTAATATTTGAAATTTAATAATTAAATTATAAATAAAAAAAGAATACTTCGAAAGTTCGAAAAATATAAAAGTTCGAAATTGGCAACACAGACCTTTAGATAAACACACCATTGTCAACTCTGATCTTTACGATACAGAACATACCGACATGCATCGACATTTTTCTAGCATGTTTTGTAAAGATCGAAATTAGCGACATAGGTCTTTACACTAAAATGAAATTGCACGATGCTGTCAGTACCGTGCAATAGAGTCTGTGCTTCCCTATAAAAGCTAATTCCATATCTTTCAGTCTCATTCACAACAAAAAATTCTCTATAAATTCTCATTCCCTATAAAATTCTCTATTTCACAACCAATTTTTTTGTTAACTATTAAAAAAATTGAAAGAAATCACTAAATTTGAACTTTTTTTCCTGTTTTCTGAATTTTATTTTTTAGTCATTTCAATTTAACAAATTTATACATTCGATGTCAGGTGTATTTTATAATTATTTTACTTGTTAACAATTTATTATTGTTGGGAAATCAACTTAAATAATAACCTAAAGAAATAATATCTTCTAAGTATTCTAAAAATTATATATTTTATTCATTATTACTTTATAATTCGTTACTTCAAAAAAAATTATATTTTTTCTATATTGTGTAGTATTTTTTAGCAATATATTTTTTAGTTAAATTAACTTAAAATAATAGATTGTTAAAACTAATCTATTGGTATGTTTTGTCTACTAGAAATGATTGTAATAAACGTGTATCACGAATGTCAGATACTGAGAGAACCTACATGTGTAGAATATAATATAAGTGCCAAATTATCATTTCATATAACCGAAGAAACATTTTGATGAAGTAAGAAGATAAATTTATGTCGGACTTGGCCTACTTTCGAGCCAAATTAAGTTGAACATAAGTGCACGACTAAACACTACTTTTCCTGGATCCTATTTTATAACTTGTTGGGTGTAGATAATGATGTGATTTGAAAATTAGTTATCCAAAATGTCACTTCGTTGATCAACTTTCGTATGTTGGAAGTAGTGGTTTAGTCAACACCACTTACAAATAATACCAGTTATAATTCAAATCCCGATAATATGCCAGGAAGTAGCTATGCATCATCTGTAGAGCAAAACACTCCACCCGCAAATCAAGATGATCTCAATTTTTAATCAAATTCCAACAGTATGCCACATAGTCCACAGTTAAATTATTTAAATGAAGAAATAAGACAAGATGCCGAACTAGGACATGAATCAGATGGTCACACTGATGATTCTAACAACTCGGGTGATAGTAATGACGATGTCAACATGAATGATATCGAGACTCAGCTAGATGGAGAGGAAATTTTGAAGCAGTGACGACAATCAATACCATTCATCAATTGGGGTACGAAGCATACTTGTGTGTCGTTCAATGATCAAGCACCAATGCCATACACTGATCATCCTTTCTTCAAAATGTCTCTCGGTTCGACGATCCACTAGCAGAATGTTAGACTTTTTATTCTAAAGACCATTTGAAAGCAAAAATCTTTGAAATTCATATTAAAGAAAATAGATAAATAAGTGCAAAATTGTACATCGTGAAATATAAAAAAAATCAATGTCAGTGAAAGTTATATGCAAAGAAAACAGGCACATGTGCCTGGGCAATATCCATTAATCTGCAAGAGCACTTCTGTTATGGCAGTGCTACTATATCAGAACAAAGTCATATGATTGCTCGCATGGTTGCCAAAGTCATTAGAAATCCTCTAAAAATAATCTAAAAATGACAATAAAAGAGCCATACGGGTTGGTTTGGACAACATATACAACTGTGGAGCCCTCTTATAACAAAGTTCGAAGGAGGAGAACTAGTGACGTATTCGAAAGTTGGGATAAGTCGTATGAGATGATGACGTTTTTATTGAGTGTCATTCAAGTCTCTAATTCAGATACCAAATTTCTACTAGAGTATGACTATAATAAACACATTGTTTTACGTATTTTCAAACGTGTAGCATAAGCATTTGGTCCATGCATCCAAGCATGACCTTACCTAAGATCAGTGATAAGTATTGGTGTTGAACATCTATCTGACAGCTACAGTGTAAGTTATTTATGTCTTGTGCTATGATGTGGAGCAACAACTCCTGCATTTGACATTTTGCATTCCTGAAGAAGAGTCGTACAAAATATGGGTTGGTTTATGAACTGAATCCAACAGTGGCTGTGGGGCCTGGTCAGATATGTGTCATATCGGAACAAACTAATGGTATAAAATCGATATTTGATCAACTTAATTTAGAATGGTGTGAATGAAATAGTGAATTTGTCTATCAATTGTGCGCTCAACACGTCGCTCATAATATGTATTGTAAATGTCACGACAAAATGTTAAAAGGAACTTTCAAGTGGACTGTTAGAAGACAAAAACTAAAGATTTAATGAGGAAAAGTAGAGGATCCGAAGAAAGAATGCAAGTGTCCATGACTACATCATGGAGATTGGTACAAATCATGATAAATAAAATGATCCCCTAGTTTACATAAGTGGGCTTAATATGAAGATGGTCGTTCAAATAGAATCAACTAAATAGGTACTAAAATTGCAACTTTTGCACATTTACCCAATATTTTGACTAAATTATAAGTATAAAATTATGCATGAGTTCATTTAATAACCACATTTGTCAATTGATGTCTATTATCAATATTTTCTACTTAATTTTTATCTAAATTCGAATTTAGAGAATAAAAAAATTTTCCTTAAAAAAGCACCGAAGAGCAGATCTGAACCAAGAAGAGAGTCTCATCTTCTTTTGAAAATCTTCTAACAAAAAACTTCGACAAATGACTAAAAAATTGGTAGTTTGTTTTTCTCACCATGGCAGATGAGGAGTAGAATGCGAAGGAGAAGAGGCAGAAAGAACATGGCTCGCGTGAAATGGGTATCCGAAGATATATCGATGTTTGCAGCACTGATCTTTTCAAAAATCCGAAAAGATCGGTGGTGTCAATACTGTGCTTTTGAATTTCAAAATGCACGAGATTCCGAAACCTTGGAAATTATATTTTTGAAAGACCGAAGTTGACAATATCGTGCTTTCCTAAAGACATGTGTTGCCAACTTCGAGCTTTTCTATTTTTTGAATTTCTTGATTACTCTTTATTTCTATTTGTAATTTATTTATTAAATTTTTAATATAAAAAGATCGGCAAAAAGCCAATAACCATTAGCAATAAGCCAATAACCACGTGCCATGACATAACAAAATTGATTAAATTCAGACCTTATTCGTGCAATAAGCCAATAACCATTAGCAATTTTCTAGTTTTCTACTATTAAGCTAAATTTAATTCTATCATCTTTATAATAATAATTGAAGATATATTAATACTAGACTACTAGTGATGGTCCCATGTCGGCAAATCATACATGGTTTGTTTTTTTCTCTACGATGTCTCCATCAGCACATATACATGGTCGAGCCGCCAGTTAAGGGATCATCCGGTGGGTCCCCTTGGATTGATCATGAATTCATGATTCATGATATACATGAAGTCATGAAGAATTAATGTTTTTTTTTATGGCTGGTTGTATTAGTTTGTTAAAGTAGATACGACAATATATATCTGTTGTTATTTTATATGGCTGGTTTTATTAGTTTATTAGAGTCGATATCTGTTGTTATTTTATAATACATTGTATTATATTTTCTTCGAAGGCGGATTCAGAATTTTCATTAAGGAGAGAAAGATCTATAATTTTTTTTCAGGAGAGCAAAATAATACAGATTTTGAAATATGCATGGTTATTTTACAAAAAAAAATTGACAAATCGTACAAATACACTAAATAAATATGCAATTTTTTTTTTCCAGGAGGCACTTGCCCCCCTCCTGGTAGAGTCCGAATCTGTTGTTATTCCGAGGAAAAAGCAGGACCTTGCTTTTCCCCTCGACATCGTAGGATCAATCACGAACGGTTCGGATTATTTTTTCTCTCTCCTCATTTTTTCCTCTCTTCAGATAAATCTCAGTCTTCGATATCGGATCTGACAGATCAAAAGAGAAAAACAGATCTCTGTTATTCCTATTTATAATAACAGCGGATATATTTTATGTTATATGAAAACCTCAGATGAAATTTGAACGGCGCATATCAAGAGAAAAGAAATAAAAGGGAAAAGAAACTCAGCAGATTTCATTCCAGTTGGTTAATATTTTGGAAAAAAAAACAATGTGCTGAATAATTGCTGATTTTATAATACCTTGGTCTTGAGCAAGTGTAGCAGCACACAGTTTCGCCGATTCAAGAACCGACGCGTGTTATCTTTGTTCCACTTTTCTCACTTATATCTTCTTTGATCGATCTCTCATTCGTAATTTACATGAAATTTTGTTTCTACGTTTTCTTTATAAAATGATTTTTTAAAATATAAATTATGTTTAACCAATGGATTAAGACACATACTGGAGTTGTTCTTGAATATATTAATTATGTGTATTAGCGTGAGCAAATAAGTCTTGATTCTAACAAAATTAATTGCTACGCAGCTTCTTGACTACACTATCACATGGATAGGTTTGACATATATAAGTAAACATACGTATTAATAAGTAATAACAAGTTGGTATTCATATACAGCAGTAGATTAGTTTTAGAGAATTTGGTAATTGACGCTCAGATTTTGATTTAGACGAAGTTAACATTTTTCTGATAAAAAAAATTGACATTTCAAATTTTTTTAGACGGAATCATAGGAAATTGACTTTATTTTATCGACCGGATATAAAAAAATTGTTAAACATGATAAATATTATTAAGAATGTTTTTAAATTAAGAATAGCAGAGATATGAATTGGTGTTCTTAAAAGCATCATAATTTGAAGCAGACTAACCTCTATCACATAAAAGAGAGAAATCAGAAGAAAACTTTAGGCGGGAGAGGTCGTGTCGCCGATCTCTGTCGCCTCCCCTCTTTCCTCCACTTCCCCCTTCCCTCTACCACCTCTCTGTTTGGCGCCCGAGAGCGAATTATTGCTGGAAAGAATGAGGAGAAGGAAGTGGGAAACCGCTCAGCTGGTAGTGATCGCCTCTCGCACCGACTATGCCTCATCTTCTTTCAAAGGTCCTTGTCGAGAAGAAAAGAGAGGAGAAAAATCGCACCACAGGTTCTCCCAGCATTCGCCTCTCCTTTCGACTTGGCCACTCCTTTCACCCCTCTTTTCCTTTCTCCCTTCTAGTTCTAAGCTCATGGATTTCTCCTCAATGATGAGCAACAACAACGATATCAAGCTCCAATAGAGGTGACCGTGAGGAGAAAATCGGAACTCTGACTCTAGCCAGAGGAGATCCGTTAAACACGATATCAACGTGTGTGTGATTTCGATCTATTAGCAACAGCTCCTCAAAAAGGTCATGTCGGTCCAGGTTGGGTCGGGTATCGGGTCATTTTATGTGGGGTCTTTCGGGGTTCGGATCATATCAAATCAGGTCGAATCGGGTATCGGGTCATCTGATGTCTGGTCTTTTCGAGATTCAAATCATATCAAATCAGGTCGTATCGAATATCAGATCATCTAATATCGAATCATTTTCGAATATCGGATCATATCGAACTACTCCAGATCTAACGAGTTTATCGCATCGGATCGGATTCTGCTACCTCTACTTAAACCAAAGCGAAGGAAAAATAGAAACAAATTTCAAAAAGCGATTAAAAGATGTTTCCACTCTTCTTCTTTTTTTTTTGCAATTTTGCCCAGCGGATCTAGTGTCATTTCTATTAGATTATTTGAGAATCATACAACTTTACAATTGCCGAATGTCAAAAATTAAAAATCAAGGTCAATTGTATGTTTTTGAATGTTATGTTGAGTGGAAGAGAACGAAAATGGGAGTTACAATTTTTTTTTCATATTTTAGGTTTGAACATTATTAGATTAGGTAATTTTTAATATAGAACTACTAATGAAAAATATTTTTAAAACTTGCTTTGATATTACCTTGAAATGTGTCATATTTATCAAAGATATCTACTTGTTTCGTATCTGATGGGCAATTAGCCTTAGCTCAAGAGGAGAAAATAGATAGTTCTAGTGTTTTGCTATTGGAATAATAACATGACATCTCTTTTAATTGATCCTTTTACGGATTTTTGGAATATGAGAAGGAATAGAAGAAGGTTATTCCGACCATTGTTCTGGGAATACATAGAGGAAATAAAAGATGGTCGTGTAAACTTTTTTTTATCCTAATTCTAGCCTCTCAGTGGCGGATTCAGACGTCCACTTAAGCTCGGACACAATTAAGTCCGGGCACTGAGTCTGAGATCAAGCCCGGACACAAATACACTAAAATATCAATAAAACTCCATTTTTCACTACAAAAAATACACTAAATTTCGCATTTTTTGGAAATCAAGCCCGGACACTTGCCCGTAGGCTTTTAATAACGGGGCGGATCGGGTACCCGTGGATCCGACCCATCCGGATCCACGGGTACGGCGGGTCCACGGGTACGACTGGGCGGGTATGCACGGGTCCGAACTCAAAACCCCCAATCCGACCCGTGATAAACCCGGGCGGGTCTAGACGGGTTGGGCACGGGTCGGGTCGGATCCGTCCAACTTTTTGAATTTTTTTCAAAATTTTTTGAATTTTTGTTTGAATTTTTAAATTTAAAACTGCACATTATTTTATATATATATATATATATATATATATATATTTCGATTTTTTTTTTAATTTTTTTGAATTTTTGCACGGATCAATGGGTCGAGCACGGATTTAGCCGGGTTTGAAGAATTTGGAGCCAATCCGATCCGTGATAGATTCGTGGATTCGGAATCCGTGAATCCGTGAATCCGGAATCCGCGGATCCAGACACGGGCGAATAGACCCGCCCGGATTTTATTTAAAGTCTACTTGCCTAGACTTGCCGTAAGTTGGATCCGCTACTGTAGCCTCTGACTATAGTAGAATGAATGCACAAGGTTATAAGAGAGTAGCAAAAAAAAATTGTGTTGCTTTGTTGTGTTTGTTTGATGAAACTTGATACGTGGGCTGTAATAATTTCTAACTTTTGTTTAGAATAGTGTGATATGTGATATATTTTGTTTAGGTAGAATAATATAGGCGATATGTTTGATTTAGGTAACACAATATAAGTGATTTAGTTAGTCCGTTAGGACTCTAACAAAAAAAAATTCTTTGGAAACTTTTTTTAGATTTTTTCTGTATGGTCTATATATTCTTATTTCAATGAAATAGATACATTTGAAATTTTCTCACTTATTTGAAATCTCGTCACTTAAGCTGTCAAGCTGGCACAATAATAAATTTGCAACAAAATTTCAAAACATAAAAAGACAAAAACGGAAACCTGTTTTTTGTTTATGAAAAAAAAAGAATAGAAAAAAACAACGGTACCAAACGAAACCTTAGTGTTGAAAAGCTTCAGGTGGTTTGCCCTTAATAATCAATTAAGAGACAGCTAGCCTTGCGTTACCCTTTTAAACTCCAAAAAGCAGCCAAAACTAACAAAACCTCCTTTCAATAAATAAAAATTGAGGCAACATTTATAATTAGAAAAATAAAAACCCTAGTTTCTCTTTCCTCCCCGTGCCTATATAACCCAACAAAGAACCCGCCTTTACTTCCCGGTTCCGGTTTTCTCTGTTCCAGCTCCATTCCTTCAAGTTCTCTTCCAAAGGAGAGATTTGGGTACTTCATCCAAAGCTAAAAAGCACAAAATTCAAAGGAAAAAAGATAGAAAAATAAACATAAATGATGAAGCGCAGCAGAGGGGAGACAATGCAACCAAAAAAGGTACAAGAAGAACCCCCAACCAAGTCTCAACGCTGCTACAAGTCTCCTAAGCAACCCCACACTGCACCTAGGACCACAACAGAGGATAACAGCCCCACCACTGTACTGGTTGTTGCTGCCGTTGACTCGACATGCACCGAACATCCTGAAATTCACACTGAGGTACCTCTTTACACGGTGGGGGATGAATCGAGTGGGCTCTGGTCTTGTGCCGTGGAGCAGGATGAGCTGTCAGGTTGGTATCCGTTTGTCGATGGGAATTTTCGGGAAATTTGGGAAGAAGAGGATATGGATTTGAATTTGTGGAGCCATGGTGATGTAATTGAGGTACCAAATTAGTGCATCAGAGAGAGAAGAGAGCACAAGTTCTTTTCTTAATTTGGGGTGTGGTTTTGGTATTGAATTATTGTGTTTGGTTAGTTGGTATGGATATGGAATGAAAAAATTGATGATTAATTTGTTAGGAATTTAAAAAAAAAATCACTTCAAATTTCAAGATCTTGCCCAGATTCATTTTTCAATTATTGTGATACTAATTCTAACATTCGATCGAGTATTCGAGTTAGTGGTGACGCTTATGTTAGAACTTCTAGATAAGAAATTAGAGCTTTCTCATGTTTTTAGTTATCGTTTCAGTCCCTAGTTTTTAGGAGTAATTTTTTGTTACTATAAAACTTTAAAATTGTCAAAATGCTATTCAGAATTTTTTTTTGTCAAAATATCATTACCGATCACTTTTTGTATTGAAATCAGATGTTCATAATGACATTTTGACAATTTTATTTTTCTGAATAGTATTTTGACAATTATCAAATTTTGTAGTGGCAGTTGAGGCCACTGTGGACATCCATTTCTGGATTTTTATGCCGTAGATTGCGCAAAATCTCAAAACAAAAACGTCATACGAATTTTAAAATTTTGAGCATTTCAATTCAATATTTTTTATAATTTTAATTTCATGTACTTGAGGTTAGTTTAATATTTGGTAAATTTCATGTTGGGTTGAATTTAAGTGCATGTGTTTTTAATTAATTAGCGGTGTAGTGTTAGAGAATAATTGTTTTTTATTAATCTTTATTTTTGAAACTCTTGAATTTTTAATTAATTGTTTTTAGAAATTTAATATTTTTTATTTTTAAATTCTTCATATCTGAGATAAAAAAAAATTAGAATTTTTAATTTATCACATCAGTAAATATATCATTGTTCTGAGAGATCGATCAATTTAATCAATAATTAAGCTACGTCAGAGTATATAAATTTTAAAGCAAAATTGTTAAATAAAAAATTTATCTACATTTATAAAACTTATTTTAAAATTGTCAGTTAAAATTAGAAATTTTCAGAGATGAAGATGTTTTTAGATTGTGTTTCTTTTCTTCCAAGTTAAAAATTTTGGACGAATTCAGATTGGCGCAACACAAGCAGAGCAGTAGATCTATACCGTTTGAATGCGTTGAAATTCATTTTTATCTAGATTTATAAAATTCAATCTCCTATAGTTCATCTATACCGATTAATCCTTACAACATAGAAAATCAGAAACATTCAAGACATGTTGCACAAGCAGGTTCGGAAGCATTTTTTGCATCATAGAATGGTTTTTTTCTTTGTAGTTCTTCACAAATATGTGAGAAAAAATAATATTTCGAATTAAATTGGACGAATAAAATAATGTAATTTTAAAATAGTGGTAGGAAAATGTATTTTTTTACTATTCGAACGAGTGAAAATATCGTTTGACAAAATATTAGAAATAATAACAAATGATAAATTATATTAAATACTCAATATATGATATAAAGTCCAAAATATACTCGTATCAAATATCATATTTGAGTAATTACCAATTTTCCATCTCAACTCTACCTCATCAATTATATGCATTGGATCGTGATTAAATTAAATTAGTCGTTGTTCTTCTTTATGCTTTATTTAGGACTTAGGACTTAGACCTCTATTTCACATAATAACTAATTAAATTAAATTTTGATTAGTTATTATGTGCTTATGCCTCCGAAAGAGCTTATTCTGTTCACAATTTCAATTTACCAATTCGTGTTGGCAATGTTACCAACTGAAATAGGTCTCTATTTCAACATTCCAACCAAAAATTGAATGCGCCAAACAAATCCTTAGTCTTTAAATCAAGAATTTGAGATAGTGACTAACTAAATAAAATATTGGGATAGTAGATTAGAAATGTTAGCTCTGTGATCTAACATTAACGAAACTATATTTCACTCGAAGTATAAAATAACATTTCAAAATAGGTTTGAAATTTAGTGAAAGTCAAAAATTACTGGAGGATTTTAGATCACTTTGATAATATTTGAGAACGAAATTCACTCATCTATTCTTACAAAAAAAACATTTCTAAATAGTCGCTAATCCGAAATTATGTTATTAACTTATTATAATATTATCAAATACATTCTTAGAATGTGCCTTCCAATTTAGATGAAAAAAAAAAGGAATGAAATGTAATGAATATGGGGAAGGTGACAATTTTTACATTAAAAACTGAAAGTAAACAGCTTTTGAAAAAAATAAAGCTGTTTTAACATCTTTGCCCTCTTCTATTTTCATGACCGTGTTTTTTTATGTAACTAGGTCACATCTATTTTAAGTAAAAAACTTGAGTGTTTCATTCACTGGGTGCATCTAGATACTCTTGATTGTATGTGATTGATGAAGTTAGATGCATTGAATCCGATGAAATATGCAAGTTTTTATCTTATTTTAATCATATATTAAATATTAAAAATATTATAGGCAAAAGAGGGAAAAGATGGTTCACAACTTACAAGTATGTTTATGATTTGTGTCTTTATTTGTAAGAAAATTGAAGAACAAACGGTAGTTGATTAGATGTTTTAGCATTTTTTCATGCGTGTATTTTTTTATGTAACTGGGTGACATTCAGGGTCGGATTTAGTCAAGGTCAGTCGATAGTTGTTTTCAAAAAAAAAATTGTAATATAATCATGTATATTAAAAATATGCATCATTTTGTTTTCTTTGAAAAAAATATAGAACAAGAACGTAGCCGTAACTTCTATTAATAACTACACTACTTAAGTAACGAAAAACTATACTATATCTCCTCACGCAAATTTTAAATCCGTCTGTGATCACATCTATCTTAATCATATATTAAATAATAAAAAAGTATAGCCAAAAGAGGATATAGATGTTTTAATTGCAAGTACGCTAATCATTTATGTCTTTATTTGTAAGAATTATAGGTAAAAAAGATGGCATATATGTCTTATTTGTAAGCGAAAGCAAAACTTTGATCAAACATCGTCTTCATTTGTGCACATTTCGCACCATAAATTATACTGCTACAATGTTGATCTCACAGAATCATCGTCTTCTATAGTGAATATTAATTAATACCAATCACTACTCACAACTCAAATGTCAGGTCTTGAAATCTCCAGCTTTGGTTCCGTCGATTTTCAGAATTTTCTCTCCTTAATTAGCATGTCATTTGTAAATACTATAAATATGTGTTGCTAGAAAAATTGTAGTTTAATTATGTTTGTACAATTTGTCTTTGTACTTCCATTGTTGTCTTAATTCTCCTTTGACAATTTGCTATCGATTCATAACTGAAAATATTAATACCAGTACAAAAAAATTAACAGTGAGAATATCAGCATCTCTAATTTAATTATTTAATTAACCAAACACTACCAATTAAATAAAGATAAGAACAGAGCTCGCATAGTGTCATGTCAGATATTGCTGCCGACATGCGACCGCAGCCAGAAAATATCTTTTTCTCAAAATGAAATCCCGAAATTTCTGGACTCTGGGATGCGACAGCTAACGAGTTCATTATTATAAAGTATAAACCAATTGTGTGGTCTCTCTTTTTTGGTGAATATTTATTTTGGCAACACTTGCGAAAGCGAAAACTAAAATTTGGTAACAGGTGGAACAGTTCCATGCAAGTCAGGTTCCAATTTCCACAGCTCACGTGAAATGATCACATCTACAGTGAATAAATGGTGGTTAACATTCAGGCAATCACTCAACAAAACAGGGATTCAATCTTTCAATTGGCTAATGCATCGAGCATACCATAGTTCCTTTTCTTACGGGATTATTATAAAAAGATAATTAAAAAAGAATTGACACAGATATCATATTTGATATCAACTAATGATATCGATTTTATTATGCACATTTAATTGTGTTATTTTGCACATTATTTGAGTTATTATGCACAAAATATTCGTGACTCGCTCGTGTTCGGCTTGTGTTCGAATCGCTAACAACTCGAGTGTTAACGAGCCGATCTCGAGCTGTGACAAGCTTGGCTCGTATAAGTATCGAAACCTTAATGAGTTAATCTGGACCGTCGAATTGGTTACCACCATCCTTAAATAGATCTTTACAATAGAAAATTTTCACAATTTTATACTTTTATTATGTTTTTTTAAAATATTTTGTCATTTTTTTTTTGCAAACAAGCTACAAACGAGTCTTAACGAGCCGAGCTCGAATTGACAGTTTCAACTCGTGACCACTTGTAGTAACGAGCCGAGTTCGAGTTCTCCCCAGCTCGGCTCGTTTGCATTCTTATGTATAATAGCTCAAATAATGTGCAGAATAATTCAACTAAAAATGCATAATAAAATCGATATCAATAATTGATATCTACGAAACATTATCCATTAAAAAAAAGGAACGAACTGTACCCGGATTGAGTAGGTGAGATCGCCAAATATTCTGAAGCACACACAGATGTAGAAATATTAAAATAAAGAATAAAACCATCAGAATACGTTATATTTTTCTAGTCCCAGAAAGTAGAAATCTTATGTTTTGGAATAGCATATAACAGATCAATTATTTGGAGAATTCATGGAATACATTAAATCTTTTCTAGTCCCAGAAAGAATACCCAATCTGTTATATGCCTGATTTGATGAAATAAAAACCCCATCAATTATTTGGAGAATTCAATGAAATTTTCCCAATACCAGCAACCCAATTCAATCCTTCTGACAAGGTAAATTTTGTAAACTTCACATAAAGTCTCTTGAGTTTTTCATTCTCAATAAATGAGGCCATCTGAACATCAACACCGTACCAGAAAATGTGAATAGCACCAGTAACTCTGAGAGTTGATTTGAGTCATCAGATAACAGTATCATTCTTTGAGAAATTCTGGTATACTGTCTGCCTTGGCTAGTTCCTCCTGCAAATTAGTATTAACTTTTTCCATATTAGCCCTCTAAATTTAGCAAATACGTACTGAAGTGATTTGTCATCTTAATTCTTTTACCATGGGGTCAAGGCAAACCAGAACTCAATAAATTGCAGCGGTTGCTGCTGCCTCCTTATCTCCTCTCTTCTTTTGTTTCAGAGAAGGATTGAATAAGAACTCAGTATTTCAGCACAATATACATAAAAATGCCAGTAGAAGGAAAATAACAATTTCAATAGTGAAAATATTCCCTCTCTACAGTGTTGTAATATCTTCTATAGCAGACACGCACGCACACAATAGAAAACTGAACTGAAAGAGGAAAAACTGATCCGATAACAGCAATATGAAATACTCAATAACAGCAACAGTTTGCAATGTTGCACATCCACAGGGAATATCACTCAATAACAGCAACAAATTACAACTTCATACAGCAACAGAGAATACTCACTAGCATCAAGATGAAAGAAATCTGAACTGACAAACACAAATTTTACGATACTCCTAAATCAAAAACTTATGTCGTATTTGCATTTTCTTTTATCTTATCTACTCAGCAATGAAGGGAGGAGGTACTGGGTCCCATTTATTATCTACATTAGTGTTTTAATTCCATTTATTAGCTCCTTAGAAAGTTTCTGGTAAACTAGCTACTTAGAATCATAGTTCATAGCTGCTTGTATATTTTATATCATATTTATCTCTCTATACTGGTAAGCAAAAAAATATTGATTATCAATTGTGTGAGATTTCTCTATTTAGACTTCTGCAACCAAATATACATGTAATATTATATATTGAAGCTAGATATGCTTCTAATTAGAAAAACCAAAAAGAGAAAAAGAACGCAAAATATTTTACATGGAAAGGCATTTGAGTCGTACATAATATAATGAAAAGACAACCAATGGCAAGTGTCCTCTTGTGTGATACTGATACGGAGGAAGTTGATCCTCACGTCTTGAAGTAATTTACAAGTCAGTTTTGTAACAAAAAAAAAACCTATTTGGTTTGAAGCCGGTCAAAATTTATTCAAAATACAAAATGTGTTGGAGTGTTATTGTTGTTTGGTTGCTGAACTATTTGAATGTTTGTCTCGAGTCCTTAAAAACGTTGGAATAGAATCCAAGCTGGTGATACCGGTGGCCATGTCTTTAGTCATCAAACACCTTTTCGCACGAGCCTTCAAATTTAACTTTTGGTCATTTCTAGAATGAACAGGCCACTATTTGATGTATAATTCTTCATTATGTATTATTTTTAAAAATTGGTTATTTACATGTGGTTGCTCTTCAATAAAATCAGCATGACAAACACGTTGCATGCACAGAGGCACTAATGTAACAAAACCAGCACAACAAAAAAACCTTCACCAAACTAACAAGTAACAACCCTACACCATACTAAATCCAACCAATACCATACAAAATCCAGATAAACTTGATTACCACAACTTGGAGTTACTTCCACTTGCCTTCTCTGGTGATCTATTGAACTCCTCTTGGCTTATTTCCTGTAGAAGATCAGCTTCCGGAAAACTTGCATTGTTGCATGATCTCTTGTGTTGGTTGGGCAGTCTTCTGACATGATTTACACTGTATGCCCGATGTTTGATATAACTGGCACTGACTTGTGGTTGGCTGGTAAGGTGGAGCAGGTGTTTGGTACAGTTGAGCCTTCTTCCCTTGAGCAATCTGTGCCTTTTCCTTATTGATGCTTTCGGATGCAGCCTGGCACGCCTGGTGTGCCTCTTCCTCTGAGGGGAAGGTACCGATCCGGACACGGATACCATATATCGGGTCCCTGATCTCAGCGACCCAGATGCTTGATTGCCTTTTGCAAACCCCACAGTACTTGCTCGACAATTGGTGCAGTGAAGAAGGGTTTTAGATTTAGGGTTTCGCTTCATTTTACAGACTGAATGAGGAATCGCTTGTGCTGACGTCTGAAAAAGAAATTGATATAGGAATTGGAGTCGGTATCAGGATTGGTTTCATCAGGACCACTGAAGTGGATGCAAATGACTCTATCCTTCTCATCAGAGACAGCTCTCTCAGACTGAAACAAGCATTCAAACAGATAAATACAACGTTTGACAAAGATTCAAAGAGGCAAAATGGAGGGAAACTAAAGCACGATAAGGCAGTATATGTTGCACAGCAAAAAAACACCTCATTCTTGGAGGCATCGATGTAGCCCTGTGCCATGGCATCCGATGTCCTCTGACAAAGAGAGACAAAGGATGTAGAGTACTCGTTTGTTCTGTCACCAACCAGAACTCGCAGCAGTGGATTCAACTTGTCTACACGCCTGCATATTACCATCTCCCCAAGAGTAAAAGATACAGACAAGTGCACCTACAAATATTACAAAAGGAACAAATAAAATTCCCTGCTAATCAAACACAACCTAACACCAACACCGGAGGATTTGATACTAGTGTGATTAATATTTTTCGAGGCTGGCACTAATCAGTCATGCATGTTACCAGGGTAAACCAACAACATTAAAAGAAAGAAACATGTACCATTCTTTCTCGTCTGATGAGAAGGCCAGATACAAGATCCTCAGAGATCTCTTCGTTCTGACTCTCATTAATGACAGTTGTCATTATCTTCTCCTTGAAAGAGAAAACATTGTGTGGATGCTGCAGACTATTAAAGAAACAAAACTTAATTAGATTAAAGACCAAGAAATTTTCACATTTACCATAGGGGGACTGGGGACTATTTGGAACCACCACCAAAATATATCCAAATTTTAAAGAATATCAACTTCATAACATTGAAGTATTTTTGGAAAAAGCAAAGTTATCTACATCTGGCAACATGTAACTACAGTTACCTTATTCTCTGCAGAAAACACTGGAACATCTCCAATATTAAGTCGTGCGATTCGAGGTTGAGCATTATGATACATGGCTAGAGTTTTCAAAACCGTGTCTGCGTGTCTGAAAATGTCACGGAACGGCACGGCACGATAAGGACACGGCACGGTACTGTTCATGTGCCGTGTCTTTAGCGTGTCGTGCCTTGATTTCCTACTGTAGGACACGGCACGGCACGGAACGTTTATGAGGAGAGACACGACACGGCACGACACGAAAGCACGGCACGGAACGACACGAGAACACGTCTAGACACGGTACATTTAGACACGACACAACACATATAAACACGGCACGACATAGATAGACACGGGTAGGCACGAATAGACACGGATAGACACGGAAGCTCAAATTATTTTGAAATATTTTTCATTTATTAATTATTCTATTTTAAACTTTACAAATTTTAAAAAATAAACGTTTAGACACGAGTCACGACATAGTTAAGGTACAGTTAAGACACGACACGTTTAGACACGACACGTTTAGACACGACACGTTTAGAGGCGGCACGTTTAAACACGACACATTTAGACACGACACGTTTAGAGACGGCACGTTTAGACACGACACGTTAAGACACGACACGGTTAGGCACGAAACGGTTAAGACACGACACATTTAGACACGGCGTGCCTAAACGTGCCATGTCTTAACCGTTCCGTTCCGATCCCTTCCAATTTTTGGCACGGCACGGAACAGCACGGTAAAAATAATAAAATACTAATCGTGCCGTGCCGTGCCGTTCCGTGCCGTGCCAAGCCGTGTTTGGAACGGAACGGCACGGAACGGAACGAATTTAGAACACTATACATGGCCTCACCTCTACGAGCGACTCCAGAATGGTAAGTCTTTTTCTGTATGACCTGCTCTTCAGGTTGTCAATTCTTTTAAAACACTCCACGATTCGTTGAAAAACAAACTGAAAAGTGAGAAGTGTGATTAGATATGGTGAATGTAACACATTTATTAGAAGACAACATGATTAAATTTTCATACATTACGCGCTATTTTTAAAATACATACATACTTCTTTTTCCTCATAATCATTTTATTTTAAAAAGTGTAATTTGAATGCACCTGTTTGATGGACAGACCACCAGAATAGCGAATAAATTAAGCAAAATAAAGAAAAATGCTTGGAGACAACAAACATACACCCTGAATCTAGAACCTACTCTTCACCATTATCCGCATTATCTTTTTCCTGTAGCATACCTCTCATAGGGTTTAGATTTCAGATTTTTGGAATGAGAGGTTTGGTTAACCTTAGGTCATCATAATTGTGGTGGTCCAGATTACATGACCAATCAGAAATTGGGGCTTGTTTTACTGCAGATTTTTTTTTATCAGTTTTAACCTTGCCTGAATAAGTGTGACTACACATTTACACTGGATATACCTAAACTAAATTAACCCATATCTCAAATTCCAGTTACTGATTATACTACATGCGTGATTGTTCTGTCCTATTTTGCAACAATTATACATCAGGTGTTTTCTCCTGTGTGTCAAATAAACTATAGTCCTGGGATTTTTATGCTTTACTGGTCTGGATTTTCCATGCTTATTTAACCTTCCCTTGAACGTGTGTCCCTTCCATTAAGTGTCATTATACAGGTAATACTTAACTATCTAATCACACAACTTTAATTTCTTCGACATTTCTTATATTACAAGATTGATTTTGTTTTTCTATGTTTACAAAAACATTCTCCATTCAATATGCGTGCTGGATGTCAAATAACTAAAGAATAAACCATTACCTTCATAGTTTCGTCACTGTAAGGATTGTTTGGTGTGGCGATTCGAATGACCTGGCAGATGCATGTAATGACCACCGCTCGTACATCATCATTAGTATGTGATAGCATCTGCTGCTGCATTTCTGGCCACACTACAGTCGTAGGTGACTGGATCACCTCTACAACAACCTCTCTGTTTCCTATGTAGGGAAGGAAAAGATGGATAACTTTAGTGGTGATCAAGTGCATATATTACCATGTTAGCAGAAACAAAAGATCGACAAATTTAATTGAGATAAAATTTCCACAAGTCACTGGTAATGAGCCCCATGAGTAGAATTAGAAGTAATCTCCGGAAGTATATTAAATTTAAGCTAAAGTGTCAGTATCAAAGGAACACATATTAGTACACCAAGGTGGGTGAAGGAGCTCGATCTGTTTTAATTTTTGGTATAGGTATTTAGGGAAAACAAATATGGATTGAATGTTTGCCAATTCCTAGCCAATTTTTTAAGTAAAATATTTATTGATGAGTATGCCCAACATTCAATTCCTCAAAATAATAGAAAAAAGTTTAACACTCCCTCGTGATATAATCATTTTGCCCATGTCAAAATCATATACAAGAAAGCTTTTCTATTCTGACGGTTAGTTATTACAATTTCATTGAAAACCAAAAAAAGCAGTTACAACTTGCAATTACCATTAATAGGATGGCTTAATCAACTATAGTTATTCCTAGCAAAAAGTCAGCCAGGGTCCTATTTTCAAAGCAGAATCCTATACCAGCACCATTACAGATCTACTTTGTTGACAAAATAATCATATATTATGTTCATTACAGATTATACGAGAGAAGTTGTTCCCAATAATTATTTGTTTGCAACATGTCTATTTTTATGAACAACCACAATCCTAAAATTGAAAGAAAAAGGTGACAAAAGGAAATGAAGGGAAATTAGAAGAAATTTTATGAACAACCATAAAAAACAGTTGGAAATTAGGGTAACTGAGATCAATATTGATAGGGAGGCCACTGCCATGATCTAATGAATCATTATTTCCTCTCGTACACATCAAAGTCCATTAAAACCAACCTATTTGGTTATGTGACAAAAACAACCTATTGGTTTGAACAAAATTAAGATTGGACAAAAATAAACAGATTTAACCATAAGAAAGGAAGAATGTTCTATCATAAAGTCCAAGGGAAAAGGAGAAGGTAAGGAAAATACTCAAGGTATGCTCAATGGAACGATTTGAAAGAAACAAAAATTATTATCTGCTCAGTACAACATTTTAACCTAGGGGACTCCTTCCTTCCTCGATCGACTACTCGGGAGCAAGTAACCACCATGTTTTCACCTAATCTTCCCTCACATCGCCTTCTAAATTCGTGCATGAATCACAGCCTAAGAAAAATATTAAAAAGGGAAAATTTCTTACTTCTAAATGCAGAAGAATCTCCTCCCCCAAAACTGGTGGAGCCTTGAGTTGTCCTCAATTCTTTCGGATTTTTGCTACCAACTTCCTCTTCTCCATTTTATCTCAAGATCTGAAGAAGAAATATAAAAAAAAGGATTTGTATCTATATAAGTAATAGTGGCGGCGGCAGCGGGGAGGGGGTTGTGATATATTTATATTATCTCCACGACACTAAATTAGAGGGAAGGGGGGTAATGACCGAAGGATAATATTGGAAATTGCATCACTTTGTTCCCCTTGCTTCCCTTTCAAATTTGAACTTCTGGAGATTAAACAAAGTTAAAGCTAACCCTAGAGACATCACCCGTTTTGCGCATTCTGAAGCAGGCCTGAAGAAACAGCCCAATATTTTTCGACAAACCCTAGAGATATCACTGCAGCGCCTTCAACTTTCCCTTTCCTCTATCATGCCAAAGAAGCTTCATTGCATTCAATTCGACCATCAAATTGCTGACCTCTTCCTTCCAAACAAAAGGTTTTAAGTTAATAAATAGAAAAAGAACTTCGAAACGTAAGGAAACTTTCTTAGCATTGTAACAATATCCGACTTGTATCAGGAACAATTAGCGATGATGTGCTCCACCATTGGACTTAATATAACTCCAGAAGCCTTCACAGTGTCAACTCCCTTCACCATAAAGAATTCACCCTTCCTTCACCTAAAATTGATTCTCTTCTGAGGTCTATTACAGAAAATTCTCAAAATAATTGGATAGGTTATACTGAACACTAACTTATTATTTGAAGTTGAACAACCATGAAAACCGACCAGATATCATCGAATAAAAATATGCATGTGGCTCCAGTTTAATGTACTGCATATTAAATTAGGTAAAACTTTGAAAACAATTGACCAGCCCATCACATAGTTAGAAAATTAAGCTTTCACTTATCAGCACTTGATCAGCGACCAAATGTTTCCGTATAGCAACCAAATTAATAAACAATCGATGTGAAGTGTAAAAAAATCGTGGATGAATTATTGAATTAACCTTCCATTGCAACATCAAGTTGTCCGGGGCCAGTTGGCGCCAGTGCTCCGCTCCGATAATCCAACGGCCAGCAGCGCGTCGAACCATTATTTGAATCCGACGGCCACCGGAACCCTCCGACAAGACCTCTTCCTCACACATATATCCGATACCTTAGTTGTCGCAGATACTGTCTACGCGACATCAGACCTACTTCTTCACACAATCACAAATTCACAATTCACACACAACGGACAAATATTTCCACACCATTTTTTTGGTTCGATGAAACAAACATACGTGTAGTTCTGAAAGTAGAAGTTTTTGGAGTGGAGGTTATCTCGATTCCTAGGCCTTTTGCAAAGAACAACTCGCACAATCAGCCCATATATTTTAAAGCCCATATATATTAAAGGCCTGTTAGACGAGTTAGATTTCAAACCGTTTTTTGGACTCAAGTGGATGAAGGCCAGATGTATATAACATATTAACATTCAATTTTTTTTAATATGTAAAGTCCTTTTTCGAATGTTCACTAAAATTTGATCTTACGACATGTATAATTTTTTAAAATATATATATATGTGATTTTTGCTATTAAATATTATCAAAGTGATATAAAATTTTGTAGTAATTTTTTAATTTTTACTGAATTTCAAATATGAGGCCTTCACTGGAAGCCGGTTGCTCTTTTTGTTGCTAAATTAAGAGCTCTTCTGTATAAATATATAATGCGATGCCATCAAGTTCAATCATCTCTGCTGGAAAAAACACATTTCGATGAGACTAACAATTATTATGAAGCACAACGAACTTCTCAAATTGTAACTCCACAGGAAATATTAAATTCAGTGTTTTCTTAAGTTAAATGGTCAAATTTGATAAAGCAAAGCAGATTCTGTACAAAAAAAATGTTACTTTTTCTGTCTCTTTTTTCAAATGAAGTACTTTGATTCTAAGTTTTTTAGAACTACACGTATGTTTGTTTCATCTGGATCGTCAAAGGCCGTATATGACAAATAGATAAAAGAAAGTCATATCGTTTTCTTTTTCTTTTTTCTTTATTTTTAGATAAAGATGGGAATTTTGTTTTTATTTTTATTAAGTGATCATGAAGCATGATTATTTCAGTTACAAAAGATTGACTAGTCATAGATGAGATGGGAAATTTTTTATAAAGGATCTAATTGGGTCGGATTATATGTAATGACCTAAAGCTCTTAAAAAGTTTTACAAATGGTCGAAGCGCTGTTGTCAGTTGCGTTCTAAGAAGTTGAAATGATTCGAAAACTTTCAGAGAAGTTCAGTTGAAATTCATCTAGAGACGCTATTATTAATCGCTCTCCTATTTTTTATACACCGGAGAAAACAGATAAATAGAAACCATTTATAAAAAAAATTAGAGATCTTAGACTATTACATCTAATCTGACCAATTTTCTTCTCAGGAAATTGCTGTGTATATATTCTAATACTCCACATCTATTTTGTTATCAATTTTGTGTTAAAAAAATTCCAAAAATCCAAAGGATTTTGTGCCGTAGAAGAAGCGCGTTTGAATCGGACTACATCTCTATGATATTACATAACTTTTTTATTTTTCAAATAAAAATGAGGATCATATCACTCGAACTTAATATTTAATCAGTAATCTCTCACACCTAAAGATATTTTTTTTGTAATTAAATAAAAAAATATTTATTTTTTAGATAAACATAGAGCCCAATTTTTCAAGCTCAAAAAATTATGAGGAATCTTCTTTCTGATTTTTTTGAGCTTCCAACTTTATACACAAAAATGAAATATATGTGCCGTGTAGTCAAAGGAATTTGAATCTATCACAGTATTTTTTTTTTATATTAACAGACGGTATGATTTGAATCGTTGGATTTAAATTAAAGAAGAAGAAAATTAAACTAGAACATCAATTTTATTGTAGAGGACGGTTTTTCTTGTTAATTTTATTGTAACGAACAAATATATTTTATATAATAATATATTAGATCCGTAGCCAAAGTGGGTTCCGAAATCCAATTGAGTTTGATTACAAACAAGATCTTTTACCTTCACTTTTTTGAAGATTTGGATCGAATATAATAATTGCAATACAGCGATTAAAAGTTTGTTGCATTATGCCGATGTCTTTAGTTCTCATATTCTGCACCCTTTAGTGGCCAACTAAATTAAATTAAAATAAAAACTAGCCACGTCAGTCCGTCACCTCTGCCTCTCAAATTTTTTTTTTTATCTGATCTGTTCTGCCTCTCAACTCCGATCCGAATCTGCTGCTCGTATCAAATACGAGTAGAATCTTATTTGCTTCGATTATCGTCATAAATCAATCGATCGTTACAAAAGATTATGAATTGATTCAAGAAAACAGATATTTTGATCGTTAGATGAATTTTGAACGATTCAGATCGAAACAAACTGAGAACGAAAAGAGATACAGCAGATTTTGATTCCCTCTCAACTCAATCGTATCATATCTGGTGCTCTTCCTTTCGGAACCAAATCTCCTGCCATCAAAGGATTAGCAAATCATTTGATGACACTTGGCGTTGAACCTCCAAAATCAATTAATGTGTTTAACGGTTTACCTGTTTCATCCGTTGACAATTAAAATAGTTTCTTATTAAATTGATTGATAGTATGTGAAGTTGCAATAATTTTTGGGAACTAATAGAGTGATACACAATTTGATACGCAATTGATACGCTCGTTCATTTCGTTTTAAAATCCTCTTCTTTTTTACAAATTGTTCTCTCCAATTAATTTGTAATGCATATTAATTTATTTATAATTTGTAATGAATGTTAATTGTTTTGAGTTATTATTTGTAATGCATGTTAATATATGATAGTTTTTTATTTCGTATATATGCGAATTTGTAATGCATATTAATTTATTTATAATTTATAATGCATGTTAATTGTTTTGAGTTACGATTTGTAATGCATGTTAATATATGATAAATTTTCATTTCGTATATATGCGAATTTGTAATTCATATTAATTTATTTATAATGCATATTAATTTTTTGGTGCATATTCATATTTTCTCAGTTGTTATGCATATTAATTTTTTCACAATTGTTATGCATGTTATTACAACAAGCATGCAGTGCCGGTCCTGAGACATTTGAGGCCCGGGGCGAAAATTTTTTTTTTGTTAAAATATTGCTTACAAAAAAACAAGAAAAGCACTACATACTATAATTGCATAATAACATATTGACATAAAATCAACAAGCAACAACAAATTCAAATCAAGTTTTACACAAAATCAAAACCTGCAAGTGCTAATATCAAATTCCCACCATACTCTAGCACTAGCATGCCTAATACTAATAGCATCAGCAGCAACATAGCAATACTGACAACCCATAACAGCAAAGTCCAAAAGAAGGCACAACCCAAAACCAAAAAAAAATTCCAAAATAACAATGTTTGTCCTCCCTGCTGGTTCTTAACTACCTGTACCAATCTTCATAACCAGTACCAATCTTCATATTGGTTCTCCCTGCTGGTTCCGAGAAATGACATCTTGACATCTCATCTAAAATGACTTCTCCTAGCATTTTTAGAAGCAAAATCATCAATTATATGTTCAACATCAATATTTTTCAACATATTTTTTTCTATACTCAATATTGTTAATCCATTCAACCTATCTTGAGTCATTGTTGTGCGTAAATAAGATTTTATCAATTTTAATTTTGAAAAACTTCTTTCAGCGGATGCCACAGTAATAGGTACGGTTACTAAAATTCTATAAGCCACTAAAATGTTTGGAAACATGTCCATCTTTTTTACAAACTCCATAATTTTAATGGCGTTCCATTCATTTCCATCTTGGTACGATTCATTTGGTAACATTACCTGCAATATTTGTAGCTCTGTAAATAACCGTTGTGCATCAATATCACAATTCTCACCATGTGTCAAAGCATTTTTAAGTTTTGAACAACAATTTTTCATTCTTTCATCATCTAATGAAATTAATTGTGATACACTAAACAAGAAACCAAATATAGATTCAAAAAGTTCAATTTGTTCAAATCTGATTTTCAATTGAGAAATTGCCATATCAACTAAAATAAGAAAATAATCTGTTCTAAAATCATCTTGAGCAGATTGTTGCTCTCTATCTGTATTAGGAATTTCATCAAAATGTTTCTTTCTTATAACCCTACGTTTTACTTGAAATATTGGTTCAATTTCCATTTCTTTAGCAATTTCTTCAGCCTCACATAGCAGAATTGAAACCATTTTCTCTATAAATTTCAAAAAATGAAACTAAACCTTTCAAACTTGTAATAGCAACATCAAGATGCATATCTTTAGATTGCAAGTTTTTGCTCACCAGATTTATTTTGAACAATATTTCATGCCAAATAACCAAACTCAAAATAAATTCAAAGTTTGATAATTCAGTCGATACTAATTTTTCAGCATCCCAACTAATTTTTGGATCATCAGAAACTTGTGCTAATTTCAGTAAAGCCAACTTTATTTTAGGAACTTGATTTTTTATTGCTTTTACGCTTTCTATACGACTTTCCCATCTTGTTACACACAAAGACTTCAATGTTAAATCATCCACATATTGAAGTAAAATGTTCCATCGTTTTGTTGAATTAGCAAACACATTATACAAAGCTTGACATGCTCCAAAAAAAGACTTTGCTTTAAAACAAGAATTGGCCATATCACAAAGTACTAAATTAAGAGAATGACAACCACAAGGCATATAAAATGCTCTAGGATTTAAGTCGAGCATTCTTTTTTGGACCCCTTGATGTTTTCCTCTCATATTTGAACCATTATCATACCCTTGTCCCCTTACATTATCAATATCTAAATCAAGAGAATTAAGAGCAACTTGTAATTCATCAAAAAGACCCAACCCAGATGTGTTCTCTACATTTAAAAACTCTAAAAAGTACTCTTCTACTTTTATTGGGCAGCTTACAACATCTACACATCTAATTACCAAAGTCATTTGTTCTATGTGACTAGCATCAGGAGTGCAATCAAGAATCACAGAAAAATATTTAGCTTCTTTTATTTTCTTAATTATTGCATTCTTAACACTAGAGGCCAACATTGAAATTAATTCATTTTGTATTTTATGACTAAGATAATGATAGTGAATTTTTTTATCTTGAATGAGTCGAAAATGATGCTTCATTGTTTGATCAAATTCAGCAATTGATTCCAAAAAGCCTAAAAAATTTCCATTACAACCCTCATTAAATTTTTCATTTGTTCCACGAAATGCCAAATTATTTGTTGCAAGACGCTTTACAACAGAAATAATTCTGATCATAACTTGTTTCCAATGTTCTGTATCTGTCTTGATTTGTTCTTGTAGTTCTTTATCAATAGTTTGATTGGTTCCTAATCTAATTCTTAATTCAGCCCAAGCTTTAAGATTGCTAAAATGTTCACTACTATCTTCATGTACTTTAAGTTTTTCACTTAGATGTTTCCAATCATCTACACCAATAGTTGTTATCTGACTTCTAGAACATACATGCCTTACAACTTTACAACAAAAACAAAATACTTTATTTAAATCTTTTGAGTAAACCAGCCATTTCCTATCAATAAGTTCTCCATTTTTTAATTTTTGATAAAAATAGTATGTGGAGAATCCTCTATTGTAACTATCCTTATGATAACTTATATTAGAATCTCTAATAGGACCATTTATAATAAGCAAATCTCTCAGTTTTGAATCTAAAGCATCCCATAATCTAGGATCATATATATTTATAGATGAAGAAGTTCCTAAGCACGCAAATCCTTGATTAATTTCTGCATCATCTTCACTAGTCTCATTTTCTGAAAAAATTGTTGTTTCTTGATTTAAAGTATCTTCATTTGTTAGTTCTTCATTTATTTCATTCTCATTTTCCAAAAACTCATTTTGTGGTTTAATTTTTTTCCAAAGTTTTTGAATTGAACCTTTCTGAGATTTTAATTTTTCTTCTTCGTTTCTTTTTTTGTTTCTTTTTTCACTACCTGATGCATATTTTTTAGGAAACATTGATTCAAATTAAAAGTAGAATCAGATTAGAAATATAAATAGAATCAGATTAGAAATATACAACCTGACTTGAAAGCTGTCAGCCTCTGACTTGAAAGAATGAGAGCCTCTGACTTGAAAGCCGCCACTGACCTGAAGTTCCTCAACCCCCTAATTTATTTGACACTGCATATAACAATACCAGTATATCAGTAAAATTGTTAAACTACTACTCTACTACAAAGTTCAAACCCTAAAAAGAGTTCAAACCCTCAGACAGTTGACAATACGTCAATACCAGACAGTTCATACCCTAAAAAGAGTAACAGCTATACCAGTAGAGACCTAGATAAAAAATAGATCTCACCTATACCAGACTACCAGTAAAATGAGTAACAGCTATACGAGCAAATCACAACTAGAAGCATTTACTGTTTTCAAACAGAAGCTAGAAGCAGAAATTAAAAATTATGAATATTAAAGGAGCTAGAAGCATTTGCCTTTTTGAACTTTGAAGTTAGATGTCAGATCGAGGGCCGCAAATCAGAACTCAGATTCGAACTTGGATAAAAAGTTAGATCTGAAAAGTCTGAGAATAATGAACAAAAGTCAGTAATGACAGCAAACAATCTTAAAAAATCAGCAAGTAGCCTAAAAAATCAGCATCGACATCTGAAAAACCAGATCAGAATAAACAACAAACAGTCTTAAAAATACAGAACTTGAAAGCTCTAGCAAGAAGGGGAAAAAATTAAGGCTAGTGCCTAGTGGCAGTAAAGGGGTGCAGCGAATAAGGCGTCTGCCCTCTGCTAAATCCACTAAGCATGATTGAAAACTCAAAAGCAAATAGTGAAACAGATCTGGAAAACCTGATCAGAATCAGATCGAAAAACCAGATCAGAAACAGTTTGAAAAACAGATCAGATCTGAAAAACCAGAACAGAAACAGATCTGAAAAACAGATCGAAAAAATAGATCAGAAACAGATTGAAAAATAGTTCAGAAACTGATCTGAAAAACCAAATCAAAACTCAGATCGAAAAACTCAAAAGCAAAAAAATCCGAAAAACCAGATCAGAAACAAATCGAAATGAAAAACCGCGACAGATTAAAAAGTTACTCAGTTAGAAGCATTTACCTTTTGAACTGGACGACACCGCGACAAGAGAGAACTGAGAATGAGAAGGTTAGCTGTTGGGGGAGTCGGACTGTCGGAGGAAGAGCCGAAAAGAATCAGAGATGCATATGGCGGCTGGCCGCTGGGGGAGTCGGAGAAAAGGGAGAGAAAGTAGGCTGGCTCTGCGCCTCTGCGGGAGAGAAGGATTTAGGCGGAGAGAACAAGGGAGAGAAGGAAAGAGATTTCGACGGAGAGAACAAGGGAGGGAGAGAGAAGGTGCGGCTGTGGGATAGAAATGAGAGAGATAGGGTTGAGGGGTAAGGGTTTTGTACAGGAAATAGATAATGGGCCGTAGGTTCTATTAGGTAACGGGCCGCTGAAAATTTCATTAACGGGCCGCCAGAAAACAGGTAATTGATTTATAATAAAATAACTATTGCATTTTGGATTGGGCCCTCAGAATCCTGAGGCCCGGGGCGGTCGCCCAGCCTGCCCTGGGTCAGGACCGGCCCTGCAAGCATGCATATTAAAATGATTAACATGCATAAAAGAACAAAATTAAATGTAAGCTGCACAAAAACTAGAATAACGTCCATAACACCAGAAATAACTTGCATAATAACAAATATAGCATGCATAACAACAGAAATAACATACATAACAACAACTAAATAAGTATGCATGTGTTTTCCAATTAACATGAATAACAACAGAAAATTAAGTTTAAGCTACATTACATCACAAAATTACTATAACAACTATAATAACATGCATAACAACCAAATAAGTATGCATAGTAAATTAACTAACAAACATAACAACAGAAAAATGAAGTTTAACATGCATAACAACTAGAATAAGTAAGTATGCATAATAAATCAAATAACAAGAATAACGAATAGAATAACATGCATAACAATTTATTACAAAAAATAAGTATGCATAGTAAAATCAATCAACATGCATTACAACTAGAATAACATGCCTGACAATCATATTTTGTATGCTGACGTTTTCAATTAACATGTATAACCAAATTAAGTATGCATAGTAAAATCAATCAACATGCATGACAACTAGAATAACATGCCTGACAACCATATTTTGCATGCTGACGTTTTCAATTAACATGCATAACCAAATTAAGTATGCATAGTAAAATCAATCAACATGCATGACAACTAGAATAACATGTCTGACAACCATATTTTGCATGCTGGCGTTTTCAATTAACATGCATAACCAAATTAAGTATGCATAGTAAAATCAATCAACATGCATGACAACTAGAATAACATGTCTGACAACCATATTTGTATGCTGACGTTTTAAATTAACATGCATAATCAAATAAGTATGCATAGTAAATCAACTAACATGCATGGCAACTATAATAACATGCCTGAAAATTATATTTTGTATGTTGGCGTTTTCAATTAACATGCATAACCAAATTAAGTATGCATAATAAAATCAATCAACATGCATGACAACTAGAATAACATGCCTGACAACCATATTTTGTATGCTAGCGTTTCCAATTAACATGCATAACCAAATAAGTATGCATAGTAAATCAACTAACATGCATGACAACTAGAATAACATGCCTGAAAACCATATTTTGTATTCTGGCGTTTTCAGTTAACATGCATATATAACAACAGAAATAACATGCATAACAGCAGAAATAACATGCATAACAAATATAACATGCTTTCCAGAGAAGAAGAGATCGGAACCAGGAATCAATCGGAGCAATGACACGATGAAACAAGTTCAAATAGGAAAGAAAATGGACTGTCCAGTTGTCAAGGCGAAAAAAATTACTGGAGGTGTCCATTGACTGGAAACATTCATTTGGTATCAATTGTGTATCAAATTCGGTATCCCAAGAACATTTTTCATAACTGTTGTACTCTCTTAAACATTTTTATTAGTTAAATAATAAATAAACACATGATAATTGACATTGTTTCATGCTCTATTCTTTCACCTAGAATGTTTTGTCATTACACTCTTAAATAATTACACTATGACTAGTAATAAATCAAATAAAGGCATAATATACCTCATTCACAGATTATTTCTTGTAAAATTATTTTATTTATAAGTAGCTTTTTCTTTTCCTTTTCTAGTTGCAACTATATAATGTCTCAAATTATTTCACAAAATTAATAAAACATAGATATATTTTAATATTTGTTGAACGGTTACAATGGTTAGATAATGATGAAATATAAAGTAGACATATTCGCATTGTTTTTTATTGAAATACTAGTATATTTTTGTGTCAAGAACTTTTTTATTTTTATAGTTTAAAGGACCTGAGCACTACATGATGTTTGAGCGCATTAATATTTTTTTCTCTCTCAAAGAGAGTTTATACATGATTAATATGAAAACTATTTCAAATAATAGTTCAAATTTTTCCTTTTACTTTCCTACTTTCCTACTTTCATTATGCATGTATTATGTAGTTTTTAATTTAAAAAATATTTTTACGTAGACACCAAACAACAAATAATGTCTATATAATGTCTCGAAGTGATACAATTGACGATATTCTTTATTGTTTTTTTTATGATTTTGAATTTCCATGTGATGCTTATATTTGAATGTCATCATGTTAGGGTTCAAAAATTATACAAAATAAGGACCTAATTTTCATGCACAAAATATAATATAATATAACATAATATAATATAATACAATATAATATAATATAATACAATATATATAATATAATATAACATAATTTAATTTAATTTTAGTAGTTATGACAATTAATAGTTGAACACTTGTTGTCGTTTTTTTAATGCTTTTGGTGCAGGTTTCTTTTTTTAAATGCTACCAATTGTATGTAACGAGAAGAAATATTATTTTTTTATTCTATTAATTCTAAAAAATAAAAGATACAAGAGAATTAATTAATTAGAATATTTCTCGTAATCAATTGATTTAATAAAAAAAGCTCTCTTTCAAGCAAAGTTCTGAACTTTAATATTATCTTGAATACATTAATGAACTTTGATACTGAATGCCACGTGTCAATTAAAGATTGGCCAACTCCTTTGCAGGCAAGAAAAATCCTGCCCCCTTGTGGGTAGAGGAGTCGATTCTCTTCCTTTCTGCTATTTTAAACTTTTAATTCATAGACCCGTTTGACTGAATTTTATTAATAATATTATAATATTTAAAATAAGTATTTCAAAAAAATAAAAGTGGAATTTCAGAAATATGTCGGTGACATATGCCTCCGATCCCTAATTCAAAGATCCCCTTCCGTTACAAAAAATAAAATTTGAACCGCAGGTGACACTTGAAACCTGCCACTCTAAAATCTAGACACGCAACTCACACTTACGGCCCTAAGTTTATTTGTCAATGCAGTTTGTGTTTTGCGCACTCCTGAGATGTGGGATTCACAAGTAGAGGCAGAATTAGAAAATTAATATAGGAGGGACTAAATTAAAACTATCATATAATATAACTTTAATTTATAAGGGAGACTAATTAGTACTAATAATGAAAAACGTATGAAATTTAATACAAAAATTTTACAAAATTTCAATAATTTATTGAGGGTGCTCAGCCCCTTTTGAGAGCTCCGCCCTTGTTCACAAGTTCAGCGTGTTGTTTTCTACGAAACAATAAAAACAATATTTATACTTGATAGTGAAGCATAAAAATATCATTTATTGCAGCGTGATTGAATTATTGATTAGAAGCACAATTGAAGAAAGAGAATATAGAATTGATTATGTATGGATGGATTGGATTCCACAAATTCTACAACGTTTACTCAGCAACGACATTTTTTTTAAGTTTCATACTCTAGAGCCGCTAAGGTTGCGTGTCCGCTTTAGGACCGCAGGTGGAACATGCAGTTTTAAAAATTATTATAATTATTTTAAATTCGGGGAAGAAAATATGAGGTTTAGGACGGCATGTGTCATTTGCGAACAAAGTAATTCTCAATTTATTTATTTTTTGCATTTTTCTAAATATTTAATTTTCTATATTAATAATATTACAACCAAATTAATTTTGATCCATAGCAGAATTTGCCATAATATTATATTAAAAAATTAATGTGTGTTTATATATTAAGAAGTAACGAAAAAGTAGTATGTTTTTTTTGGATTAATATTTATATAATTAATTTGTAAGAAAACGAATGTAAAGAAATAAAATAAAATGTATACTTTTTCCTCAAGTTGTTTTCTCCATTTCTTAATTAATATTTATCCATGGACGGTTGCTTTCTGCTCGACACTCGCATATTATTTTGTATTAACGCAATGATTCTTTTAATTTAATGTCTTTCAAATTTAATTTTGTCTGAAACCATTAACATCCTCTAAATCGGCAACAAAAAAATCATGTAAAATTGCAACAAATTTTATGTAAGTGCTTTTTTATGAGTATCAAAATAACAGTGAGATTGTATAAAATATATGAAACACAATGAACCTGACAGTTTGATAGTATTATTATATGTTTTCTATTTAATATTGTTCTGAGCTTATTAAACAAATTAATGTGAAAATTGTCTAAATAATTATTTTCAAGAAATTCTTCTTGTCAACATATATTATACTAACCGCATGAATATAATTAGAAAAGTCTCTCCCTATAGGGCTGTCAGCTGTACGATATGAGTCAGTTGGAGATCTTATTTTCATATTCGTATTCATTTGAAATTGATCTTATTTTTATTCTAACTTTATCTATTAAATTTTGACTTATCTGTATCTTATCCTTACCCGTTAAAATTACATGATAATGAATGTGTAACAGACGAAAAAGATAACATTGTATAAGTATTATTTTTCTATTTTTTATAACCAAACTATCAAAACTTATTTTTAATACAATGATGTCTCTACATGAAAATATAAATATACAATTAATTCAACTCAAATCATTTTATCAAAACAATCAAATTAATATACAAATATTTCGTCATTTATTTATTTTTCTACTATTTTTTTATAATATCCTATAGAGTAACATATTCAAAATAGCTTTTATATGTATTCTTGCAGGCTTAATTGACAAAAAATAAATATTATTCATATCCATAATCGATTAACTAACGGAAAAAAATATTCATATTTATCTTATGAAATAGGATATGTGTAGAATAAGTAGGTAATATAATATCGTTGACAGTCCTATTTCTCTAGCTGTCACTCAATCCAAATTCCAATTCAATTTATGAGACAAAATTTGTCGTATGTATACCTCATTGGCAGATCAAATTTTAAAATTATTACATGACAGAGTCGTATGAAAACCTTCTATGACTAGAGACAAGTAATAGCTGGAGAAAGTACTTATAATAATGATTTTCATTTTTATTAATTTGCATCGTAGAACCGTCGGCTACGTAATGAAAAATATTATAATTTTGATTAATTTTTGTTTATAAAATCTTCTTTATATTAGAAGTAAGCTTTAACAATTTTGCTTGAACTGAAGAACTGCTCTTAGCCTAGTGCCAAAAGAGCAACGGGCTTCAAGTGGAGGTTTCGGGTTCGAAATTCAGTGAAAGTCAAAGGCAACTGAAAGACTCTAGATCACTTTGAATAATATTTGAGGGCAAAGACCACTCATCTATTTATAAAAAAAAAACAATTTTGCTTGAACTGTTTAAGTTCTGTTTATTTAATTTTTTGATAAAAAGTTATGTTTAAATTTTTGTGTTAAGTAGAAAAATATTGTTTAAGCTATTTAAAAGTTAATTTTTTTATGATTGTTTAATTTGTGTAATTATTGTCTTACAGTTGAAGTTGTCAAACTTTATTCAAAAACTTGATTTGAGAAAAAAATCATCAGTGCTGAATTTCGAACATGCAATCCTCCTTCGAGAGAACATTGCTATTAACCAAGAAATCACGATCTGATTTTTCCGACACTCAATTATTTGAAGTGTTCAATTCTCCTTCTCAATATTTGCTACAATTAAAACTGCGATTTTAATGATAGAGACAATATCACTAATATATTGGACATCTTGTTCTGTTTCAATTTTAGTTTTTATATAGAATAACACAATAAAAAAACAATGTATTGTCAAAATTTTATCAAACCTTGAGAACTTTCACTTTCAGTTTGCTTCTGCCGATTGGAAGTGTTTGCAACATACATGCGATGATATGGTGATACATTATACACATGTTATCTTTAAATTCGTGGACATACAAGCAACAAGTTTGGAAGAGAAACATAGTTCTACGATTTTGATTGATTAAATAATGACAAAAAATACTAAAGACAAATTTGTCAATAGGGTTATAGAATAGCCACACAAAAAAGGTCCATATTGAATTATTGATGAGGCTAAACAAATATTTCTCATGCATTTAACATAGATGTGTCCTTTCATCATCCACCTCTCAGTCTTATCAGTAACAAATTGTTCTGAAATCTGTATCTTTGAATCTTGTCATTAATAAATTATTCTGAACTGCAGTTATTTGTATTTAATAAATTATTATACTGTTAGTGTGAAACCTATCTAGTTATTTTTCAACATTGGCCTACTTGTTTATAAAATTATCCATTGAAAATAAGCCGTTTGGTGGTGTGTAATGTGAATTATTGAGCATTGACACTCCAACATTACTAATTTGACAGATAAATTTGACATGATAACTATCCTATCATTATCAATCAAAGTCCTTACTAAGTTATAATTACATTTGGTAAATTACTTAAACTTAAAACAAAATGCATACTAAATAGTTCGAAAATAGAAAGGATTGTGAATGAAACTCTTTTGGTCGTTTATCCGATTTGTATCGTACCCACTAAGGTGAATATGGGTAAGATTTTTTTTCGTTAGCTTATCAGATATTGATACGAGTAAGAAAAAAAAACGTTAACTTGTCTGATAAGAGATATCGTATCCGTTATCCATTGAGTAAATTATATAAATATATATTATAATTTATTTCTTATCTTCAAAATAATTAACTAAATTAAAATTAGAAAATTCTGCATTTCTAAAAGAAAAAAATCTCTACATCATTGAAATATGTACGTCATATTTTAATATTAACTAATGCATCATGTATATTCATAAAGAAATTAATCTGCATTTTATTTCTTTGATAATGTTTTATTAGTAAGTACTAAGTAGTATATTTTTTTAGTGGCAAGTGACATGAGAAAAAAATTGTGATTTTTGTAATATCTAGAACTTTATTTTTTATTATATTTTAGTAGCATATAATTAGTTTATACTATTAATTTGTCAAAATTATACAACTTTTTTTATTAAAGTTTATTTTTTTTTAGTCATTATCTTCCGTTATTCGTTTCGTTACTCAAAATTTTTTACGGATACAAAATGTATGGGTAAGAGAAATTTTAATGAGTGTGAATAAAATATGAATAAAAAGTTTAATAGATGTAAATATGAAAATATTTCCACTCGTATTGTATTGACCGTTCTAAAAATAGATCGAAGTAGTAGTTTATTTTAAAGTACTTCTGAAGTGAAGTGGTGTTAAAATGTCATTACCAGGCAGATTAAATACTTATTTTTTCTGGACACAACTGTAAGTATAATAATATATTTTATGGTATTTATCTCTTATGGGGCCCACTACAAATCTACAATTTTAAACAGCTCGCCTGTTACAGTGTTACTTTCAAAGAAATCACGCAGCCCACCTCTCAGATAACGCCTCAGAAATCAGAATGGCGCACGGTCTGAGATTTGGTCAGCACCGCTGCACCGGTACAGTCTTTTACTGGATACCGGTTTAATACTTTAATCACCGACAGTTGCCGGTACCATTTGCTGATAAAGGAGCCACGCTCCACGCTGCTGGTAATCAGAAATTCAGAGTTACTGCGACTCACACCTGTGGCGTGCAGTGTTTGGTTGAGAATCTCGGGTGCGTTTAATGGTCAATAGTCAATACCAATACAGTGTTACTTGATCTTTTTAATATTAAAATTATAATAATAAATTATAAAAAATAGAAAGGTCTCGAAGGGAAGCTCAAAAAAAAAACGAAGTTGGCAACTCCACTTTTCTTAAAGCACGGTTGCAAATTCGTGTTTTCAAAAAAAATTCATGACAATATAATTTTATTTCAAAACAATTTATTGAGTCAAAACAAAGCTTTGGAATGCAGTAGTAGTAAACTGTTGCAACGAATCAGGACTAGCAATCAACATCCTCCATACTAAGAGCTTCCTAACATAACTACTCAGAAAACTATTGTACTGCCTTAAAACTATTACAACAGCTTGGGAGACGTTATAACGTCTCTAATACATACACGTTCAAATATATCGATCATTTATTTATTTATTTATGACCTCATGCTTTAACGGATAACTTGGCACGCCTGGAGTCATGGGGTTAGAGTACACCAATGAGCAGGGGCGGAATCAGTGGGGGTCAGAGTGGGCTCCGGCTTCTATTTTGATTCAGAAAAATTTGTATCTCTTATTTAATTTTGTAATTAAATTGTAAGATTTTAGTTAATATTTTGATTAAAATTGAAAAAAATTATTACAATTTTGTATAATTTAATCAAAATTAAATTTTGACATTTTTATAACATTAAAATTAAACAATACTTGTAAATGCCCCCTAACTCAGTGTTCTGGTTATGCCACTGCCCATGAGTGCACCATTTGATTGTGCACTCATGGTTTGAACCGTTGGATTAATGAACTACACACTCTCTCCTAATAATTTAATAATTCAAATCATGAGTGCACAATTTACACTCATGGGTGTACCTACTCCTCACCCGCTTAAATGCTGAACAATTAATTGGTTGAGGATGACGAATTCAGGATTTTTGTCAAAGTGATTCAAAATTCATGATTTTTTTCAAAATGGTTCGAAATGATACATATTCTTGAAAAATTCATATTATAAGTATATTTAAAAAATTCAAGGACATAATCATTTTTGAAAAAAAGATCAAAAGGTGAAACTTACCCATGATTGTACATGGCTTCGTTACTCAACATTTATATAACTTTTACATTTGCAAAAATCCCAAGTACTAGCAAAATACAACTTTTACATTTGCAAAAATCCCAAATACTCTAAAAGAGAGCAATTAATGTTAAAACTTACTAGCAAAATTTTTATATGTCTAAAAAATAATTCATTTTTTATTTATTTTAAGTTGAAAGAATACAATCGTCGTTTTTTTAATAAATTAGAACTCACAACAAATTTTGTTTTGTGGAGAGAGGTGGAGGACAGTTTTTTCAAATCAAGAGAGATCACATTAGAATTTAGGAACTCGTTTCGGAACCGGATCTCCTGCTTGTTTCGATCTGGATCGTTCAAAACTCATCTAACAGCCAAAGCATCTGCTTCTGAATCAAATCACAGTCGTCCGTAACGATCGAGCGATCGGATTGAAGACAAGTAGTAAAGCAAACAGTAATTTACAAGCAGCAGATTCGGACCCACTGGTTTCGTACTGATTGTTGTTAAATTATTGTTCCAAAACAGAATAATAATTATCAAAATGTCTTGTAACGTCTCGATGCGATAACTGTACTTGTAATTTGTAAATAAAATAGTTTACTTGTTGACCAAAATAACCAATGTGTTGATTGAACTCATCTAGGTTGACTGCTCTAAATAATGACATCATTCCATTCGTCAATCGCACAACACGTATGCTATAAGATTTGGTCTCATATAGCATCTAATATTTATCATATAATCTAAAATAAACTCCATGAATATGCCCATATTTACGAAAGTAACAAAACCCCACTAGCAACAATATCTCCATTTTTTTTTGCGAACTTAGTTTACCTATTTTCAATTTTAAAGTGCAAAATATCCAGACAATTTGTTGAACTTCATTTTTATATGAAAAAAGAAAAACAAATTTGTAGAATTCTTTTACTACTTTTTAGGGAGTTTGAAAATTATTGATATTGGTGGTCAAAAAATCATTATATTGACCAATTTCGCGATTAAAAAAAATAATAATAAAATCTTAAAAGTGTAAGATGTAGTCTATGAAGAAATTTTAATATAGGCCATGTTTGGTTGTGGAGTAATTTTAATCCGGATTAAATTACTTACTCCAAGTTAAGGTGGAGTAAGTTAATCATGTTTGGTGAATTAAGGTAATCCACTTAAAGAGGTGGAGTAACTTACTCCGGATTAATTTAAATCTTACTCCAACTTACTCCAACTTACTCCATCAATTTTATTCCACGTTTGGTGGATTAAGTGTGGAGTAAGAGAGTTAATCCACATCTTACTCCACAACCAAACATGACCATAGAGATTAAATTCAAAAGCATCATGCACGACCTAATTTGTCTTCGTATATCCAATTTTAAAGTGCAAAAGATCAATGCAAAATGTTGAACTTGATCTTTATATTAAAATCTCTTTGAAGACAAAATTTTACTTTTTTACAAATTTGTACAAAATTTTAGAGAGTTGAAATAGTTATTGATATTGGAGGATAAAAAAAATTATTAGATTAACAAAATATTCATCGTTTTTAAAATAATGTTTTATTATATAGAGATACTGAGATAGGCTGTTGTGAAAACATTTGCACTTCGGTCGAAATGCAAAAGTTACATATTTTATAATTTTTTGAGATCAAAATTTAAATTTAAGTTGCTCAATAAATTCTTATTCTAAAAATCTTGTAGGAAATAGAATTTCATGATTTTTGGAGTTAGTCTAGCTATTTTTTAAATATTTTTAAAAACAATCAAATTTAAAAAATGTGATAAAATAGTTAGAAAACTTCAAAAATCATAACATTTGATTTCCTACAATATTTCAGGTGAAGAATTTATTAAGCAACTCAAAATTAATTTTGAACTCACAAAATTATAAAATAAATAACTTTTGAACTTCCGCCGAAATACAAACTATTTCACAATACCTCTCTTTTGGTCTACTTGCTGGTTGCTTGCAGCCTTGCATTGTAGCACAATGGACACATGATCTCAGATTATCATCTCTCTTGCTGTCAAGTTAATGATAAAAAAGCTAATAGCAACCTTTATAGCTTTAATGTTCATCGATCGAATAACAACAACAAAAAAATATGCACAAAAATAATTTAACCTTTTAACACTTGGAAAGATGATATGCGCTACGTGAAAATAATTTATTAACCCACTTACCGCGTTTGTTTAAACATAAACAAATACTAGGCGTGCGATTCGCGTTACGCGAGAAAAATTTAAATTTCTAATTTTCGTATTATAATAATAAAATTATAATAAATCATTTAAATAAAAAAATATGAAGCTACGAAAAAACAGTGGCGAACAATGTTGCGCCATGAGAATATTAGATTAAATATGCGCTAAACGGCAGTGTTTTAGATTATTTGTACCGTACATATTTATCTTAATCTAAAATTACTATATTTTTTGGAAATAAAATAGAGGAGTGTCTTCAAACTTCCAAACGCTTGCAAATAATATTCGTAGAATATTCCTGTTAGGTTTTGATGCTGCGACCTGAAGAGTTAAAATGAGGCTACGTGTTTGTCAACAAAATAATAATAATTAAATAAAATGAGGTTACGTATTGTAATAAAATGAATTTCTTTCATACCCACTCGGCAAGCGTTTGGTCGCCAAGGATTTTAATTAATGGAATAATAAACTTTCCAATGTGAGATGATAATTGATCATCTTGGATTCTTGGTAAACTAAATAAATATTAATTAATTATTAAATATTAATCCTTCCTGTGGTTGAGTGGTTCAATTCTAAGTCCACTTCTCAAAGCAATTATTGACAATTGTTCTGCTAGCAGTAAGAACATATTGGTTTCTGTAATTATAAATATTTTTTGTTATTAAAAATTTATCATGTCAGCCGATTAAACTTTTTAGGAACACGAGCAATTTCATATTAACATGCAAAACTTTATTCAATAGATGATATAACAAGTTGAATTTCTCTAAAAACATTAATAAATGTACTTATATTATTATATAGAGTAGGGCTACGGTGTTTGGCCAAGCACGTCGTCTTTCGTGTTTGGACGTTAAATCTCACAAATGAACAGCTAAAATTTCAATTTATCATGCTCAATAATTTCTTTATATCAAAACATCCTCAAATACAAAAGCCAAATACTTAAAAAACTCCAAAACTAGAAAAAATTTGTATCCGAGGAGATTTTGATATAAAAATTTATTGAGCATGATAAATTGAAATTTAAACCGTCCATTTTTGAAATTTGATGTTCAAACACAGAAGACATTGTGCTTGATCAAGCACCGTAGCCCTACTCTTATTATATATATGTATTAAATTGAATTAGCATATCTTAGTTGAAAAAAAACATTCATTATCATCCAACCTTAGGCTGTATCTAAGTTGGAGAAAATCATCTAATTACTTAGGTTCTGTCATCCACTTCTCTCTGGAATTTTTTCATAAAGAGTCGAATTTTGAATCATATTAAATATAATGACGTAGTGAATAAAAAAGTTTACAAATAATCAAAGAGTGTTATTGTTAATAGCGTCAATATATTTTATATATTTTCTTAATTATATTAATATTTTCATATGCTTTTTCCTATATGGTCCAATTCAGGACATAAAATAGAAATGTTATTGTAAGTCGCGTTTTTAATAAGTTAAATTGTTTGTGGAATTCTGAGAAGTTCAGTTGAAATTCATCTAGTGGACCTATTGTTAATCACGCTCTTATTTTCTACACAGTAAAGAAAACAGGCAAGAAAAAAAAAATACTAAAATAATTGAAGAAATTCAGAAAACTAATGTTAAATAACATTCGATCATTTAAAAAATTTAGAAGTCTTAAGCTATTACGTTTAATCAGATTCAAATTTGAGCCGTTTATAAAAATTATCCCTTCTCTCTTCTTTTGTTTCTCTTTAGTTATCCTCTCGCTTTTAATTATTGTACGAGTTGTCCATTACAAATTTTTTTACTTTCGAGTTTCAAAATTTTCTTTGTGTCACCACCAACTCATGTGAATCTCTCTCGGCGAAATCTTCTACAGTAATTTAATTTTTATATTGATAGTTGGATCGATCCGAATTGACAAGCCTACTCTGCGGGACTCCCGACCCTCTGATGTGGTAACGAGGTCGAATCGTTTGCACTAAACACCAAAGTTCTTTTACAAGATTGAACTTGATCTCTTTACACACAAAGATAGAGAACCAACTTAAAACAAGCATGAAGACTAAAGAATAAAGTTGCAAAGTATTCTTCTGAATCTCAGAAAGAATTTGACTGATTTAGAGTAGTTAAGCATGAGAGTTTTGCTAAAATAATATAGAGTTTTTCAATGGAGTTTTGGCTGCTGTAAAGGTTTGAAATAATTGGACAAGAACAAGGAAGGAGGATAAATGAATTCCTTTTACACAACAGTCAGGAATTAGGGTTGAAAGAAATTCGTCCAGAATCGTTGCGACGGTCCATGAACTATTACACAACGGTTTGGAATCGTTACAACGATTTAGTTGCTCGTCTAGATCTTCAATTTTTGAAACAACCATCACTTTTTATTGTAGCTCCAATTTAGGTAATTTCGATGTGTTGGAAAGATCGAGATAAGCTCTACACTTGTTATCGACACATCACATGAAATTTCTAAGCATATATTCTTTATTCTTGCTTGCATCGAATTTTCCTTCTTCAATTTTGCATTCAAATTCTTCAAGCTTAACATGCTAGAAAGATCTTGATGCATGTTCTTGAATACATTACTCGCTCTTATTTTACATCTCTAATTTTGAAATGATGTCCTCATAAAATTATCAAACACAAAAGATGATAAAATTCAAGTTTATTTTACAAATCGATAAATATAAATAAATTATTTAATACAACAAGAACCACCACTCTGCCTCTCTCACCTCTTACTCATTCTCATGTCTCCATGAGAACTGAAACCTATTATACCTGAATACAACCTATAATACCTGCTATAAAAACATGAATATAAGATATAGATGTGTTTTAAAAATATAAACACGTGAATATAAGTATTAGACAAAAACAGGTGCTCATTTCACTGAATTCATATTTCTTGGAATAGAAATTACTGATCGTCTTCTAAATCTCAACGCTGTTATAGTGAATTACCATGTTCGCACAATATTTGTTATAACGCCGCTACAGTGTCCACTCGAAAAAACTGCCCATTTCCATCTGAAAATTACTGATTATTTCAGAGAATACGAATCTCCTTTTAATGAGTGCATTAGATACTCCAGCCAATTAAATATATTCAATTTCATTTCATACGTGTGTTCCTAATGTTGCACATGTGTTTTTTCTAGTTGTGCTCTTTCTATAAAAAAAACTGCCCATTTCCTGTTTATTGGCATCTCCTCATGTATTTTCTATAAAAAAAGGAGAAATATAATGCACTTCTTTATATGCAATTAAATCTATATCATTCATTAATTTTAATGAATGATGTAAATTTGAAGGCATCATAAAAATACAAAAAACAGAGACATTATATTCCTGTCATAAAAAAATTCCTCCTAATATAATTGTTATAATTTAGGAAAAAAAACCTACACATGATTTTTTTTTTTTTTGAGGTAATCGTGCTAATAATTCAGGGGTAACATTTTTATGGATAATATTACAGCGGATTTGAAATGGCGGACGTGAACTGGAATTAATCGGACTTGAAACAAAGCAATTAAATACGGTTGATAGGTATCCAACGCGCCCGTGACTGGTGACCCCACAATACCGATCTCCGCGCGCCCACAGCCTTTTTTCGTTGATGTCCTTTTCAAATTCTCTTAAAAATTAAATTCCTTCCTTACCATTAAAAGGTTCTTCTGTTGATAATTTGCACAATTGCCCCCATAAAAGTGTGTTATTGGTTTAACTTGAAAAGTATTCTTTTTCTTTCAATAAAATTTGAAATACACAGATAAAAATCATAAAAAAATATAGGGATATTTTTTAATTATAGATTAGTTATGTTTTAACTATGTGTGCAATCTGTGTGTCGCTACATGCTCTATCAACATTTTTTTTCTAATTATTAGATTTTTATCTATTTATTTGAAATCTTTTTTTATATATAGGGATTTCCGAGACATGACATCTGTTGTTAAAAGCCTAGTAACAATATTCTCACTTTTGTGCTTATGTAGATTTGAATTCATGATTTATTGAAAGTAATTTTAGTAAGCTATTACTCGACTATTAGATCATTTGTTACATATTTAAAATTTTATTGTCAAAATTATCAAAAAAATCATTGTCAGATGATTTCTCCTGATTTTTATATTAGCCTGAAGTTACTTTATTATTAGAAAAAAGAATTCACAGGAGTAAGTTGTTTTGCCTATTGTCTTGGAATTGAGTTGGGATAAATAAAATCATGAGACTCATTTCTCTTCCTGTTCTGATTTCAATTTTCTAACTTAGAAAATTTACAATTGAAAGTTGAGAAATGAAGTTATTTTTTGGGCTGAATTGTACGAAAGACCTGAAATATTCTATTTTCCAGAAACTAGTGGTCTAAATTTTATTTCGGTGAGGATTAAACACTAAATATTGTCAGAAAATATGCTAATAGTTTTGAATCAAGTTGAAAATACAATTATAAAAAAAATATAAAACAAATTTCGTGTTAAATAATAATTATTAATTAGACCATTTTTCATTCCATTTTAAAATAAATTACACATGTAAAACTAATTTCATATTGTTCTTGCTAATTAACTATTAATAGTACATGTTTCTACAAGGAAGATATTATGGCATAAAAACAAAATATTTTGTCTGTGAGTGAATAGTTAGTTTTAATTGTTTCATCAGTGTCTCTATTCATACATCATGCTCTTGTGTTTTTAAACTAACAAAAAAGAAAGGGTTTTAGTAGAGGTTCTGCTACTTCTGAAGGTCTAAGTTAACATTTTTCTCAAAAAATAAAATAATAGACCCTCATCTGTTTCTAAAAAAAACATTTTTAATTTGCATGGGAAAAAAATACAATTCAGTAGTGCTGTAAAATAAGAAAAAATTGGGATCCATATCAAAAAATCTATATCAGCCACTAAAAATATTACTATTTTTATGCAACGCTTATTCATTAAACTAGGGGATCAAAAGAAATATCGTTGCGCACTTATTTAAAAATAGGAAAATGTTTCGCACATCCCAACTTTAATACAGTCAGCGATATTAATTTGACACGTTCAGTTGAGTTCCGACGAAAATTTGTTTTACTTATGATTCATATTGTTTTCGTTATTATGCATATTATTTTCGTTATTGTGCATCTAATAACATGCATAACAGTTAAATACTTATGATTTATATGCTAATTCAATATGTTTTTTTGTTCGATTTATGATTTATTATGAAAATTTGTTTTACTTATGATGCATATTATTTTCGTTATTACGCATTTTGTTTTTGTTATTGTGCATCTAAAAACATGAATAACAGTCAAATACTTATGATTTATATGCTAAGTTCATTATATTTTTTGTTATACTTATGATTTATTATGTTTTCGTTATTATGCATGATATTTTTGTTATTATGCATGCTATTTGTATTATTTTGCATGTTATTTACTTGCATAATAACAAAAAATAACATGCACAATAACAAAAACAACATTCATAATAACTAGAACAACTTTTCAAAATAAATGCAACTGGATTCCTCCAGTCCGCATCGATGAGCGTAGCGATCCGCGTCGGTGAGCGTAGCAACATTCGTTTTCAGTGGAATGTTCGATCAATTATATGCATAATAACAAAAATAATATGCATAATACAAAAAACAACATGCATCATAAAAAAATCAACATGCAAACTGAATTCAATTGGACCTGTCCTGTTGATATCGATGGTGGTATCACTGAACGTATCGATATATCAGCTCCCTTAATAATAAGCGAGTATAATATTTTTCCTATTTTTTATTCTTGTGGTTTTTATTAGAAAGATTCAAGAGCTGTAAAACGCGTCGTTAAGAATTAAACTTATTTTTTATGTTTAATTCTTTTTTCTTCACTTACACGGAATTTTAGTCTAGAAGTATAAAATTATAGGGATTTCAAAGATATCCATTCCTTTTTATCCTACTTATATCGTACTCGATAAGTCATGTATGAACAATAAATTTTTTCATTAGATAATCGGGTATGAGTACTGAGAAAATTTATTTTTCGTTAATTAAATTAGCAGGGATACCGGCAAAGGCTATTTCGTATTTGTTACCCTATAATAGATTATATAAAAATATTAGTGGAAAATTACATAAGAAATGAAATATTTACATTTTAATTTAGTTGTTTTCATAAAATAATTTGAGTTAGAACCGATTGTTTATTATAATTATAATTTTATATTTACGTAGAAATACGTTTGTATTAAATTAATAAGTATTGATAGTTATTTGAAAAAATTAGAGAAATATTTATACAAATATTACATTTCGGTCGTTATTCTTTTGTTATTCTGTAATTTTAAATGATAAAAATAAAATAAGAATATATCATATTTTAAGAATAAAAATAAAATAATAAAAATAAAGTAAAAATAATATAAAATAATATCAGCTGCAAATCAACATATATACAAAAAAAATATCTCAACCTTACCCGTATCCTATAAAATTACCTCTGGCCCTCTGGGCTCGGCCATTCAATTTCTTTTGTCGTGTCTGTGGACAACACGTCAAATAAAAAATAAAATTTATGTGATGCATATCAGGCTATCAGCATATACCATCATAAATAATGATGTGGCTCGGAGCTCATAACTTCATATTGAATTTTTTTCACACAGGCTTTTTCAACAATGTCAAAATATGAAGTCACTTTATATTTTAACTTTATTCTCCTCCGTAAATGTGATATTGACGTTTCAGTCCTCAGCGCAAGTTGTTGATTATGGAATTATTAATTAATCAATTATATAGTAATTTCAATCTCTGTTATTTATTCTTGTCTTTGCTTTTCAAATATCAAATATTCTCCAACATGCCATTAGTTGGTTCAATTATATCTTCACTTGAAAAGAAAAAAATGTCCTGTTTCTATTATGAGCATCTAGCCCAATTATTTGATCGTATTTCTTGAATTTGTTACAAATTTTCATAATAATTTATAGTAAGATTTACAATTGTAAACACTAACAAACCTGATTTTCAAGAATCAATTTTCTCTAGTGATAATTAGCGAAGAAAATTCAAGTCGTCGCTGAAAATGATTTAGAATGTCCTCTTCTACGACATTATTATCGTACAATGTTTCTCATGTGTTTTAACTTGATTTTTTCATCAAATAAGATCATCGCGTTTAATTACATGTCTTTATCTTATTTAAAACTTGAAAATGAAGATATGGCAACAATTATGGATAGAAAAGTGAGTTTTTTTGTTGCAATTACTACATATAAGTCAATCACAATAAATTGATTAATAAACGGTTTAGAAATCTAAAACCATAAAAAATATTCAATAATACACTTCTTGTGGTATTAAAAACATGACAGCTCACAACTGGTTTTATTTTTTACTTCTCCAGATTGGTGTATTCATGATTTATTATTTCGAATAAATTTTCAATAATTTTATATTTTTATGCTGTTTATATTTCTGATTACCTATAGTTCTGATGATAAAACAAATGAACTTGTCAAAAAGTGGAACCGGATCTCCTGCTCGTAAATCCCTGCTTGCTTCCCTGCTTGTTTCGATCTGGATCGTTCAAAACTAATTTATCGGTCAAAGCATCTGCCTTCTGAATCAAATCACAACCGTCCATTACGATCGAGCGGTCGGATCGAAGACAAGCAGGGAAGCAAGCAGGAATTTACGAGCACCAGATTCGGACCCGTCAAAAGTACGCGGTAGCAATACTACAAAAAAAAAACTTGGTTGGGCTTAAAGAAAAAAACGACCTTATGACTCAATTTTAACCATAAGATCCTTCTAATATTTGAAATGTATTTTTAATCATAAAAACATTAACTGAAAAATACCTCTCGTTTTAAATATTACACTGTAAGACAACTTAGAAGGTTTGTTTGAATTGGCTTGTAGTAAAAGAGTTGCAACTTCTAATATTTATAAAAAGAAAATTTTATGCCGACAAGTAGTTCGATACTAAGGTTTGACACGCGAATAATATGCATAATAAGTGTATTAACAAACATAACAACATAACAGTCTCAAACTATTGTAAGAATTTAGGAAAAAATAGAATATTTTCGTATCGAATAGTTGTATCTAAAAGTATTATGTTGTTATACATGTTAAAAAATTTATTATGCATATTATTTCAATTATTTTTGTTACGTCATTGACTAACTATTTTCAACCGTCACAAACAACAACGTGAAAATATCCCTTTTTATTAAAATACTAAATATAGGGCTACTTAAAAATAAATCCTTATTCAATGATTAAAACCAAACTATTAATTATTTTTTTTCTGTTATCAAATCATTCATAATTATAGTAGAACTATCGTATTCTTAAACTCACCATGGCTATAAGTATGCTTAACTTACAAATTTATTAATTCAAATTCAAATGATGAGTCCGAATCGTTAAAACTGATCTACATAATAAGTGATGCATTTTCATATAAAATTCACGACCTTTGATTATATTTCATGCAAAGTCAAGCAGCCAAAAAATAAAGACTGATGAATTATTTTTACGTATTAATTTTTTTACAATATTTCGACTCCTTGATTTTGCATTAAATAAAATTAAAAAAATTTAATTTATTATACAAACTCATCACTTGTTGGGTAAATCGATTTCAAAAATCTGATTTATTATTTGAATTTTATTTAGCTTTTTTAAGTTAAAGAACACTATTGGCTCATAATTATACTATTCTCCACTGTTGCATGTAGGTCCTCAGGAAACTTTTTTTTACTATGCTTGTCCCGTCATTGTTGTTGCTTGTACCTTTCTAAGGATTGGGATTCAATCTTATCGGAAATAAGAAAATTCAAAATTCTCATCTATTGAATATTCTGTTGCTTTAGGTTTTTACTTTTTTGCCCCTCCAAAATTATTAAATATACCCTTTTTTGTTAATTCTAGTGGATCGAAATAAATTTGATTGCACTATTTATAAAATAAAATTAACTTGATTGTATAATTATTGGTGACAATTACGTTCGTAAGTGATTTGCGTTTTAAAATTTTAGTTCACAGAAATCTCTCTCGTTTTTCGAACCATCACGGTGGAATCAACTAACTCAGGAATAATACTTTTTAAAATAATTTCAGAAAAATAACAAAAAAATGATTGCCATCTTTTTTACACTAAAGTAGCCATAATATTTCAGATTCATGTATTTTTTTACTAAAATTAGGGAAAATCTTACATGTTTCGTTGAAAAAAGATAAAGCCTTACAAAATCCTAAACATTCTATATACATCTAAACGATATAAAGAAAGCCAACTATAGTTCTTTGTCAATCTAGAACTGAACTTTCTAGCATCAGATAGCATCTAATCTAACAAAACTAAAAATATAAAATTCAGAACATAGACATAAAATTCTAACAACAAGACTCTATTGTTAAAATATATGACCTAGATAATAATTATATCGAATGACGTATACAAAATAGTCAAGATTTTAAGCACCTAACAATTTTATAAGTTTTGGTGAAATTTCAATTCACAAAATTTCAACAAATTTAGAGAAAGTGAGAGTAAGAGCAATAAGTAAAGAACATATTATATAATTGTTAACTTAAACTCTTTTTTTGTTTGACAATTTACAAAATAAATTAGTACTAATCTGACACAATTAAGTTTTGGTAAGTTGCATGTTTATATAAATACAAGTATAATTAGGCATGCCAAAGACTTTTCACTAGCATGTACAAGTCAAGAGTAGCATGATGGCAGAACCGAGCCTCACAGAGTCTTTCGTTAGTGTAACACAAGCAAAATCATCATAACGGATCTCCAATCAGTCACAACGTATTCCAATGACGTTCTAAAGAGTTCTTGAGGAGAAAATGTCATAAGTCATTGCAGAAGGAGAATTTGAAAGAGAGTTGTTTTATTGTAACACTACCAGATCCGTCACAACATGTTATCAACGTGTCATAACAATTTTTTCACCCGTCACAACGAATTCCTGAAAAACGAGGTCAGGAATCAGTCACCCATAACGATTTAGAATTTTCCAAACAATTTGAAATGTCCTCTTCTACGACGTTATTATTGTGTCTCGTATGTCTTTAACTCAGGGGCGAAGACAAGAGAGGACTAGGGGGATTCCACCACCTCCAATATTTTCGCACAAATTTCATAGACAGTGTTTTTTCAAGTGTTCTCTTGTATTTTTCATATTTATTGACAGATCTAACCACCCTAATAAAATCATAGACAATATTTTAGATATGAACCACTTCCAATCTAAACTCCTGTCTCCGCCCATGCTTTAACTTGATTCTGTCGTGAAATAAGATCATCGTGTTTCATAACATGTCTTTATATTTAAAATTTGAAAATTAAGATATGCCAACAATTCAGGACTGAGAATTTTCAATCACAATAAATTGATTAATAAACAGTTTAAAAGTCTGAAACCTTAAAATTATTCTTCAATAATACACTTCTTGTGGTGTCCCATTTAAAACATGACAGCTCACAAGTGGTTTTATCTTTGACCTTTCGAGAGTGGTGTATTCATGAGCTATTATTTTGAATAATATTTTTTTTAAAATTATATTTAGAAAAAAAAACTTAGCTATCCTATACCATACTAAATGCTCTTTAGCCATATGCATATTTAGAATTTTCGTTTTAGTAGTTCAAGATTTACGATATTTTTCAGAAGATTTGAAATGATGTCACATACATGATAATCATTTTTTTTTGTAAAAGGTTCGAATACATGATCATTTTTTTAAAAAAAAACTCAGAAAATGCAGTTGACTATTTGAGTGAATGTGACTCCGCCACTATCTTTAAATACTTCAATGAATCTGTATTATTTGAAATGCACTAAGATTTTCATTATATATTTCAATTAAAAGATACCAATTTATTGGAGTAAATAAAAAGCAATTAAAATGATTTACCTTTTTGTCTTATATTTATATGCTGTTTATATTTCTGATTACTTCTGATGAAAAAATAAATGAAACTTGTCAAAAGTGCGCGGTAGCAATACAACAAAGAAAAACTTGGTTGGGCCTTAAAGAAAAAAAAGCAACCTTCTGAGTTCTAACTCAGTTTTAACTTTTAACCATAAGATCCTTCTAATATTCAAAATGCCGTTTTAGTCATAAAACATTAACTGAAAGGTACCTCGCGTTTTAAATATTACAGTGTAGGACAACTTAGAAGTTTTGAATTAGCATGTTGTAAAAGAATTGCAACTTCGAGTATTTATAAAAAGAAAATGCTCTGCAGACAAGTAATCCGAGGTCACTATTCGACACATCGCATGCGATTAATATGCATAACAAGTCTATTAACATGCATAATAACATAACACTTTATTCTAAGATTTAAAAAAAAATTATAATATTTTTATATGGAATTGTTGTATTTAAAAATACTATTTTGTTATAAATGTTAATAGACTTGTTATGCATATTATTTTAGTAGTTATACATGTTAATAGATTAGTTATATCGTTTATTAACAATTTTCAAGTGACGCAAACAACAACGTAAAAATGTTAGTTCACTAAATGCTAAGTCATACTTCCACCGCGTGAAGCGCAGTACAAATCAACAATGAGTTAAAGATATTAACAAGTAAAAAAACTAGTAAACACCTGCTTACAATTCAAATAAAAGACAATAAAGAAAAAAAGATGGTTAAATACTTAAATCAATGGGTTCATATTTATAGAATTCGGCTTAACAAATTATTTGAAATTATAGTTAAGCATTTATTTTTAAGAGGAGGAATATAATGTCTTCATATTTCTGTGTATTTATTGTGCCTTCAAAATCTACATCATTCATTCGTCATGCACACATTTTAATGCAACTAAATCTAGATCATTCATTATTTTTAATGAATGATATAATTTAGTAGCACCATAAAAACATACTAAAATGAAAACATTATATCACTCCTCAATTATTAATGACATCGTCGAATATCATTAAGGTTACATGTTCAAGTACCATCAACCATTAGGAATGATTTTTCAAAATCTTCAAAGTATGAGATGTCAGTCTCAAAATTTAATACAAACAAAGCTCTCAATAAAAAAAAGAGCTGAAATATTGATTCCTCCATCGAGACACGTGTGTTATGCATGTTAGACGACTTGTTATGCATGTTATTTTATACTGAAAATATTTATGCACGTTAGACGAGTTGTTGAGCATGTTATTTTGTACTGAAAAATAATTATGTATGTTAGACGAGTTGTTATGCATATTAAGTTAAATAAATAAATATTGATACATCCATCGATACCTTACCGTTATGCATGTTAGACAAGTTGTTATTCACGTTAGAAGAGTTGTTATTTATGTCTAAAATTTATAATTATTTTTCAGTACAAAAATAAAAATAACATGCATAGCGACTTATCTAACGTGCGTAATAACTCGTATAAGATGCATAACAGTCAGATATCAACGAAGGGATTGACGAAATATTTTCAATAAAAAGCACACATTTGCTAAACATACTTTAAATGCGGAATCGTTGGCAATTAAGGACGAAAAAAAAATAGTCTTTCATATTCGCATAATTGTGTACTACATTATGAGAAGTTATATTTTTAGCAATTTATTTGTTAATGTATGGCAACAAAAAATTGTTCTTATATTATATTGCATGGTTGATTTGAATTAGGGTTTAAAAAAAATCCGGGCGGGTAGACCCGTATGTGCTCGAATACGACCCGACTCGTGGATTCCGGATCTAGCACGGGTCGGGTTGGCCCCAAACCCTCCAAATCTTCCGTGCCCGATTCGTGGACCCGTGCAAATATTAAAAAAAATACAAAAAAATTCAAAAAAATTTCAAAAAAATCAGAAAAATTCGGAAATATATATATATATATATATTAAAATAATGTGCAGTTTTAAATTAAAAAAATCAACAAAAAATCGAATAAATTAAAAAAAATCGAACAGTTGGACGGATCCGACCCGACCCGCCCCGCCCTGCCCGAACCCTATCCGCCCGGGTTTATAACGGGTCGGGTTGGAGGTTTTGGGTTCGGAACCGTGCTTACCCGTCCCGCCGTACCCGTGAACCCGTCGTACCGGTGGATCCGTGAATCCGAACGGATCGAATCCATAAGTACCTGACCCGCCCCGTTATTAAAACCCTAATTTGAATGATATTCATCGTTGTAAAGGTGCGTTCGTTGCTAGAAAAATCAAAAGAGTTAAAATAGGACAACTTATTTTATCACCTAAATAAGACATATAACATCACAAATCAAGTAGCATGTAATTTGTTATATTTGTAAATTCGTTAAAATATGTTATATATCAATTTATTTTTACATTTTAAAAGTAACTTTTAAAGGGGTCCGAATCTGCTGCTCGTAAATCCCTGCTTGCTTTTCTTGCTTGTCTTCGATCCGACCGCTTGATCGTCACGGACGGCTGTGATTTGATTCAGGAGACAGATATTTTGACCGTTAGATGAGTTTTGAACGATTCAGATCGAAACAAGCAGGGAAGCAAACAGAATTTACGAGCAGTAGATCCGGTTCGCTTTTAAAGCTGACCACATAATTATTTCTTCACGTGAACATGAATATCTAAATTTATGCTGTCCGGACATAAATCGTATCAACTTTTAATATGCACTAACACCGGAGAACAAATTCGGGTCCGAATCTGCTGGTTGTATTTGAGGCGAGCAACATCCTGCTTGTCTCGATCCGACCGTTCGATCGTCACGAACAGCTATAATTTGATTTAGGAGACAGATACTTTGGCCGTTAGCTGAATTTTTAACGGTACAGATCGAAACAAGCAGAAAACAAGCAGGAGTTGAACAAGCAGCAGATTTGGTTCCAACAAATACATCTAAAAAATGGGAGCCTAATGCAGATAGCAGTAATTTTTGTTAGAAAAAAACTCGTTTGTTAATTTTGGTTCGAGAAAGATCCAAACTGACTCGTTTCGTTTAACCCGTCTTAACACCCTTGATAACTCTTCAAAATTCTGGAATAATCCATCTTAACTCGAGTATAATCCTCTATAATCTGTGATAACCTCCATAACTCAGGTATACTCCGTCATAACTCGAGTATAATTCGTCATAATCAGGATATGACCCATCTTAACACTCCACTAATTAACTCAGATATAACTCATCTTAATTTATCATTTACCCGAGTAGAACCCATCTGAACAGCCACTAACCCATCTTTAAAAAAATCAAACAGTCATAAAAATGGAAAACATAAATAAAAAATCCACCCAAACTTGCCAATCCGAACATTGGACCTCATCTAACTAAGTCCAAATCCATCGATCCGCCAACCCTTGAGCCATAGATGGGTTGTGATCGATATAAAAAAAATTCGATTCGTTCAACACGTTCAACCGGTCAACTTGTGGACCCTAGTGAGTTTGGACCGAACCGGATAAATTTCAATACACTAGATTCAGCTAGGGATTTGACAAAATTCGGATTGGACCAAACCGATTAAGGAAACTCGAGGCTGTGACCCGAGGACAAATTCGTGTGGATCCGTCCAAAAAAAAAGGGGACCAAAGATGGCTAACGGTCAACTTTGTTGAAAAACTCGTGTTAAACCCGATCCGACACAATCCGACTCGTCATTAACCCGTCCAAACCTAAACAATCTAATTCAAATCTGCCCAAATTCGTGCAAACCTCATGCAAATTCGTGCAAAATCCTCACACACCCGGGAATAAACCCGCCAAACCCATGAATGACTCACTTCTCTCCAAAAAATATCTAAAAATACATTAAAATTTGCATTTTTTTTAAATCAAATCCGAACAATGTACTGACTCCGCCACTGTATTCAAGATTATATTTTTTCAAGGTCCGAAAAAATAATTAAACTTAAGGCAACAAAATATTTTAGTATTCGCTAATAAGCCAATATCTAGAAATAATTGAAGTTCGAACGAAGTTAGATAGAACTAGATTTTGACGTGTTCGAATTATTCCAAGGTAAGCATGGAAAACAAGTAAGGGATATTGATCGATTGATATGTGCAGCCATTATGTAATGTGGAAAAGTCGAGTTCCCATGTAAAATATGAAGTTCCGGTTTTTATCTTCATCTTCTTTTATCCTTATCCATATGAAAGTTAATATTTTCTAGAATTTAATTCTTACGTATTGTCTCGCACTCCTTTAGTTTACCTGGAAAATGCTGCTATCTAAATATAATACGTAGTTTGTACTTTATATGGTTTGCCACGTGTTGTGTTGTCTGTCATACAATGAATGGTTTACGGTTTTCATACGGCAGACATTTTGTGTTGTGGTTTAATGGTTGACGTTTCTTGTTCATATTATATATTATTTATATATATATATATATATAGATAGTAGGGCTACGGAGATTGGCCAAGCACACAGCTTCTTTTGTGCTTGGGCGTCAAATTTCACAAAAGTACGGCTAAAATTTCTATTTATCATGCTCAATAATTTATTTATATCAAAATCTTCTCGGATACAAATTTTTTCTATTTTTGGAGTTTTTTAAATATGTGTTTCGGATTTTTTAAAGTGTCATACTTTTATGCATAAACATCGGTTATTTTATTACTATTTTTAGGTCATTTTAAAAAATCCGAAACAAATATTTAAAAAACTCCAAAAATAGAAAAAATTTGTAACTGAAGAGATTTTGATATAAAGAAATTATTGAGCATGATAAATCGAAATTTTATTCCTCCATTTGTGAGATTTGACGCTCAAGCACAGAAGGTCCGGTGCCTGGCCAAGCACCGTAGCTCTACTCTCTCTCTCTCTCTCTATATATATATGTATATATATAATGTGAGGAGGGATATAATGACTTCATTTTTTGTGTCTTCAAAATCACAACATTTATCATATGCATATCTTTTTGGGCATTCAAATTTATATTATTCATTAATTTTAATGAATGATGTAGATTTAGATGCATCATAAACGCACACAAAGTGAATGCATTATATCTCCCCTTATATAATGTTGATGTTTAATAAAATATTTTAGCACAACTCTATATATATACGCGTGATAATGTTTTATTCATTAACGACATCTAGTCGAAAATTTTCTGTGAATTATAAAAATTCTTTTCCTTTGAATTAACGTTTTGTATTTAGCAGCATCCAATATGTCACCATTTTTTTCATAACTCAAAATTTCATTTAAATATCAATTAAAAGTTTATGTTTGTAAGAATGCAGAAGATTAATAATTTCGAAAAAATATAAACAAATTCCGTATGGATATGTACTTTGTATAGCCGAAGTTACCAATCGGTACGTAAGTTCTTTTGAATTGTAAAATTTTCAAGTGCCTGAAGTTATTTACGTTGAAATTGGTGCGAATGAACAATTTAAATGGAAGAATATATTTAAATACAATTGGTGTGAATTAATTAAACTACTACAAATTGGCTCCTCCCCGCTTAATAAAAAAACTGAAACATTTTAATTTCCTTATATTTTATTGTCAAATTAATTTTAAAAGCTTTCCGTCAATTTGTTAATTGGAATGACAAAATTTTGTAACAAATGTTTGTAATTTTATTGTGGAGGGATCGCTTAACAATAATTATTTTGACTTAATAATGAAATTTCCAAATAAATTGACATATTATTAAGATATAATCTTGTAGATTTTGTTTTGTGTTTTTCTTTTTTCTTGAATGAATATATTTTGTGTTTTCCAAATTTGATTCAATTTTTTGTGATTCGACACGAAATGGAAACCCTCAGATTTCATCTAATTTTGCACCACTGCATATTTGATAATTATTCATGGAGTATTGAAAAACATTCTTACTACATGAATTCACAACACTACCAATTTTCCTACTTAATAAAGCGTCTATTAAACTTTTTTATTTTTTAATTAAATACGATCTCTTGGAATTCATTTTTAAAGATTTCTACAATAACCATTGATGCCACCCTCGATTTTATTTCCTGACCATCTATAACAAAAGGTTGTAGGAAGAATTTAAAATGTCAACATTTGAGACTCATGATTGTATCAAGAGTTGTTTCAAATTAACACTTTTGCAAAATATTCACAACTTTTGTATGGAGATAGAATGTTAGGGCTAGGGAGATCAATTCTTTTTTGCTCATATAGATTGGTATTTGTAATGTTTGCTTATTTAAAAAAATTATAACCATTCAGCTCTAATATTATACAATTCTTAAGAGTGATATTACAATTTTCATGCAAGCGGGAGCTCTATCTTATTTGCGATCGTATATCTGGAATTTTAAAGTTAAACAATCGATCTGAATTGTTGAAAACATTATATGTACTAAAATCTAGATGATGGTGAAAATTTTCATTGTTTTGAATTTTATTATTTTATCGATTGGTTGAAATTTCATCAACCTAACGATTTACAGATCTCTTCAATTAATGATATTTGAAATCAACAGATAAAATAGTAAAAAATTCTAGAAAATAAAAATTCTGATCCCTAAATATGTGTTAGAATTGACAATATTTTAAACTTTTCGAATCAATCATTTTTATCTTGAAATTCAAAATATATGTCGCAAAAACAATCTCCAGGATGCTTGGGTAAGCATTTTAATTTTAGTTATTTCTTAATTAGACGAACATGTGATTTTGAGTTGTACACAAAAACCCATAATTCGTTCGACTCAGTTAACTCAACCGAACCGACCGGATTTATACCGAGTTGAGGTGTCATCTGGATGAGTATGGGTTTTGATTTTGATAAATCTGTTATTATGAGTTGGGTCATGGTTTTGTTGTTGATAACCCGGCTAAATTACAGACCCAGTTGTTTACTCCTATCTTCTTTAAATTTGCAACATCATTTGTTACTGTTCGGCACAAGATATAATAGTTTTAATATTGATGGTTGTAGAATAAGAAAATAAATCACAAAAAATGATAACTCAAACTTGTTTTTTAAAAACTAAAAGTGATAAAATAAAAACTCATGTTCGATTTTTTTGTAATTAAAATTTAACATTCATTTTTTCATTTACATAAGTTGCAAAGTCATCATTTACTTTGCATTGTAAGAATTCAAGACTAAAATTAATTAATTTCTAAATATAATTTATAAGTCATCAAATATTAAATTAATTTAATTTAATTTTGTTATAGTTTTTAATTATGCATAATCGAAATTACAATTCTTATAATTCGTATATAAAAGTAGATGGATTGGATTGGATTATGAGTGATTTCACTATTAATTTTTTTAACCCGATTATATCGAATTGAATCTCTCATACCAGGGCATATACTGATGAAACCACCAATCACTGTCGTGTGGCTGCCCATCTGTGGGCACGATACACAACGGTACTCTATCTGCACTCCACTGCCCTACATAATCAGCATGACGCTCCCCCCAGTGAAGACCGTAGTGTCCATCAGTATGATCTACCTCATCTAACTGTCGGTGAACATCCCAAGATAATGGAGGAGTGGGAGGAACGGTCTGAAGTAAACCGTACTGTCTCATGACCCTATCCGGGTAGTGATGTGAGACTATCCAGAAATGAACGAGAGGGACTCTAGCCAACCAAATTCCTTGATCACGTAGTACACATGACGACGCAAGAGGGAGGAATGTAGTATAGGGTGTCCACTCAACTTCACCCTCTTTCATCGCATTCAAAACATCTCGGGGATGCTTTGCTCCAACATTGTGAGGGTTGTCTTTCCACAACTTAAAACCCATCCATGTCCTCCCGTAAGCATGACACGACTCTCGATCGGGTAAACCCCAAGCAGTGAAGGTCTGATTTCTATCCTCTTTTGGCCGGCACACACTAAGGTGGGTCCAAGACCACAATTGCAATAACTCGAGTGGACCCCAAATAGAACGAGGCTGCTTCCGAGCAGCAATAGATAATGCGCGATATAAATAAGCCAAAACGGCACCCCCCCAATTGTACAACACAGATGGACTACTCAGATTCTCCAAAAACTGGAGATACATGGCCGGTACACCATCTCCACTGGAGTCTGGAAACATGACAGAACCAAATAAATCTAGAATGTAAGCCCGAGTATGAAAATCTACCTGGTCCTGTGTGGGATTTTCCGGCATATTAGCGAACTCGCGCCGCAACCACTTCAAACTAAGACTGTAATTCGAAACCAGTCGTTGTTGCTGTCCAGATCTCTTTGAAGCGCGACACCTCCACGTCTCATCTCCGGCCTCTCTACCCAAATACTGCTGTACCATATACCTCCAGTTGTTATCACAAATTCCGGTAACAACCGCTCCTGTTATTGGTAGCCCCCATAAACAACTAACATCTTGTAGAGTTACGGTCATTTCACCGACAGGCATGTGAAATGTGTGTGTCTCGGGCCTCCATCGCTCTACTAGTCCTGTAATCAATCCCTTGTCTCTTCTCTTATGACCCAACTGAGAAATATGATACAATCCCAATCTCTTCAATGCCGGACCACAACTCTCGTGATATGGTACGACATTGTCATGACAAATCAACTTTAAATCGTCACCGCTCTGCAATATTTCAACAATATCCTCAAATAAATACAGATTACCAAAAATAAATATAGTACTAAATATATATATTACAAAAATATACCACATTTGGTTTAACGGTCGCAATCTTGTGTTGGGCGACAGGCATCTGCAACAAGTCGGAGAGAGGCTGGCAATCTGGAGGGAGAGAAGCACCACCCTCGAAGGTGCTAGACTGAGAAGTGCTGGGTCGAGAAACACTACTTCTTCGAGGTCTCGTCATTTCAACAGAACTACATTTAAATATAAAAAACAACATAGTTTAACAATTTTTTACAAGTTACATATTTATCTAATATAACTAATTGATTATCTATAAATACTAACTAATTTCTACAAAATTTGTAAATTTATAAATAAATGAACTAATTTAACAATAATCTAATATTAATATAACAAATTTATCTAAACTAACTAATTTATCAATTAACCTTACAATAGTAACTATAATCTAACAAATTTATACAAAAGATAAAAAATTAATATACCAAATTTATCTACACTAACTATATTTTCCCAAATTTGGTGCATTACTATATTTTCCCAAAATAAAACAAAATAAAACAATAACTTACATATTTATCTAAACTAACAAATTAATAATTTCTAAAATATTCTTTTTTAACAATTTACTAACAAATTAACTAAAATTTAACTAAGTTACAATTATCTAACAAATATCTAACAATTTATCTAACATTTACCTAATTTTTAACTAAGTTAACAATTATCTAACAATTTTTACCAAAAAACAAAACAAATTTTGTATGAATTTTTTTAATTTCCGAAAATTAAAAAAAAATATAATTTACCTGTAACACAACAGAGAAATCTCCCTAATCTAATCACGATTTGAACGAAAATTACAAAGTTGGTAGAAATTTATACAAAACACTAATTTCTACAAACTTTGTTATTTTCTAAATAAATGAACTAATTTAACAATAATCTAATATTTAATATAACAAGTTTATCTAAACTAACTAATTAACAATTAACCTAACAATAGTAACAATAATCTAACAAATTTATACAAAAAATAACACTAATTTCTACAAAATTTGTAAATTTCTAAATAAATGAAATTTCACAATAATATAAATTAATTAACTAAGTTAACAATAATATAAGCTTTAATATGACAAATTTATCTAAACTAACTAATTTAACAATTATCTAACAAATTTCTACAAAAAACAACAAAGATTTCTACAAAATTTGTGAATTTTTATATTTTTCGAAAATTAATAAAAAAAATTACCTGTTACACAGAAGAGAAATCTCGGTAACTCCGGAAAATAGTAGATCTAATCAAACTTCAAACTCTTTCAAATTCTTTCTCAATTTTTTTTCTCAAAATCTATCTCAAATTTTTCTCAAAATCTCTCAAAATCAGCAACAATCGGCCAGAGGGAGAAGAAGGGGGCTGCGCTGCTTAAAATCACACAACTCCGGAATCACAGAAGGCAGCATAACTCCGGTATCAGAGATTCCGGGGTTATGTTGGTATCCGTGACTCCGGAGTTAAGGAGTATGCGCAGATTCCGGAGTTACAAAGGATTTCCTGATGCCTGCGGCTTTCTGTGATGCCGGAATGGCTAGTCTGGTAATTTAAAGTATAATTTTGTCATTTTGATATTTTATTAATTTATTTTGGTTAATTAAAAAAATTTCGGCTCTACATGTGAACTCTTTGTGTGGCTGTCGACAAAAAATTTGTCGAGAAGTAGGTTGTTTGCCACAATAATAATAATAAGACTCGATTGTAAATTAAATTGAAACTAATAGAGAAGCAGTTTAGATAATAGTTGATAGAACTGTACAAAAAAAATCATGACAGTGATTAGATTCAAATAAAGACGAAACTACGCGATGGAAGTGGCGAGCAAGTCTCAGCTCCCACAAAAGAAATATGAAAAATAGGTTTATGATAACGACATCAGATATTTCTAAGAAAAATATAAATTAATTGATTACCACTAGAAGTAATTTAAAATTTTGTATTTTTTCTTGGAATTAAAAAAATTACATTCATGAATAGATATTTTTATAAGAAATCTTTTAAAATGTACATATTTACTGAATTGCTTACAAAAATATGTCTCATTTAGAATTTTGTTCTAACATCTCAAATATCTGGCTCTGCCCTTTCAGCTTGAAAAAAATACTTGTAGATTTTTGAACGAGTTGTAAAAAAGATATCAAAGTTGCAAATTTTTTGGCTCAGAATTTGAAATAAAATTATAAAAAGTAACATGTGACTTGGTTACAAATTGGCTTGTTAAGATTTGTTAGCCAAATTTGAAGGAACCCGACTACAGTTGACGAAAATCTCTATGAACACGGTTGGGAAAATAGAACTTTATTATGTAACATAATTTTTGTTGTCAAAAGTTGTTAGAAATTGGTATTTTAATATTTTAAAAGTAAGCACCGCCTTAGTTTAGCAATTAGCAGTTTAGCACTAACTGGCTTGTTGAAAATAAAATCCCCGTTGAAATAGTGCCAGACTTTTTTTTGTCAATGTTCAAAGATTTCCTTGTATTCTTTATATTTCAATTACAACGTATATTTTCAATTTAAAATTTCAACTCTCTTTGTTCCGAAACGGATTCTCCTTTTTCTATTCAAATGGAGATAATTTTTATAAAGTAATCGTAGGAAAATTTTCATAGAGGGCCAAGGTCCAAACAATTTCAACATATAGAATCAGAGCCACCCTAAAAATTGCACAGAGGGTCAAAGGCGCAACTGGTCCTCTGTGCAACTATTACTTTCACCGCTAAGAGGTAGGACCCACATCTGAAAAAATAGCTGCAGAATGTCTTGAAATCAAGAAAAAAGAGAATCTATTGAGGGGCGCAACTGATCCTCTGTGCAATTTTTAGAATGTCATTGGTTCTATTTGTTGAAATATTTGGGTCATTGACCCTCTATGAAAATTTTCCGTACTCAAATTAGTCGGATTAAATCTAATAGTTCAATACCTCCAATATTTTTTACAAAGATTGAGAATGTCATTGTTAATGGTGTCTCTAATTTTTCTCTATTAATTATATCATCTATTTGTTTTATTGTGTGGGACCACTGCATATTGAAAATCATCATCAACTAAAGAAGTTATTAATTGTTGTCTCTCCAGATGGATAATAGTCAGATTTAGTCGTTATGTTAGGCAGACAATTAATGCTGAGGCAGAAAAAATGAAGGGCACAACTATTTATAGTGCCTCTAAATAAATTTATTAAGGGTGTAATTATTTCTTGCGCCTTTAGTTGATGATTTCTATCCTACAGGAACCTACAGACCAAAAAAATAGATGAAAATAATAAATGAATAAAGAAAATTTAACAACGTTATTAACAATAGCGCTTCCTATTATTTATATATTTTTTAAATTTTGAGCCATTATATTTAATCCGATCACTATATGACTCTTTATAAAAAATTTCCCAGCACTACTAGGGGTGTTCATAAAGCTCGTGGCTCGCTCGAGATCGACTGGGAAAAAGCTCGTATAAGCGTTCGTATTTGACTCGTTGCTCGATAGGCTCATTCGTATTCAGCTCGTATAGCTTGTATTACTACTCAAACTTGAATCATCTCAGTTCATAATAACTCGACTTAGTATATAATATGATATAATGTAAATTAATAATGTAATATATTCATTAATTTAATAATGATTATTGATTTATTTTATAAATTTTGATTTTAAACTCTTAATTTTTTACTTAAGTAATAAAATATTTTTAATTTATATTTTTGTTAAAATTTTAAGTTATTAAAAGGATACATATATTATTAAATAATAAGCTAACAGAAACTCGCTCCAGATCTGTCTAAAAAAGTTTCAGATCGCAACTCACTCGAAATCAATTTAAAAAGTAATTATTTTATAGCTCGTTAGATTAATTTTCATCTCGTGAGCTAGATTCGACTGGTATTTTTAAAAAGTCGGCCATAATTTCATTGCTTAAATTTTCTGAAGTTATCTTACCCTCTCTTGTGACAATATGTCATAATTTTTTTTTTCTGTATGAACAGAACTAGACCCCTATTTTCATGAGTCGAGCCAGCTTGTGATTAACTCGTTTACAGCCAACCTCCGTTTCTTTACTAGTCGGATAAAGTTAGACGTCACTATTTAATTCAACTATTGAAAATACAACAGTCCTGTAACTTTTGATAAGAACTTCTTTATTCCTTGTAATTTTTACATTTAAACCCTCACAAAGAACCCTCTCTTTCTAAACAGTCCTTGAACCCCCTTCTCTCGGTTCTTATATAACTCAAACCACGATTTCTCCACGTCCAAATTCAAATCGACCCCGCCATTTTATGAACCTTACTACCTTACTTTACAATTTACATACACTCTCCTTTCTCTAATGGAATGCTCACGAAACCCTAACGCTAAGAGACCACTCGACCATGGTTCCCCCGACTCTCCTTTGTTAAAGAGGCTTAAACCTGAGCTACTACAGCTACTCGAGCACGACGGCGAGGGTGAACTCACCTCCGACGAACCTCACGCCGACGGAGAAGAAGAGAGAGATCTTGCATCGGTGATTCGTAGCTTTGAGAAAGAAATTGCGAGAGAAGGAGAAGGCGAGCTCGGATTCCTTCTACACGCATCAGACGACGAGCTCGGCCTCCCGCCGCCGTCTGAAGACGTGAATCTGACGGTGACGGAGGCGGAGGTAGGTGGTGAGGTGGCATTGGTGAGTGATTTGATTGAAGAGAAGCCTGCTGACGTAGATATCGGATTTGAATCTGATGCGGGTTTGTTAGGTTGGTGTGAGGATGGTTTCTTTGGACCATTGGATTTGTTGGATCTGACGTGGCAACCGATGCCAGCTGTGTGATGAGCTGGAACTTGTTTTTTTTTATTGTAAATGGGTTTAGGTACAAATCTGGACGGGAGTAACCAGTAGGTTTAGTGTTAGATGGGAAACTGGGAAGGGTAAAATGGTAAATGTTAATCTCGGAAAATAGGACTGCGAAGTGCTAACTTTTAATTTGAAAATGGAAAAAAAAGTTTATTTTTGGAAATGGCAGTTGACAAAAAGGTTGAATTTTTGAAACGGGATTAAAGATATTGTTATGATAGCGAATATACCTTTAACAAAAAAGAAAAAGAAAAAGAGAGGGATTGCTTGGGTTTTACCTCAAAAAAAAAAGATTGCTTTGGTGCAAGTACAATGATGGCGAATATACCTTTAGCCAACAAAAAAAAAAGTTGAGGACCTGGATGGAAAACTAAGAAAAAGGAATTTAATAATCTGACCTAATCATGTTCTTTTTTGGGTCATGAAATATTTGCCTCTTATTGTTCACTTTTATATTAAATTAAAGCGGGCAAGACAACTGATTTCTATTAGATAAATAAATCATTGGATTGAGAGGACAAATTATATAACATTTCTTTAAACCATGCTGCATGCGTTCAACATGAGGTTTTAATTACCGAAAGGGAGAATTTTACATTGGTTTCTCAATTTTTCCTTTTCACCTTTTAAAAAAGAATAAAATGGCCAATTTGGTTCGTTTTCGGAATTCAAAAATTGCGTTGGCGAAAATTGAAGTTAAAAAATTGCCTTATTTTTTTAAAATGACTTAAAGATCAACAGAATACCCGGTAGGTGTTATTTATTTGGAATTTAAGACGCAAATTTAATATTTTTATGTTCTTGTTGAGAAATTAACATGTAAAGATTGTCATGATATTATACAAACAGTAAGATTAGAATTTATTTTCAAATGGTGTTCAGCTTATTTGACTTTTTTGTTATGAACCTTCGCTTTGATTTGTTTATTTTTTTATATAAGATATTTCCGAAACCTCCAGTATTTATTATCAAATATTTCTTAAATGTAAGTCATTATGTTATGAAAGTCATTATAATTAGCTATCATTTAAGCTACTGGATCATTTACAAGCCTCGCTTTCATAAACATATAATTAAAATGACCAAATTTACCGCAAATGCCAATTTGTTGCCTGCAAATTAAAATAATTGGTTTTCTTTTTTTTTTTTGTATGCAAATATGTTAGATTTTAATTTATTAAAATTCACCAGCATCAAAATTTCAAAATAAATTAAATTTAGAAAAAAAGTTTTGTATATATAAATTCCTCATTTTTGTTTTTGACGTCGAAATAAATTTTATTAAATTCTTTTATTAATTTTCTTTCCTGAAAAGTTAGAACTGCATGATCTAAATTATAAATTTAGTATATATCTGACGACTATGTAAGCTGCTGGTTTCGGCGCTGGATTTCATTTCTCGGCTTGCCGAATTTAAGTGATTGTTATTTGGGCTTCAGGCTTTATTGATTTTTATTTGGGCTGTATACCTTGTGTAAAATTGGACTTTGATGAACAACTTTCTCATTTGCACTCATATTTCTGATGCAAGTGTTGCATTTGTATTTAATTATACATTTTTTAAAATGAAAACTAAATCGCATAAACTGGACTTTAATTAAAAGTATCTTTTTGTTGAACTGGTGAACACTTTATTTTCAAAACAAAACAATTTTTTTGGTTTCATAACTAATAATTTAGATTTGAAAGTTCAATGACACAAAAATAAATACATTCGAATAAACCACCAGCACTTTATTATGTTTCAATTTAATTTTAATCAGAGGCTGCTAATTGTTGTTGTTGCTGTTGTTGTTCAACAAATCTTAGCCCATTAAAGTCTGTTGAACTGTTTTCAATAAAGGCCCAATTTAATAGCTGTCTGATGCATGAGCTGTAGCATTTTGTCGGAATCTGCTGATATTGGAAAGAATCACATCTCTATTTGCTGTTCATTTACTGTATTTGATTTGTTATGATCGGTGGTTAATAAAAAAAAAGAGCTGATATACATATCTCCAATTTTATATCAATTTTCCATGTTAACTTGACGGATTCAGTTGTATTCTATTCGTATAATGTTGAAGTTATTATACATCTTATTAACTATATTAACATATTTGATTTGTTATATTGTTGAAGTTATTATTTTTTTTGCATCTTATTGGTTATATTAGCATATTTGATTTTATTATTATGCATCAAATTGACTGAACGCGCGACTGAGTATACGCCTCCCAGCACAATTTTTCTCTTATTTTCTTCTCCGTTTTTCTTGAGTTGTTCTCTCCAGTTTCTACTACCGCTTCAACTCAATCTGAATAATACAATTAACATACATAATAATAAGAAAACATCAATAATAACACAGTTAATATTACAATAACACACTTAAAAACACAATTCGAAACAAATAACACTGATAGCATGCATAACAACATAATCAAGAAGAAAAACACAGTTAACATACATAATTAACAACCCAATCTGAATAGTAACGTATCTAATATGCACAATAACATAATTAAGATGAATAATAATATAATTAACATGCATAATAACATAGTTAAAATACACAATAACACATTTACCATGCAAATTAACACAATTAACATACAAAATAAAATTGTTAACATGCATAATTAACAACATAATCTGAATAATAATGCAGTTAACATACACGATAACATGCTTAAAATGAAAGAACTAAGAAAGGAAGAGAGAATGAAATATGAATGAGTATAAACGAGCGAGAAGAGCGTCATAAGAGCACACTAGTCTCGATTAAGAACATCATGAGAGAGAAAGAATGAAGTATGAATTAATGAGGCAGATCGTGACTGTGAGCGAATGCAAGAATATAAATAGTGGAAAATTAGTGCGAGTAAGAGAGACACAGAAGTGCGACAAAGAAAGAACGACAAAACAATGCACGTCGCTCCTACCTATCATTTCTCGGTAATTTACTTTTATGGCAAGTGGTACTTGGTGAATTGGTAATATCCTTGTCATCTCTTTCTCGCCAGTTAGAAAATAAGAAGTGCTGGCAGTCTACTCTTAAATTAGTATCATAATTAATAATACTCTCTGTAACTAACATTGTTGTAACAATTCATTTAGGGTCCGTTTGGCAAATCAAAGAATAGCGTCAGAATAGCAGAATTAGAATAGTAAAAATAGAATAGTGTGATTTTGGAAGAGTGGTAGAAGAGTGGTATTCTTGACTATTCTGAAGAGAAAAATTGTCGTTTGGCAAGTGTCAATTGAAATAGTAAAAATATTGATAGTTATGATAATAAAATATTAATAATGATGAATTATTATAATTCTAATAAAAATAATAATATAACAAATAATGATAAATAATAATAAAATATAATAATACTAATAAAATAATAATAATAATATTAAATAATATTAAATAATAAAAAATAATAATAATACTACTAATAATAAATAATAATAAATAATAATAAATAAGAATAATAATAATATAATAATTATTATCGTAATTAATAATAAAATAATAATAATGATGATGAAATATTATAATACTAATAATAAATAATAATTAATAACAATAATAATAAATAATAATAAATAATAATGAATAAAATAATAATATTGATGAAATATTATAATACTAATAAAATAATAATAATAATAATAAATAATAATAAATAATAATAATAATTATCATAAATAATAATAGAATAATAATAATGATGAAATATTATAATACTAAAAAAATAAAAATAATAATAATAAATAATAATAAATAAAATAATAATAATAATGATGAAATATTATAATACTAATAAAATAAAAATAATAATAATAAATAATAATAATAAAATATTATAATACTAATAATAAATAATAATAACAATAATAATAAATAACAATAATAATAAATAATAATAAATAATAAATAATAATGAATAAAATAATAATAATAATGATTAAATATTATAATAGTAATAAAATTATAATAATAATAATAAATAGGAATAATAAAAAAATAATATAATAATAATATAATAATAATAATTATCATAAATAATAAAAAAATAATAATACTGATTAAATATTATAATACTAATAATAAATAATAATAATAATAACAATAATAATAAATAATAAATAATAATGAATAAAATAATAATAATAATAATAATAATAATAATGAAATATTATAATACTAATAAAATAATAATAATAATAATAAATAATAATAATAATAAAATATATAATTATATTATAATAATAATTATCATAAATAATTATAAAATAATAATAATGATGAAATATTATAATACTAATAATAAATAATAATAACAATAATAATAATATTAATAATAATAATAATAGTAATGATGAAATATTAAAATACAATAAATTTGATTAGTTAGTCGTACGGAACAGTGTATTCCGCTATTCCATCTATATGGTGGTATACCGGAATAGCCTAATTTACCACTATTCTATTATTTTGAAAACATGTTTGGCACTCCCTATTCCGGAATAGAGCTCTATTCCGGAATAGTGGTGGTTGCCAAACACACCCTTAGAGCATAGAATTCACCTTATTGATTTGCTTAATCCTTTCTTGTAGCTGCGTTGATCCCTTTTTTCTCTGAAATTGCTTTATGAAACTTAATGCATGCAAAATTAGGATCTAATGTATATTGTGTCGTGTTTAACCTATTTCCACATCATTAGTTGATATTCAATTTCTTGTATCTTCCGATGAATTTAAAATTGGGACAATTAACATAGTGGTGATTATGTATAAGGATCTTTTTATTTAATATGAAGCATGTAACTGCTGAAGCCAAAAGAAAATCTATGTCAGAAAAGGCAAATTGTACTTATAATTGTTTGCAGTTGATATCTAATTTCTTTGATAGCCATGTCTTACTCTTTTAATAATATGTTTTCAACACAATTCAGTAGAAGGCTCCTTCTGTGGAAAAGACTGCCAAACTCAAGTCTGAATATGAGAAACTGAAGGCATGACAAGTATTGTTGAAAGGAGAAAAATGAGATGCTCTTTTTTTGTACAATTGCTTTATTATTGTACTTATAGTTAATATGTTGTGTTTTGGTGCTTGTTGTGATTAGGCTGAGGATGAAGCAGCTGATGCGGTATCTGACAAGTCGAAGTCAGTGGTTGAGGATGATTATGCGGTAGTGTTGCGTTGTTGTAAATTAATAGCATATTTTAGAATCAAATTTTGTGAAGAAGCATGTAAAGCTTTCCATTATTGCTGGCAATTTTGGTTTCTTGCTCTTTTAGGATGAAAGATGAAGACTAAGCTCGACTTGAATTGCCAACTAGATGAAATTATAGGGACAGATCTTTTAATTACGTGTGAATAATAACAATAGGTTAAGCTTATTTTGGGATAACAATAATAGGGGTTAGGTTGCTTGATTTTTAGTTTAGCAAATTTTAGGACTTTTGTAGTACTTTCTTTAAGTAGTTATTCTAATCTTTAAAAAAAGATGAATCAGTAAAACAATTCTTACAATAATATTTAATTATTTTGATCGGATCTCATTGTTTTGCATAGGGAATTAACACAAAATGGAAATACGAGGCTAAAATCGTAAAAATAGTATTGAGTGATTAGTTTGAGTATAAGTTGGATCCTCCTATATGTTGGTGCAATTCAATAGTTAGTGTTTGAGCTAAATACCGAAAATCTAAGCTAAGTAATTGCAATTCAAAGAGGACGGAAGCGTTACTTTTCATTCCTACGGTCTCCCTTGTACACAAGTCTCTTGATCAAGGGTCGTTGGAGATGGTCGAGCAACACTGTATTGCGCTAGCAGATCCTTTCAAGTAGTTACCGGTGCCAACCTTGTTTCCAAGGTTACAAACCAAACGAGAAATAACTTTCTGTATTGGAGATTAAATTGAAGGCTAATTCACAGCACGTGTGTCAGAATTTGATTTTGGTAATGCTTGAGACCCAACACCTTTTATACTAGTGAAAACATATCTTGGAATGATACAAAAATTAATACCAAAATTTATTTGGAATATTTGATAATATATTTTCTTCAATTTTTTTCCAAATTATCATATTTACTGTCGTAAATACTGTTAGAATGGAGCCCTAAGGTCAAGTGCTAGTGAAAAAGGATATTTAACAATTACAATTCAAACTTTTGGACCTTAATCAGCTAGCTAGAATCACAAGCAAGCAAGTACTAAGAGAAATTGAGAAAATCAAAATAACAAAGTGTAAATATAGTAAAGAGAGAGTAAAGAGTAAGAGAGATCAAGAGAACACAAGAACATGCGATATAAAGTGGTTCGACTTACAAATAAACTAGACCTACGTCCACGTGACTCCCGAAATCAAAACTTCTTTCCGAGACCGATTCCACTAAACAATAAGTATTCTTACAATTATGAAATCTTTCAGTTTTTGGTAACATATGGCTTTGTGAAGCCTCTGTTGTGACGTGTTGCATCATCATATTATACCTGTATAAACTGTAACTCATCAAAATTCAATTGTGTAAGGTTAGTACTGTTTTGTTTTGCGAATTATCAAACAAGATATGAGAGTTTAATCCAACAAATATCACTGATATTAATTAGCAAATGTGGTCATAAGGTCAAGTGCTAGTGCAAAAGCGTTTTTAACTATTATAGTTCAAACTTTTGAATCTTAATCACCAAGCTAGAATCACAAGCAAGCAAGTATTAAGAGAAATTGACCAAATCAAAATAACAAAGTGTAAATATAGTAAAGAGTAAGAGAGATCAAGAGAACACAAAAACATGCGATATAACGTGGTTCGGCCTACAAATAAACTAGGCCTACGTCCACGTGACTCCCGAAATCAAAACTTCTTTTCGAGACCGATTCTACTAAACAATAAGTGTTCTTACAATTGCGGAATCTATCTTTGATTTCTTCTCACATAAGAAAACCAATCACAGATTTCTAAACCTATACAAGGGCTATAGTCTACAAGGTAAAATGTTTGATTGACTATATAATCAAGGACATGGATGCACTACTTGACAACGCAATGCAGTACACCAAACAAGATTAATAAAGCTAACAAATAAGTGTTTTCAGATTGACAATTAGATGATTGTAGTTATCTTAACTCTCTCATGTTTAGGCAGCTGTAGGATAAAGATTTAGTGCTTTTTCTGATGCTTAATTGAGTGTTTGGAAACTTGGGGAGGACTTTCTTGATCTTCATGGTTAGTATACCGAAGGTATATGTAGGCATGACACTTCTTGAAGTCTTGAAACCTTAATTTTCTTCTCTTGCGTTACATGAACAGATAACTCGTTGTAACGGGTTAAAGAACTTACAATTTTGCCCGTATGTGTTTGGTTCACTGACTTCTGGGCCCTTCTGAGCAGGAACCCGTTGTGACGAGTTAAGGACCCATTGTGATGGGTGGATGATGCGTTATGATAACACAAGCCTCTGTAAAATCCTCTGTCTTCAGCACTTTTCCGCTTCAATCTGTTACAACGTATTGAGAACCCGTTGTGACAGGTGGGCATCCCGTTATGACGGGTAAGAAATTTGTTGTGACGGATTGTCCATGCGTTTACTATAATGCATGGCTCTATAAAACCTCTGTTTTTGTCATTGTGATTTGATCTTGATATCGTTGCGATTGTAATGACTTGTACATGGATGATCGAGCCTTTCAATCATCATATCGTACATGTATGAACCTGCAACTCATCAAACTCAATTTTGCAAGGTTACTATTATTTTGTTTTGCATATTAATAAATCACATTGTCATAAAAAACAGAAATATTGTACAACTTACACAGATCCAGGCAATTTGTGGCAATTTTGTGCTGTCTCGATGTTACAGGTTATAATTAAAGATCGTACTGTGCAGTGCATTTGAGAAAGCGACAGGGTGTAACTTGTAAATATCTTTTTATTTACTTTTTTTTATGCAAATCTTAGTAGGCAATTTGCTTACTGCATAAAAAAAAAGATCGCACATTCTAACAAATTCTTTTTAGCAAACATATCACATATGTGATATGTTGCTTATTTAGGCAAGGATGAAGGCCCACGAGGCAACATTTACACTCGGTGAATCCCTCACCGCAGATATTAATTTAAAAATAGTTTCCTTTTCCGGCCCAAAATGATCGCATGGAAACTATAAGCCCAATAATTCAGTCAAATACTGAGTCAGTTTAAATAAGACGGAGGAAATAACAGGATCATGTTATCTCTGGATAACAGCAGATATAACTCCATCAGAATTAGACAACAAATTGCAAGTCAGAGTCAAGTCAGCAAATCGGAAATTAAAAAAGAGCTTATACAGTGATACGCAATGATACAGTGATACGTAATTTGATATCCAATTAATACGCTCGTTCATTTCGTCCTAAAATCCTCTCCATTTTTTACAAACTGTTCTCTTCAATTAACTTGTAATGCATGTTAATATATGATAGATTTTCATTTCGTATATATGCGAATTTGTAATGCATATTAATTTTTTGGTGCATATTCATATTTTTCCAGTTATTATGCATATTAATTTTTTCTCAGTTGTTATGCATGTTATTACAGCAAGCATGCATATTCAATTGACTAACATGCATAAAAGAACAAAATTAAATTTAAGCTGCACAAAAACTAGAATAACATCCATAACACCAGAAATAACTTGCATAATAACAAATATAATATGCATAACAATCAAATAAGTGTGCATAATAAATTAACTAACAAGCATAACAACAGAAAAATAAAGTTTAACATGCATAACAATTAGAATAAGTAAGTATGCATAATAAATCAAATAACAAGCATAACAACTAGAATAACATGCACGACACTACAATAACATGCATAACAACTTATAACAAAAAATAAGTATGCATAGTAAAATCAATCAACATGCATGACAACTAGAATAATATGCCTGACAACCATATTTTGTATGTTGGCATTGTCAATTAACATGCATAATCAAATTAAGTATGCATAGTAAAATCAATCAACATGCATGACAACTAGAATAACATGCCTCACAACTATATTTTGTATGCCGACATTTTCAATTAACACGCATAACCAAATAAGTATGCATAATAAAATCAATCAACATGCATGACAACTAGAATAACATGCCTGACAACCATATTTTGTATGCTGGCATTTTCAATTAACATGCATAACCAAATTAAGTATGCATAGTAAAATCAATCAACATGCATGACAACTAGAATAACATGTCTGACAACCATATTTTGTATGCTGGCATTTTCAATTAACATGCATAACCAAATAAGTATTCATAGTAAATCAACTAACAAGCATGACAACTAGAATAACATGTCGGAAAATCATATTTTATATGCTGGCATTTTCAATTAACATGCATAACAGCAGAAATAACATGCTTTCCAAAGAAGAAGAGATCAGAACCAGGAATCAATCGGAACGATGGCAAGATGAAACAGTTTCAAATAGAAAAGAAAATGGAACTGTTCTGTTGTCAAGGTGAAAAAATTACTAGAGGCGTCCATTGAATGAAAACGTCCATTTGGTATCAATTGCGTATCAAACTCGGTATCTCCATAATATTTTCCATTAAAAAACCCACAAATTAGAAACGCAACAGACGAAAAAAGGGCGCATATGAGCTTTTTTTAATATTAAAACTTTAATAAATTAATTATAAATAAAAAAAGATTGTCTTGAGAGTTCGAACAATAAAAAAAGATCGGAGTTGCGAACATCAGTAAAAAAAAAGTCAAATGAACGGTATTGTCAATATCGTTCACTAAAACTTTGATTTCCGCCTTTTCACGACCTAATTAGTGTATTGTTTTTTATAATAATAAAATAATATAAATAAAGATACGAGTTGGGTCATATTTAAGACATTTTTTGTAACAATTTTTACTACGTTCATTAGAATCATAATTAGTATTTTTTTAACGTCGCAAATCATCAAGCTATAGATATTAAAGTCTAATTTCATCGCTTCGAGTTTGATTTGTGATCAGAGAAACAAGCGATTCAAAATTATTTCTGACACAAACTCGTGATAAAAATTACTAATTAAGACATAAGTTGGATGACGTCAAATTTGAGATGTACATTCATCCACTGCAAATCAATTTTGACACGATAAAATAGACTCACATATGTACAACTCAATAGCATGCGACGATAAAAAAATTAATTGCAGTCTCGACGAGCGTAGCCGAAGTTTGTAAACAAAATACTAATCATACAATATTTTTTTATAACAACTTCGACTACGCTCATCGTGACTATAATTAATATTTTTTAATCGTCGCAAGTCATCAAGATATAGATATTTGAGTCTATCTTAATAGTGTCAAATTTGATTTGCGGTCGGAGAAATGTGCATCTCAAATTTGACTTTATCTTCAACTTATGTCTTAATTCGTAATGTTTTATTAGGAGTTTGTGTGAGAATTAGTTTTGAATCGCTTGTTTCTTCAATCACAAATCAAACACGACACAATGAAAGTAGACTCGAATATCTACAGTTTGATGATTTGCAATAAAAAATATTAATTACGATCCCAATGAATATAACTGAAATAATTAAAAAAATTACTTAAATGATCAAACTCATTTATTTATTTATATTTTTTAAATAAAAAATAATATATTGATTGGACCGTGAAAATGTGAAATTCAAAGTTTTAATAGATAGTATTGACAATATCATTCATTTGAATTTTTTGATCGGTGTTAGTAACTCTCACATTATTTTTCGAATTTTAAAATAAATATTTCTTTCTCTTTATAATTTATTTATTAAATTTATAATATTAGAAAACTGCATATGAACAACACACACCTCGTGCGCTTTCCTTGCATCACCTCTTCTTCTCCTTCAACAAAGTGTTTTGTCTCTAGACAAGGGCATAAGCTTCCTCCGATCGACCCCTTTCAGGTAATAAGTTCTCTCATCGAATACAAATCTATCTTTATCAGTAGCTGAGACATATAATAGTAATAAAATATTATTATAAAGGGAAATTTGTCTACATGCCACTAGATAAGTGATCAATCGTCAAAATGACATCCGATAATAAAAAATAGTCAAAATGTCATTAAAATCTAAATCTACTTATTCTTATGCCATTATTCATATTTTCCCTCAATTAAAAAATTAAAAAATTTCTTAATTTCCTAAATACCCTTACCCAACCACTTACCCAACCACACAGCAATTCCCCCAGTCGACTACAGAACTCGACTCGACAGATATTACCCAGAACTCGACAGACCCCCTTCTTCGACCCCCTTCTTCCAGAACTCGACACACATCCAAACCCTATCCCTTCTTCGACCGAACCTAGCCCTTCTTCGACAGAACCTAGCCCTTCTCAATTGCTTCTTCGACAGACGACCCAAACCCTAGACACCGTCTGCTTCGCCTCGTGTCGCCTAGCGTTCAACTCTGTCCTCTCCTTTCCTCCGACAAGTATGCCTCAATTGCTGCTGGTAGGCTCAAGCGACAGGTAAGCCTCTCTGACCAGTGAGCAAATTTTCAATGAAGCAATTGATTAATTGAAGTTCTCAGAGTCGATTTTGTCTTGTTCTGGTACCAGAATCGATATTCAGTGAGCTAATTTGCAATGAATCATTGTTCTGGTGTGTTGCTGTTGCTTTTTGTACCTCATTTTCTTAGAAATTAACCAGAATTGTTGCTTCTGGTACCTAACGTGAGTTATTAAGCAATTGTTACCATAATAGTTACCAGATTTTCTCGACAGGGCCAATGCCATCCACGTGTTCATTTAAATGTCTGACACTTCTCTTATCTTACAGTTGAACCCAATATTTCAATTTAGAAGAATTCCATGTTTGTATCATCTTCAAATGTTGCCAAATCGTGAATCTTTTCTAGTGGATAAGATATTTTAAATTAAATTCATTTCATTTAATTCAAATAATGATTTTAATTGAATAAATAAGTTAGTAAATTGGTAATAATTATTCTATACTATGTAATATATGTAGGGTTGATCCAGAAAGTGCCTATAAGATAGAAGTCAAGATTGACAGGTTTTGAGTGTTTAATTATCAACTTTCTGCCATGTTAGTTAGTTTACTGTTCTAATTATGGAAATGTTCTATTGCAGGAAGCGATGCAAGGGAGCACACACTGAAGAACTTTAGGCATCTCATTTAGTTTGCTGCTAAGTTGCCATTGAGTAAGTGGTATTTGTCAAGTATTTGGCTGTTAAGTGATATTTGGAAAGTATTTGGCTGTTGAGTTGGACATCTGATTTAATTTAATGTATGCTATTGTATTGTGTATGCAATTGGCTGTTTTGTATGTGATCATTTGTGTTGTTTTTAGGAAGTTCTCTCTGTGAATGTTCTTCGTGAAAGTTCTCTGTAAATTTACTCCTTTGTATCTAACCTTTAGCATGTTGTCTCTCTGTGAAAGTTCTTTTCAATTTGGATTCGTTTGTTACATCCATCATAAATGGAGGTGCACTACCTTGAAATCAACATTTTTGTAGAACTCAATTGTATAAATTTTAAGAAAAAAGGAAAAAGCAGAAAGTATAACATTCTACGTTTGGACATCAACCTTTTTTCAAGATAGCTTTTCCAATACATGCAAATAATTCAATTAGGTTTCAAGCTTTAAAATTTACTTAGAATCTCAGAGCTCAAATCAGCAAGTTGTATTTTGCATAACAGATATTCTAAGATTCTCACAGTATTGTATTTTTCATAACCGATATTTTGCACAACAACATTGTACTGTAAATAACTTGCAAATACAACAACAGTACAATTTAAAACACAACAACATTGTATTGTAAATAACTTGCATTTTGTTTCTTCAATTCTCCCATTTTTTTTTCAATTCCCACATCTCCTTCTTCAATACTTCCTTGTCCTTCTTAAAGAATTCAATCAAACGAGAGTGCTATTTCCTCATTTCCACCATTGCATTTTGGAAATGTTGATATTCCATATTATTGTGCATTCCTCACACTCCAATTTCATCAAGGAAAATCTCGTACTCGTTCTTCCACTTTGAAAATCTACAAGAAGCATTATTCTGCAATTACAATTCAAATTACAACTGTGGTTAATTATGTTTGAGTAATTTAGGTGAACTTGCTGGACTTTGAAAGTTACCATCACAATTCAATTTGCTAAATGCTCAATTGCCAAAAATATTGATTGCTGTTATGAGATCCAGATTAGGCCTTTATCTTTCCCTTTATTGATTACAGTTATTGTCAATTAGGACTAGTACAACTGATCTCCATGTAAAGCATGAGAACTCCATGTAAAAATTGGGCAGACAATCTACGAGTGTGCAGCAAAATTGGTTCCAGCCTCAGTTCAAGCTGAAAGAAAATACCATTGTAGTAGTAAGAGCAACATAATATCATTGTAGCAGTAAAACAAGCATCAGTTGGGGTGAAATTCATTTAACTCTTTCTCCTTCTGAGTCCGCAAAACCTACGGAAACAACCTCATTTGACTCTTTTGGCCATTGTAGCAGTAACAAAAATTTTCATACCTTGTAGCTGTCACTTGTCACATCTGTGGAACCACCTAGCTGGATTTTTTGGAGTTTGGCTCAAGAGCTTTATCACATTAATCTCCTTCGTCTAGGTGGCAAGGCAGAGCTTCGACTAGGGTTTCTTGTTCCTCCTATTAGTTTTCCCTCTTAGTCCCTCGTATCAGTTCGTCTCTTCTTTTCAGCGAGTCTGGTCGAGTGGAAGAGTCGACTGCTCCATCTATTTTTTTTTTATTCAAATACCCGTAGGTTTACCATTAACCAAAATAGTTTCTTACATAGATTTTTGGACTATCTTGCTTACTAATTGAAATTACTGCATATCTTATCCTACCTAAACTAATAACATAGTGTCAGATGCTTACATTGTCCCTTACTTTTCCATACTACAAAAGTCTGTTGTTTTCATTGCTGTCGTGGGAAATCTAGTAGTTTTCATACTTGTATCCCAATTGCTTCTCCTGCATTGTATTGCGACTGGGCTCTAATAAAGTTGTTGTTGTGTTGAGAGTTTCCTTCTATTCGTGTCATCAAGAGTTGCTGTGCCTCTTCTCCATCGATTGTATTCGCTGTTTGTCTTGCCCAGTTAGCCATGAAATGTGGTTCCTCTACTGCCTTCCTGTCCACGTGCTCAATCCGGATGGTGATTGTGCTGTTCTTAGTTGCATGTATCGTCTTTGCCACCCATTCCGCAGCTCTCCATGATGGGATCGCCACCGGGTCTTCCGTCTGCACTGCCTGAATCAGTACTTTACAATCCGACACAATCATGACCTCTGAAGTCTCTGTTGTCACCTGTGCGGTACTCAGCCATTTTACTGCCTCATACAGTCCCATTGCCTCTGCCATAAATGCATCGTACGCTTTGCCGTGTTTGGCCAAAGCCCAGGTGATGTTGTCGTTGATGTCGTATACTACCATACCAGTCCCACTCCTACCCATTTGGTCCCATGATCCATCTACCATTATTAGCATGGTTCCTTTGTACAGCTGATAGATCCTTTGTTTTTTTTGTGGTGTCGGTGTCTTTTCCTCTGGTACCCACATTGATCTGGCCTGGTTTATAACTTGTAGGGGGTTAAACTTCCTTCCTTCAATGACCTCTTTGTTGCGGGCTTTCCATATACACCAGAGGAGATTGGCTATCTTTCGTCTTTCCTCATCCTTTCTTTGCCGAAACAGGTATGTGATCGCCTCTTTGAAATCAATCGGGATCTCTTCCACTCTCAACCCGATGTCTGATGCAAACCACGTGGCTCGGGATCCTGGGCAGAAAAATAGAAGGTGAGTCGTGTATTCATTCTCCTGTTGGCATCTTTGGCATCTTGGGTTTATGTTGCTTATTCTCCGGTGTAATGCTTGTGATGTTGGTAGTGCCCCATGACATGCTCGCCATAAAAACAATTGGATCTTTGGTACGATACCGAATGGTTTCCAGATTAACTTCCAAGCATCTCGTGTGTATACCTCTGTATTTAAGTGTTCGTGATCATTTAGGATTTTGTACCCCTCTTTGACAGTAAACTTTCCATCTATTCAATTGGTTCGAATCAATTAGAGAGAAATAACAGGGGTAATTTGGGTATTAAAATTGTTATTTATTTTTCAATTGTATTAAAATTGTGATAATGACATTTAGGCAAAGTAAAATGAAAAATAATGACATTTAGACGATTTGTTGTTATTTGATGGCATTTTGACAATTGTCGAATTATTGAGTGGCATGTAGACAAATTTCTCTATTATAAAAATAGGGAGAATATTTATAATAACGGGGGTGGAAGCTTGTCACTATTAGAATATTGAGTTTGAGTCTTGAGGTTGCTATTTTGTAAAAAAAAAGAATATTGAGTTTGTTTCTTTTTTTTGTTTTGATTCGATTTTCCGCAAGAAAGGAGGGGATTGCTCGCAATGGCTCGGCGACCTCCAGTGCTCTCTCTCGCGCTTCCTTCTGAGACGGGTCGTGTGCTCAGTATCCAATCCCACACTGTTCAGGTGCGAAAATCCTCTTTCTCTTGATTTTGTTTATCTTTTTGTTTTTCCTGACTTAGGTTTTAGTTATCTGAGTATTTCCCCCCTATTTTAGCTGAACTTTGCGATAGGTATGTGACTGATTATTTTATTTTTTGTTATTTTTAATTTGGTACTAGATGTGGGTGGTGCTGATCAGTTTGACCAAGCATTTAGAATAGATTAACAGCTATATTGAGTGTTTTCTATTTATACGGATTTGAGTTTTCGGAAAAAAAAAGCAGAAGACTGCAACATGCAGTGAAATACTGCAATTGAATGTGATTTTTCTTCTTCTGAATCTCAATATAGAATTTCAGAACGGAGATCTGCTTTACTCTTTAGCTTAAAAAACCAAAATTCGACACATATAAAAAGACATTTTGAATATAAAAATTACGTCCTCCAACATGCTGACCATTAGTTGTCATATCCTTTATTTGCCACAAATATATTGTTGGCAGTGCGGCTGTTACAGTTTGCTCCGTTGTGTTTCCTTAAAATTGGTTTACTCTGACAATTCATAGTTACTTAGGGAGTCTTTAGAAACAGAATCATGATGACACAATGCTTTATATGTTTAGGGATATGTTGGCAACAAATCAGCTGTATTTCCTCTTCAGCTTCTAGGCTATGATGTGGATCCGGTCAATTCAGTACAGTTTTCTAATCATACAGGTAATTAGGTATCTTTCATTGTAAATCTGTAGAGGTGTGTTTAATTGCCTCTATTTTCATGCCTCCAGAATGTAAATCCTTGTTATAAAAAAATAGGAAACTTCAAATGAGAATAAATACTAGATGTTATCTATATCACCTCCACTAAATGAACACTATCTTTTCTGAAATTTTGACTATACTTTTGGTTGAATCAAGATTTTGAAAAAACCAGTTTCCAGAAACTGTCCACTTCTTGTTGATTATACAAGTTTACAACTCTAGATGATCATTCAAACTTAGTCAAAACTGTCTTAACTTCTATGTACAATTAGAGAAAGTGATGTAGATTACAGCTTCAGTTTTATTTAGTGTTTGTGTTTTGTGCTTTCAAAAAATGGAGTCATGGAGACTTTAATTCTCAATTACAAACACATTGATGTAATAATGCTTCCCTTTAATATGTTTAAACATCATTTATGCAGGTTATCCGACATTTAAAGGTCAAGTGCTCAATGGCGATCAACTGTGGGATCTGATTGAAGGCCTTGCGGCTAATGATCTGCTGTACTATACTCATTTGTTGACTGGTTATTTTTCTTTCATGATTTCTTACCCTTCTTTTCTTATTTTCACAAAATACAACAAATATCATCCTTCGGCAAACCTGGCCAACCATTTTCCTTTGATTTGTGAACACTATAGTTGGGGTCCATTGACAAAACACCAACCATTATGATGAAGGATAACCAAAGGAAGAATGACTTATTGAAACTAAACTTTTGTGTGGACTGAACTAATGGATTTTGACCTGTATATATTAATTTAAAACCGAATAGTTGAATCCACTCTCCTTGATTTCAGTACAGTTCAGGCTTATCAGGGGACAAGCATATTATAGTTGGGGGCACAATGGACAGTACTTGTTATCTCTACGATTACAGTAAGCTGTCTGATGTGCGGTACTTGTAAATATGTATTGGATGTTGGTGTTAGTTGCAAATATTAGAATTTTTGGAGGGTTATCTGCTATTAACTACAATGTTGGGCTTTATTTGCAAACTCTTAGAATTCCTAATTAAGAGCAAATATGCATTTATACAGGTTACATTGGATCTGCTTCGTTTCTATCCACTGTATTAAAAGTAGTTGACAGGTTGCGCTCAATAAATCCAAATCTTGTTTATGGTAAAGAATTTTGCTTTTTAATTTTTTTCCAAGTAAATAACTCTGCCTATGTTTTATATAGCCGGTCCTAAGCCCGGAAAGGAGGAGGGTTTGTGATAGGCTTGGCGGACCAATGTAAAAATTCAGCCAATCGTATGGAAATGAAATTCAATATGGGCTTCATTTCTAGCATACCCCAATTTGTTTGGGATAGAAGGCTTTGTTGTTGTTGTTATATTTTTCCAAGTAAATATATTTAATATAGTTTTGACCTCCGAATTGGATGTAACTAGATTTGGATTGTTCTGTAGTGTGTGATCCAGTAATGGGAGATGAAGGAAAGCTCTATGTACCTCAGGACTTAGTTTCTGTTTATCGAGAAAAGGTACATATACCACATATATTGTTAGTTTGCACATAACACTACATTCAACTTGTGAGGAAACTTGATGAATCATTGTTATTGTTACATGATTTCTGAACTGAGTTATTGACAGGTTGTCCCTGTGGCCTCAATGCTTACACCAAACCAGTTTGAGGTTGAACTTCTGACAGGAATAAGGTACAAATTTTCATTGTTTTATAATAGTGGGGGAATCAATTGACAATTGTTTATTTTCACAATCTTCACAAGCTTAAAAAATAAAGCATAAATGTGAAATCTGACATTGTAGGCATGATGTATCATTGACATATCACGTCTATGTACATGTGATGAAACTTCATCTATGTTTAACACGGCGACTTAAAATATCCACAGATCAAATTTAATGATTCTTGAGACATTATCAAAATATACTTCAATTGCATGACATTTGATTGATAGACTGTGTGATATCCCTACCAACTGAGAGAAGATTGGTACCTTGTAACCTATAATTTGAACTTAGATGTTACAATCCCTTGTTAATCATCCTTTTGGGAGAGGGAATGTTGAAAGAACAAAGTGAGTAGTTCACCATTTTTGAAAAAGAAAACGGATGCAGGAGCATTATTAAGGGCAACCCAGGGCACGTATCTCCCGCTTGCACGGGATCCGGGGAAGGGTCCGACTACTATGGTGTCTTTGTACACAATCTTTTCTTGCGTTTCTGCAGGAGACTGTTTGCACGACTCGAACTCGTGACCTCCTGGTCACAAGGCGACAACTTTACCACTGCCCAGGGCTTCCCTTCGAGGAACACTATTAAGTGCAATAAAAATTGTCTATTGTTGCATTTTGGAATCTTTTTGAAGTTTGATATTTGGGATCTTGGTGCCTTGGGTTAAAGTTGTTCAGGTATTGGGAGATTAAGTGTGTAGGATCACTGATAGGAGATTTAATGGTCAGATGAAGTAAGCTTTTAATATACAATGACGACGACGACAACAACAACAAAGCCTTTTGTCCCAAAAAAGTTGGGGTAGGCTAGAAATGAAGCCCATATTGGATTTCATTTCCATAGGGTTGGCTGAATTTTTACATTAGCTCGCCAACCCTATCACAACCCTCCTCCTTTCCGGGCTTGGAACCGGCTATGTAAAATATAGGCGGAGTGAAGTCAGGTTTTAGAATAATATATAAAAATTGTAACACTCTATGAAAATGATGTATACTTGCTTTATCCAAATTAGATTTCAAGTGATATATAATGTGTTGGGTATCAATGGTCAAACATCTTTTTCTAACAATGAACCAGATTACCATTTAAAAAGATCATCATTTTAAAGATGTCTAAAAACTTTACCAAGAAAATATTTACTGTTTTAAGCTGACTGCTTCACACTGTATACATAAAGAAGTCACCCATCTTGCTTCACCCATGGGGTTGGTTGAATTTTTACGTTGGCTCACCAAGTCTATCACAACCCTCCTCCTTTCCGGGTTTGGGACCGACTATGTAAAGCATAGGCGGAGTTGAAGTCAGGTTTTAGAATAATATATAAAAATTATAACACTATGAAAATGATGTATACTTGCTATATCCAAATTAGATTTCAAGTGATATATAATGTGTTGGGTATCAATGGTCGAGCATCTTTTTCTAACTACGAACCAGACTATCATTTAAAATGATCATCATTTTAAAGATGTCTAAAATATTTACCAAGAAAATATTTACTGTTTTAAGCTGACTGCTTCACACTGTATAAGTAAAGAAGTCATCCATCTTGCTTCTCCATAAAATGGAAATCTTTTCAATCTAAAGTCCAAACATGGTTCAACCACCTTAAAGTTCATTGAAAGAAAGTCTTAAACAATGAGAACCAAAGATTAATTGCTAGTTACAATCTCTAGGAACCATTGAGCAGACTGAAGTTTATTATGTTTGCTTTTTCATGTCTTTGTTGCCAAAGAGGGCTCTAAAAGTTAATGTATCCCCCAAAGCGGTTGTCTCTATAGACATCTACTTTCCTTTAAACTTCGGCAGAAAATTTCATGTTATTCTGCCCCTTGACCAGAAACAGTAAAACTGCACTGGAGGTCTATATAATCCTTTCCTGAGTCGTTTTGATATATCATAATCAAGATATCAAAATGATGTATGAGAGGGAGGGAGGGTTCAAAAAGAAAGGTGAAATCCTTATGTTTTTTAATGTTTTGCCCTTTCAGGATTGTTTCAGAGAAGGATGGTTTAGAAGCTTGCAATATTCTTCATGCTGCAGGGCCAAAAAAGGTTATTTGAGTTTCTTTTTTAATTAGATTATTGTAATTGGAAGATTTTAAGTTGATGGTATTTCTTCCTGTGGTTTGTAGTAAGGATGATGGGTTTTTCAGGATTTAATGGAAACTACAAACCTGCCTGAAATTCATTTGTTACCAATTATTTTCTTAACTAAGAAAAAGGAGAAAAGGAAGCTGGTTGGTATTATACCAAAGTTGTACAGTGATAAATTTGGTGAACAGAATCTCAGTTTTTATAATATTTCTTGCAATATATTTTCAGGTGGTAATAACAAGCATGGTAATCCAAGACAAGCTCCTCTTAATTGGCAGCCATCAAAAAGGAAAGGTATCAATACAATGTATACTCTCAAAGTCTCAATAATATTTTTCATGCAAATTATCTTTTCCTTGTGGTCAACTTCTAAATTTGGGAATCTAAAGAGGTCTCATGTTTCTGTTCCAGGATCAAGCTCCTGAACAATTCAAAATTGTTATACCAAAGATACCTGCATACTTCACGGTATGTCTACCTTATACTCCAATTCCTGAGTGACCTTTGCAAGCATTCATGTTTTTCTTCATTTGAGATCAGAATTGTAAGGTAATTTCAGAATGACAAGATGAAGTTTCATATGATGCATTCTTTTTATTTTATTTTTATAACCTTAGGGTACTGGTGACTTAACAACTGCTCTTCTGCTAGGATGGAGCAATGTATGCCAATTTCTTTTTTTTTTCCTTTTTCATATTTGTTACATTGTATATTTTGTTTCAAGCATGTCACAATATCTTTACATATCTGTATACTTGAATATCCACACATAGCATTAGATTAGCATGAGGGGTGGGGTTATTACATTAGCATGTTGTTAGAAGTTTGCAGTCTTGCAGCAAGGGAATTAGTGGAACAAAATGGGCTTCTTTTGTAAATTAGATGTGCTATATTTTTTTTACTTTGGAAAATGATCAGTATGTCTGCTGTTCTTCCTTAATTAATTTGTAACTTTCTGTCGTATAATAGAAATACCCTGATGATCTTGAAAGAGCAGCAGAACTGGCCGTCTCCAGTTTACAGGTGCACTTTTATCCCTTTTTTCATTTTCATATGTACTTGAATATATTTAATAGAATTTGGAAGTGGTGTGTCCCAGTCAACCTTTCTTAATGACTAATTGACTAATTCTCCAACGGCCGAACTTCTGCTTCAATTGCTTAATAGTTAATAGTTAATAATGATTCAGCACAACATTGCTGTATGCATGGTGCACCAAATCAGGTGGTACCAGATTACCTGCAACTCAAATGCACCAAGTAGTTGAAGTCTAATTAACAACAACAACAATAACAAAGCCTTTTGTCCCAAACAAGTTGGAGTAGGCTAGAAATGAAGCCTATATCGGATTTCATCTCCATAAGATTGTTTGAATTTTTATGTTGGCTCGCCAAGTCTATCACAAACTTCCTCCTTTCCGGGCTTGATACCGGCTACGTAAAACATAGGCGGAGTTTAGTTGAAGCCTAATTAAACATATGAATTCGCATTATTGTTTGTTTTTAAGGTATCTTGATTTTTGTAGGCTGTGCTGAGAAGAACTGTTGCAGATTATGAGAAAGTGGGTTTTGACCCACAAACAAGCAGCTTGGAGATCCGACTGGTCCAAAGCCAAGAGGACATCCGAAACCCACCCATTAAGTACAAGGCAGAGAAATTCAATTGAACTGTTGAGATTTTTTTGGTATTTATGAATATTAATTTGTTCTATTTTAGTGGTCTAGTTGCTTGACATGCAATAATTATGGTGAATAAGAACTTGAAGCTACATCTACACCGAACATAAAAAAAGAATAATATAAATTGGAAAAAGCAAAAAAAAATAAGGATTTAGAAAAAAAGGCATCATCTATTGAAGAGAGCACAGTTGAGAAATCTGCTTTACTTTCTGTTAATTGCCAATCTATTTGTTCTTCTAATTTATTTTTTTCCGACAAAAGTTATTAGTTCCATTTCATGAACAAGTATATGATCATACTGAAGCAACACTTTTCACTCTTCCTTCCTAACAATTAACACTCAAAACTTGGCATTAGAAAAATTTAACCAATTTTTTTTTTGTTTTACATGCACAAAATATTATATTTAAATTACCTTACATTTCTTCGACCTTTTTTCTTCAACACTTTTCTCACTCGTGAACAACTAAAACTGGAACTTCTAGTGGTAACCATTTTTTTTATATACACGTTATAGTCACATTTCTTTTCCTATTTGTTCACAATCTAAAACATAATTGCGGAATGCTCTCATCAGATTTTTTCACAAGATGTGTATAATTTCAGTGGACGAGCTTCATGGGTCGCATCATCTCGTTGTCTTCATGATCCAAAATCTGTGAACGCAAAAATATTAACCCAGTTAATACTATATAAAAAATGATTCGAATTTTTTACTATTACCAAACAAGAAAAAGAAAATCAATCTCACTGGACAAGAGTATCAACTTACATGGCAGTGGTATACATATCCTGGCTCAGATGTCACATCAAAACCATACTGAGCCTCCGTTTCAAGTGGCTTAAACCTTACCAGAATGGCAGTCACACAATGTGGTTGCATCTTAAACACATTCTTCCAGCCTCTTTCGTGCTTTGGGATGGTGAAAACTTCTTCTGTCAGATATTTTTCCAAAGCACATTTCTTCACATCCTTAACAGCTTCCATGCATGATTTAAATCCGTCAGTGTCAGACATATTTCTCTGTTCGAGCACTGTAAATGTAGCGAGATGGATGTGTATCGGGTGGTTGTCCTCAGTTAGGTTGATTATGTTCCATATCTCACTGGTTCCTTCTTTTGGAATCTCTGTGACTGGTTCTTGGAATGACTTTGCATTCAGGAATAGATGTGTTGGTTCATCGGTTGTACTGTTCACATATTCATACAGTGTGATGTACCTGCTTGTGCGTGTAAGCATGACACATTAATTAGTGCCGTGTTGTTAAACTAAGTTTTATATATTTTATCTAACAATTATTGAGTTATCACATCCTTTGTTTACATGACAAATGTTTTTAACATATATGTACGTGGTAGCTACTTATTGTGAACCCAACAATTTCTGAATTCAAGCACACATTCTATACCGTGTTTTTGCAGCCTCATATGGAAGAGGAGTAGGAAAATGAAGGAGGGTATGCGGGATCCTTGAAGGGTCCTGAACTTTGTCGGGTTTTATTATGAATTTCATTACAGTGCCAGTGATGTGGTTGGTCGGGTTGCCATCAGGGAAGGGATAATTTGCATCATTGTGCAGGATGGCATCATCAGTTGTCGAGAGAGAGAAGTCAATAATGACATCAGCAATCTCTGATGGGGCTAGAAGGAACTTCCTGCGATTTCAATATTATATTTAATTACGATTCGAGAAAATTATTCCATTGAATGAATGAAGGCACGGTGAGAGATTGTATTATTTAAGCTCAATCTGTGGAGGAAAAATATTTATACCTTGGAACAGTATGCCTGTGGAGGTAGTTGGAATCAGACCCAATATGTGTAAAATGGAGACCATTAGATAAGTAGAATTGCAAAAACCGAGCATTACTGGCATTGAGTATGCGAAATCGGTACTTGCGTCTAGTAACTGTCAGAACGGGCCATGCCTTTCCATTAACTATAATTGCTTGGCCGAAGTACTCTGGCAGCCATTGCGGGTGGATGGTCGGATTGTTGCCCGTGGAATTCATGTAGATTGACCCATCTACCCGAAAGTCCCGGTCGAAAATTACAAGATGGCGATCATACTCTAGTCCAGAGGGGAGGCCAAGTGGGTCCTCGAGGGGAGGAGAGATGATTTGGTATGTACCAATCATGCCTGATAGGAGATTGACTCGAGTGAGGCCAAGAGCATGATCATGGTACCTGTCAATTAATTGAGAACAAACAAAAATATATTTAAATCACAATTTAAACTTAGAACTTAAATTTAAATGTCAATAACAAAACCATCAGAAAATTTACCACAGGTTGCCAGGAAACTGATCATTGGGATAGTAGTAACTTGGCGACGAGAAATGAGGACCCCTATAAGCAAAGGAGGCGGTGAACCAAGATAGAGAGTTGCCGTCTGAAGTTGGTGGGTGGACCCCACCATGCAGGTGGGTCACGGTGGGGACACCAGATGGAGGCATGGCCGTCGGAATGGTGGGGTCCCAGGGCAGAAAATGGCTTGAAGGGAGAAAGTTGAGCCACGTAGCATATGTGGGTGTGCCTTGCAAGGCCTCTACTGTTGGTCCCGGTACAGTGGCAGCCTCCTTGCTTGTGCCATAGGCGAATACACGTGTCGGTGGCAAGTCCCGGTGAAATTTCTGCATGGAAACGAAAAAGTTATCTTTTGGTAATAATAATTAATGTAAGTTCTGTGTAAAATTAGAGGTCGTAAAAAATTAGTGAAGAGTGGAGTTACATATATATATATATATATATATATATATATATATATATATATATATTCCCAATTAAAGTGAATGATATTAATGATATTAAATGTTAACCACTAATTAATTAAAAACTTGATTACATAGAAAAGTGTTTGCAAATGGTAAAGACAGATCGATACGGATTAAATAAAATATATAAATTAAGCATAACAAATACATACTCTAATAAATCTTTAAGCAATATTTAACTAATTAACAAGAATTTACACAAACCATATTATTGACTAGTTCTTATAAAGTGGAATGAGAAAACTTTAGAAGATGGGAAAGCGGGATTCTCTTTATTCTAGCCAACTTGTCAAGGGTGGGGCTTTGTAATTAATTAATAAAAAAGTGATAATTTCAAGTTGAATATTAGAAAAGCAAAATGCTTTTGACAAGTGCCGTTTCTAGTGAGTTAGAAAAGCAAAGAATATATTTCTTCACTACAGAATCTGATGCATTCCCATAATTATGGCACGCATAATAAAGACGCTTTACCTTCTAACTTTTATTAGTTTTCTTATGTTTTCAGCTACATAAATTAATTTGGAACTTCTAGTATATAAGCTAGAAATGTTGATTTGTTTAGATATTGAATGAAGTTATTAACTGTTCATAGCAAAAAAGAAAATACTTAAAAAAAGAATAAAAATAATAAAAAGGTTATACCATTATTTTAGGCTTCTCTATGTTGTGACCTTCTTTGAAAGTGTTCTCTATGTTGTGACGTTCTTTGAACCTAAATACCTCTTTTTATGCTTTTTTCATAAGCATAAAAAAATGTAGATGAAAAACCCAAAATACATCATCTATTAACATATGCATAGAGAAATGAAGTTAGAAATGTAGGGTTATAGAGAGACAGAGAGTGCTTCAATTACCCATGTAGTATCGTAGATACCGATGGTGAGATTACCAGCAACTGGCATACCTTTCTTGATCTCATACCCTTTGATCACTGGCATTTGAGGAAGTTCATCTACAAACATCTCTAGAGTATTTGGATCTAATAGGTTATCTCCATTGTCAGCTCCTATTTGCACTACTAGCACCATAGCCAGGTAAAGGAGAGCACCAAATTGCTTCTTTCTCATTTTGATGCTCTCTTTCTCTATTTCGTGCTTATGAGAAGGAAATGATGAGAAAGGTCGATTAAGTACTTCTACAAGGGGATAGCATGAAACAATGCATTATGTTTTTATCAGTAAGGCTTTTCCCAGAATATATATAGGATATAAATGTGGTGCAAATGGAATTTACTTTGGTATTCTAGGGAGAAACATTTCAGAGTCACCAAATACCAGAAGTTATATTATAAATTTATAGTATATATATAATATAATCTCGAAAAACTAATGAAAAGTTCTATTGAAACCACGAGCTTAGACTGCTTCAAACAATAAGTAAATAAATAAATTAAAAAGGAACGTGGAAGAGATCTATATAGATAATAGATTGTTTTTTCATATAGTGGTTTCGGCTCTTTATCTACCTATAAAGTTGTATAAAATTGAATTTTTGTCACTACAAAATTGAAATTGTCTGAATGCCTCGAGAACATGGAATTAATTCGTTTTTATTCAATTTGCGATAAATCTATTAACTATGCATGCATTGGACAAATAATAGCGCATGAGGTACGTAGCACCACATAGGGCTGGTTAATTAATTCGTTTTTATTCAATTTTATCATGATTTGAAATCAGCTTGTTTAAATAGCTTTTTTTTTTCCCGAGTATGAATATGATTTCGAAATATCAATTTGAAAATGCTTGAGATTCATATATATATATATATATATATATATATAGTTCGTGTGTACCTAAATTATCAATTTAAATAATCATCAGTCGATTGTCATAACTACAATATGATATATTAACTGTTCTAATATAAATGTTAGTTTTGAAATTTGTTATGTGATCAACACATAATCATAATTTAATGTTTCCCATATAAAAATTAGCTACTTTGCCATTTAATTTATTTATTTGAAAACACATAAATATATGTACAAAACTATTAATAATTGGAGCTCATTGTCGGGTTCAAAAAAGTTGAAATTTGAACTAACCAGGGCTATTTCGAATATCATTACGTGGGTTCAAATTATGAATATATCAAACTTTCTTGCAAAAAAAATATATATATCATTTAAACAGTATTTTATATTTAGAACATTTTGTCATGTGGGTTAATTAACATGATATATAATCTTGAACCGTATTTGCATTACTATTTTATATATTTTTTTTACTTCAAAAAAATAAATTCTCATTCTCGAATATATATGTATTAGTAATAATTATGAATTTACTGATGTAAAAGCAAAAAAAAAGAAGGAAAAACATTTATACAATGTTTTTTTTCATAATTATAAAGCAAAAAATAACTGAAATCTTCCAAAAATCTGTATGATGTCTGCAAATTGAGCTACCTTTAACATACACCTGTTCAATTAATTTACTCAAAAGACATATTTTGTTTGAATATCAAAGTTAATATAGGCTCTTATATATTTATAATAAACTGATATTTCCAACAGGTTGACATTCGTTAGCAAATTACAATTACAGAGTTCTTTTTGCTGACTTGTTCAAAATAAATTTCCTATTTTCTTTTATGAAAAGTCATACTTACAGTAATTAAATTTAATTAGTTATACTTGACTATTTAGGAAAGGAATTGCTACAAAAATGCAATAAAGAACTTCCCAAGTAACCAATGCAACAAAGTTTCACGCAAGCAGCGAAAAGGACAATAAAATAAAATTCATATAAATACAATAAAGTAAAAAGCCGAAACTGACAAAATAAATTGAAAAGATACGAAACTGACAAAATTCAGATCAAAATCACCAAACTAGTCATTCCTAAGTCAGAGATTCCGGAGTTATTTCGGAATCACTGACTCCGAAATAACTCTGGAATCATAGAGTTGGGTTATTTTTTAGAATGTTGAATACTTTATTAATAAAAATATTAATAATTTAAGAGCGAGTTTGATAAAATGGTGACAAACATCTAGCATCCTATACAACAAAAAGGTCTCACAAAGGTTGAAAGGTAAGTTCTACAGGATGACGATCAGACCTGCAATGTTGTATGGAGCAGAATGTTGGGCTTCTAAAGGGCACACATACAAAATATGAATATGGTAGAGATGCATATGTTACGGTGGATATGTGGACATACAAGAAGGAATCACATTGGAAATGATGGTATATGTGACAGGTTGGAGTTGCACCAAGTGAAGAGAAACTTGTTCAACATTATTTGAGATGGTATTGACATATCAAACTGTGGCTTTCTGATGCACCGGTATGTAGTGGAGTTTTAAGTCGCATAAAAAACATAAGAAGAGGTAGGGATCGACCGAAATGACATGGGATGAATCAATAAAAAGAGACTTAAAGACATGAAATGTCTCCAAAGAGTTGATGTCAAATAGGAGTGCATGAAAGTTAGCTATCCACGTATCAAAACCATAACAGACTAAAATTTAGAAATAGTAGTATAGTTGTATGACTTTAGTCCAGAATTAGCGACGTAGGATGCTAGTCTAAACTTATGATTTGTAGAATTGTTTATTATTACTTTATTATTATTATTATTATTAGGCAAAAACTTGGGTACTTCAAAAGATGAGTACATTGAATACTCTGATCCATCTGGATCGTTCAATTCAATGATATTGGTGAAAAGTGTTTAACCTTAACTTCTGTTGCTTTTTCCAAGAAATAACTTCTCACAATCTTAATGAATTGAATGATCTAGATGTGCTAGAGTAACCAGTGTAGCCATCTTTTGGAGTACCCAAATTTTTGTTTTATTATTATTATTACTACTATTTTACTATTTATTTATATTATTATTTATATTGATTTCTTATTTCAGATTAGATCTCATTTCTAGCCTACTCCAATTTATTTGGAACTATAGACTTTGTTGTTGTGTTGTTGTCGGCAAATATTTCTTAGATTAATTCCAAGATTTTTTTTGCTTTTATTAAAATATTGTAGAAATTTGATATTCACTAAAACATAAATTAATACTTAAATCTTGACATTATGGACGAAGTACATATAATGTGCTATATAATTAGTTACACAATTTTATCATACATTATGAAGTAATCTAGATATGAAAGAGATTCTAATAACTAAAGATATGAAAGAGATTCTAATAACTAAACTTAATTCGTTAATCTGATAAAAAGATAATATGATTCATCTAATTGCATTCAAAATCCGCAACTTAATTATTCGTAACCGTGTTCGAACCAAAACAATATGACACTTGCATCAACCCGTATCAAAATTGGCTCGAAATCTGATAACGAAAATTAGCTATTTGGTGGGAAAAATTGTTCCCATAAGTGAAAAAAAAAATAGCTGACTCCGATAAATTAAATGTTAGCAAACAAATTAATTAAAATAGGTCGTGTTGAGAGTTAAAAACACGCCCACCGTGGGGCTCGAACCCACGACCACAAGGTTAAGAGCCTTGCGCTCTACCAACTGAGCTAGACGGGCTTTACGTTAAATCGAGTTTAGCATCCATATTAGTATATTTTCTGTTGTTTCGCTTTCAAGGTTAAAAACGTGCAGGGCATTGTATGCTTCACGAACCGTCTGTCTGGAGGGATGACGCCTGCTAACGCGAGTTTTATTATTTCGTGTTTGCCAGAAAAAAAAAGTTATTAAGATTTTTTGGATTAGTGAGCTAATTTTCTTATTTTACTAATTCATCTTTTTATTAGAATAACAGCTATTTTCAATTTTTAATTACTAATCCGTTATTGCATTTTTTAGTTGCAAATAGTCTATTAGTCTAATAATTGTTAAGTGAGTATGGTTAATGTGAAAACTTTTGCACTTCGGTCGAAGTGCAAAAGTTTCACATTCGTCAATTTTTTATGGTCAAAATTTAAATTTAAGTTGCTCAATAAATTTTTAATATCAAAATCTTGTAGGAATCAAATTTCGTGAATTTTAGAGCTTTCTAGCTATATTTTAAATATTTTTTAAAAACAGTTCAGTTTAATATTAAAAAACATGACATTTTCATGACTATTTTTAAAAAAGTATTTAAAATATAGCTAGAAAGCTCTAAAAATCACGAAATTTTATTTTCTACAAGATTTTGATATGAAAAATTTATTGAACAACTTAAATTTAAATTTTGACTACAAAAAATTGACTAATGTGAAACTTTTGCACTTCGGCTGAAGTGCAAACGTAAGTAGGTCATGGTTTAAAACTTTTATGAATACAAAATTTATATCTCGTTAAGAGGTCTTTTATAATAGAAGCTGGAGTTTCAGAAACTCCTATATGTCCAAAATATCCATTACTCTCAAGAGTAAGAGTTTTCGAGTTAGTGATATAATTTTGCTGTTTTACTGGTTCAGTTTTTTTTAATAAGCAATTGTTCTCAATTTTTAGTTAACCACTAACTCCACGAATCTATCCATTCGATGCAGGCACAATTGCAATAATCAGAGATCCAAGCTTAGTGTGGTCTTTAGAAAAAATATATCACACAACAACCCCCTTAAAAATCAATTTTCAACATCTATTGCATATTTGTTTTTCACTTCCATGTTGACATCTACGCTACATAACCGTTTATTAAAAGAACTAAAAAGCCGAAAATGAACTTTCTTTTGTTTACTCTTCTCTAAAATAAATCAGACAATACAAACTAGAAAACACTAGTTACTGTTTGCTAATATGAAAAGGTAATTCAACCTAATCGACTTTAATTTTACTCATATCAAGGTTTCCACACTCTCTTCCATCCATAAGCCTTCTGATTCCTTCTTTCACTTCATCCACCCCTTCCCCCAATACAGCACAAACTGGGTATATATCCACCCCAGAAACCCGACTCTTCAACTCTTCGAAAACCAAATCAGTCCCGTCTTCGTCTATTTTATTTGCAACCACCAATGATGGTTTCTCACTCAATCCCTCCTTATAACAATCCAATTCCACCACTAAATCATGAAGCTGTTCCCATGGTGAATTCCCTTTTCTACCATTTAGGCCAGCAGATAAGTCTACCACATAGGCTAAAATCCTAGTTCTCTCTATATGCCTCAGAAAGGCATGGCCCAGACCCCTATTTTCATGTGCCCCCTTGATTAACCCTGGTAGGTCAGCTATTTTTGCACTGAAGAAATCACCGAAAGTCATGTTGCCGATGTTAGGCCTTAAAGTGGTAAATGCATAATCTCCAACGGCTGGTTGAGCCCTAGAGAGTACACCAAGTAAAGTGCTTTTACCTGCATTTGGAAAGCCAACAAGTCCAACATCCGCAATACTCTTTAGTTCTAATATGAGAATGTTCTCAGATCCAGGTTTACCGATGTTAAGCCCAGCAGCATCAGAGTTATTATCGGTCTTATCCTGAAATTTCTGATCTTTTCGTAGAGATGTATTGCCAAGACCACCTTCACCTCCTTTTGCAATTAGTAACCGTTGACCTGGTACAGTAAGTTCAGCAACAGAGTACTTCATCTCTTCCATTTCCGACTCCAGTTCCGACTCTGTTTCATTTTCAGATGAAGGCCACTCTCTTTCTCTGTTTGGAAGTGGCTCAGGAGGAATGGAAATTTCATTTTCAGGGCTTGCTTGCAATTCTTCATCAGTATTTATTGGTATATCCCATGGGTTTAAGGATGAGGTCGATTTGTCTTCTATGCATGATGGGGTTTCACCACTGACTAGGTGAATTACTGTACCAACTGGTACGTGAACTACCTGTACCAGAAATATTTGAACTTAAATTCATCTCAAAATCTTATGGCTAACAGGAAAAGAAAGAGTTTTGATAAAATATAAAACCTTATCCGATCCACGTGTTCCAATCTGGTTCTTAGAAAGTCCATGCCCTCCCCGCTTTGCATTCTGAATGACCAAAAAAACAGAACAACAGTTCTACCAATTTCAGTGGAGGATGCAAGTGCATAATATCAGGTTCAAATGACACCAAAACAGTTTTCAATTGGCTTTGACTTTATATTTTATACTAATGTTTGACCATATTTTTACTAAGTTGAACCCATTAATATTTCCTTTGGTTCCTTGCTATTGACCCACTAATATTTTGAACCAATGAGGTGCAAGAAAACATCTTATTTTGTAATAGAAAATCATTGATAGCATGATGAAAATTTCTGACTCGACCACTGCCAATTTTTGGCTTTCTTCCATTCCCTAATTAATCTGTTTTTATTAATCATACCACATGGTGTTGTAATCCACTAAAATCCCAAACAGATTGAGAGCATTCTAGGAAAACATCACCACCCCTGCCTCCATTCCCACCTACAATGCAAAGAACAATAGAAGTTAATTCGGCACATATGTCAACTGAGGAATTAACACAAACAGTTGGTGGGCACATTCCACAGAGACAATGAAAATCTCACCGTCAGGCTTGCCACGCCTGTCAGTTCGGGTACGTCTAAAGCTACAGCACCCATTTCCACCTTCTCCCCCCTTGGCCCACATACGAAACCTATCCACCATTCTTCTCTCCTTCAAAAGCATCAGTAAAATAACACAAAATCAAAACAAAACGGAGTTCTTCTTTTTCCCATGGTTTCAGAACCAATTCACCTCAAGTTCAAAGAGAGAAGAAGCAATACAAGTTAAGGGTTATTACTAACTAATGTGTAAGTATGCGTATACCTGCAAAGGTGCCACCTTTCCTTTCTTTGTCGGTGCATCGTCAGAGTAAGGAGCAACCGAAGAACAAGCCGACCACCATGTAGTGTTATTAGTAGAATTTTTATAGCACGAAGAGGACACTCGAGAAAATTGGCCATGGGCACGGCGAACAGATAGATTACGCCACCACATGCTCTTCTCTCTTCTAGTTTCGATCAAATTGAGAGGAGTTACTTATACGACGATCTAAACCTGAGAAGCAAAACTTCTCAATTGATCACGGCGGCCATGCCTCGGTCGACTGCGTGCACTTGGTATTGTAGTCTGGGCAGATCAAGACCCAAAATTAAAACCGAGGTTACTTGAATGCGGGTCGCGTGTAACAAGTTTCCTGACAATCTGTTAGTGTGGTGGCGTACTCGGCTCGGAGTCCGTATCTGCTGTTATTCTTGGCGATAACTGTTATGTTCTGATTCGATCGTCATGCGGATAAATAAACATGAATTGTACGAAATCTGATATATTATATATTTTATCAGTTAAATTAAAAATGAATGAAACAGAATTTGTTATCCTTCAGAATAACATCCAATATGAATTCACTCGGCTAGTTGGTCTTACACGATCATTTTTTTTTGAGAGAAAATTTGTCTATATGTAATTACATAATACGTCAATTGTCAAAATACTATTACATAATAGATAATTATCAAAATGTTATTAAATTTAAAATTATTTGTGTTTACATCATTATTTCGATTTTAATACAATTAAAAAATAAACAAATTTAAAAATACTCGCCATACCTTCTTCCCCTTCACTTCACTTCCCTTCTCCTTACCCATTCTCCTTTCTCGGAAGAGGGGCGACGATAATTGCAACCGAGATTCAATTTTCTCCTTTCATTTTTATCTTATTTAATGCAGCTTTTATTTTTATCTTACAAGGTAAATGCAACTTTTATCTTATTTTTATCTTATTTCAAGTAGGAGTGGCAGAGAATTGCTTGTGCCAGTGGCATAATGTGACGGTTCGTAGGAATTCATTTTTTTGGTAAATAAAGTGTATTCTTGAGTCAACACTTTCTCCATTTCATGAAAATATGCATATGCACTGCCTATTCTCGCATTGAAAGGAGAGAGCTTCAGGGGTGAGGTTAGTCTTTATTTGCCGTCCTAGGCGCCAGAGGTTTGAGTAATGAATCCATCCGGATCAAGTCAGGAATGCTTTCGTGTTCAAACTACAGGACATTACAATATATCATTGCGCAACATTGGTACAGAACAAAAAAAAAATGGGGGAACCGAGTCCCCCTCGACCTCTCTATCCGGCTCGCTCCGCCCCTCTCCGACGTGACGGAGTTCGTCGCTCGCCACCTCAAACCAACCTCCACCCACCTCACTCCTTGATTCCCTATTTGGCCGGCCTCCTTCCACCTCTTCTCTCTCTGGGTCTAAGTCGAGCAGCTCGACGGTTCGGCCTAGCCACCACCACCTCCAGGATGCCACCAGTCCGGCTTCGCCTCCCTCCTCCCAGCCACACACCTTCTCCCTCTCTTTGTATTTACCCCTCCCCTTTACCCAATTTCTTTCTCTTTTCCCGCTTCTCCCTCTTCCTTTCCGTGTTCCCTCCTTCTTCTCTGTTGGGTTCGACCCGAAGGGCTACGCCACCAGCCATCGCTAGCTCGACCCGAAGAGCAGCACCCCTGCTGCTGTCGCCGACCTTGGCAGTTGTGTACGACACACAGCCGTTGCAAGAGATGGAGGTCTTCCACCTCACTCAGAAGCTTCCAGATCCTCTCCATCAGTCAACAGTCACTGGCAGCCTTCTCCCACTGCTTCCCGTCGATCCTTTCCTTTGCACGCAAGAGCAGCTGTTTCCCCGTGTAAAGCTATGATTCGAGTATCTGATGGACGGTGAAGAGGGTCTCGGTCTCATGGTTCCTTTGTATTTTGGACTCTGAAGAGTTCTTCTTGAGAGTATGAAGCTCCAAAGGCTTGACAACAAGATCGTATTCAATCACGGGTTTGCCGGCAAGGTTGGGTTTACCGAGACCCAAAGTGAAGGGGCACCGCAGCATATGGCTCTCAATCTGGTATAGAATTTTATTCGCGACATCTCTGGATTTGTTCCATGCTGCTAATCTAGGAAGGAGGCTGGCCTCGCTCATGCGGCCCACAACAGCGCTGGCCGGGAAACCTACTATAAATAATTATATTAGGTTATTTGCTTGGAGCTGAGGTGAATCTATAACTGAAATCTTACCCTAAAACTTTTTATGTGTAGCTCAAATTATTTGATTTCGAAATTGCAGCTAGGGTTTGATTCAGTGCATTTTGCAAGAATAGATTATCAAGATAGAGCCAAGAGAAAGGGAGATAAATCGCTCCAGGTTATATGGCATGGATCAAAAACCTTTGGTTCATCCTCTCAGGTTATCCATACAAATTTTGCATAATCTTTTTTTGTTAGCCAAAGGAAAAATGGAAAGTATATAAGTATTTCATTTTTACCTGCAGATATTTGCAAATACATTTCCAGTGCATTACAGCCCTCCGGATGGTTTTGGTTTTGAAATCTTTGATGACATCATACCAGTTGAGGTACTTATTATTCTTCTATTTATTTATTTATTTATTTTTCCACATATCTTACCAGATAATTGCTTCTCTGCAAGTTCAGTACAACTATATGCAGGGGTGGATCCAGGATTCTCGCCAGGGGGGTTCAAGATTTACGGTATTTTCCAGGGGTTCGAAATGATGGTTATTCTTAGAAAAAAATTATTTTACATGGTCATTTATGCAAAAAAAATTCAAATATATGGTCATTTTTGAAATTTTAAAAAAAATATATGGTCATTTTTGAAAAAAAAAATTTCCAGGGGGGTTCAGCTGCACCCCCCTGGTGCAAGGTGGCTCCGCCCCTGACTATATGTTTCGTTACATGTAATTCTGTAATAATTGATTTTGCATTATAAATTAAATATTTGCAGGATGACTGTTTTCTGTTCGACGTCAATGTGGAGCAACGTGTAAATGATTTTATAAATGCTGCTATAAGTCAGGTTTACTTTCCATTTTCTTTTCTTTTTTTACTTTACAAATAAAGCTTTCTATTGCAGCTAGACATCATTTTTTTAACTCATATATACAATGTCATATTCAAATGATTTGCTTAATTAAATCTGAGACGAAATTTGCTTGCTTAGGTTGATTAAACTTTTTTATTTATTCAGGCGAAAGTCACAAGCACCAACCATATTATGTGGACAATGGGAGATGATTTTCTATACCAATATGCTGAATCATGGTTTATGAACATGGACAAACTTATCCATTATGTCAGTTGACCAAAAAGGGAAAATTGACATGATGAACATGGGAGATGATTTTCAATACCAATATGCTGAATCACTAGGTGACACCTCGCTGTGTGGCAGTTGTTCTTCACGGACTGTGCCAAAAAGGGAAAATTGACAGCGCTCAGAAGTTGTTTGATGTAATGCGTCAGAGAGGGATCGAGCTGAATGTTTTGTGTTATAATGGCTTGCTGGAAGCCTATGGAAATACTATGAACATTTGACATGATGAACAATATTCTTGATCTTATGAAACATGAAGGTATTAAGGGGAACGCTGCCACATACACTATTCTAATTAATTTCTATTCCAATTCGGGAAAATTGACAAAGCTGCAGATGTTTTCAAAAGTTTGAATGAGAACGAATTAATTGCAGGTACACAGCTGTGATATCAGGTTTGTCTAATGAAGGAAGATCAGATGAGACATTTTGTTACAAAGATGAGATGATTGCGACCGGGTTTGCACCAGACGATTTAGTATATGCTGCTCTTGCAGGGAGTCTTCATGGTACAGTTCGTGTCAAAGGGACTTTGACTGATGTTTTAAGTTAAACACAGGTGATGTTTTCAATGGTTACCAGTTAGCTAATTATTGCCTCCGTTTATTTGATCTCTCAATTGTTTCAGAAAGAAAGCCCCAATATAGGTATGTGACCATTCAAATTATGAGGCATATCATTTGTATCATGGATTGTATGTTTTCTTGGAGCATCGTTTTGTGTAGGACCAACCAATAGTAAGAAGTTCCGGCCTCAAGCACAGCACTTCTCCAACAGTCTCTCCAAAGGTATCTGTCCTTTGAAAAACAAGTGGGGTTATATAAATTAAATGCTTGCTGCTATTTTCTTCTAATGTTGAAATGATATAAATAATGGTTTGATAGAACATCTGTCCTTTGAGTCACGATCAGCACTTTCTGTTAAAAAATTGCTTGAAGTTTTCACTTGCAATATCTAAACTAAGAAGTATTAATTTTTAGGCATGATAAGAGAATATGGAGTGCGTTTTTTTAGCCAAATATTATTGCATTATCATTTCTGATCAACCTTTGTACTGCAGAATATATATGGACAATGTGTTGTCCCATTGCAAAAAAAACTTACTCATCTTGCTTCACCATTTGATTTGGTTTGTTTGCTTCTTTCAGGTTTGGCAAACATTACATGGAAAGTGCATGACTTCAATCTTCATATGTGCCTATTTTCATTTTCAAGGTGCTTGCTCTTTTGCTAGTGCAAGCGCGATACACATTTCTCTCTTACTTTTCACATGCAAACAACGCAACTATCTTATACATGTTAATCAAACCATGAAGCTCTTTATTTTTGCTCAATATGTTTCTTACTATTTAATATATCAGCATGTATTCTCTACCATATATTAACAAACAAAAATAAATGCCTTTTTCTCCTACATAAAATATTTTCAGCTTTTTCCTGACATTACTCCTTTGCAGGAAATCGTACAAATGTCTCTGCACATATCTGCTGAAGCAACCACAATACATGCATGAAATACATGTTAGTGAGGTCTGTTTTCATAATTAATTGCTGAATTTTCCTTGGATTGTCTTGCCCCTTTGTACTTTTTCAGTAATCCAGCAAATTCAGTCATTTCTATAGCAATTATGATATGATAAATTAACAGTTAAGTAATCACAAGCATGATTTCAAATTTACTATCTAAGCACAATCATATGATACAAGTATACGGGGAGTATATACAGTGAATTTGCAAATTCAATTTATAATGAAATAGCTCATGCAATTGGGGAAATTTTAATTATTTACAAAACATAGTTAAGTTCATGCTCTGCATGTACGAGGTATTTGAACTTTAGAAAACAATCCAAAGAATTCATGATACAAAATAGCAAAACAATAGCCTCATGAATCTTTCTGTGAAATTTCAATTATTGAACAGCATGCCTATTGCCATAAACAATTCAGAACTGCATGTTATAAACTGAAAGTTCCCTATTTAACTTAATAATGCCATATTCAAAACAGACCTGCTCTCCCCTTTTATTTGTGTTGCAAAAATATATATACAACATAAACACTATATTGCTAGAAGTATACTCATTATGCATGCTTAATTGAATTCCAAAAAGGAAGAACAGTAAGAGTTCTCATATTCATTCTATAAAATTTGTACATTAGACCCCTGATTTCATACAATTTGTTCTAATTATGCACTACACCCTCTAATGAATTTGCAGCAACTTCTGTAAGATGTTTTAAAAAACCGACTTTCTGATATCAATGGTCTGTTGTAAGGATGCTGAAGGTACATACGCATCGTCAGCAGGCAGAATAGACTTACCAATTAACTGCCAAAAGGATGTACATACACTCCATCTCTGCCCTTGCTTTTGTCATTCCACATACGAGCATTTAATATAAATATCCAAAAAAGAAGAAAAACGTGTATTTTATTTACAGCAGCGCTTCTATGTATGTTTATTATGTTTGTATTTATATGCATGTTTGGTAAAAAATATTGGCTGACTAATTGATTGCTGTATAGCTTCAAAATAGCATTCGAAATTTTTCGCGCAGAGCGGGAACTTATACCTAGTGGTAGTAAGGATCGAGAAGGAAATGTCAGACAACTACAATAAGCCATTTACCGAATCACTGCCATGCTTAGAACATTTATGTTGCTTGTTTGGAAATGCTCACAATTTTAAATTACCCTGCCTCAGAGTAAACATCTAGTCTGGGGACAAAGTAATAAGAAATGCTTTTAATAAAGTTATTTTATTTAAAGAATAGGACATGAGGGAGTGGATGAAAACATATACACAAAAAAAGGTTTGATTGCAGTTTCGCTCTCTGCCATGTGGAAGGGAAAGGAGAAGGGAAGTGAAGGGAAGGGAAAGGAAAGGAATGGGAAGAATGATATTGTGGTTATTTTTGAATTTATTTATTTTTAATTGTATTAAAATCGAAACAATAGTATAAATATAAGTAATTATCAAATTTAATGATATTTTGATAATTATATGTTATGTAATGACATTTTGACAAATTGATTATTACATAATTGCATACACACAAATTTCTCTTTTTCCGAAAAAGAGGAGATTTTTACTGCTTGGTACCGTAAATGAACTAGTAATACTTTAACCCATCAGCTTAATCTCGGCAGTTCTGCACTCTGCACTATTCCGTCGACTCGTATTTTTTGCATTATTTTTTACAATTCCATTGACACTGCTATACATCAAATAAGATGTAATTTTCGGAGAATCACTTCGTACGCAAACTACTGCAACTTATGAGTGGAAGTATGAAGAGACGAATATACCCTTCTGCCCTTGCTTCCATTTTTTTAACAAAAAAAAGAAATCCTTGTAATTTGCACCGTGAAGATAATTAAAAGGCACATGGGTTAAAGAGTTGAGGTTCTTGTCCACTATTGCATGAAGATAATTGAGGTGTATATATCGTATATTCTGAGTTTAACATACAATAAAATGTTAATGATAAGATACTGGTTTTGTTCTTCTTTTTCCGAAAAAAAAAAGAAAAAGAAAAAGAACTATCACTTGGCATTAATATTTGATTTCATTTTAACCTCAAACTGAATGTTATCTGTGATGAACTGATTTGGAAGATTTTGATGTCATCTTGTGTAATCTGAAGTTCCAATAATATCATTTCAAAACTAAAGAAATCAGGAGAAAACATGAAGCCAGCAAACATTTCCGATGATGTGCAGGATGGTGAGCCCCAAATTGAACAAGTTAAAATTAGTATCGGAATAGAATAACACAAACAAATTCAGAGTGATGTGCCCAAAAAAATGATCCTGGACCTTCCCTGCATGCATTACTGAACACTGTTCCTACATCCAGACCACCACCTACATGTCAGCCCAGTTTTTCTACGACATTACATGCAGTTAGGGCAACATTCATGTACATTCAAACCACAAGTTTATAACTTCCGCATACCAATTCAAGGCGCACAACACGTACACAAAACCTCAGCGCCAATAAGAATTGTTTTACCATATTGTTTTCTAAAAGTACAAACCAACCATAGCAGATTGCTGTTATCTGGCGGCAGACAGCTGGACAGCCTCCTGATTGTACACCGAGTCATCACCACCCCATTCCAGGCGCTGACGGAGCTGGAGGAGCTCAAGCTCCTGGCGTCTAGTGACCTCAACTTGCTGCCACTCCTCCCAGCGCTCAGATAGCCCCTCCCCTTCCAGCATCCTCACCACCTCTGACATGGGGGGACGGTCTTCTGGAGATGCCTGAGTGCATAACAAGGATACTTGTATGACTGTTTTCACTTCTTCCCCATCATACACGCTGTTGAGGTTCTTGTCCACTATTGCATCCAGCCTGTCTTCCCTCTGAAGCTTCTTGACCTTTTACAATCAGTTAATATAAGAATGGTCTGAATTAGGTCTGTTACAGTAGCTGCAGAATGGACATGCAAATCATCGTTGTTCATGGTGTTGGATGTGTAACTGTGTTGTTCAAGAGTTGGGTTATCCTTGTATTAAATTTATATAAACAGTGTGAGGTTATGGGATGAAGCATAAAATATGCATTGAATAAAACTAACTTCCAAACACCATGCATAGACCCCAGATACATATTTGTAATGGATATTTCTTCCAAAAAACACACAAACTATTCTGTCTTTTCTCCCTTATTTAGAAGTTAATAAATATATAAATAATTTTAGAACTTGAGAACAAAATGCAAATGCAAGAGCTACAGGTGTTATATATATTTTCTGAACTCTGCAGAGGCATATTTAAATCATTCCCATAATACTTTCTCAAGAATTGAAAAGGAAAAGAGAAGCATCTCACATGATCCAACAAAAGCACGTCATCCTCTTCTTCCAATCTTGAAAAATCGATGGCACGCTGGCCAGTGACCAACTCCAACAACATAACCCCATACCCAAAAACATCAGTTCGATCTGATGATTTACCAGTTGAGAGGTACTCAGGTGCGATGTGACCCATTGTTCCCCTGACTTGGGTGGTGACCGATGTTTTCCTCACATCAACTAGCTGTGCGAGCCCAAAATCACCCACCACGGGTTCAAAATCCTCATCTAGCAACACATTTGCAGCCTTGACGTCTCGGTGAATGATTTTTGGGTTGCAGTGTTCATGGAGATATTCAAGGCCACGGGCTGTGCCAAGTGCAATACGTTTTCGAGTAGGCCAGTCTAAGACTGGCTCACTCGGCTTAAATTCTGCACAGAGAAGGACAGTAAATAAGCTCTCACAAAGTACCAAGCTTGATTATGTACTTAGCTTATAAAGCTTTTTCTTTGTACATTCCAACTTTTGTTTAGCTGTGATTGGCCATATCTTCGGTAAGGCCTCAATGTCACATGAGCAAATACAGACAAAAAATGAAATGGTTCGAGGAATTGAGGTCAAAATCAGATCTGTTGTGACCTACCAGTGTCATGAAAAAAAAAAAAAAAAAACAACCTACCTCTCAATCGATATGCAACACTTAGGTTCGGCATGAACGGGTACACCAAAAGCCGTTCAGTCTGAGTTGTACAAAATCCGATCAGCCTCAACAAATTTCTATGCACGGCAACACTTATTAGTTCCACCTCTCGCAGAAAGGCAGCCTCTCCACCAGGACTTTCGTAATCCGTAAGTCGTTTTACAGCAATTTTGGTCCCATCAGGTAAACCCCCCTTGTAGACTTTTCCAAAACCTCCCTGACCTAACACATTTCTCTCGTTAAAACCATCTGTGGCTAGTTGTAATTCACGCCATGCAAACCTTTTTAGTTGTCCAAATGCAATTCTTCGATCATCTTCACCTAAACAAATCCAATAGACATTTAAGTATTAACTTAAAATTGCCAATAGAGATGGTGTGTCAGTAGTAGTCCAATATGGTGTCAACAGTGCAAGATAGCAATCTCAGTATTTGTACCAGACCTGGCATGTATTGCTTGGTTCATATGCAATCTCTACCAGATCTGAACTTCAACACAAGCATACCAAGTTTAAACTATTACATCAATTAATCAACTCTACGTAAATGGGAAGATCAGAATAAGGGACCAACCTGCAACATCAACAAAAACCTCACTTCTGCCGGATTTTTTTTTCTTCTTGCACAGGAAAAGTATGAATCCTATACTGATAAGCACAATTACTGCTCCAATGCTCCCAAGAACTACAACAACTTTTGAACTGTGGGATCCATCTGTCATTTCAGTAGTCTTAACATCAGTATTCATGGCCAAGTTATGTCCAAGATTTTCTTTAGGGTATTTTTTCTTAACACTCAAAGTGCAATGAACAACTGAAGTTAATCAGGGAACTTTGAGCAATCAAAATTTTGACAATAATTTCCTGTAACAAGACCATTTTGAACATGACCTTTGTTGATAATCTTTCATTGGTATTTCTTTGTTTGTCTAATTGTTTATATTGAGTAACTTGTAAAATAGATTCTAGCAAAGAATGCTGTTTCGCAAGACAATAAAAATTATTTGAAGTTCAAGAAAAGATTGAATAATCTAACTTCTACCTGGAATTGACCCATTGGAGTAACATGGATTGGGTAAATTTGCACCACAGTCTAAACTATTACCTGTAAAACTGTATGAAATAAGATAGTTCAATCAGCCGACAAAAAGGAATGGTTTTACAGTATCCCTATCTAAATTCTGAAAGAAGTCATAATTCTACCGAAGAAGAAATATCTCATCTAACTCAACCACCAAGTATCATCTATACGCACCCCTCCTTTCCAAGTATCAACAAAAAAAAAATCTCAAGGAGTCATCGTTAACACTGGAGGGTATATCATTCGGAAGAATGAGGAGGTTAATAGATTGGACTCTTTAGAACATATAATTCATGTTCCATGAGGTACACGACACAGCGCTTTATAGCTGTATCTGTGAAGTTGATGAACTTGTGATGCATTGAATAACTCAAGAAACAAACACTAATGTCAATACAATGAACACACAAAAAAAGAGACTTTCCTTCTGGTGCAGAACCACAGAATATCTATCTGTTATTCTCCAACTCACAGAGCTAACTGTGCCCTTATAACCTGCTCCTTCAATTTATCTTCATCTATGAAGAGATAAGGAGATGGATGGGTGCTTTCAGAATGCATAGAAAGGAAAAGGGCCACGAGGAATGGTACAATTCTTGCGCTTTGCAGGCGAATATGAATTTTATAGAGGTTATTCAAGGGTGCATGCAGAAGTGGCCTTAATTAAGGGGGCAAAAGAAAAGAAAAGGAAAAAGGTGCATTCAGAGTACATACTTGTATCTGGCTACTTCAAATAGTGAAGGGGGTATTTGACCAGAGAGATTGTTGAACGCTAATCGTCTGGGGGAAAAAAAGGAATGTTAAATGTCACAGAAGGTTGGTTGCAATTTCTTAGTTTTACCTGAAAGAGCAGACAACTCATTGACAAGAAATTTAGTCATTAGTATACACTATAAACTAGAAGTTTAAGGTAATTTACTTTTTGCAATAGTAGAACAGAGTTTCATATGAACTTTGTGAAAGGTGAAGCTTCAGACAAAGAACAAAATAAATCTTAAAATTTACAAAAAATAATGATGAGCACCTTGTTCCTTCTTAATTTGAAGAAGGGAAGGAACAAGTACCTCATACTTACATATCATTTAAGCTTGAAAGGTTCGAAAGGGAACTTGGTATGCTTCCACTGAGGTTATTCTGGCTTAAAATCCTGTTAATATATAGGAGGGAAAGAGACCGAATTCGAATTAGTACAGCAGTTTAATAAGAGTATCCAATGCTACATTATATATTTTTCTCAGTATTATGCTTTCAAGAATATAAGAGTATTTATTTATATGTACAGCCTCTACTTAGATGTTTTGGCCATATTACAGGAAAATGAAAATCTTGCCCTAGTTTATTAATTAACCACGTAAAAGACAAAGAGGTTATTTGTGATACTAACAATATTGCAAGCTTAGACAGCTTGCCAAGAGAAGCCGGTATTTGTCCAGTCAAAAGATTATCTTCCAAGTCCAAGCTCGTCAGACTTGACAGGTTCCCAAATGTATCAGGTATTGGACCTGATATTTTATTTCCTGGCAACGACCTACATATGCCACAACAAACAGACACAGTTAGCTAATTATTAAAGTATGATTAGTTGCTACCATTGGAAGCATTATTGCAACTTTTTAATTGGCAGACAAGATAGTATCAACATAACGTATGTATACCAAGGATACAGCTGCAGATAACAAATTCTCTGAAGTGTTTCGACCTCTAATGACCAGTCAGATGTTGTCACATTATCATTTGACAGGTAAACCCTAAAGGTAAATTTAGACTGTGCACGGGTTAGTGCAAGAATAGTGTATTTGGGTTGGTAGATGAGAATTGAGAATAGCACGAAAATAGTGATTTCAAGTTAGTGTGAGAACATTGATAACTTTGTGCAGTTCGAGTTAGTGAAAATGGTGTTTGGATTGTATAGATAGAATACTGACGGACAAAATAAATGAACTAATAATTTATATATTTTTTCATATTCAACAAATTCGTATGGCAGTGATCTTAGCTTATACGAAAACCAGTATGCTTGTTATGCACAAGCTGATATAGTAGAATAATTAAAATTTCACTTTCTGAAATGGTAAAAAAAATGACGAAAACCACTGTCAATCTATTGTTACACACGACGATACTAAAGTATTATTACAAACTTTTAAAGCAATCATGCCATACTGGTATTGTACCAGTACATAACTGTGGAAAAATGAAACGGTTAAATCAAATGAAAATAGAGAGAACAACAGAAACTTTGAAGCTGAAAGAAAAAAAGGGACTGAAGTTGTGAAAACAGTTTTTCCTGCTTACCATTAGCAGATCTAATTAATTGAATGATGAAATAGATAACAACCCAAACGATCACTTCCAGTTGCAACAACAATATAGCATGACTTAAAAGAATTCAAATAGCGCTCAAAGAGATAGGTTTAATAAGAGAAAATTTGGGTAGGCATCAAGCATCACCGACTGAAGAAATGAAGTCATTCTTTTACTCTTATTCTGCAATGCTAGATCACGAGAAGAGCTCAAGTAAATAGAAGATTATAAAATGTGGGTGTTAGATAGCTGAGAGGTGAAAAGGGGATTCCTAAGATGAAACATGAGATGTATAAATGAGATCTCTATCAACTCTCAGTGACGAGGAGAACACAAAGGAAAGATCAACAGTCGAGATTGGCATCTCCATTGTTGAACATCTGACAAATAAGAGAAAAAATACAACTTTTCTCTCTCAAGAAACAATAACAGGAAGAAGAAGAGTAGAGTGGGAAATAGTAATAAACAAAGAGAGTGTTGTTTTTAATTAGTTTCTCTCTCTTTAATTTGCAATTCTGGGGTCGCTATTTGCTAGTCCGTGTATTTGCTGGGGTAGCAGAGTAGAGCTACTAACCCAGACTGTACCAGCCATGCTTTTTTATCTGTTAGGACTGCACCCAAGTTAGAACAAGAGTTACTTATCCTAGAAGACCTATTCCAAGCTATCCAAAATAAAACCCTGGCACAACCAAAATAAAAGTTAAACGGAAGAATCTAAAATTAAAAAATGTTAAGATAGCACTGCCAAAAAGTAAAAACAAAAACTGCACATCGAAAACCTTAAAAAACTTGCTGTTTTAAAATCTGCAATAAGAAGAGACAGCCTAGTGGTGACTCATCACGTGTCCCAAACTTAATCAGAAATGCTTTCTCTAAGAGGAACCCATGAAAAAGGTAGTAATTGCTAAATCTCCTTAAAGTTTGCCTTTCATTTTATTTCTATAATGAAAAGCAGTTATTTTAAATTAACAACTTAAGCAGAGTAACCAAAAGCTTTATATTTAAAAAGAAAGGTAAGGAGAAGTATGCAAAAAAAGAAGCACAATTAAAAGAGAAAGCAGTTACAAAGGGAAGCAAAAGCTATTTTGCAATATAGAAGGAAAAAAAAAAGTAAAAAAAACATGCAAGCACCAACAAATTCACAACAAACCTAATGAAAAACATAGGGGACACATAGAGCGCCTTAGACCAAATTGAAATGTTTTTTTCTGAGGAAACTTGATGGTAGTAGGGAATGCTTGATTCCCTTGATTTAGAACTCTTGGCAATTTCATTAGATTTTTTTCTTTCGACGATCATTGAGCTTCGTTTGGACTATTTATTTCAGTTCGAGAACCTAAATTGCATCTTACTTGAGTCAAAAAGAAATGGGTTTAATCAAGTTTGGTTAAATTACACTGAGAACATAGTCCAAATCAGGTTGAAGATGTATGAATTCTAGTCAGGTTTGCAGTTAAGTTGATCCGGTGTCTAATAATTACCAAAAGGAGATGGATTTGATCTTGCATGTGAGCCAACAAATTGAAGACTTAATATGGAAAAAAAGTTAATTTCATTTCCGATAAGAAAAAATAGTTTGTTCAATTATTTAAAAACTAGCATAGCTTTTTAAAGATCCTCATGTCTTTTTCTTTTCCCATCTGCTCTCTACACAACAAGGGGACCTCAATTCTTTCATTCTCTTTCTTTTTCCTTCTCCATTTTCAAAAGTTGGGGGATCCCCAGGGATAAGTTGAACGGCCTTACAGCCTTACGGGACATTTAAACATTGCCTCTCCAATCCTTAAAGAAATATTAATTGAAGGCTTAACAGGATAAGAAAATACAATTGCCTCTCCAATATGAAGAATTGTTTGCCTCTTTCCAAATTATATCAATTTTATTTATTTTATCTTTTTTGTTTACCAGGTATTTTTTTCTCCTCTCTTTTACTCGAAGAAATCTCATATTCCAATGATCCAATCATCAATTTACAAAGTCACGAAAACCTATGTATAAATCAAGAAAAGGGAGCAGTAAAATAAAAGGGCTCTCAGGGCATCTAAACAATTTACTCTCTGATTCAAACAATGGTGTAGTTAAAGGCTTGAGAAGGTAAGAAAAATATTATGGACTGTTCCGTAAGAAAGAATTACTTTCTTATTCATCCGAATTTTATGTTAGATTATGGTAAATCCAAAATCCCTCTCTCTTTATATCTACTCTCTACTCGAGGAGAACTCATGTCAAAATCCTTGATTTCCACAAATAAAAAAAAAATCCTCGAGTATAAATCAAGAAAAGTGAAAGGAAAAAGAAAAGGGCTTACAGGACATTTAAATATTCTAGCTCTCCAATTCTTGGAGACAAAGTTCCTGCGAACCCCATTGACGCCAATGTCCTGTTATTTTTAAAAGATAAAAAATTAAAAATAGTAGCATTAACAATTATAATGCAAATAGACTAATCTTAATATGTATTTGTAAAGTATGCACCACTTGTTGACTAAGAAAATGTTGATATTGCAGAAAAATAAACAAATAAATAATATTTTTAGTACTATGACCATACGCAAAACTGTGGGGCCAGTATGTCCAGTGCAATAGAGAGGACAAAACAGTCAATTTTTTACACGGAAAAGAAATTGTTCAGTTTCTTGTACACCCATGAGAAATTTCAAACTACTACCACCCCTACAAAAGCATCCTCCATATTATTTACTTCCTCACTGCAAAAGCAAACTCCAGAAGACCCCATTAATCTAGACTACTTTTTTTTAAAAAAGAGATATTTTTCAGAGGCAACACACTTTTGTCAAAGAAATTAGGAAGTGAGCTCACTGTCTCGCAACAATGGCACTCATGCTAACATTTGAACATGATTAGACTACTTTTTTCAAAGAAATTAGGAGAGTGAGCTCAGTGTCTCACAAGAATGGTGCTCATGTGAACGTTGCATTATAAGAAAGCTCCTAACATATCTTCACATGCAGGTGTATGAATAATTTTCATAATGTTTTAAAGGAAAAAGACTCAGACAATAATAATATTACACTTGAGTAACGCGGTTGTTATTGTCACAAATCACCGAGTTCCATGTGCAAGGGCTCACTTGATTCCGATTCCAATCAGACAGCTGGTTTCCAGTAGCATTTAGCTTCTGCTTCATGTCATAAAGTGCATCCCCTGTTAATTCATGCAAAAATTTAATGCACATGAACACAATCCCGGTCACCAGAAGTATCACCACAAAATTCCAAATTCTCCCCTGTCGTAGTATTTTTTTTCTTATATTTTCCCTTTACTGTTAGTACAACTGTGAAGGAGAGCCTTGGTGCAGCGGTAAAAGTTGTTGCCTCATGACCAGGAGGTCACGGGGTCGAGTTGTGGAAACAGTCTCTTGCAGAAATGCAGGGAAAGGCCGCATACAAAAGACCCCCAAAGTGGTCCGACCCTTCCCTGGACCGCGCAAGCGGGAGCTACGTGCACCGGGCTACCCTTTTGTTATAGTAGAACTGTGTGACACAAATATGTTCTTTTTATGGTCTACCACTCCAATTTTAAGTGTTAAAGTTCTGGCAGTTGTTATCAGGTACCAACCAAGGTGCTAGTTAGTAGTTACTACTAAATTTCAGAAATAAAAAATAAAAAATGGAACAATCTGATTTGGGATAATCCACAATATAACGGTAACGCCGAAATTTGGATTGTAACATACATTTAATCTTAGAGTACCAGAGTTAGAAAGAGACAAAACCTTGCTTATCAGCCATAACATGCCAAATAAGAGAGAAGATTGCAAGTATCAAAATTGGCATCATCTCTCTTCTCCAGATTGCTCTTCTAATACTACAATTCGTTGACAAGCCCATACCTAATAAGACACGAGAACTATATATAATGATTACAAAGGGGAACTAATATGATCAGATCAGTTGTGACAATAAATTCCAATCATATTCTTTTTTTTTGAGGTAAATAAGCAAGCAAAAATTGCAATCATAATCACAGATGAAACTAGCAATAGTCCCATTGTAAGTTCGTGAAGTACCTTAGAAACTTCTACCATATCTCCAATACTCCATTTTTGCTACCTTGACTTTCTATTTCTTATCCAGGATAGATTATTGATCGATTTCCAAACCGACTAGCTGCGTTTTGGGGGGAAGAAGAAGAAAACGAATAAGCGATTGAATCGAGGCAGAGGTGAAGCTCCGATAAGGCCAAAGGGATTTGACAAGGCCGAGGGATTTGATTGCAACTGGATTCGGGATTCTCCACTAACGCTGGTTCACTCTTTTCGTTTTGTTTTGTCTAGTGATTAAGAGAGAGAATAGAGTACTGGAGTGTAAAATCCTAAAATTAGGAGTGGTTCCATTTCTAAATTTCTAAAAAAAAACATTCTGTCTTTGTTAATTCAATTTTATAATAGAACTTTTACGACCACTGCCAAATTTAGATTTCTGCGGCGGATAGTCTACACACACCGTATACAGAGTACATCATACAACTTGACCTTTTGTTGTGTAACTCGTTATGCCATATAAAGCAGAGAATTCGATGCCGAAGACTCGCATATATCCTGTTTTGGGTGCCTCTTTTTTCTTTTCTTTTCTATGAGACGGTCAACGAGAAAAAAAGAGTAAAAAGAATAAAAAGCAAGTAGGACCGCAAACGAATCGAATTCGAACTAATTGGCTTGTGTTTGAGTTTGATTTGAAATCAATTTCGAACTAATTTGATTTGAAATAGAATAAGTTTTGAACGAACTATATGAAGTTTGAGATTGATTTGATACTGATTCGAATCGAACTAATTACGAACTACATATTTTTTGCTGCTCAACCGAAAAGTAGTAAAAACAGATGACGAAGATTAGAAATATTATCTAATTGAAGAGGATAAAGAGTATGATGTTGACAATGGAGAGCATGCATGTGAACTAATTAGAGAATATCTGAATGAAGATGAAGATGCTAGCATTTAAGATACATGAACTAACTATCTCTAATGAAAATGAAGATGAATTAGATAATGTAGTTGAGAAAGGAAGAGAAAAATATCAATAACATTCGAATTATATAGTATGCGAATAACATTCGAACGAAACTCGTAGCGCTACATATATATCAATAGTCTCTATATCATCTGACGGTTCAGATCTCTCAAGATTCGAATTGTTTTAGTTCACGAACAGTTTCGAACAAACCGACCCTAGTTTGAGTTTGATTCAAAACCATTTTGAACTAGTTTGATTTGATTTGAAATTAATTTCGAACTGAAATCGAATGAACTAATTTCGAACTTTTCTCGAATCGAACTCGAACAAATTACGAATTTTTCTTGCAGCCCTAGCTGCAAGCAGCTTTTGTTTGCACGAAATTCGAAAAAAATCGAATAACTTCGAAATTTTTGTACGTAATTTTTTATTTATGTAAGAGACTAATTATCTTCTAATCAAGACGACGACTTTATCGTTGCATCAAATTTCTCCTTCTCAACGACTAAAAAAGCATCGATTTTTTAATAATAAAAAAAAATGATATTTAGGCAGAAAGATTATGCTGGAAGCTCCAAAAATAAAAAAGGTCGGGGTTGTGAATCATGACATTTCAGAAAGGACGGTATTCTGAACCTCGTCCTTTTATAAAATACCATCTTTTTGGTTTCAAATAGAAAAGAGAACAACACCGTCCAATTCAAAAAAAAAAAACCAAAGGACAGTATTCACAACACAAGCCTTTAGAGGTTTTGTCCAAAATCATGACAGGGCTCTTTCTCCTCTTCCTCTTCGCATTTTCTTCTTTCCCCTTTCTCTTCTCTCCAATGGAGTAGAGAAATTCATTTTTTTTTGTCATTTGTTAGATTTTTTGGTCGAAGACTTTCAAAAGTAAGGTGAGAACATCAGCTTGATTCAAATCTATTCTCTTTCAAGGTATTTTTTTATTTTCGTTAAATTTGAATTTACATAAAAAATTAAATAGAAAATATTGATAATAGACAACAAATTGGATGGAAAATGTGATTGTTAAATGCACTCGAAAATATATTGGATTATTTTGTGCCTATTGGGTAATTTGCAAATTTTACAAAAATTGCAATTTTGATACATATTATCGTAGAACTTTGCTACTATGGTACCAAATACCAATTAACGGAGTTTGTACCTATAACTTGTGTTAAATGCATTATAAAATTTTGCAACTATTATATGAAACTAACGAATGTTGTGCCAATTTGTACGGAATAAAATGGCTCAAGGATATTCGCAAGTATTATATCTACCAATGGAGCAATATTGGTCCTTATAAATTCCAAATAAGATAGTTTAAAATTGCAATTTAATTTCTTTTATTGAGCATGTTCGTATTTTAATTTTCTATTAGTATGTGTGGATTATAAAATTGCTGCAAATTAATTGCTTAAGAAGAGGTAGTGATGAAGATGGAATGTTTTTATACCGGGTTCTTCTTTCGGTCCGCTGTTAATTCTCTTTAATAGCGGACCCTCTTTATGTTTTGCTGTTAAAAGAATTGTTTTTATACCAGATATGTGTGCTTGTTCGCTATTAAAGGGTCTTGTTATACCAACCATTTCTTCTGGTTCGTTGTTAAAGGTGCTCCAGTGGTTTTCGGACATCTTTTATAGCTGCATTTTGTTAAAGGTCGGTATTATAGATGTTAATTTAATTTCTAAAACACCATTGAGCCCTTATAACAGCGGATCTTATATGACTCCGGTATAAAAAAAGGGCTATAAAAGGTCATTCATGTGTTAGTTTGTAATAATCTAGAAGTCAATAATACGATAAATTATCATAAAGCTTTGTTCATGAATTGAGTGATTAATAAATTGTCATTTTGTTGCCTTGAGTATTATTGAATTTATGGATCATTCCTTTATCTGACTAAAGTCAATAACTGAAATTGTGAAACTTCATAATATAAATGATATATACTCTTAAAAGTCTCTAACCAACGTATAATGAAACATTCCTTACCGTCGTGTTCTCGTGTCGTTCTGTGCCGTGTTTTCGTGTCGTGCCGTGCCTCTCCTCGTAAACGTTCTGTGTCGTGTCGTATCATACAGTATGAAACCTAAGCACGACACGCTTAAGACACGACACGTGAATAGTACCGTGATGTGTCTCGTGTCGTGTCTTGACCGTGTGTTCTTATCGTGCCATGCCATTCTGTGCCGTTTTCAGACACGCAGACATGATTTTGAGAACCCTACATGCAAGTCTTAAAAATAAAACATGCAAGTCTTAATATTAAAACAAACAATTCTGAATATTATAACATGTAAGTGTTAATATTGAAATATACAAATCTTAATAATGAAACAAACAAGTCTTAATATTAAAAAATGAAAGTCTTAATAAAAGACATGCAAATCTTAGTATTAAAACAAAAATTCTGAATATTGGAACAAGAAAGTCTGAATATTGAAAAAATAAATATGAATATTGGAACAAGCAAGTCTTAATATTTGAACAAACACGTTTTAATATCAGAACAAACATGTATTAATATTAGAACCTGCAAGTCTTAATATTGAAACAAACAAGTCTGAATAGTAGAACACGCAAGTCTAAGTATTGGAGCAAAACAAGTCTGAACATTGGAACAAGCAAGTCAGAATATTGTAACAAGTAAGTCTTAATATTGAAACAAATAAGTTTGAATATTACTACATGCAAGTCTTAATATTGAAAGAAACAAGTCTTAATATTAAAATATGCAAGTCTTAATAATGAATTATGCAAGTTTTAATATTGAAACATGTAAGTCTTAATATAGAAACAAATAAGTCTGAATATTAGAACATGCAAGTCTTAATATTGAAACATGCAAGTCTTAATATTAAATATGCAAATTTTAATAATAAAACAAACAAGTCTTAATATTGAAAAATGGAAGTCTTAATAATGAAACATGCAAGTATTAATATTGGAACAAACAAGTCTGAATATTGAAACAAGCAAGTGCGAATAATGAAACATGAAGTCTTAATATTGGAACAAACAAGCCTGAATATTAGAACATGCAAGTCTTAATATTGGAACAAGCAAGTATGAATATTAGAACAAGCAAGTTTGAATATTAGAACAAGCAAGTTTGAATATTAGAACAAACGAGTTTTAATATTGGAACAAACAAGTCTATTTATTAAAACATGCAAGTCTCAATATTGAAACAAATAAGTCTGACTATTAGAACAAGCAAGTTCCGATATTAAAACAAACGTTAATTGCAGCAAAATTGCACCAAAATTTCAGCAGGAATTCATCAATATTGCAGCAAAATGCAACCAAATTGCAGTAATATTGAATTAAAATATGCAGTTTTTATGTAATATAAAGATTTGAACACGCAACTATTAAGACTTTGTATGATTTATATAAAGACTTGGACGCACCGTTTTAGTTTCCATTTCAAATAATGAAAATTAGCTCTTCTAACTAACTACCTAATGATAGTTAGTTAAAAAGACTGTTAAGAGAGATTGTTAGTAAGTTTCTAAAACAAAATCTAGTCAAATTAATTCAAAACACTAGCAAATATAGTACTTTTAATTCGAGAATAAGAACAATAACGAAACAACAAAATGCTTGATACTCGATAGACTAGAATATCATGAGAGCAAAATAACAAATAAATCAAGAGTGAGACTATGTTGCTTGTGCAAACACCGAATTTTGGTACTTGCGATTATATATCTCAAAATTCAAAATGCAAACGATCAATTCAAATCATTAAAAATATTGCTCATATTAAAATCTATTTATGATAAAAAAAATTTCATTTTTAGATTTTTTTTACCATAAAATTTTATGGGGTGAACGAAAAATACATTAAATTTAAGAGATCTGTATTCGTTCGATTAATGTATATATTTTTCATTCATCTAATAAAATAATAAAAATCTAAATTTTTTTTTTTGTCCTTAGTATATTTTAGTATAAACAATATTTCCAATAATTTAAATAAGCCTTTGAAATATATTCGCAAACTCTAAAGTTCGTTAGAGCACATATTTTGTACTCATAAATCAATACATTTATTTACATTGTCAAAATTAATCGGCGGGAAAACAAATCCGATAAGCCGCCACATCTTCATCAACTCCTAAATCCTAATCTCTTTAGCGTCTTGACTTCGCCTCTCCTTCTTCCTCTCTTCTTCTCCGCCGAACTGCCAAAGCCTCTATTCTAGTTTGGTTAATTTCAACTCAAACATTAGTCTAATTCTCTGGTCGATCCTAATTCGAGCAATGGGGATCCCAAATCTACTGAGATTTATGAAACCCTTGATCGAACCTGTGCATATTAAAAAATATGCTGGCCGAAGGGTAAAACTTCATTTCCCCTCCCCTTTTTTCTAATTCGTTTCCACATTTTGTCTATTTACTCTATTAACTAATTTTTTTTTTAAAATCCTGATTGTGTTTCCAGGTTGGTGTAGATGCATATTCATGGTTACACAAGGGAGGTAAGGCAGTCTTTGCTCTGAAACTTATCTGGCAAATGTACATTGGTAGGGTTTTTGCAATTTCGACCCTAAAGTTTCCAGTATCTGTAGATAACTGTCAGCATTCCAAAGAATTGCAAATGCAAAATAAAGAGAAATAGAAAACATTGTTGTAGCTTAGGTAAAAAAAACACACCTTCCTATATCTGCAACTAACGTTTCAGTATTTCAGACAGTTGCACAATATCCAAGCAAAAGTTTGAAATTAATTTGAAGAGCTTATACACTAGCAAAAGCTGTATAGAGACATCAAATTAGAGCATGGTTCAACAAGTTTTTGAGCCCAAAACTTTTCTGTTTTATTTTTATTATTGATTTCCCTTCGATAATTGTAGTGGATATGCTTGTTGAACTCCATTAAAGACATAAATTTTTAAGAAAAGAACTTCCTTGTTTATTTTGTTTTCTTGTTAGCTTATTCATGTAGCTTGGAACTATGTACGAGGCCGAGAACCGAGGCTGCAAAACGGTACCTGAACTACTTCATGCACTACATAAACCTCTTGCGGCACCATAAAGTAACACCTGTTGTGGTCTTTGATGGAGGCAACTTACCATCCAAATCTGACACAGAAGCTGAACGAAACAAGTAAGATTAATTTATTTTTTCGTATTATATTTGAGGCTTTGCCTATACCCTCTGCCACCTCCCCCCTCCAACAGGGAAATTGTCAGTTACTGCTACTTTACATTTATGTCAGGTAAATATGCAATTGCCACCTGAGTGTATATGTTAAGTGTCACTAATTATTTGTTGACTAAAATATTTTTATTGACTTGAGACAATGGAGGCCCGTCTTGTATGAAAAGATGTTGGTGTCACTAATTATATGTTGAATAAAATACTGTTATTGACTTAAGACAGTGAAGGACCATTTTGTGTGAAAAGAAACTAAAAAGAATACAACAACAACAAAGCCTTTTGTCCCAAACAAGTTGAGGTAGTCTAGAAATAAAGTCCATATTGAATTTCATTTCCATAAGATTGGCTGAATTTTTATGTTGGCTCGCCAAGCCTACACAACCATCCTCATTTTCGGGTTTGGGACTGGCTATGTAAAACATAGGCGGAGTTAAAAGAAACTAAAAAGAATAAAGAAATAAAAGATAATACTTTTCAAATTTCTTTACTCCCATCTTATATTAGTTTTTTTTATTTTTTGAGTTCAATTATTATAACATATATGCCCATCGTTATTTTTATACATTAGGTTCTTTAGCCTTTATTCTGCAAATGTAAGGTGATGTTCAAAGTAGTGTGTAATGAAAGTAAAGATAAAAATATATATCGAATTATTGTCTGCAAAAATAATAATATAACTGTTTGTTATATTTTGATATTATAATGAAAATATTCATATTATGTAGGAGGAGGGAAGCTAATCTTCTATTAGCAAAAGAAAAGCTTTGTGAAGGGGATGCCAGAGGTGCAACGGAATACTTCCAAGTATGTCTTATTTTCTTAAATTCTTTTGAAGGAAATGTTACGCAACTATGTTGCATGAATACGAGTGCGGGTATCTTATCCAGTATGTTGTGGGTGTGGGGACACGGAAGCTTTTAAAAAAATTAGGATATAGGTGCGACTGAATATAAATAAAAAATATTTCTCGAAGAATTAAAAATGTTAAAGCATTCCGGATGTTAAGTATACCAGAAAATGAGAAAATATGGCCAAATTCATATCAATCTATTTTTTGGTTTCTATTTAATAGTGAGGTAGTAAGCCTCATTAATTACATTTATAATTACATTTTAATATATTTTATTTTATTAAAATATTATACATCAAAACATTCCCAAACTGATGGAATTTTAGAAGTTATGGGGACCAAACAGAAAAGCTGTATTAATTATTATTAAAAAATGGATGGATTATGGAATATTTTGTTAAAAAAAAAAATTCTAGCTAGACGAAAATTCTGGTTTTGTTGCTTCCATCCAGTTAGTCCCGCTAGGGTCAATACTGAAGTAAAATGTCGCTCACTCCATCATAAGATCTCAGCGTCACTTATGAGAGCCATTCACTTCTCAGTTAGCCAAGAGGAGTCCACATGAGGTCGTATTATTCAGCCTTTCACGAATGGATACACGCATAAGGATGTATATGTGACCGAATCCTGAAGTCAAAATATATTAAAATATTTGGTTCGCCATGTGGCCTACCTGATACACCAGCATGCGTGTTGTACGTGTGTATACATTTTCAATATGGGTTCGGTAAGGTTTTTGGATTATCGGTGCAACATATTATGCAGCAATCAGGCCAAAACATTGCATGAAGATATTTTCTTTACTGTTTTATTCCCTCTGCACTTTAAGGGACATCAAACCATCTTTGTTTTCTTAGTCTTACTCTTTGCTTTTCAATAAATGAGTAATTACACTCAAAATACAAAATTACATTTTGCAGGATACAAAATTACATTTTGATGCTCCGTATGAACATGGTTGAAGTTTTGTTTAAATTTGTCATGCTGCATTTTTGTACATAGCTCCTAACTGTTTAAACTTTATTGTAGAAAGCAGTGCATATAACTCCATCAATGGCTCATCAACTAATTCAGGTGACATCATTATATATTTTCCCGTTTTCTCTATTTTCTCCTCTCTTTTTTCTTGGCAAAATAAAAAAAAATGCATTTTGCAAATGTATTTAAGAGGTCTCATGTTTGCAAATTATTCCTATTTGGATAGACAAGGGTTAAGTCCAATAAAACACTTTTGTTCAAGAAAGTTGGCTATGCATACTTGTTGCTTTAAAGTGTGCCTTCTCATGAAAATGACCCTTCCATGACTTGGACAATATAGTTATCTAGCTTTTAACCTTTTCTCTCCTGAGTTAATTACACTCAGTATTAGACAGATGCAACACAGAATTATAAGGAAAAGAGACAAATAATTACAAATTTGAGGATCAAATGACGGCATTAGTTATTTTATTCTTCAGAACAAATAAATCTAAAATCTTTACTCAAATCACGACATTTGCTTGTTTGTTTCACATTTCAGATACTAAGGATGGAAAAAATTGAATTCTTGGTTGCACCATATGAAGCTGATGCACAATTAGCATACCTCTCCAGCCTGGAAGAAGAAAGAGGGGGCATTTCTGCAATCATAACAGAAGACAGTGATCTGATTGCATATGGCTCTCCTGCAGTAAGCAATATTTTACAGCAAATACAAAGTCATTAGTCTCGAACAAGTTGGGACAGACTAATCATAAACTCAATTGGAATCATGAAAAACCAACGTAGATGATAGTAATACAGTAATAGTACTAATAGCAATAACAATAGTGAGAGTGCATTATGCCTATGCTCTACGTCCCTAGCTCCAAACTAAAAGCTTTATAACATAAAGCCCAAACCATCTCTAATGGTGTTGGACAAACTTCTTCAATTGGTGCTATTCCAATATTGTCATATGTATCATCATTTCTAATTCAGTTTCTCATATGATCACAATTTTGTTGTATCATACATTCCTTTGCTACACTATCTTCTAAATGTGTTGTCCTTTGATAGTCCAACATTCTGCGTCATACAACATCGCAGACCTGATCATCGTTCGTCGTGTAAAACTTGTTTGTGGAACCTATTTGTCACATAAGATGTCAAATGCTTGTTGCCATTTCACTCACTCAACTCTTATTTCATGGCTAAAATCTTCATTAATCTTGCCATATTTGTAACATCAATCTCAAATATCAAAAGATATCAAAACGCGTCTTTCTCGAATACTACTTGTCCATTCAAATTGACATCTCCATTCTCTAATCAAACACTCTAACCAAACACTGCTCCATTCTCTGATCAAACACTCTAATCAAATATGGCTTCTTAACTCACATCTCATATACTTATTTTTAGTACTAAATCTGAGACCTTTCAGATCTAAAGTTCGACTCCATAATTCCATTTTAATATCAAAACCTATCTTATGCAATCCTATCTAATTAGAAAGTCATTATTTTTTTTTTCTGATACTAATCAAAACGTCATCGAACATATCCTTGATGACGATAACATGCTTTGTTTGGACTTTCTTTTCAAGAGTTCATCACATGATTTTTCTCTGTATTTCGTCGTACGCTTTCTTCAGGTCAATAAATGCCATATGTAACTTCTTCTTTTGATCTTTGTATCTATCCATAATTATTTTGTGAAGAAAATCGCCTCTATGATCGATCTTGCAGGCATAATATTAAATTGATTTTTCGTAACGCTTGTCATACTCTTAAATGATGCTTAATCAATCTCTTCCAAAGCTGAATTTGATGACTCATAAGCTTAATTTCTTGGTAATTAGTACAACTTTGAATCTCTAATATACTTCTTGACTCATCAACCATGCTATTGCAACATTTCCATGCCTCAATCGGAATGTATCCAGGCCCAATGCGTTGCCTACTTTCATTCTTTTTAAAGCTTCATTACCTTCAATTCTTGAATTCTCTGAATAAATCGCCAGTTAGTGTCATGAAAAGAGTCATCTAGCTCAATCACAGTGCGCTTATTCTCTTACTCTCTCTCTTGAAAAATTTGTCAAAGTAATCTCTCTATTTGTTTATTTGTTCTTGAGCTAGCCATCTTCTACAAAAAGTCTATTATTCTAATCCTTGATGTATTAACTTGGTTGAAATCTTTCGTCTTTCTCTCTTAGAGTATAGCCATCTTATGCATGTTCTTTTTGCCCTCCTTCACACTTAATTTTGATATAGATACTCATAAGCCCCACCCCTTGTTCCACTTCCAACTCTCTTTGCATTCTGTTTGGCTGCTTTGTAGTTTTGTATGTTATTTGCACACTCGATTTTATGGTGCAAACATTGTAGCCTTTTGCACATCTCGTTCTATTGCCAAGCGTTTTTAGATTCACGTTTATTTTCTCTGGTCATCTCGAACACATCCGCAATCACCTTTTGATTGTGAGTTGTCATCACGCGCTATTAGTGTCTTCTCCTTCGTACCATGTCCTTTCTTCGATCTTTTTATCCATAAAGGCCTTAAAGACTCGTGAGGCATCTTCTTTGAGCTTCCACCACTTACTAAATGAATCTTACTCTACTCGGCTAGCTTCATTGCCCCTCACACTTGTCGAGTGAAGTGAGAAGATCCTTTCTCATTTGTCACTACATTTGGGTGCTGATGTAGCGCGCTACCAAGAGAGTGATGACTGCTCATTTATCACTATACACATATTCCGATATGGTGCGTCGTAAGTGTTGTGCCCCCAACAAAATTCAATTGGGTATCATTTCCACGAGAATGGATAATTTTCACGTTGGATCGTTAAACTTGTCACAACCCTCCTTTTTCTTGGCTTGGGATAGGCAGAGTTAGTAAGCAATATTTTCATTATATGAATTTGCATGCTGTTTAGGAGAACATTTATATTAAGAAGTTTATTGTAGCTGCTTTTTTAGATTATATTTAAGATGGATCGTAATGGGAATGGTGAAGAGCTTCTGATGAACCGGGCATTCAATAATGTGACAAAAGGGCTATCTTTCAAGGGTTTTGATCAAAATCTTTTTACAGGTTTGCTAGTCTGAATGGAAAGCTGGATTCCTTCTGATACCATACAAATTTTCTGCTAATAATTGTTTGACTTGTCTGGGTAATAAATCAGGATCTTTTTATTTTCTAATTTTGTAGGCATGTGTGTATTGGCTGGTTGCGACTTTTTACCCTCTATTCCGGGAATAGGTGTAAGAAGAGCTTACTCCTTGGTCTCCAAATATAATAACTTGGACCGTGTAAGGCTATTTCACTTTTCTTGTTTTATATGAAATTCAAATGGATAGATTTATTTGCTTTACAGTTAAGAAAAGGTCAGATGCTTAACAATTGAAATGCCCTTCACATGTCCTCTTGAAGATTTACTATTTGTTTGCAGAAAGCTCTCACTATTTTAATCATACTGGAACTTAATACCCAATAATTTACATATTGGTATTTAGCACTATCCTTCATAAAGATATTTGCAACTAAAGCTCAACCTTTGTATCTGTGGGAAGGAGTAGATACTTCTCTGTAAATATTCCACAACTCTACACAGCTTCTTGTTTCTGCACAACAAAGTATTTCTGTAAAATATTTGACTTAGTTTGCAAATTACCCAAGTACAATAGTAAATGGAAAAAAGCAATCTAATAATTTTTCTTACTTGGGGCTTGAATTCAAATTTCAGGTTTTATCGGTGCTAAAGCTTGATAAAAAATATACTGTTCCGGACCATTATGAAGATTCTTTTACTAAAGCCTTAGCTGTTTTCAATCATGCCACAATGTAAGATTTACGGTTAGCAAAATTGAAATTTCTATTGGTGCTGCTTTTTTGTATGTACATTGTTATTGAATGGAGAAGGTTACCATCCTGCAACCAAAATATTTCCATGGAGGACTTGGACCTCTTGGAAGGCTGCCTTACCTGTTACTACTTGGATAGTAGGCAAGTTGCCAAGTCGAACCCATCTGTATTATTGTAACAATTAAGTCCCAAAAGTTTACAAGAAATGAGGAAGCTAAGTCGGTAATTATAGATATTGTATAAATTTACTCTGTAATGTTTCGTATGCAGATATGATGTAGAGGTCAAATCACTAAAACCACTAAAGCCTTTAGGAGATGGACATATGTATTGTCTGACAGGAGACCGGAGTATTCTTGGACCGTATCCTCGAGTATTTATGATTTTACTATAACACCACTTTGCATGGCTAAACATGAAGATATTAATTAATATCCTTAACTATGTACATGGAAAAGAGACATTCCACCAAAGATAGCTAAAGAAATTGCTGAAGGGTTCTTAAACCCTATTACAAAGGAGGACTTTGATCTCATACCTTCTCCCAGAAAGCGAATTAAAAATGCGAAGATTTCAATTTTGGAGCCCAGCAAAGAAAATTATGCAAAGATTTCACCAAATGATGATGCATACATCAACATTTTTGTTTCTGAATCAATCGTACAAGATGCGAAAGGTTAGTTATTTTTAACATTTTATCATGTTTAAATATGTAACTTCCATACAAGTAAAATGCCAGTTGTTCTAGAGTTTTTCTACTCTGTTATTTAGAGAAATGTGTCAATAATGTTGCAATCTACATCTCTTTGTTTTTGGTTAATCAAAATAAATGGTTTTCCTGATCTAGTTTTCTGAGCCAGTCTACTCTGATTTGCATTTTACCCCTTTGTGTTGCTAACCATTGGTTGAGGTGTAGTAAATGCAACCAAGCTTCACTAACTCTCAGTTAGAATTAAGAAGAAACAATCCAATCAGATAAATAGAACTTCAAAATATTACCTTCTCTGCATTCTGTCCATGAAGTTGGGAGGTTCACATTTTAGTTGCTCGAACCTTTCAAGTAGGTTATTTGTCCTGATTTTGTAAAAGATAGTTGCATTTCATACCATCATTCACATGAACAAGTAGCATGGAACAAAATTTTGGGTTTATAAACTCAACATTGACTTTAACAAAATGACCTGGAATAGTGATACATGCGAAACAAGATATATAAAATTCCCTCAGCCTCCACATCAACTGCCTGTCTTGACTTCATTTTCCAAGTCGTCGTATGCAAAAGGCGGATGATGCATAAACCAAAATGAATTCATTGCTTCATTTTATAGTTCCAGTTCACTATGGACATGGTTGCTGCAATGGAAACTAATATTGCTTTTATTCCATTTGGATACAAGATAATGGGACAAATTTTGTTCCAAGTTGGAACTTTGTGGACCAAAATGAGAATTAAGCTCTATGCACTAAAATGGGGGAAACTGCTTTTTACTGTTGTGATATATAAAGATAGTTTTTGTTCCCGCTGTCAGAAGCAAAATAAGTGAAGTGAAAGTCTGAAAACATATATAAGTTGTCATAATTTACTGTTAAAAGAATAAGCAGTGGATAAATTCATTTACGTTCCATTCCTGATTTTATTTTACAAATAATGTCTGAACAGTGATGGAAGATGAAATATCAGACGAAATGTACATGAAGGATACCTTTGCACTTGGCAAATTAGTTTCAGAAGAATCAGAACAAGTCTGTGAAACAATGAATAGAAGTGCAGGCATCAGAATTCCTGATAATAATCCTTTCAAGAAGAGGAAAGTAGAAACATTCAATGGAAAGGAAGATGATGCATCTACATTCATGGCAGATTCTGCAGAGCAATCAGTAGTTGTTAATTGTTCTCCGGTATCCCAAGAGAGTGTGGGTTCAAGGCCAAATGAGACTTTGAATAATTCGAAGTTTAAAAATGCTAAAAATAATGTAAAAGCAAAAGTTGGTAAGGAGAAAACTGGTACAAAGAATCAAGATGAGAAAGGTGGAATTTTGAAATTTTTTGTGCGGCTTTAATTCTCATTCTTTCTTTGAAACAATTGATATTTATTTGTTCAATCTCTAAAATATGGAGATTCTTTTTGTTAGCTGTAGTGGTGTACTAATCTTGCATGCTGTAATTGTTGTCGTATTTTTCTTATTCCTTTTCTTTTTATCAAATTAATTTTTTCTTACTGCATCAATTTCTTTTTTTTAGTAAAAAAGAAGAAAGAGACCCCAAAACTAATTTAATATTTTTTCTCCTGCCATACTTAATATTATAGAGTACCTGATGTGCCAAGGATATTTGACCCTTCACTCCTTCTAGGTTGTGGTCAGGAGGTGGGGCCAAAAGGATAAGAGACTGATGAAATTATCTGAAGTTGAGGTGAATTAGCGGCCTCTAAATCGTGAATCTTTGACAAATTTCAGTTTCCATGGTACTGAAGTAACTTTTAACAGGAGTTCAGGTATGCTGAAGCGGTTAAAAGGCTCGAATTTGACAATCAGCTAGGCCTATACCAGTTAGGCCGGTATAGCGAGTGGAACCAGCTTTCTAATTTTCTTTCACAAGACATTATTGAAAATCTTGGTATGTGATTTAATTTTATCTGTAGAGCATTATTGTTTCTAACATCATGATAATGGGTGCATTTCTGAATTTATGGTTAAAGCTATATCTATTAATTTAAAACTTCTTTTGAAATAACGATAATGAAAATACAATGCTATTAGTATAGTGTCTGGCCGCATTGTGGTTATTCAATTTTAATGCAATATTTCAGAGCTTATTGGAGGTGAGATTACAGTAATGCAAGAGGCAGGACTAATTGAGAGTAAAGGACCTCAGACTAAAATGGAGAAAAGATTAATGAATCAATTAAGAGGTGTTAAATGTTCTTCAATTGAGGTTTCAAAAAGTGGAGAGGACAAGAGATGTTATCATACAAGTATTCCTCATTTTGTCAGGAACAAACTTATTTCTGGAGATGAACTCACAACATTAAATATTGACAAGGTGATTGTTACATCGATTGAGCAGTAGGTGCTGATAAACCTCATTTGTGGAATTAGTCCTTGGTTTAACGCAAATTATGCAATAGAAGCTCCAACTTAACTAAATTGGGCCTCAATGAACCTTTAATTGAGCATCAATAAAAGTGAATTGGGCTACAATCACTATCATTAGCGCAATTGAGCCTCACGTCAAATCATTAGCGAAATTGAGCCTAGCATCAACTCAACAAAATAGGTATCCATTTTTTGTGCAATTGAGCCTCCATTCAACTCAATAGGCCTCATTAATCTTGTAATTTGTGTATAGTTACATGCTTACATCCAAAATTCCAAATCATTCTTGGTTCACCATCAATGCTGCAAATACATAGAAAAAAGAAATTTTTGGCTATAATGTGATGGAGCCAGCATAACTATTGTGTTGGATGTTGTATATCACTTGAATTGGTTATGCTATTGTATTTGTACAGCTAGACTTATATGCCATTTTTACCTTTGTGTAGACAAATTTACTCAAAACTATATTAAGTAGAGATTATGGAGGTCAAAAAGATTTACTCTTGGGCGAGATCCAATTTTCCTTCGTAGCTTTTATGGTAACTAAATGTGGCTCATTACTTTGATCTTTCTTTGTTTTCTACAGTAAAATAGTTCACACTGTCCTTTGGGTTTTATTATTTAAAAATAATAGTTAGATGGGGCAGTCACTTGAGGCATTTTACCAGTGGAAGTGAATTGTTAGCCTTCTTTTGAGCTGCACCAAAGCTGTAAGTTATCTGAACTAACATATGATTCATTGCATACATTTAAAAAAACTAATATTTGCTCCCATCTGGGGCTTGTCTAAACCATTTTGTTATACTAACTGGTCACCCTAAGGTGTGTTTGGATCGCAGGGATTAGCGCTATTTTCAGAATAGCCGCTATTTTGTTACAATAAAAAGATCCAAACGTAGAATAAATGTTTGAATTAGCTGCTATTTTCGCTATTCCGCTAACTCAACCATTTGGTCGAATTAGCTGAGTAGCGACTTTCGGATTGAAACAAAAATTCTGAAAATATTTTTTCTGGTTATTTCTTCCGAACTCTCTCTCGACTCTTTCTTCCAAAATTGTTGCCAATGGAAAATCTCAAATCTTCTCCGATGTAGCACGGATTTGACCAAAGTAAGTGCATATTATTACTCTCGGCAGTAGGTTGACACATGTTTTCGTTGGTTGTTGAAGTGGAAACCAGGGCCAACGATTTTCCTAACTTGCTCTTGCTTGAGGGAGGAGGAGGAAGAAAGGGAGACTAGCGAAGGGAGGCGGCCGATTCAAACTCTAATTCGTTGCTTGCTTTTCTTTTTTGTCGATTTTTTCTGCTTGCTTCCTTGCAGGTACAGCGCTATTGCAAGATCGAATCGATGGATACAAGGAAACTTTACGAGAGATTTTTTTCCGCTTTGGTAGGCTCATTGGTCGCCTTTAAAGAGGAAGCTGCCTCAGTCACCCTTGTGCAAAACTGTTGATTTTGAGACATCGTTATGCTCTTAAATAAAATTTCTGGCTTATTTGTATTTTACTGGTATTTCTCTTTGGATCTGATACATATGATCTTAAGGTCGTGGAACATTGCCTAGAATGATTGGATATCGCAATGTTCAATGCAATTTTGAGGGAATCGTATAACAAAGCACTAACAGATCCAATTTCTAATCCAAATTGTTCACCCAATAGTTCTTCCAATCCCACCAAAATATCTGAGCTTTGGACCTGGCGCACAACTGAGAAATTTTGTATGTCTTCCAATTTCATTTTTGCAATTTTTATTCATGATTATATTTTGTATTGACTAAGCACTCAAGACAGCTTATGAGGACACTTGCTTGTCACTTGTCAGAAAAGTATTCAAGCAACTAAATTGGGATCAAGCAACTATGTTGATTTACTTCATCAGCAGTCGTTTAGTTCTCTGCTTGATCCCAGTAAATCAGTGTCGGTTGGGTGTTATATTTGTTTGATCACTTGTTTGACCACTTTTTGAAGTTTTTGGTGTTAGTCATTAGTTTAATTCTTAACGGTTAAATGCAATTTAAATTTGGAAATAAAATGCACAATTCAATTTAAAGTAAATTTAAATTATTACTGTTACGAGAATCTGTCATGTGATTTTTACTTTTTAGATATATTAGATGTATCATTCGATCTGGTGATCCTTCAACATGATGTGCAGGAATTAAAATCTGAATGGTAAAAAAAGAGTTAGTTAAAAAATATTCATTATTTTATTCATTACCACAATCACTAATCTAAATATACAATTCAAACAATATTTTCGCTAACTTGAATACCAAAAGATTAGCACTATTCTTTCAATTCAAAAATAGCAAACAGTTAGTACTATTTTCATCAACTAATTTAGATATCACTATTTTTGTACTAATTATATCATGATCCAAACGCACTCTTAATGTTCAGCCAACTTGACCCTGGCAGTTCTTATTCTGTTTGTTGCATACCACATATAATAGAAGCAGTATATGCTTTTAAACTATAGGGAATTTGCATCTCTCATGGATGGGATCTGCCTGATATTATATCCTACATAATAGATCTGATACTTCTCAAAATTTGAAAATTTTGCTTGGAACTGCATGAAAAAGTAAATTTCAAAAATAAAAAACCCGAACTATTTATATCAACCACTCTAGAAAAAATAAATCATAAATGCAGATAATTTCTATGGGGTTTATTAGTCTTTTTTTATGTATGTAAGTTGGTTAGTTTGAACAAAAGCAGGAGGTATATATAAGACAAAGTGAAAAGATACCCGGATGAAATGAAGGTGCGTGAGGATTTAAATTTGGTCGATTATATCCATGAAGCACATTTACGTCTTCTGGGAGATTCAACAATCGAGCCAATTTTAAGTTAGTTTTGTCCAAAATAATAATAAAATAAGATGAGAATTATGTAATGGAACAAAAACAATACAGGCCCTTAAACTTGAATGATCCTATGGCCAATATGAACTTCAAATCACGAGTTGCTGCACAAATTTGCCAATCAAATTAGTAGCAACGTCTGATCAGAGAATAATTAAACCCAGCCATTCATTTTTTGTATCCATACCAGAACAATAATCAATATTTCTATATAAAATTATGTCACTTTTAAAAATTCAAAACATGTACTTAAAAAAATTCAAAATTTATCTCTTGCAATATTTTTATATAAAGAAGTTATTGAGCATGACAAATTAATATATCAAAAATTATTGAGCATGATAAATTAATATTGAAAGGTGTTTAAGTTTGTTTTTGAGTTAAGAACACATAAAGTAATTTTACTTCGATTATGTTGCTACTACAAATGAAATATAACATCAATTAATGAAATTCTGTTATTTTCACAAAAGAAAAAAGAGAGTTTAAAGAATATGGGGTTTACTTTCGAGTTCTGTTCTCAATCCAAATTTTCGACACTGATATGTAACATAGATATAAAACCCAAATCTCAACATTTAGTCTTACACATACTGTTTTAATTCAGATAAACGAAACACCTACAAAAATCTATACACATCTCCACAAAATTAAAGGACTTGGTAACTGAAGCAGCACTTAAGAGGTTAACATCAAATCTCTTGAGTACATCTCTTACAGGTTGTTCCCTTCATCAGCCTCCTCATCATAGCTGTCCGATACCTCGTAAAACACACTTTCATCTTCCGGGAGATTCAACAATTGAGCAAGTTCTGGATTTTCTAATTCATTTTCCTCCTCATAGATGCTCGACACCTCGTAAAACACACTTTCATCTTCCGGAAGATTTAAAAATCGAGCAAGTTCTGAGTTTTCTAGTTCATTTTCCCTTGCAGAAACAGTGTGGTTTGCTTGCTGGACTGAGGTGGCAATCAGCTCGGACTCTCTTCTTCTTCTCAATCTACGTTGTGCACACTCAAACCAATCACACTGACATAGCTCTGACTGGTTGATCTCCATTGGAGGATTTCTAGTTTGTATCTGAGGGGCCGAAGTCGACATTCGTCCCTCGTTTCTCCTGGTTCTACCCCAATATTGGAAGTCAGTAGGATTCTTTGAATACTGACAGGATGGAACATCTGTAAGAGTTTGCAGAGGCTACAAATTGTTAGAAATTTCCATTACAAAATCCGTTATATTAGTCGAGGTTGTATCAGTAAAAGAGTAGTTACATGATTTGCAATGTTTGGTTTTCACATTTGAACCTCTTCCAATCGTCATACAATCTGTCACCCTGAATTAAGACCTCCAAATTGAACTAGACAATCTTCTTGTTTTTGGTTTAAACTTAAAATTCTGAACAACTTATTTTGAGGCACAGATCTTTTTACCACACAGGATCACCATCCATCTCGTAAAAATGAAATAATTAAATTTTATCTAAGGTTAGTGAATATGAAATAAAGATGGGCAATGAATAATTAATAACAGTACCAATAGGAGGTGCATGCTGCCTCCTAGTACGGTGCCTCCTTGAGCGCGAAACAGTCGCGATAGACATGCGCATTGTGGGAACCATGCTGATGCTCGGTACCATTGCTAAACTTCGGAGTAGTGGAATAATGGCAAGATCATCCCAGGACAACTTGATATATGGTACGATGGGTACCCGGCCAGCTGCAAAATTAAACATGACATTGTCAGGGACTTCCATTACAAAGTAAATATAAGATATTCCAAACTAAAACATTAAGCATGAGCAAAGCAATGGACTAAGAAATTAGAATTACTTTTTCCAATTTTACCCTCCACCAAAACATACAAAGAATCCATGGTAATAGTAAAACTTAAAATGAATATTTATAGAGATAGAAAAGAGAGGTAATATCGTTACCATTATGGGCTCCTCGTCTCCAGCTAGCGACATGAAGCGCACATATGGGGTGCATCAGGTACGGCAAAATAATATGTTGTCGAGAAAAAACGACGTTCCTGATGTCAGATGGCCGACTAGGAGGATAACGAGTTCCACACACCGATGGCACATGGACGCCGTGGTGCGCAACGTGGTACATATTCCGGGTTGGTGCGCACATGCCTGAGTTGAGAATGGGCATGTTAGGGTTCGGAATAAAAGATTGTATTGGAGTTGGCAGTTGTATGCCGGTGTTGTAGTTCGGTTCAAGTAGATCTTTTGCCTGAAAATTCAAGCTCATATGTTAACCAAGATTGATACATTATACCCATGAAAACCTGTACTAGGTACAAGGCGAGGTTTAAATTTTTTTTATTAAAACAAGCGCCCCGCTGCCTCTTCATTTTCTTTCATTAAAAAGTAAAAAAATCACAGAACTAGAACAAAACATCAAGTACCCCTAAAGTATCTAACTATCTGTTGATGCACCCCTTGATTGAATCAAGGTGGCGGTGAGGGTTAACACAAATACAGTTTTCGTGACTTGATAATTCCAAGTGATAACATGACTGGAAAACATAAATTATCATCTAAGTAACAAGCTACATCGATCACATTAAAACAAAAATAAAAAGAATATAATATCACAAACAACCTTTACCTTTCTCAGCAGTAGCTTCCACGAGAAGGCCTTGAGCAATTATGAATTTCCGAATTCCAATTGGTCATATATATAACAGGGGATAACCGACACCGCTTAACTAGTAGTATAAAACAAGGAACGTGCTATTTAGAGTATTGAATTGAATGGAGCGTACTAATTTGAGTAAAAAAAAAAAAATTGTACGTTCTATTTTGTGTACGAATGCTATTTTGAGTAATAAAAGAATTGGAACGTTCTATTTTGTGTATGCATGGATGCTATTTTGAGTAATAAAAGAATTGGAACGTTCTATTTTGTGTATGAATGGATGCTATTTTGAGTAATAAAAGAACCGGTCGCCAAAAAATTCATCCATCTTCTTTTTTTCTTTTTTTTTTTACTTTTTCTTCAATTTATTTTTTATGGTACTTGTTTTTTTTATTTAATCAAATATACCAAAATGTTTTTTTGACTTTGACTCTGGTGAATATTTAATTTTTGAGAATTGCTACAATACATTAAAAAATCAACGGTCTAAATATGTTCAATCAGGGCTAAGATTTAATACAAAAATGTATTAATTGGTAATAATATAACGTAACTTATAATAGAGAGAAATTTTGATATATAAAAATGTCTTAAAGTGCATGTGCATAGCCTTTACTTTCTTTGCTCCTCTTGAACAAAGCATTCATAATATATATATATATATATATATATATATATATATATATATATATATATATATATATATATAACGTAATATCGTTTCTTGAAATTGGAAAAAAAACACCAGTTCGAAGAAAAAACAATCAATTCCAATGACAACAGATCAACACATTAATTACATTAATTGATAAATTAATTTAATTCCAATTTTAAAAGAATGATCATCTGTGGCCTAAGTTATTGAGAAAAAATAGAGAATCAGTCTCAACTATTGCAACATCAAAACAAATCAATCAACGGTTGAAATTAAATCAAAAAATTAATAATTAAATCTGGACCGTTGTACAATCAAAACATCAAATGTGCTTAATATATAGCAGAAGTAGGCATTTGAGAATGGGCCAGATAGGAATGGGTCGGGCCAAATCCGGCTGGGTCAACGGGTTGGCCGGGTCGATGGGTTGGACGGGTTTGTCGGACCGGGTTTTGACGGGTCAAAAACATTTAAGTCGGCCGCAACCCATCTAAGACCCATGGGTTAGCAACCCGGCGGGTTCAGGGCTTCGGTCCGGGTCGGGTTGGCCACTTTTTTTTCCTTTTTTCTATTTTTAAATTTTTTTGGAAATCTTTGAATTTAATGGGTTATTCCTAGGTTTGCACGAGTTTGCATGAGTTTTGCACTAGTTCGGGCGAGTTTGCACGAGTTTGTGTGGGTTTGGGTGGGTTTGAATGAGTTTGGATGAGTTTGCATGGATCTGACACGGGTTAATGTCGGGTTAATGACGGGCAAGACGGGTCAGGTTTAATACGGATTTTTTCCAACAAATTCATCGCTATTCGTCTTTAACCTCCGATTTTTTTGGACGGATCCACACAAATTTGCTCTCGAGTCGCGGTCTCAAATTTCTCGGATCGGATCGGACCTATCCTGATTTTGTCAATCCCTAAGCAGAAGTGGTTAAGATTCTTATTTAATTCAATTTTCCAACGAAAATGAAGTAGCGAAGTGTATACATAAACTATTGAATATATTATCAGGCCACATATTCTACTTTTAGCCCAATATACTCAATATAAAGCCTCAGCCCAAGCCTTTTTCCCAACTCAAAAAGTTCCTCATCCCATTCCGAAAAGATATCCTCTGCATCAAAATCGATACGCAGAGTGTGTATCGTAAATTTTTATCGTCGGATTGAAAATCATCGATCTGTTTCTGATTCATATCAATGAAGGTCGAGTGTTAGTCTTTAATCTAACAGTTCGGATAAAGATACACATTCCCTTTCTTGTTGGGCTGAATTTTGAAGGAGTATTTTTCTTATTCTCAAAATTTATGGTGACATTTAACTAATATCGACCTAGTTTTCAATAAAAAGTAAAATAAATAATGTGCACTTGTTATTAGGCCTATTATACTAGAAGAACTAAAAAAATTGTAATGTATACTACTTTTAGCCCAATACACCCAATATAAGCCTCAGCCCAGGTCTATTTTTTCAACTCCAAGCTCCAACACTTCTAGTCTTCTACGAATTAAACAATTATTGCAGATGGAGGCTGCATTTTATTATCGAATTAAAGATCGACACTCACTCGTCACCAATATAATTTACTGAAGTTTTTGTATTATTAAATCTAAACCGTTCATCTTTTGATGATCTAGATCAAAATACAACTTTCATCTGCAAGAAAAATGCAGCGCAGGATTTCGTTTCACACTTCTACCCCCTTTTGATTTGTTTTCTTGTGTTTTCTTTTTTATTATTGCTGAAGCTCCTACGTTGAAGATTGAGAAGACGCCTCTTATATTTCGTTCCGATTGCTAAACCTAGTTATGCTGAGAAAAGAGAGACCTGAGGAGCTTCTATCCTGTTTTTGCACTTTCCACCTTGTTTTTTCCGAGTAATTATCTTTTGAAATTTAAACATTATATATTTATTTATGTTTGATACAAATCAAGAACACAGAACTCCCAAGGAATCACCCTTCCCTTCCAGATTTTATTTCACAGGAAAAATTGTTTACAGCTTTTTGTCTTTGAAATCTTTCTCACTGTTACATCTATTTCTTCTTCTCTGCCTATATTTATCATACGTTTCCTTTTCCTATATTTAGAAGTAAAATATTACACAATCAAATACAGCTACTAATTATATTGCTTCCAATTGTGACGATATGGATCTCCTGTTTCCATGCGACCTCTGCTGATTTCTTTCCTTCCGAGTCCTCTGTTTATTCGTCCCAGATATTGTGCCAGCTTGCATATTTGACACCCGCCCTCAAGCTGATACATATATGTCCTTCATTCCAAGCCTGTCGATTGTTTCGCTGAAAATTTTACTTGCTACAGGTTTTGTCAGTATATCTACAAGTTGTTCGTTTGATCGTACAAATGACATAGATATAATTTTGGCCTCTAATTTTTCTTTTATGAAATGTCGATCAATTTCAACATGTTTTGTTCTATCATGTTGTACTGGGTTGTGAGAAATATTTATTGCTGCTCTGTTGTCACACAATAATTGCATTTCAGATTTTGGTTCAAAACCTAGTTCAGTTAAAAACTTCCTTAACCATAATAACTCACATATTGCTTTAACCATTCCTCGAAATTCAGATTCTGCACTTGATAGAGATACCACGTTTTGTTTCTTTGATCTCCATGTGACCAAGTTTCCTCCCACAAAAGTAAAATACCCGGATGTAGATCGTCTGTCTATTACACATCCCGCCCAATCTGCATCACTATATGCAAGTACTTGAAGGTGTGAATTTTTTCTGAACACTATACCTTTGTCGGGTGTGCCCTTTAAATACCTGATAATTCTCATTACTGCTTCTAGGTGTTCTTCTTTAGGAGAATGCATGAATTGACTTACTACGCTTACGGCATATGCAATGTCAGGTCTCGTGTGAGCCAAATAGATTAACTTTCCTACTAATCTTTGATATCTATCTACATTCGTGGGTGTGTGATCGTTATAAGCTTCTAATTTCAAATTTGGAATCATTGGTGTGTCGACTGGTTTGCAATCCAGCATTCCAGTTTCAGTCAAGAGATCAAGTATATACTTTCTCTGAGACAAGAAAATTCCTTCTTTATTTCGGGTTACTTCTATTCCAAGAAAGTATTTTAACCCACCCAATTTTTTCATTTCAAATTCCTTGAACAGATTTCCCTCTAATTCTTTTATTCCTTCTTTATCATTGCCAGTTATGATCATGTCATCGACATAAATTATGAGGACAACAATTTTATCAGACCTTTTCTTGTAGAACATCGTGTGATCTGAGTCACTTTGAGTATACTCATACCTTTTCATGACTTGACTGAATCGCCCAAACCATGCCCGTGGTGACTGTTTCAATCCATACAATGCCCTTTTTAGCTTACATACCTTTCCCTTTGTGTTCGGTGTTTGATAGCCAGGAGGTATCTCCATATATATGTCTTCCTCTAATTCTCCATGTAAGAATGCGTTCTTTACATCAAATTGATGTAGTGGCCAATCTAGATTTGCTGCAATTGAGAGGAGAACTCTAACCGAGCTCAATTTAGCAACTGGAGAGAAAGTTTCTTGAAAATCAATTCCGTATGTTTGTGTGTATCCTTTTGCGACCAATCTCGCTTTATATCTTTCTATTTTCCCTTGTGCATTATACTTTATTGTATATACCCACTTACATCCTACAGTTTTTTTTTCCGTTGGGTAAGTTGGTGATTTCCCATGTATTATTTTTATTTAGTGCATCCATTTCTGTGTTCATTGCATTCTTCCATTTTGGGTCTGTTAAGGCCTCTTCTAGTTTTGTTGGGACTGTTACTGATGATATTTGGTTTACAAAACCCTTCAGTGGTTCACTTAAGTGATTGGTTGTTGTATATTTTGCAATTGAGTATCTTTCTGTGCTTGAACCGTCTTCAGGTACATACCTTTTTGGTGGTTTTCCTCTATTTATTCTTGGTGGTAAAGTAAATCGTTGTTCAGAGAAGCTTACCTCATGTGGAGAGTCAGGCTGTACTATTGGATCATCGGAAGGCTGTATTATCTCATCTTCTTGGTCTGCGATATCTTCATTTATCTCTGAATTATTCTCAACGTTGCTGTGATGATCTACTTCTAAATTATTTATGTGGTTATTTGTTTCCACTTCTAAACTACTGTTGTGTGCATATGGTATAGGTATATTATCATTTATTCCCCTATATTCTGTTTGAAAATCGTAATTAAAAAATGCAACATTCAATTCCGTATCTATTGTACTGATCTGCTCCCCCTGAATTGAATTTTGTGTTTTTTTAAAATATGGCTCATGTTCTAAAAATACAACATCCATAGTGGTAAAAAAATTTCGTGTGTTTGGGCTGTAGCATTTATAGCCTTTTTGATTGTGTCCAATGCCTAAGAAAATACATTTTTCAGCTCTTGGTTCTAATTTTGATCGATACTGTTTCTGAAGGTGAACAAATGCAGTACATCCAAAGATTTTTGGAGCTAGATTTAACAATGAGTTTATTTTAAGGTGAGTAGAAAAAGATTGTAGCGGTGTTTCAAAATTGTTTACCTGTGTTGGAGTTCTATTCATAAGATATATAGCGAATGAGATTGCGTTATCCCAAAAACCAACTGGTACGTTAGTTTCAATTAAAAGGGCTCTTGTGATTTCTAGGATATGTCTATTTTTCCGTTCGGCAATACCGTTTTGTTGGGGTGTTCCTACACAGGATGTTTCGTGCACTATGCCTTTGTTTTGAAACATTTCTCTTAACTCCCGGTTTATATATTCTGTCCCATTGTCACTTCTAATCACTTTGATATTCTTCTCGAATTGTGTTCTAACCATGGTTATAAATATCTTAAATATTTCTTTTACTTCTTCTTTAGATTTCAACAAGTATAGCCATGTCATTCGTGAAAAATCATCCACAAATATTATATACCAACGATAGCCAGCTTTGGAATTTATAGGGGATGGTCCCCATACGTCTGTATGAACTAATTCAAATGGAGCAAGTGCTTTATTACTACTTGGCAAATAGGTGGACCTATGATTTTTTGCCTTAATACAAGTTTCACATACGATTGTCTGATACATAAAATTATTGAATAATTTAGGATAAAGTTTTTTCATATACCCAAGAGATGGATGTCCTAATCTTTTGTGTCATAGTAAAATCTCGTTTTCTACATCCTTCGAGTCCCTACTGAGTAGTGCATCTCCTGTCTTTGCGTTGTCAAGATAATACAACCCACCTCTCCTAGTACCACGGCCCAAAACTCTCTTGGTTTGGATGTCCTGAAATATGCAATAATCAGGAAAAATATGGACCTTGCAGTTCAAGTCTTTTGTTAATTGTCCCACTGATACTAATTTTGAGGATAGAGATGGCACAACTAGAGTATTTTTTAGTGTCAGGTTTGAATATAGCTTCACATCTCCTGCTGCACTGACTGGGTAGCACATGCCGTTAGCATTTACAATACCATGTTTTTTTGGGGTCTTATAGTTAATTAGGTCCTTTTTATCAAACGTCATATGGTCTGTAGCCCCTGTATCCAATATCCATTCTTCACAATTCTTTTGTTCAAACGTAAAATTACCTGTACCATTACCTGATGCTATCTGATCTGCTACCTGGGTAGTGCTCGTGCTTGCTGCATGAAGGGCCTTGCCTTGAAAATCAACATGTTCTGCTACTGGTATCGGCTGCTCAATGAGATCAATATGATTCCTGTTGCTGGTTGGTGTCTGTTGCTTCCAGACATCATATTCCACATGGTTTGCACGTGCTATGGCTGCCTGCCCCCTTCCCGTCCAACTAGCCTTCTCCTTGCGTCGTTCTTTGAACCAATCAGGGTAGCCTACTAGTTTGAAGCATTGGTCCTTCGTGTGTCTTGTCATACCACAATGAGAGCACTTAAGTTGAGACTTATCAACGCTCGGCCGCCCTTTTGAGAACATGGCAGCGGATAGTTGTGGTTCTCCATCAGTATTCTTATTCATGACTTCTTGTCGGGTGGCCTCCTTTCTTACCCTTGCAAAGGCTTGTTCGAGGGTTGGGAATGGAGTCATTTGTAGTACGTTTGCCCGCTCGTTATCGAGTTTGTCATCGAGTCCATCTAGGAATGAGTATACCCTTGATTCTTGAATGAATTTATCAAACTTTTCGATGTCTGCAGCACATGTCATGGGGTTGGGTCTTCGAAAATCGATTTCTAACCAAATATCTTGTAGATCATTGTAATATTCTTCAATGGATCTACCAGCTTGCTTGACTCTATTCACCCTTTTGTTTAAATCGAACACCTGGGCTGCATCACTTCCATCATAAAAGGTCATGGCTATGGCATCCCATACTTCTTTGGCAGTCGGATAGCGAAGGAATTTGCCGTAGAGGTTTTTGTCAAGTGAATTGCATATCCACCCTTTCACAATTGTATCTTCAATATCCCACCTTTTAAATGTCGAGTCGGTTTCTGTTGGAGGGGAATCATAAATGAATTTTAGTTTTTCGCGAGCTTTGAGACACATCTGAATTGACTGTGACCATAGAGGATAGTTTTTTCCATCTAGTTTAATAGGAATAATGTTTGGGTGTAAGGCAGTTTCAATGGGGACAGGTGGAGTTGGTGGTCTGTTTACCATTGATGTCTGTTGCATAGTCAGCAGTTGATTTTGTTGCAGAGTAATGAGTTGGGTTAATTTTTCGAGTAGGTTAGTGGTTTCAGAAGAGGTTTCAGGATTACTAGCCATGGTGGGGCTTCACTCAATCAGACTTTGCTTCAATCTGATTTACACGTTATTCTACCCGCTCTGATACCATGATACAAATCAAGAACACAGAACTCCCAAGGAATCACCCTTCCCTCCCAGATTTTATTTCACAGGAAAAATTGTTTACAGCTTTTTGTCTTTGAAATCTTTCTCACTGTTACATCTATTTCTTCTTCTCTGCCTATATTTATCATACGTTTCCTTTTCCTATATTTAGAAGTAAAATATTACACAATCAAATACAGCTACTAATTATATTGCTTCCAATTGTGACGATATGGATCTCCTGTTTTCATGCGACCTCTGCTGATTTCTTTCCTTCCGAGTCCTCTGTTTATTCGTCCCAGATATTGTGCCAGCTTGCATATTTGACAATGTTTTAATACTGAAATTATAGCGCTATACTGTCATTTGTCACCAAGTTTCAATTTCAAACAACATTGAAGTAGCAGCACAAGAGCATGCAACTTTCCTCAAGCACAGAATTTTGTATACAAAAGACACGAAAATTGGTCCATTTATAAGATACCTATGCTCCCTATAGAAGTACAGTCTACAGAAGAAACACCTCTGATTATTGTTCTCAATCCTGGAACTAGATCTATATCTAGTACATTAATTACCTATAGTATTTTACTATGTTTCCTCATGTTTCTATTACCTATATATAATGGCACATTAGTTAGTGACCAAACTAATTATTTGGAGTTATCAAGCTGACTACTTGAATCTTCAAAATCATCGTCCTGCATATATATGTTGAGAATATAAGCTTTTGTATACTAAAAATTTATTAGTATTACTGGTAAAGAAACATACATTCTTTAAAAGAAGAAATTTATTTTCTTTTCAGCTGAAAGAACTTATTGCCTGAGGGTCAATATAGATGTATTATTTTAATAATCGACAAGAATTTATGGAAATAACCTCAAAAATAAATAAAATAAAATAAAAGTATGGGTAATCTGGTATCTGAAAGCTGAGTTGTTTCCAATTTGTCTCAAAAAAAAAACACTGTACCAGTAAAATTATGTTAGCTGACACCATTTCCCATAAATTTCTGATGCATGCATTACCACAGTACCTGGTAGCAGAACCTGTAATTTCTCTGTTGTAAACAGTGCAATTAAAAATAAACAAGAAAATATTTTTTACCTCTAGTTCATCAAGCATGGTAAGAGTCTGCCCCAAATCAAAATGGTTCAATTTCAAAACCTCCTCTATGCATTCCATACCGGTGTTTGGAAACATCAACCGAAGAGATTCAATTATCAAATTGGGCTGATCCTGTGCGCAAATGTCGGCATGAAAAATATCCTCAAAATTTTCAGAAACGACCAGATTTGAATAGCACTCTGGAGAGAGATCAAGATTCTCTAATCTTTGAATGGAATAATCTCCATTTGGTTTCGGGATGTCATCGTGATTCTCTAATCTCTGAATGTTATTTTCACCTGGATTTGAACTGTCAAAAGAGCTTTTGATCGATTTGGTTCGATCTTTGGATGATAATTTTGATATGGGTATGTAAGGAGATGCATTAGGATTTAAGAAGGATTTCTTGTCCAACATCTCCTTTGATTGGTAGTAATTGCTAATGTTCTGAGAAAGAGAAATACCACGCCAATATTAGAAATTAAATATCAGTGAAGATTTTCTGGAAAAGGTTTGAAGAAAAAATTGTTTGGGTTTGTTGCTCTTGGCTAACTCACTGTTTTGAGGTTTTATTCATAGGTTGTAAATACAATTGTTGGTTGGGGCTTCCTCCAAAAAAGAAGAAAAATCGTTGGTTGTTCATACAGCCTATATATGGATAGAAATTCAGTAAAACTGCCGTAAATTTTGATGTCTCTATAATTATATATAAAAAAATAAATGCATGTAGTACTCTAAACTCAAGTCCAAATGCAAGAATCTAATAGGAATACAAAAATGTGAAATGTTGTTTGTTGGGTCAAGGGATGAATAGGTTTACCAGCAACTCGAAAAACGCCCAAGCATTGCCCATTTATATGATTGAAAATAAGAATGCTGATATTTCAACAATGGATACCTGGAAGGGATAAACTGTTTATCAATCAGAAGAGTACCTATATATGGATTATAAGAAATTGAATTAAATTAGGCAAGAAAAACTCACCTCTAGTTCTGCTTGATTGCTAGTACACCAGTGAAGCATAATCAAACCAAAAGTCTAAAAGATGCCTTCTGAACTGAAACGGATATAAACCCAATAGGCCAATTGATATTGATTTATGTTATTTTTACAAATTTCAAGTTCAAATCGTGTGTGTAAGATCAGAAAACTTACAATTTACGTAGATGCCTCTATATTTTGAATCCCCTTTTGATATATAGCTCGATTTATGAACTCATGAAGCCTCATAAAAAAAAACAATGAAAAGAAAAGAAAAGAAAAGAAAAGAGATGAAAGAGCTAAAGCAACCACTGACAGCGAAGCCAGTGAGATACCAAACAAATTATTTGTACAGTAAAATCAATCAAACACTGTTTTCTCTTCTGCTTTAATCTGAAAAGCTGGTACAGATCGAAAGAGGGAATCCGAATTTAGGGAAGTGAAGAAGTGTGTTTGTCAAAAGCAGCTGAAAATGGACGGTTCAAATTTTGTGTTATGTGGTATGTGGTATGATTGGCTCAGATGAGATTTATAAGGCTGGATTTTATAAATTTGGAAAGCACGAACATTCAATGTAGATCGGACGATCCACAATTTTTATGAATTTTCAATGGTCCTATTTTTATTTTGAGTGACATGTCCCATTTTGTTGCTATCGGATCGCATGTATGTAAGTAAGGACGGATTCATAAGCTATTTAAGTTCTGACACAATTAAGTTCGAACATTAAGGTTGAGATCAAACAAGAATACAAACTCACTAAAATCTACTAAAATATCATCAAAAGCTTATTTTCAGTACAAAAATAATTCAAAATATACTAAATTTTGTGCTTTTTGAAAATCAAGTTCGAACACTTATCCGATCTTGTCTATGAATAACTCCGCCACTGCATGTAACAAACAAACATCCACTAATCACCATCCATGCCAACTCTCATTGGTCAGGTTCCAATTATTTAGGAGGTAAATTGGTTTTGGATTGAATTGCAAGCAAGATTCTAATTAAGAGCATTTTATCCCACTAACAATTACAAATGATTGTTTAGCATTAACACAATATTTCCAATTATAATTGTATGAATGCAAAATATTATCTAATGTAGCAAACTTTTATATTAAAAAGTTAGTCTCAAGTGTCAAGTTTGCCTTTATATATAAATACTTAAATAGTATGGTCATCTTTATTCCTGCAATTATATATAAGAAAGCTTATTTGAAAAACCACGCAAATTAGAGTCTATGAGAACGGAATGGTTTTGATGTGATATGAAATAATTATTAAATTATTGACATGGAAAGAAAAAAAAATCTATCTTGTACTTGCGTAAGACTGAAGATGATCTATAAAACATCTCAACTGCATTTGAAGGATGCAAATAATATAAGGCAAATTCTACTGTGGATAAAAATTATCTTTATTTCATTATTATTGATGCAAAATCAACTTGATTGTACAATTATTGATGATTATCAACGATTGTAATAATTTGAGTTTAAATTTTTTGTCCATAAAAGACTCATTCATAATATAATGTTGGTAATTCTAGCTTACATGTAAAATTTTATGGTAAATCCAACTAAGACATTTTTTTACAAAATATTATTTCAATTGAGAAAATAAAATTATGGATGCATATCTAATTATTTAGATAGGGTTAGAGGTGGCAATTGGGTGGGTCGGGCGGGTCGGGTTGTTTGACTTTTGACGAAATTCGGGTCACAGGTCGGGTCGAGTCTCTGATCGTCGAGTGTCGATAATTTTCAGGTCATGGGTCGGGCCGGGCCAAGGGTCGTCCAGTGCTGATAACTTTCGGGTCACGGGTCAGGTCGGGCGAGATTGGGTCGGGTCTTGGGTCGACGAGTGCCGACAACTTTCGGGTCACGGGTCGGGTCGGGCGAGATCAGGTCGGGCCTCGGATCGACGAGTGCTGACAACTTTCAAGTCTCGGGTCGGGTTAGGCGACATCGGTCGAGCCTCGGGTCGACTAGTTTCGATAATTTTTGGGTCACGGGTCAGGTCGGGCAACATCGGTTCAGGACTCAGGTCGACGAGTGTCGACACCCTTGGAGTCATGGGTCGGATCGGGCGACATCAGATCGACAACTTTTAATACAAGAATTTTAGCCAAAGTGATATCATATATTAATTTAATTTTTTCTATTATTTTCTTCATCCAAATGAATTTATAAGCTGATGAATCAGTATCATTAATTGGAATTTCTTAATTTATTATCCAGTTTCTTATTAAGTTATTATAAAGTATAAACTATAAACACATTTTTATATTTGTTTTATTATACTAAATCTCATGATTAAAATTATAATTTTAGTTTCATAATAAATTTCTGAAACATATCGAGTGAGTTAATAAATTTTCATAATAAAAATATTATATAATATTATAATATATAATATTTTCTTGTGTTGATAAATTTCTATCGGATAATAAAACAATTGTAATTTTACTTCCCTTAAAAAATAATTATCTCTACTTAATAGTTAATTTCCTCCTAAACAATTGTAATTTTACATTCCAAGAAGATTTTAATATAGAGTTGCGGGCCATCTCGAGTCGGGTCGGGTTTCGGACTTTCGAGTCCACATGTGTCGCTTCAGATTGGGTTACGGGTCATCTCAGGTCGGGTCGGGTTTTGGGTCCACATGTGTCGTTTCCGTTCTGGTCACGGGTCGAAGCAGGTCGAGTCGGGTTGGGTATCGGGCCCACGGGTGTCGTTTCTGATCGGGTCACGGGTGTCGTTTCTGATCGGGTCACGGGTCGAAGCCGGTCGGGTCGGGTCTCGAATCCATAGGTGTTGCTCCAGATCGGGTTGTAGGTCGTGTCAGGTCGGGTCTCGGGTCTCTTTGTGTCAATTCAGACCGGGTTACGAGTCATCTCAGGTCGGGTCGGGTCGGGTTACGGGTCAACCTTTGTCGCGCAAGATCGGGTTACATGTCGTGTCAGGTCGGGTAGGGTCGGTTACGGGTCAACCATTGTCGCGTAAGATCTTTTAATAGCGGACATGCCACATGGTTCGTTATTAAGTCTGCTATAAAAATCTTTAATAGCGGACTTTAGAGCAAATGAGCTATTAAATGTGACTTTTAATAGCGGATGGGCATAGGGATCCGCTATTAAAACCTTTAATAGTGGCATCGTTAACAGACTGCTATTAAAGGGTGACTTTTAATAGCGGCATGTCTCTGGGTCCGCTATTAAAACTTTCTCACGGATTACTCACTGGCTTTACAATCTACAGCGTCTGTTCTAATCAATCCGACGCTAAAAAATCACCCAGAAAAAGGCTACGGATTCCCATCTTTTTTTCTCTTTATTTCATTCATCTCTCTCCTATATATATATTTCACTCTTCATTATCTCTCAAAATTTTCTCTTCATCTCTCAACTTCTCAATACACAAACACAAAAGTTCATTTACCTTTGCTAAAAAAAAAGAATTTTTCTCAATCTGAATTTTGTGTGTGTTTTGGTCTGTCTTGTTGATTCATGTAATTCGTATGTTTCTACTATATATATATATATATATATATTATATATCGTTCATCCAAAACGAGTATATAATCAAGAGGTTTGTTATCATGTTCATTTTTTACCTTTGCTAAAAAAAATGAATTTTTCTCAATCTGAAATTTTCAACTTTTTTATTTGAAATCTGATTCTTTTAAAATTTTGTTAAATTTTCATTGCATTATTTTCATATTGTTGGTATTGTATTTAAGTTCGTAATGTTATTTTAAATTTAAATACACAAACAAACATAAAAAATGCACAAACAAACACAAAATTTGAAATTTTCATAATGTTGCTTTTGCTATCCTGACACAATCTGACAGCTGTCAGTTTTTTTTAATTTCGTAAACCTTTAATAGCGGACCACTGGAAAGGTCCGCTATTAATTCTCACTTTTAATAGCAGACCTGTCTCTGGGTGTGCTATTAAAAGTGAGAATTAATAGCGGATTTTGTCCAAAGTTCGCTATTAAAAGTGGAAATTAATAGCGGACATGCCACATGGTTCGTTATTAAAAGTTGGAATTTATAGCAGACTCTTTGAACATTTTATAGCTCCCCTTAATAGCAGACCTTAGTCCGCTATTAAAGCCTCTTTTTTGCCGGTATAGAGACCAAAATTCTGATAGTGTGAAAAAAGTTGGATAAATAGAATATGATTTTTAGACTAAAACTTAACATGATATGTCCATCTTCGCCTTACTATGTCCATCTGTTTGACAACTTAGGAACAATCCTGGTGACACCAGTGTTAGACGCGGACAACTACCCGACATGGAAGCGCTCCATGACAGTGGCACTTGGTGCGAAAAACAATTGTTCTTTGTTGATGGAACGCTAGACAAACCCACAACAGAGGACGAAAAGAAAGCATGGCAAAGGTGTAACCATATGGTGTTTTCATGGTTGATCAATGCTTTAAGCAAAGATCTTCGAGACAGTGTAGTATTTGTCGACACGCCGAGAGCCCTCTTGTTAGAACTAGAGGAAAGATTCTCACAAGGCAATGGTCCACGAATCTACGAGATAAGATGTTCAATAACGAGCATCAGACAAGAGCAACTATCAATTGCTGCTTATTTCTCCAAACTGAAACAAGCATGGGATGAGTTGAAATCGTATTCCTCAGCACCCATTTGTTTTTGTGGCGTCGTGAAAGAAATACAAAAAGAAAGAGAAGCAGAACATGTTTACCAGTTTCTCATGGGTTTGAATGAGGCATTTAGCATGATACGCACACAAATCATTGCCATGGATTCATTGTCGGGCATCAGCAAAGTCTACTCGCTTGCTCAACAAGAAGAAAAACATCTCGGTCTACGATTGACCCAAAGCTCATAAGCCATAGCCTTTGCTGCAAAAGAGTTCAACAAAGGCCGAAATGCAACATCACATAAAGCCAAAACACGTGCAACTTGCGATCATTGTGGGAAAAGCAAACATCTAAAGCTTGGTGTTATGAAATTGTAGGCTATCCAGTTGGGCATCCAAAGCATTCAAAAGCAACCCACAACCAAGAAAATCCTACTGGTGATAGGCACCACACAAACAATGCTCAAGAAGCAACACATAACAGTCAGCCGCAGAAGTTCGCAACTGCGACAAATCTGAAAATCGATTCTAAAACTAGCACTGCCATGCCAGCATTAACACCACAACAATACCAGCAACTGATGAGTCTCCTCAACCATGAAGCCTCAAAACCAGTAGCCAATTTTGCTGGTAAAGCATCATTACCTGTACAGGGAAGTAAAAACTGTGGTACATGGGTGATCGATTTTGGAGCATCTGAACATTTTACACACAATTTATCATTATTATCTAACCCAACCACTTCAAATATTGATAAATAAAAAATAAAAATAAAAAACCCTTCTCTCGGCGAGACCTTTCTCTCTTCCCTCTCCTCCCCCTCCTCCCCCTCCTCTTTCTTCTCCTCTCCCCCTTCTCCTCCCCCTCTGGTCCCGAAAGTGGAGATATTGCAGATCGACCGTGGAAGAGACCGAGTCTGGCCTGAGTATTGGTTCTGTCTAAGATTTCGAAATATCTGGGACAATGATCGAATCTCGGTCCGAGATCGATTGGCTTCGAATCAAAACTGAGTCTCAACCTGTTTTCGGAGATGATAACGAGTCTTGGCCAAAGATTAAGACCAGGACATTGACAAGGGACATAGATCTCGAATCAGGCTGGACGAGGGGCAGATTGCGAGGTCAATTGTGTTCAAGATGGGACAGATTTGGCGTCGAGCGCGATGAGAAGATCGACCAGACAGAGAGATGCGAATGAGACAGGTGAAGATCGAGCAGACTGAGGCCAGATCAACAGAAAAGAGATATTCAGATCATATCAAAGGCTGAGCCTAGATCAAGGTTGAGTAAGGAGGGCGGGCAGCTCAGTCTTGCTGGTGACGATCTGAATCTGTGACGACGGGCGAAGATCAGATCTCTGGTTCTGTCTGCACAATCTTCTGGTAAAGATATCAGGCTCGGGTGGTGTTGTGCTGCTGAGGATGGCGGGCTTATCAACAGGATTAGATTAAAAGGTATGGAAAGGGCACCGGCTGGTACAGGGTTTGTGAGGGAGAGTACCAAATGGTATCCATCATCAGGGGCTTGATAGAAGAGTATCAGCTGGTACAAACCGATACCAGTGAGGGCATAAGGGGATGCCATAAGATTGAATGGATGATTATCAACTGGTTTGGTGAACATCAGGAAAGGTACAAAAAAGACTGATTGATTGGCTAGCACAAGGCAGATGGTTTGAATACCAGTTGGTACGAGGGAATATGTGATGTGAGATCAGTTGGATTACCAATTGGTTCAGTGATGTGCTGGCTGCAATCTATGTGGTGAGTCGAGTCTGTGCTATACTTGAACTAGGTATTGATCATGACCCTCTTGGATGATTGTGATTTCTCGTTCTTGCTGGGAAATGTTGAATGTGACTAGTAACTAGCTAGTGAAAGCATGTGAGGTTCGCTTAGCTGCGGTCGAGAGTTAATTTAGGGTTCGCGAGGCACAAATATAGCCGACCGTTCTTGGGCCAAATTATACTTAAGATCGGATGCGAAAGCTAACTAAGTAGCAAAGACGGCGGTTGTTAGAAGCATAAGACGCTTGCTGGTGAATGCGACGAATGTCGACTCTCAAAGGTCTACTAGATGGATTTTTAGAAGATGTTGTTTTAGGGACCAGGGGTTATTCTAGTTAGATAATTGTGATTAGATTTTTCTTAGAGATTATTGTGTTGTTAGGGGAGTTTATTATTGTTGCAAGTGTGTTGGGTTTTTTAGAATTACGCTCTATAAATATAGAATAGAGTAGAGTTTTAGATAGTATGCACGAGGAGATTTGTGTATTTGTGTGGTTTCAGTTTTTGTAACTTTTTTCTATGAAAATGGAAGTGGCAGGCGCTCCCTGCTTGTTTCAAAAAAAAATATTGATAAATATGTGATTACAATGTTTTAGAACGTTACACAACGTTGTGAATCAGATTATGACTGTTGGAATTATCAGAAATTCGATCGTTATTGAACTTGATTTCTTACAACGTTATATAACATTACAGATCGTTATACAACGTTATAGGGCATTTGTGGACAACTTTTTGGTTCTAACGATTCGTTTTGTAACTGTTGGTACAATGTTATATAATGTTTTTTAACGTTATACAACGTTTTATCTTTATTTTCTGTTTTGGTTGGGTTTGACTCAATCTCATCAATTCGAAATTATTTTAAGCTCAATTAAAATCAATCTAGCATCTAAAAGTTTTGAGATCTTCATGTTTGATTATTTTGAGTTTCAAACAACCATAACTTTTGACTCGTAACTCCGATTATGTATTCTTCGTGGCATTGGAAAACTCACGACGAAATGTACAGTCGGTACAAACTAGGCCGTACTGGATCATTTTAGTCTCATCAGAGATCGTTTGAAGCCTCAAAACTCCTCTTAATGATTTCCTAAGAAAGTTCTAAAAAAATAAAGCCTTGTAAAATTCAATATTGTTTTGCAAATCAACAAATACGAAGAAATTATTTGAGCCAACAATCATAACTTTAGTCTGATAATTGACTTATATATTACTTCTATAAATTATCAGGCGACATATGTTGAACTGTGTTACTATGAAAATTCACATCTCGTGAGATACCCGTAAGATAAAGTATCCATCACATGATCCGCATAACAACAAAATTTGTGTGTGCAAATTTTAAAGTTATATGTATCATTTGATGAATGCTTCACCTTACCGGATGCTCAACCGAATAAGGATTCGTTACTATGAAAGATTTCTGATCGAGAAACCATGCCACGTACTCAGATTTATTAGATTCTACATTTCTAAAGAGAAAAGAAAACAGAAAGTAAATTCGGCGTGCACTCTTTAGATACCTAATGCATTTACTATAAACGTCATAGAGTTTGTGCTGGACTACACGGTACCTAGGAGGCTAGGAAATGCTGGCCGTAGACGCAACCCAATTGTTGCTTTATCAGATATGCCAATTCCTTTCTTTGCTAATGGTGTGTGGCCTTTACATTTATTAATATGAAAAGCATTGTGCGTCTAACTTGTTTGTTTATCATTGTTCCCTTAATCCCTTGTGGCTCAGGCATGTCTAGTTGAGTTTTAAACTAACAACTTTTTACATGAAAATATTGTCTAGTTGTTGGATTAAATAATTATTATCTAAAAATAATATGACATATTTATTTTTTAGTTAGGTTATGTACTTACGTAAGCACGGGTTTCTACCGTGCTTGCGATCATATCTCGAGTTTCAAAAGTACAAATGAGCGACACTAACCGTTGAAAATATTGTCCATTCTAAAATCTACTTGGAAAACAAAATTTTTATTTTTTGAATTTTTTTTACTATTTTGCCGGATAAGTAGAAAATTGAGTAAATGATGATATACCTCCAATTTAATCAATTTTCTACACATTTGGTAAAATAGTAAAAAAATTCAAAAAAATAAAAATTTTGATTTCTAAGTTTTAATATGAAAACATTTTCAACAGTTCAAATCGTCCATTTGAATTTTAAAATTCGAAATATGATCGCAACACGATAGAGCTCTGTGATTATGTAAGTAACTCTTAATTTTTTATTTGTTAGATATGTATAAAAAGAACTTTCTCACCTCTAATGTAGACATTAGATTTCGAACTTATGATATATCCAATCAATGGAGTTAGCTTTGGTTGGCAGTGCCGCAGTGGTGTCAGTTAAGTCAGTTAAAAGATATTTTAAGAATATGATTCTTATATTTTAGTGAAGTCTCCAATATACTGACCAAGATATATATTACTTAACGATAACACATTTACAAGAAATTACAAAAAAAATGACTTGAAAGCGAATGACTAGTTCAATTTTTTTCTTGACAGAAATTAGTCCATATCTACACAAGTAGACTATTATGAACCGTTAGTGGTCAAATATTTTTTGTTTGTCAATTTTGAAATAACTAGGGCTTGAAATTTAAAATCTCAATTACTTTCATGGGAAATCTAGTATGCTGTTCAATTATTTCTAAGAATTTGTAATGCTTCTCCACAACACATGCTAAAAAATACACTATACAAAGACAGAGGCCACAAAAGATCCCGCAACATTTCTTTTAGATTAATCTCCTTTTGTCCAACAAATGGATTAATGGTAAACATTGCTTTGAAGTAATTATTTCCATCAACAATAATTGATCTTTTATGGTTTAATTAGCAGCTTCTAAACCTGGTTTTACGGCGAATGTTGTTGCTTGTAGCAGCGGAATTTTCATGAGCTCAACAAAGTAACCAGTCAATTTCTATCTTCTAGTAGCTCCAAACCTGTCAAATGTTTTCAAAATAATTAAAACAAAGAAATTAATGAAGAACTTTACCTGATTATTTCGAAATTTTGATTCAGATAAAAGCAGTATTTAAGTTCTATATATATATAACTAAATTAAGATGGAATCTAGCTTCCAAAACAAAATAAAACATGGGATCTAGCTTAATTCCAAGACGAAATGATGAAATTCACTTATAAAATATATGTTAAAATGGAATATTGGAATCTACAATTAATATATGAGTAAAGATATTTATGACTGCTAGTTGACCTGAGCCATTAAAGATATCTTTATTAAAGATTATAAGGTCATAAATATGTACTTCCTAACGTGGCACCTGCCTGTTCGTTTAACTGTATCTAGTTAACACGTAACATCAAACTCTAGCAAAAGACAATTTAGAAAAAAAAAGATAAATGTTTTCCCTCCATTTTTTTAAATAGTAAAATAGTAGGACTCTCCATAATAGTTTCTCATTCGGATTGGGCTAAATGGTGAAAATAAATTAATTATCCTTTCGTTGTCAAATGTTACAGTGGAAATATAAATTGTTAAAAGTAACAGGTAGAGAAATTTATTATTTATGGTGACATTTCATAATTAAGGATGGTGATTGCAATATTTTCATTGCCAAATATATTTTCCATGGAAATAATCAAAGCATTTACGATCCTAAATTTAATTAAGTAATTAAGTTAATTCTCTATCTTACGACAGAATCGTACTCCATAACCAGCTTTCATGTAAATTAATCATTTTAATGTTTTTGAAACTTTTAGTACACTAGCGATGATGTCTTTTCCTGCTAAAAAATAGTGAGGATTTAGATGATCAGGTTAATAATTCATTGTATATATCTCCTTTGTGCCATTAATTGTAAACTACATCCCCCTTATCTATCCACAGAAACCCCTGCTTTAGTTATATGTGTTACTTGTTCTATACATCTATTGCATAACAATATTATATTAATTCCCTTTCTCTTTCTAAACCACAGTTCTTCCCTAACTACTTCCTCCACTTGATTCCTCAAATTTCCCTCTGTTTCTCTCTCTCTCTCTAAGCACACCCCCTGAAACTAAAGCAAACAAAAAGGAAATGATCTTGCAATCTCTCCAGAGTTCATGTCTGTTGAAGGGATTCAACCCTAGCAAGAGACCAAGCACCTGTCGATATAGGAGATATTACTCGAAAATTTGCGCCACCTTGCATGACGAAGACAATCAAGATGGTTTGCAAAAAAGAGGATTAGTCGACTCAAACATAGCGATGTTGTACAGTCGAATAAGCCAGCTTAAGGCTAAGGATGTAATAGAAATGATCGAGCCGATCGAAAAGGGGCACTGTGCAACACTGTTCGAGTCGAATAATCTCGAGATTTTGGGTTTGATGCAATTTGAAGATTTGATCGAGAGGCCTCGGGTTGCAATCGGCCTAACTGTCATGGCATTGTTTTGCTTACCAGTTTCTGTTATCGTCATCATGCTGTACTTGATGGATCTCGCAAAGATGGCATTCGATCGGGTGCATGATGTAAGTAATACCGACCATCTCAACCAAACTTAGGAGAGATTTGGAAGTAATCCATTGGAACTTTTTTTTTTTTTAATTTGGCAGGGTTAGTAATCTGTTTGTACAGAAATGCAATTATATATTTATAGCGACCATGAAAAGTATTTACTGTCCTAATTATGATAGATAGAATTATCACTTTACGTTTCAATCCCACAAATCCTTTTTTGTTTTAGTCAAGGAGAAAATAGGATGCATGATGATTCATATTGAAGCAGCATACATTTATTCCTTTCTTTCTTTTTTATTTTTTTCTTGAGATTAAACTGTTAGAATATTATTTGTTATAATAATGCTTTTGTTGTCTAATTACTATGAAACAAATTCATTGTATTTAATCCTAAAGGTTGTCACATATTTATATAGATATACTCATTCTGAGAATTTTTGTGATAGACCATAATTGATATCCATTAAAGAGAAGATGTTTACTTTAATTAATAATTAGCTTTTTTTCATATGGAATACAGAACACTTGTATAAGCGCGTTTTGATGATACATGAATATATCAGATGGATCTGTTTCATTTTCTACACACCCTCTCCGCAAATTTTTCTATACAGTTTAAAAGAAAATTATAAGTGATTAATGCGAGAAAAAGGAAATAAAAAAATTCAGAATAAAGTGAAGAAAAATGCTTGATTTACCATCATCATGTCTTAGAAAAATCTTTGAAGAACGATACTAATGATTCCGCTTACGATTTCTGTTTTTCAAAACTGTGAGTTTTTTTCACTTACAATTTATTATCTTATATGATTTATGTTTCTTGAGATTATATTGTTAAATAATTAAATACTATATATTATGAATCAGCATTTGAATTTTTAACTTTCATAATTCATTTGATATCAGAGCCAAACATAAATTCATTTAAGATACAATCTAGTTGAATCATCAATTATTGTGTTTACATTTTGTGCGCAACGATATATATGGTCAATTTTTATTTTCGCTACACTCTCCATCATTTTCTTTAACGGGGATTTTCTGTTTGAAATTTCTAAATTCAATATCATGTGATATAGGTTGGTATTATTATCGCACATAAAGTATTAATTATGCTTGTCGCACGATCAGATTTGTATTAATCTGGCTTAACAGAAATTGTTTTGTATGTGTGCAATAATTGATGGCTAATACCCATTTTCATATATGAAATGAAGGACATTAATGATCATTTTGTGCAATAAATCGGTAGATTTGATTTGTGGAAAAATACCAACTTAGTCTAACAAAAGCAAATTTTGTTTTGACCAGGTGTATGGTACTCAAATGGCTTAATTAATTTTGGTATTGACCACTAAAATTCCATTTTTGCGATAGTGTTTAACAAACATCTATTAAAGAAGTGAAAAAAAGATCATAGTGTTTAATTAGGCAGAGAATGCATCACTGTGCTTATTTATGCAACATAAATGCCGTATTTTTTAAAAGAGAAAATTTTCAAAATGCCACTAAAAAACTGTGCAATTGTTAAAATGACACCACAAATTTCATATTTGTCAAAATGACATTAAAATCAGGAACTTATTTTAATTATGCCATTATCTTTTTTTAATTAATTTTAAAAGTTCTAAACTTTCTTAATACCAATAGTACCCCTGTCAGATCTTTTTTTTTATTCAGACAGAAATCAAACGAGTTGAACCCAATGGATCAAACCCAAAACTATTTTCTGTTCTCAGTGAACTGACAACTCATGCCACTGGAAAAACCTAGTTCGACTGAGAGACAGAGAGGAGAGTCGCCTGTAAGAGAGCAACGTATCTTCTCCGCCACGGCTGCCTTGCGCTTGCCTCCGCCACAGCTGCCTCACACTCGCCTCTGCCATGGCTGCAAAAGAATGCACACTGCAAATAAACTGGTACAGTGTCAATTAAGAACCAAACGAAGCTAATTCAGGACTCCTGCACCTAAAAGTTGGTACAGTTTCAAACAGTGGATAATTTCTGCTACAAACACACACAAAACCAGTACAAAGTCAAACTGGTACATGGACAAAAAACTGGTACAATGTCAAAAGTTTGTACCCAGTGAGCTACTTGTCAATGTACCAGCGATACTATGTACCAGCGATACCATACTTGGACCTAGCGATAAAATTCCATACAGCCTAAGAAGCACACTCAATTCACTACCTGGACTACGATTCTAGCAGTCAAGTGGAGAATCCCGTCTGGAGACGGAACGACGGCCGGCAGAGCGGAGGAGAGGTGGAGAGGAGGGGTGACGATGAACCCTAAACTCTATCTGGGTTGTTCCAATTCCAGCATTCTCAAGGCATTGATTGAAATCAAAAGAGCAATTTCCAAATCTTTCAATGGTTATGCGCTTTTTGCTGTGCTCCCTGCTTCTTTCATTCTGACACTCGGCAAATGAAGGTATACAGAAACAAAGACCAAATAGCAATTGAAAGGAAAAAAAGCCCTTTGTCAGACAACCTTTCCAATTCAATATTGGATTGCGAGCACTTTGGTTGGAAGTGGGATCGGTACAAGGCACAATCGATCGATCTGGTGCGAGTGTGTTTAATCGATTGTTCCCATCGACTCAATCTAGGTCGAGCAGTTAAAAAAATTCTAACAGGGCTATTTCAGTCATTTAGAAAGATTGAGATTTTTTAATTGAGGTTAAATTATAGTAATGGCATAATTAAAATAGGTGTCGAGTTTTAATGGCATTTAGATAAATATGAATTTTCGAATGGCATTTTGACAATTTCCAAATTTTACAGTGACATTTCAAAAAATTTCTCTTTTAAAAATATTATCATTATAGGTAATTAAAAAAATTAGAAAAATAAATAAATTTGAAGTATACTACAAACAAAGTTGTAAACCCCATTATCAGAAAATTCCAATTTACGATAAAAGCCACAGAATCGGAGACCCGATTATGCTGTAGAGCAACAGCTGAGCTACATGAAATGAACGGTTTAGATGAATCGTCAAGTCTGGATGATCGTCAGCGATGAGAATCAGAAGGAGTTTTAAATCTTGACACAAATCTCAAAAGAGCAAAAAAATTGGAAGACCCACATTTGATTTGTCGCAGATATTGCACGGCACCAGATTTTATTCACGTAACCGGACTCTCCCGAAATTTTTTTATTAACCAAAATAAATTGAAAAGACAGGAAACTGGCAAAATTCAAACCAATATCACCAAACTAGTCATTTCGGAGTCAGAGATTCCGAAGTTATTCCGAAATCACTGACTCCGGAATAACTCCGAAATCACTGACTCCGGAATAACTCTGGAATCATAGATCCCGGATAATTGAGGCGCTACATTTTCACACTAAAGTTAAGATGCATTACTTTTGGATTATTTTATTAATAAAAATATTAATATTTTAATTGATGAGTTGAGTTGTATTTAGATAAGTTTTTGTAACAAATTCGACTGCGCTCGTCGGAGAAAGATATGAGACTTAGTTAAATGCTAGTTAGCTAGAATTTATTTTTGTTGGTTCAGATAGTATAGACGTCCTATACTATCACATCTGCATATCAGCTCGTATGCAGAACTCATATATTGTGACTTTGTTATATTGTTTTATTTTTAATGGAAGCCGGCACCTCATTTTGAAGTAGTTATTTTGTCAAAAAAAAAAATAGGTAGACCCATCGATATCGCTATATAGCTCCCATTACTTAAATCTGCTGCTATTTTTTTTTATAAAAAAACTTGTTATTTCAGATCCAACGATCTATAATCGATTTTGCAGGAAAATTTTATAATGATGCGGGCTGTACATCACATCGGAGCCGTCTAATCCAATCGGACGGTTCTGTCTGAAATAACAGGGTTCAATTTTTCTATCAGAATAACAGCAGATACAGACTCCACTGAGGCACAAGGCCTTCTCTCCCCCCTCGCCTCTCTCCCGCTCTACCTCTGTAAGAGCATCTCCATCTCTGAAATTTTTGGAGTTTCTAATCTGATGTGGCGGTTTGTAAATGAGTTTCAGGAATGTACACGAGTTTCTTATTTAGAAATTTTGTTCAAAAATTTCTTATTTAGCAACTTTGCCTTAGAGTTTATAAATTCTGACATGACTTAATTATTGACTAGAATTAATCGACTTTCATATCATTTTGATAGTATTTACTGACGTGATAATTAAAAATTTTCAATTTTTTAGTTTCAACAATGAAAAATTTATAAATTAAAAAATATTAAATTTTTGAAATTGAGTCGGCAAGAAACTCTAGATTGGAGATGCTCTAAGGCGAAGGCGAACTCACAGAGACGCGCTCTCTCTCTCTCTCCATCTCCCGCTACCGATCTCGCTCTCTCCGACGGAACCAAATCTGCTGCTTGTTAAAACGCTGCTTGTTTTCTGCTTGTTTCGATCTGGACCGTTCAAAACTAATCTAACGGGCCAAAGCATCCGCCCCTGAATCAAATCACAGCCGTCGTCCGTGTAGATCGGACGGTCGGATCGAGACAAGCAGGGTGCTGCTTGCCTCAGCAGATTCGGATCCCTCTCCGACAGCCCCCTGTTTCTTTACGACGCGGTCCGAGCAAAGAGACATCACAAGCGATCGGCGACCTAAAGAGGAGGTATCCATCCCCTCTCAACTTTCCTACTTGTTTCCTCTGCTGTACCAAATCCTTCTTTCCCTGTGTTAGCACGTTCGCTTGTTGAAAACCTAGATCGCTGATTTATTGCCCTAGTGCTTTAATAGTGCTGTATCTATTGCCCTTTGCTTTCTCTTATTTTGTTTTCAATTGTTTTTATTTGAAGGATAATTTGGGAAGAAATGAATAGAGTTTCAAACATATTCTCAGTTCTTGGCCTCGATTCCACTGGTGATGCTGAGATATTAAGTGAAATTGCATCTTCTAGTGAAACCAGTGTCTTCCCTCAACCAGGTTTGTACTTTAATTTGGGGTTCATTAAAGATTGTCTAGTGAGTGGGGCGGGGCTCCTTGGATTTTTTATTTTTTTTTTAGATTTCAGAAAGTGCCACCTTTGATCTTAGAAGTTATGGTATTACATTGTCAGATCCACACTGAACTATAAGTCCGTACCCAATCTATGAGATAATTGGATATGACAGTAAGTGTCACTGAGAATTAAAAATTGGACACATGTTTTAAATCATTTTTTATCTTGAGTATGAGATGAGGATCAAAATCCAAAGATCATCCCAGTGGCATGCATTGGGTTTAGAACTGTGGCATCCTACATACTACAGAGTGTAAAAAAAAAAACACATCCAGAACTCGGTTGTTCAAATATATATATGCATTAGCATGTATTTAAAAAACATTTGAGATAAAACAGAAACAAGATCATGGGCAACTTCGTTATAATTTTCTTGGCTTGTGGTTAATGGTCGGGGATCATTTTTCAGAACAATATGGGCTTTAAAATAAATATTATAAGTTTTTTTAGTTTTGTTTGCAAATGAAACAAAATATAGAAGTCTTGTACCGAATAGGTTAAGCTGGTTTTCTTTTGCAGATAAGGTTAAACGAAATGAATCATTTCAAGATAAGAAATGTGCTAATGGAGAGGCTACTTTTTCAGATGAGTTAAAGATGCCACTTGTGTGGATTGACTTGGAAATGACAGGTTAGCAGTTAGCTTATTTTATCTAATTAGAGACTTTTATAACAATGAAGTGCAGCCTTGGCACAACAGTAGAACTGTTGCCTTGTGACCAGGAGGTAACCGGTTCGAGTCATGGAAAGAGCCTCTTGCAGTAATGCAGGAAAATGGTGTGTACAAAGACTCCAAAGTGGTCCGACCCTTCCCTGGACCCCACGCAAGCGAGAACTACGTGCATCGTGCTGCCCTTTTTCTATAGCCTTTTATAACAATGAGATTAGTTTGTTTAATGAATTTGATGTGTATCCAGAGATATAACTACAAAAATTCTTATGAGGTTGTTGATAAAATGACTATTTCAGTACAATATGTGTTCGCAGCTGCAATTGGTTTTTAAAATTTTCAGAATAAGAAAACTTAATATATAATAATACTAGTGAGCTTAGTTTTTTTGGAAGTTTTGGCAGTTGTTTGTTAACGTTCTTGTGTGCATAATATGTAGGATTGGATGTTACAAAAGATAGGATCTTAGAGATTGCTTGTGTAATCACAGATGGCAAACTTACAAAAACTATTGAAGTGAGTGATAGATATTTTACATTATTCTTGTGAAAATTTGTATTTTTCTTATTTTATTTGCATATTATGACACAATTTGTATTATTTATAAATATGAAGGGCCCAGATTTGGTTATTAGTCAGCCAAAAGACTGTTTGGATAATATGGGAGACTGGTGCACCAGTCATCATGCTGCTAGTGGTAACATTGATATTTGCATTATATATATATTTTTTTTTGTTTTTAATAACATTTACATCATCTTTTTTCATTAACAATTTTCTCTTTATTTAGGTTTGACAGAGAGGGTATTAAGAAGCACTGTTTCGGAACGTGAGGCAGAAAAGCAGGTGATTTGCATAATTAGCGTAAAACTCACTTGTTCTGGACACTTTATCCATATGTTAAGGGGCTCAGTATAATTTGACCTTTATATTTGATTTAACTTCATCAGCACAGTCAATAATTTTTTCTCAGGAAATACTTATCTTAAAAAATTTAGAAGTTCAAAATTAAACTTTTTTTTTATTTTCCTAAAATCAATGATACCCTGCCAGGCTGCCAGCAGAGAGGAATGACATTAACCATGTGAACTTAATTGGTACAGAGAGGAGAGAAGAACACATGGCAATTTACTCTGGCTTATTTTTTGTTGGTACCCAAGGAAATGTAGAAAATAACATTTTGTTTGGTATTTTGTGGAATCAACTTGTTAAACTCATAAAAGTGATAAACATGTGGAGAAAAATATTCAAAATCCAAGTCAAGTATTTTGAATAATTCATAAAATTACATCTTATTGTGGAGCAAAGCAGTTGTCTATGCTATTACTACTATTTTGCATTGTACAAACCATGAAATTTGTTATTCTTGTAAAGATGAAATAAGCTACATTCTGAATTGGAAATTTTACATTCATGTCTATGATAATAATCCATTACAGGTAATAGATTTCGTGAAGAAGCACGTTGGTTCACAAACACCACAGTTGGCAGGGAACTCAATTTATGTTGATTTTTTGTTCCTAAAGGTTGGTTTTTACAAAAGTTCCCTTCTGTTCTCATGTTATCTCATTGTGGCTATTCATGACTTGATTTTGAATTTCCATTGTTCTAACAGAAGTATATGCCAAGCTTGGCCCTTATCTTTTCACATGTACTTGTTGATGTGAGTAGCATCATGTCTCTATGCATCCGATGGTTTCCTAAAGGTAAATCAACCTATTTTCTAATACTGATGATAGGCTGATCTAAGTGGAACAGCCAATGACAATTGGCCCCTCATTATTTCGTGAAAATTGTTATTGCGACTACTTATTTAATTTCTAAATGAAAAGTATTGAAAATAATTTAGTCTGGACCCCAAATGTAAAGCTGAGATTCTTACTAGTACTCCCATAATTTAGTGAAATGAACAAAAATTTTGTTGCTAACTTTTATTTATGTATAAACTTACTGTATTTAGAAAAGAAGATGGCACCATCTAAGCAGAAAAGGCATAGAGCTATGGATGATATAAAAGAGAGCATCAAGGAGCTAAAATTTTACAAGGAAAATATTTTTAAATTGCAAAAGCCAAAGCGCTAGTTTGGATTCAAGTTGGTATTGAATTGTAATTGCAGTTAGGCAGTGCCATTAGATTTAATACCCCATTTGTAAGATTTGAGTCTCCACTATCCATTTACTGGATTTTCAATTGGAGATGTAATTTTTGGTATAGCTTTCCGTCCATTACGTATTTGAAGGAAACATTGAAGCAAAGAAAATCGCGATTCTTCAAATTTTGTCTGGTTGCAAGTTTTGAATCAACTCTTATCTAGACAAAGAATAACTGGCTGCTTTATCTTGATTTTAAACTTTTTCTTTAACCAATTAGGTTAAAATGGTGAATTGATTGAAAAAAAACCGTTGATAGGGGAATTTATAAAAGGACAACTCCAGGCAAAATTACCTCTTGTCATGGATATGCTGTACCTTTGCAATGTGTCAGTCAAGGGGTAAAATTGCCTGCTGGAATTGATATAAAATAGGGTAGCTTTAGGAATGTGAATAGCTTTAGTGATGCACCTCATGTTTTATAGAACAAAAGGGTAGCTGTAGTGATGGTCTTTCCTACAGTGTGGGAAGATATTGAGTTTATCTTTCTATAATTTGTACGCATCTTTTTGCATTTTTATTTCAGTAAATGAAACGGGCTAACATAGCTAGGGTTGTTATTCGAGCGAGTTCGAGCAAATCGGGGCTAGCTCGAACTCGGCTTGTGAATTATACGAGCAAGCTCGACTCGAATTATTAGTGTTGTTTCGAGCTGAAAATTCAACTCATATTCGACTCATGAGAAACTCAAGTCGGCTCGTGACTCGTTAATCAGCTCGAATTTACAATTCAGTTTGCAAAAATCTTATCAAATTCTATCGTTTATGCATTGAAACATTGACTAGAACTAATTACGCAAGAATAAAATAGACTATAATTTATATCAATATAAAACAGAAGAAAATTATGAAAATAAAATAAAATGAAGGTATCAACATATTACATATCATGTTAGGAGAAAAAATACGTGCAGTACAATAATCTGAGCGAGCTGGTAGTAGCTCGAACTCAGCTCGTATATTATACGAGTTACACAGCTCGAGTCAGATTAGCTCGAGTTAAATCAGAGTGAGTTGGTAACGAATTAAAATTCGAGAGAGTTACGAGCGAGTCACGAATCGTGAGTTTTTTGTAGGGTCCTAAACATAGCCTTTTTTCAAAAGAAAAACTAAGAAACAACTGTTCAATTGTAGTTTAAAGAAAAGACAACTCTTCGAGATATTTACAAGAAGATTACTTAAAAAGTACAAAGTAATAGTACTGGAAAGCTTTTGTTACATTTGGGCCTTGATATATTTTCATGAACCAACAAAATCTCTAACAACTGGTCTTATTTCTATGCAACGGTAGGTCTTCAAACATGAATGATTTGACTTGGCCTACAAAACACCTTTTCTTTGCTTACGGCTAATACATGCATATCTGAATTTCCCTGATATCTTGACTTGTTCTTCATCTTTTGTACTAATCTCATTTTTCTTCCAGGTCAGCGGTCACCAACGCACTTTATCACAAATGCACTTCCCTTCTTCTTTTCTCGTTCATATATTCTCCTCCTTTCTCAGTAATGAACATCATTTTAAATCTTCAACAAATTAATGTAATAATCTAATGTGCAATGCTGACAGCAACAATCCGGAAACGACAATAAGGCGATGCAACAAGAATCCTATTGAGGTTGGAACACTCAATAAAACTAGCAACACGGTACCAATTGCCAAACTTGGTCTAGTATTCATCAAATACCTTTGCAATAAACCGACCAACGCATACACGTCTGATGAATATGCCGTCAGGTAGTACTCCTTTTCCCATTCCATCCAATCAGATGTCTCCGAAATGCTCTCTTCGGTGATTCTTATCTCTTGAATCCTTTGTCTCAGCGTGATCATGTCTTCATCGACTCTGTCTGACTCTAGGTCCCATCCGTCAGTTCCTCTACTACCAACCATGACGACCGATGGTGACCGCTTTGCTAATCGATGAGGAAATGCGCGAGGAATTCTCGATTCAAATTGGGTTTTTAATGGAAGGGAAAAAAGGCAATGAGAGGAGGAGAGCATGTTGATGTTGTGAGAAGGGAAATGTGAAATGTGGATTTCTTGTTTTCACGTTAAGCAAAGGCAATCTCTTGAAGTGTAGTTATGACTTATGAGACCTTGTTGTGTGCAAATATTTTTGCTCTAATTGTGTATTTATAAGGTTGGATAGAAAGCGTGTTTTCTCCTCCTTTTGATTGGCCTATACGTCTCTCTCCTCCAGGTGCGCAACCAAGACGTGTGTTATGCCTTATGCGCATGCAAGTGGCGCATTCTTTAATATGATGATGATTCTTTTTGTTTCCTTGGTAATCTTTAGTGTGAACAATCCATGTATTTTACACTAAGTTTTCTAAAGGGTACTTGTGTTGTATTGTTTAACTACTTGCAATGATTTTGTAATTGCTAGTGTTTAATCCAGTATTTAAGCGAAGGTGAATGAAGGGGAAAAAACATCAGTTTGCGAATATTTTTTATGATATTTGCTTCCTCTAATTTGGAAGGCAGTAGGCTTGACTATATTCTCATTTATTTCCCTTTTTCTTTTTCATCCCAACTCATAAGCAAAGTTTCTCTGCTTTAACTAATTAATCCTTAAAATAATACAACAAACAATTTGTCGAATATCTGATACAGTCTAGCATTGCTTCGGGCGGGAGATGCGTAGCAATTCTTCAAGTTAAGTTCGTTTAAGCACCGAAGCGTGAAGGAAGCGAGAAAGCAAGATAAAGTCGACAAAGAACAGTTTTGGGGACAACATGCAATAGCTTGGTGGGGTTTAAAACGCGTTACTTACAAGACAGGGTTAAGGAAATAATTGTGTGGGGGCTGCACGCACTTACATTAATCATTATCTTTAGTTTTATCTTTATTTTCTGTTTTAACAAATATATATTACCAAATATTTTGGCGCCGAATCAGAATTTCGACATACAAATAGTGACCACCAATTAGTTTGAGAGGTGAACTATTGTGATTTGTAAAGTATATGTTTGTGATTTTGTATTATTGAAATTATTGTTAAAATTATTTTTATTACGAAAGATAAAAAAATTCAAATATTTTAAATCACAAAACACATATTTTACAAATTACAATAACTCACCTCTTAATTTGATCATATCTAGTCCCCACTTCAATTGTGAGAAATATCTTATCCGATACAGTCATATAGAAATATGGTTTTGCGAACCTAGTCGAAATATCTATGGTTCACTGATGTATATGTACTTACTAAGGAATCAAAATGATTTTTTTTCTCAATTTATCAGAACCAAATTTATTTCGAATAAATTGATAGTATTTCATGTGGAGGAGGGATCAGATGACCACAACTCTAAATAATCACAAAGTTATCACAATTATTTTTTCATTTTCGAAGTCTAAATTGTTGATCCAAACCGTTAAACATGATATCCACAATAAAATATGCTTCCATATCAAATTTTATATTTTTTTGATTTTCTTACTATTTATTAAGATGGATGCAAAAAATGTCAAAATTACAATAACGTGAACCATTGAATTTTGTATCCATCTTAATAAATAGTAAAAGAATTCAAAAAAAATTAAAATTTGATCTGAAAGTGTATTTTATGGTGGAGATCATGTTCAACGGTTTGGATCAACAATTTGAACTTCGAAAATGAAAAAAATGATGGATCAACAATTTTGTGGTTATTTAGAGTTGTGGTCATCCGATCCCTTCTCTTTCATGTGAGGGTTTGTACGAGTGACATATATAGAGATAGGTTAGGGTGCTCCATGGAGCACCAAATCGCTCGTGCTTCATATATGATATCTGCAATTTGAAAATTTCAACGACCAATCCGAACTGTTGAATATGATCTACATATTGAAATCTACTTGGAGATTGAATTTTACATTTTTTTGAAATTTTTTCTATTTTTTTAAAGAGGTAGAAAAGTTGCTAATGAAACGGTTTCTTGACCAACAAAAGTGGCAATTTTCATACCTCTCTAAAAAATAGCAAAAAGAATTTAAAAAATGTAAAATTCAATCTCCATGTAGTTTTCAATATGTAGATCATGTTCAACGGTTTAGATCACTCGTTGAAATTTCCAAATTGGAGATACGATGTAGAGCATCAGCGGTTTGGTGCTCCATGTAGCACCCTAGTAGCACAATTACGTATATATATAGAGAGAGAGAAAGAGAGCGAGAGAGCAAGAGAGAGAGAGATAGACTAGGATGCTCCATGAAGCATCAAACCCCTAATGCTTCACATCATATCTCCAACTTAAAAATTCCAACGATCGATCCGAACTGTCAAACATGATCCACATATTGAAATCAACATGGAGATTGAATTTCTTATTTTTTTGCTATTTTTAGAGAGGTAGAAAAATTACAAGTTTTGTTGTTCCAGAAACCGTTTGATTAACAGCTTTTCAACCTCTTAAAAAATAGTAAAATTTGAAAAAAAATATAAAATTCAATCTCCAAGTAGATTTCAATATGTAAATCATGTTCAACGGTTCGGATCGATTGTTGGAATTTTAAATTGGAGATAACAGATGTGGAGCACGAGCAATTTGGTGCTCCATGGAGCACCATAGCCTATATATAATTATGTTATTCTACTTTGCAAAGTATGATTTAAGAGGTACTTTGCGTCTATATTTCAAATTATAAAGTTCGAACGACATATCCAAACAATTGAACATAATCTACATATTAAAATCTACTTGGAGATCCAATTTTTTATATTTTAAAAATTATAACTTTTTTATAAGAAAAGCAAATTTGTTGATATACTAATTTATGGACCATCCAGTACGAATGATTTATCTCCTATCTAAAAAATAGTACAAAAAAAATATAAAATTTGGCCTCCAAATAGATTTCAATATGTAGATCATGGTCAACAGTTTGAATTGGTCGTTCAGACTTTATAATTTGAAATATAGACGCAAATACTGCTTCAATCATACTTTGCAAAGTAGAATAGCTTAGCACACACTCTCTCTCTCTCTCTCTCTATATATATATATAGAGAGAGAAATGCTATGGTGCACCATGATGCCAAAAGAATTATGGCACTAGAAAAACTGAACCATTAGATGAGTAACCCCTGCTTTAAGATTCGTACTTTTTAAAAGTACTATATATGACCAATCCTGAACTGTGGACCTAGAAAACTTGAAAACTGAAAGTCAGTATACCAGCTAAACCAGATTTCCTTAGAGAATTAATCTAGTTAAACTTTCGAACAAATACTCAAGAAATTTCTAAATATTTTTACGAGATACCGGAGCCGAATCTCAGCCAAGTTAGAAACTTCTTATGAACGACTGGCGTAATACCGCTAGAAGTTCAATCTATCTAGAAGCTCTAAAGGCAACCGAGACGATTGAAGAACCCGCAAGCGGCTTTCTGAAACCAGCCGAATTTGCGAAAGGAGCCACAACAACATTGATTAAACAGAACAATACAATTATCCAACTGCTGGTCAAAATCAAGGAAGACCTTGAAGACTGCAAAACCGCAATCAGGAGACTAGAGGCAGCAAAAACCAAAGTCCCTGAAACAGAAGATCTTACGCAGTCCATAAACGAACTCCAAAAGGGCTTACATAAACTTAGCCTTGGAGAACCCAGTGAGAAAAGGGTCAAGAAACCAACCGGCCAGTTCTTTGTATTCAAAAACCCGAAGGAAATATTTGACTCAGTTAAAAACCAAAAATGAGTCAAACAAGAACTGAAACGGTGAGCATACCAAACATATCTGGCAGAGATAACAACCAAAACCCTACGATCGAAGACCAGATAAGAGGCTACAGGCTAGGAAGCCGCATAGCGTTTGAAGCGCAGAGAAGAATGCCGGGAAGAAGGCATTACAGAAGGAGCCTGGAGTCCCAACTAAATCCAGACGTTGAGCTCAACCATTCACAGTACAGAAGGGCTCAACAAGTTCCAGCTGAGACCTTATACCAGGCTGGATGGTCTGAACGAAATCATCGAGTATACCAACACTACTCAGATGAAAGAGTATTAGTTACAGATGGAGCTCAGGTGGAGCTACCATTTATCTCGCAACAAAGCTACAACCAGTTGGTACAAGAAGGGTTGCAGCATCTGCATATAGGTCTTGTGATGATAAGACTATATGCACTCCACAGGAGAAACGCTGGGGTAAACGCCCTAGTAGTTTTAAGAGATACAAGATGGTCTGATGATCGGGCCATAATCAGTTCTATGGAAATAGACCTGACAGGCGGTACGCAACTGGCGTATACAGCGCCAGACATGACCTTAAGTGTTCATGATTTCAACAACCACATCCAAGTCGTTATACAGACTCATGGCTACGATGGATGGCAAGGAGGAGAGAGTAATTTACTGCTCTCAAGGTCGTTGATAGGAAGGCTATCAAATACAAGCCACACAAACTTCAGATACAATGTGGAGAGAGTGGCAGAACACCTGGCAAGTAGAGGGATTCGAGCAATTCCAGGCCAGATGAGGTCAACTGAGGAGCTAAGAGGCAGGCAATGGATAATACGGCCAGCAACAACACCAGCCGTACAGAATCCTCAGATAGCAAGGATAAGGACCAGAACTGATGGGTCCTTGGTAGTAAGATTTGGCGGATATTCATCAACCGCGCCGCCAGAAGAAGTGATAATAGGCCAAGCTGATGAAGAGGTCCTAGGTGAGGAATCAGTCCTAATGATGTTTTGTGACTGGCACGAGTCACAGGATGAAGATGAAGATAATGATGAACTCGAGATGTTGCAATTATTGGCAGCATTACCTAGAGAAAAAGCAGTCGGCTGAAGAAGATGCCGGACCAATCTGGGATGAATACAATGATTCCAGTGAAGAAGAATGGGTAAACCCATTCTCTCAGAAGGATGGAAGGGAGGAAGTCAAAACCGAAACCATTCTAGCAGCGATGGAATATCCATTGCTCAAAAACCTGGATTCAAAAATTGAAACAATTCTTTCAACCCAATCCACAGCAACTGGACCTAGCAGACCGCAAGAGCCAATGATGGGACCCCCAATGTACCCACCAGGGAGTCTAAGACAAAACCATCAACAACTCGATGTCCCAGAAATAAGAGCTAGAGTTAATAGATTCAAAGGAGGGTTTGCACAACAAAGCAACGAAAGGTTCAACCTTCCTTCAGCGCAAGCAAACCAAGGCGCTATGCTCGTATTGCCTGAGGATATAGGGCAGTACAGTGATGTGATTTCCAGGTGGGAGTCAATCACCCTAAACCTTGTTAACGAAAGAAACTGGGTTGATAATAAAAGCAAGGTCATTTACATTGAGAATCTACTGGGAGAGGTAGAGAAAAAGACGTGGATACAATGGCGAATGGCGTATCCCCAAGAATATGAAGAATTGGTGAATATTGCCGATGATCCACAGAATGTTATTTCCCAGGTTAGAAGGATAATCCTACTTGAGGACCCTTACCAGGGTTCGACAGTAGAGCAAGATCAAGCATACAATGATCTTGAGAGATTAGCATGCAATAACATGAAGGACCTATTTGACTACATGAATGATTATAAGGTCCTAGCAGCCAAGTCAGGACGTATGTATATTAGTCCTGAGCTCTCTGAGAAATTTTTCAGAAAGATGCCCCCTCTAATCGGAAAAGAATTAGAAAGAGCGTACATGGAGAAGTACCCGGGGAGCACTGTCGGAGTACTGCCAAGAATTAACTTTTCATACCAGTACCTGGCAGAATCATGCAAGAGAGCAGCGCTACAAAGAAGTTTGAAAGATCTATCCTTTTGTAGCAAAATCCCAATTCCAGGCTACTACCAGAAGAATAAGAAATATGGGATCAGAAAAGCAAAAACCTATCGCGGAAAACCACATGAATCTCACATAAGAGTATTCAAGAGAAAGAACGCGGACAAGGTGAGAAAATGCAAATGCTTTATTTGTGGTGAAGAAGGTCACTTCGCCAGAGACTGCAGAAGAAAACAAGGCAACATTGCAAGGGCTGCAATTGTTGAGAACCTTGACCTAGATGATGACTGGGATATCTTGTCTGTTGACCAAAACGAACCGGATAGTGACGCTATATGCTCACTTTCGGAGGGTGAGGTTGGCAACGCAAGAACAATTATCATGGAACTTGGAGATACACCGTTTGAATCAATCTTTATGCTCCAAGAAGAAACGCCATCATGGCGAAAGCAACCAAACCTACCTACTGAAATGAGGAATTGTGAACATTCATGGGAGGATAATGGTGAAATACCACGAGGTTGCGAAAGGTGTAACTGTTGTCTAGAGACGACGAATAGCAAAATGAGGGCGCACTGTGCAAAATGCAAGATGACTGTGTGTCCCATGTGTTCAAGGTTTGTATTAGGAAGAAAAATCATGATAAGGATACAAAATCTAAGTCCTTATGATAGCAAGGATGAGCTTATCAATGAGCTTTTAAGCTATATCCAGTATCTCCTAGCCGAAAACGCAAGATTGAAAGATCAATTGTTGGAGAATGAGCTAGTAGCAGACATGACCAAGATGGATATAAAAGGCAAGCGTAAGGTGGTGGGAGAAGTAGAAATCGATTCAGATGATAGTGATGAATCCCCACCAAATGTGGCATTTCCCAAGAAGGCCAATCCAAATCAGAACCTTATAATAAAAGAGATGGCCAATAAACTCTCCGATGACGAGATAAATACTGCAGTCCCAGATCCTAGAAAAGGAAGAAGGGTAATCAACAGGTTGTATAACATTGAACTGCAGATAGAAATACCAGGGGTAAATCCTTTTAAAATTCAGGCGATATTAGATACAGGCGCTACGGTGTGTTGTGTAAACCAAGAATTTATACCCCCTGAGGCTTTGGAGCCAAGTCTATACCCTATACAGATAAATGGGGTAAACTCTCAGCAAATCGCAAACCTGAAACTGAAGAATGGGCAGATGTCTATTGAAGACAACAAATTCAGAATCCCATTTACATATGCATTCCCGATGGGCAAGGAAGGAGGTGTCCAAATGCTAATTGGATGCAATTTCATCAGAGCAATGCAAGGTGGACTGAGAATCGAAGGGCAGATGGTTACATTTTACAAAAATGTAACAACAATAACCACCAGGGCAGATGCTGAGATCATTTCTCAGGCAGCAGTGGAAGAACTTGACCTATCTGAGCTTGAATACATAGAGGTCAAAGAAGCCGTTGCCTATAACTGTGGTGATGAGTCACCATGGTTCAAGAATAAATTCAGAGACCTGCTAAGAAGACTGAGGGAGCAGGGCTATATTGGTGATAACCCGGTTAAACACTGGGCGAAAAATCAAGTAACATGCAAACTGGATATCATAAACCCAGATATCACAATACAAGACAAACCCTTAAAGCATGTTACCCCGGCTATGAAGGAACAATTTGACAGGCATGTGCAAGCGTTATTGAAAATTGGGGTAATCCAATCAAGCACAAGCAGGCATAGAACCATGGCCATAATTGTAAATTCAGGTACAACCATAGACCCGGTTACAAAGAAAGAGGTCAAAGGGAAGGAGCGGATGGTCTTTAATTACCGCACCCTCAATGACAACACACACAAAGACCAGTACAGTCTACCAGGCATTAACACCATCCTGAAGAAGATTGGCAACAGCAAGATATTCTCGAAATTCGACCTAAAAAGCGGATTTCATCAAGTTGCCATGGATCCAGAGTCAATACCCTGGACGACATTTGTGGTACCTGGGGGACTCTATGAATGGCTAGTCATGCCATTTGGCCTGAAAAATGCACCAGCGGTATTTCAAAGGAAGATGGACAACTGCTTTAGAGGTACAGAGGATTTTATAGCAGTTTACATTGATGATATCCTCATTTTCTCAGAAACAGAAGAACAACACGCAACACATCTGAGTAAAATGTTGGAGATATGTGAAAAATGGGGACTGGTGCTATCTCCTACTAAGATGAAAATCGCGGTAAAGGAGATTGAATTCCTTGGGGCAGTAATCGGTGAAAGTAAGATCAAACTTCAGCCCCATATAATCAAGAAAATAGTTCAGTTTGACAACGAAAAGATGAAGGAGAAAGCTGGGCTCAGATCCTGGCTGGGAATACTGAACTATGCGAGAAGCTACATTCCTAATCTGGGAACTCTCCTTGGGCCATTATACTCCAAAACAAGTCCTCATGGAGACAAGAGGCTAAAACCCTCTGATTATCAGCTCATCAACAAGATAAAAGAGCTGGTACAAAATCTTCCTGATCTTGAATTACCACCTCCTGGATCCTATATTGTTCTTGAAACAGATGGGTGTATGGAAGGATGGGGCGGTGTTTGTAAGTGGAAAAAGAAGAAGAATGATCCCAGGAATACAGAACGGGTTTGTGCTTATGCCAGTGGGAAATTCTCGGTAATAAAATCGACAATAGACGCTGAAATCTATGCATGTATGGAGACGATGAAAGCCCTCAAGATTCACTATCTTGATCAACAAGAAATAACCCTTAGAACAGACTGTCAAGCTATCATCAGCTTCTACAACAAATCAGCGCAGAACAAACCGTCCAGAGTCAGATGGATTAACTTTGTTGATTTTATAACTGTTACAGGAGTACAAGTCAATTTTGAGCACATTGATGGCAAACTAAACGTACTCGCTGATGCACTTTCAAGATTAACTGCTAATATGGTTTATACCAGAAGCAGTGAAATAACTGACGCATGTCTGAAAAATCTTGAAGAAGTAATTGGGGAAGTAACCCAGGCACCAAACAAGGAAGTTTTCATAAACTTGTGCCAACTAATAGAAAAGATTTCTTTTCTATTAGAAAGAAATTGAATGTTTTGATTGCGGAAGTGGTGGACCGCAGAAACAAACCATCACATTTATCTAATAAGTGTGTTATCTTATTTTTTAGTTTTTACAGGAAAATGGAAGGACTCAGGAGAATCATAATAAGTGAACCACGAAGGGTCAGGGAAGCATTTAACAAAGCAGAAGCTTGGGAAGCACTGTGTGGGCAAAATGCTCCATTAGCCCGATACTCGCATACAACAGAAGACACCTTTGTATGTTACCCAAGAAGCATTGAAGAAGAAAACGCTATGACTAGCAGATTATCCGATCTGTACAAAGAACAAGCCTGTAAAACTTGCATACAAGTAGAAATACTTATTGCCATGAAGTATCTCCAGAAAACAAGGCTTGAGTCAATAGCAACAAAAGACAATTGGGCGAGTGACATGTTAGGAAGGGTGGATGCTAGCATACAGGCACTCATCCAATGCCACGACACACTGATAGAGAGCTACAGAGAAACCCACTTCTAAAAGTTGCTTTATTAAAGTTCCTCTTTTTCTTTTGAGATGACTCCTTAGTGTGCTGGAGCATCTACTTTATTCTGAGTGGTTTTGCTTTTTCTTTATTTTAAGATGTCGTCTTGTGTGCCGACGCATCTTTTTATTTTGAGTGGAAGACAAGAGTTAGTTGATACCTCTTTATTTGCATGACGATGGGGCCCAATGCGCACCCGGTGCAATAATAGAGATCCTATCTCAAGTCTATATATTGTAACATCTTATGAAGTTGCAAGGACATCAGAAATCATCTGAGAGCTTACTTCTTCCAGTTAAATAAAATCAAGTTTCTAGCTTCTAAATTTCCCCAAGTCTCAAGTTTCCAGTACACAATTTGTCCGAGAGCTTGAGCCGATCAGACTACCGTGCGATCTCTGTTTGGTATCAGAGCTACGTTTATTACTCTTGACTTCTGGTTTGTAATGGCTTTCTAAATTCTTTCATAATTTCTAGGAAAACAGGGAGGGAACGGTCATAAAGGAATGACGAAAGGGGTAAGTGAAACTTGAAAAGCTTGAAGTTTGAGAGATGTGTACTTAGTATAGGCGATAAAGGGGGAAAAGTACCCAGAGGGGGAATAGTACCATTACGTTCGTAATATTAAGAAGGCACTCAAATGAATGGCTAGAAAGTTTTAAATCAAACGGTTAAGAAGAGTCTAATGCCAAAAGAGCCTTGGCACTATAGTGCACGATAGCCTATCCCTATATATATATATATATATATATATATATATATATATTGTAATTTCATCTACATAAAGATAATTTTCTCACTACCACGAAAAAACATATCTACTAACGGTTTAAAATCGCCTTCATCAACGATTGCAACCGTTGTTGTCTAGGGGGTTGTTAAAAAGTATAAAAGATCGTTGACAAATTTGTTTTTTCGAAGAGATTATAGTATTTTAATATTAGAATAAGGCAACGGTTGTTTCGTAAATAATTGTCATCGTCGGGCACGTAAGATAATGATTGTTTAGTAAATAACTGTTGTCATAGACCTATATTTTTTTTTCTAAAATATTTTATAATGGCTAACTTTAGATTTTGCTAGTCAACAAATATACCATTTAAACTGTCACAGACATTTCAAATTACTGATACAACTGACACATATATATTTCTATAACATGTCACGTTACAAACATTGCATCAAAATAAAGAAGAAAAAAGAAACAAAATACAAATAAAATACCTAACTAGAAAAATATAAAAATATAGCTAAAAAGACGTAGTTTCTATCTTAGAACAGTAAATAATACAAATGCGGGATTCATGTTCGATTATTTACCAAGAAATTGCATCAAATAAAAATAAATGAGTTGACCTAGTCATAGAATTGCGGGTCTTGAATTTGTGAAGCTTTTCAGACAAATTGTGCATTCTTGTCCAAAGTTGGGTTCATTTGAACTCATTTTCTGATCACAAGTGATCCATATGGTTTCTACGTACTAGGAACCCTGCCATGCAATATCTCTCGCAACGAACCCCTACACAGTCACAAAAATACTAACTCTAAGACAAATTACAACCAGTTAGTACATTCATAGTAAATGTAAAACAAAAGGTAGATTAAATAACCTCTTCTGTTAGGATGAAAACCCCCATCTCTCTTTAAGGTGAAACATGGAGTTTCACCAAGTGTCGTGATAGTGGTGAAATCAAATCAATATTTCTATCGGTGGATTTTTCACCATATTAGTCGTGCTTCACCTACAAAAGTGTTATAATAATTTAACTATTTTTATCAAACCCCTATTCTCTAAGCAATAATTTCTTATCAAACCTAAATTCTAAGAATCAATTTCTTATCAAACATAAATCCTAAACTCTAAGAACCAATTTCTTATCAAGCCTAAACCCTAAGCATAAATTTTTATCAAAGCTAAACCCTAAGGATCGATTTCTATCAAACCTAAAATCTAAATCCTAAGAATTGCACTATTTCTTATCAAATTCTAAACTCTAAGCATCAAGATCTTATCAAATCCTAAACCCTAAATCCTAATAATTAAACTATTTTGTAACTATTTCTTATGAAATCCTAAAGCTTAAGCATCAAGTTCTTATCAAATTCTAAACCCTAAATCCTTTTGCATAATAAACAAAATGTTATCCAGTCCTTGCAAAAAGTATTTTTTCTAACTATTTCTAAGAAATACCAAAATAACGAAATAAAAAAATTACCTTAAAGAAGAGGATGCAGAAGGCATAGCGAGAGGAGAAAAACACGATAAGGCTCATCGGAGAGAGGAGAAAAATACGAGATGAGTGGTGGGCATGGACGATCTGACGGAGTTGATCATTCCAATTCCCAAGGCGTCGGCAAAAGGAAGAAGCAAGAAGTGAGTGATAACCTTCACACTTCTAGCAGATCAAATCAACTAGAGGTGTTTAGGCGACCAGGTGGGAAAGAGAGGGATCAGATCTAGCAGAGAAATTTGAGAAGTTGTGGAGGCGGCCAGGGGGAGAGACAGAGAGAAAGAGTTGTAAAATGCTTATTTAAGCTAGGGTTGGAGATAAGACAACGATTATTTAAAATATGTTGCTATAGAGGTAGATACGACAACAGTTATTTTAAGAAATCGTTGTATTATAATTTTTGAAAAAAAAATTATTTCAAAAAGATACAACAACATTTGTTCATTAATAATCGTTGTTGAAGCTATTCTTATAGCAACAGATATTTTAAATAATCGTTGTCTTAACATCAAATATTTTTTGCACTTTTGTCAACCTTGTTTAACAATTTCTTTTGTAACTGTTGTTTTATGGAGGTTGTTAAATCTCCTTTCTGTTGTAGTGTCTTTTACTTCGCTGATGACGTGACCATTTCTTATATACATTTTATTAGAAAAAAATTAGAATCAAATGTTCTTATATACCAGTATCATGTTATGTATCTTCAGTTCAATTCTAATATGTCATGTAAGTGACACAATGAATAAATAACAGTTTGTTAGTTCAAAAAATTTATTGTGGGCATGCTCAAATTAGTGCATTATTGTTTTCATTTGCTTTTTGATAGAGTTAAAGAGTCTTGATTTAATTGGCTTTATTAGGAAAGGATGCATTTTATAACCTTTATCACTGTATGGCTTTTATGCGTGACAAAGTGAGTTTTGTTAATTGGAAACTTAGCTGATGGGGAGTTAGATATTTTATGAATTAATCTTCCGCCATTATTTTTTTTTATGCGTCATTAAAACTTAGATACTCCATATCGACAGATTGCATCAAGATTGGAGCCCAGAAGATGAACGCTTAAGATTTTATTCGACCATTACAGAATAAGCTGAGTTGTCATTAAAACAAAGAAGAGTGTAAGAGAGTAGATTTTGCCGAGTGTTTTGAGAGCGTCTCTTATTATTATTGTTAGCAAATCAATCAAGTTTAGTGAATCGAGTTAGCACGGTTTCATTCAATTCTTCTTCATTCGTTTGAATTAGCAAATCAATTTAGTTAACTCAATTGATCAGGAAGAACCTGACACCATCGTTGCATTCGATTTCCATGCTGCTCCAGTGCTTCGGCGCTCCGCTGCTCCGACTCAACGTTGACATACCCGGATACCTCTGCTCCAATTCGTCGATGCGCCTCTATTCCTACTAGTTATTAAAAAAAATTAGGAGACCCACATCAAAATCCTGAATACGTCACTGCTCTCCGTACTCCAAATTTATTCCCAAATTCTTCCACCTATAGTCTAACTTACAAAAATTGTCCAGACTTGCGATTTGTTTTTTAAACAGAGGGACCGACTCAGACACTCAGTCCTCAGAGGCCGACCTCCATCTCTTTGCATAGTTTACAACAGAAGAAAGGATAAATATTGCATCCATTTATTTGCGTCTGTTGCATCTATCTTGAACGTGTTTATGCGATCATAAAAAATATTTATATTAGATGATAAGGCATTTATACCAAGTATTATTAGATTTTAAAAAATAATAATAATTGTATTTTTACTTCTTCACCAAAGTTTTAACTTGAATTTGTTTTTTATCATTAAGACAAAAATATTACGTTAAACACTCTGTACGAGGTTTAAACATTTTTTAGATTGTGAGACATGCATCTTGAAGATAATACAGACGGTTCAGATCGCGTTCAGTGTGGTACTGCACACCACTAGATCTGGTTTCTTTTTCACGTTGATTGTATTAATTTCATGTGACTGTATCGGATATTTCGAGTAAATTTTGATTATTTCACGTGAAGGTTTGTAATGAGTGATACATTTTAAACCCCAGTACCCATCAAGCTATTGCTGAATTTTTTTTGTAATTATGAAATGGTACTGATATAGTTAAGGAGTCGAGTTTTTCGATTAAATGATCAGAATGGTAAATTTTCTACCGTGCGGCAGTTTTTTTTGTCGCACGGTAGATTTTCTGTAGTGCCATAATTTTTTTTGAAAATTCATGCATGTCAAAGTTTTTACCGTGTGGGAGAAAACAAATTGTTCTCAAAATTATTTACAACTCTGATCATATATAGAAAATTATTTACAATAATGACCATAACTAACAAAAGTTTCTAAACATTTGATTATGATTTTGACCAAAACTTCTTTAAATTACACCTACTGAGATTGATAATACTAAAATAGAAATGAATACATACTGCAGCTGATACGGATTGAAAATAAAAAGACAAAACTATAATTAAATAGTCATAATTGTTTGCTTCTATATGATCAAAATTGTAATTATTTTTTATGCATATCTAACATAGTAAATAAATATTCAAAACCAAACAAACAAACAAAGTGCGCACGGTGAAAAATCTATCATGCGATAAAAGAAAAAGTTATCGCACTGTAGAAAATCTACTGTTCTAGTCATTTAATCGAAAAACTCTAACTCCTTACCTTACCATTTCATAATTACAAAAAAAAAAAAAAAAAACTGAAGCTATTGCATGTTGTCCTTAATACTATTCAAGGTCGACTTTATCTTGCTTTCTCGCTTCTTTCACGCTTCATTGCGTAAACGAACTTTGCTTGAAGAATTGCTACGCATCTCCCGCCCGAAGCAATGCTAGACTAAATCAGATATTCGACAAATTTTTAATATTGTATTATTTTAAGGATTAATTAGTTAAAGTAGAGACACTTCACTTATGAGTTGGGATGAAAAAAAAGGAAATAAATGAGAATATAGTCAAGCCTACTGCCTTCCAAATTAGAGGAAGCAAATATCATAAAAAAATATTCGCACACTGATGTTTTTTCTAGGGTTTAAAAATAATCCGGGCGGGTCTACCCGCTCGTGCCCGATCCGTGGATCTCGGATCCAGCACGGATCTAGCACGGGTCGGGTTGGGCCCAAACCCTCCCAAACTCGTGTATATCCGTGTCCGACCCATCCCTAGATCCGCCCGTGCCCGACCCGTGGATCTGACCCGTAGAACCGTGCAAAAATTCAAAAAAATCAGAAAAATTCGGAAATATATATATATTAAAATAATGTGCAGTTTTAAATTCAAAAATTCAAAAATTCAAAATAATTCGAAAGTTCAAAAAATTCAAAAAAAATCGAAAAGTTGGACGGATCTAGGGATTTAATAACGGGGCGGGTCGGGTACCTGTGGATCCGACCCGTCCGGATCCACGGATCCACGGGTATGGCGGGGCGGGTATGCACGAGTCCGAACCCAAAACCCCCAACCCGACCCGTGATAAACCCGGGCGGGTCGGGCATGGGTCGGGTCGGGTCGGATCCGTCCGACTTTTCGAATTTTTTTGAATTTTTTGAATTTTTCGAATTTTTTTGAATTTTTTTCGAATTTTTTAATTTAAAACTGCACATTATTTTAATATATATATTTTTTCTAATTTTTCTGAATTTTTTTATTTTTTTTGAATTTTTTTTATTTTTTTTGTATTTTTTTGAATTTTGCACGGATCCACGGGTCCACGGGTCGGGCACGGGCGGGTCTTGGAACGGGTCTAGACGGGCACGGGTTTAGACGGGTTTGGAGGATTTGGGGCCAACCCGACCCGTGCTAGATCCATGGATCCGGGATCCACGAGTCGGGTCGGATCCGGGCACGGGCACGGGTCGGGCACGGATCAGGCACGGGCACGGGCGAGTAGACCCGCCCGGGTTTTTTTTAATCTCTAGACGGATCCGACCCGACCCGCCCAGATTTATAACGGATCGGATTGGAAATTTTGAATTCGGACTCGTGCTTACCTGCCCCGCCGTACCCGTGAATCCGTGGATCCGGACGGGTCGAATCCACGAGTACCTGACCCGCCCCGTTATTAAAACCCTAATTTTTTCCCCTACATTCATCTCCGCTTAAATACTGGATTAAACACTATCAATTACAAAATCATTGAAAGTAGTTAAACAATACAACACAAGTACCCTATAGAAAACTTAATGTAAAATACATGGATTGTTCACACTAAAGACTACCAAGGAAACAAAAAGAATCATCAATGTGCCACTTGCATGCGCATAACACACGTCTCTGTTGCGCACCTGGAGGAGAGAGACATATAGGCCGATCAAAGGAGGAGAAAACACGCTTTCTATCCAACCTTATAAATACACAATTAGAGCAAAATTATTTGCACACAACAAGGTCTCACAAGTCATAACTACACTTCAAGAGATTGCCTTTGCTTAACGTGAAAACAAGAAAGCCACATTTCACATTTCCCTTGTCACAACATCAACATGCTCTCCTCCTCTCATTGCCTTTCTTCCCTTCCATTAAAAACCCAATTTGAATCGAGAATTCCTCGCGCATTTCCTCATCGATTAGCAAAGCGGTCACCATCGGTCGTCATGGTTGGTAGTAGAGGAACTGACGGATGGGACCTAGAGTCAGACAGAGTCGATGAAGACATGATCACGCTGAGACAAAGGATTCAAGAGATAAGAATCACTGAAGACAGCATTTCGGAGACATCTGATTGGATGAAATGGGAAAAGGAGTACTATCTGACGGCATATTCATCAGACGTGTATGCGTTGGTCGGTTTATTGCAAAGGTATTTGATGAATACTAAACCAAGTTTAGCAATTGGTACCGTGTTGCTAGTTTTATTGAGTGTTCCAACCTCAATAGGATTCTTGTTGCATCGCCTTATTGTCGTTTCCGGATTGTTGCTGTCAGCATTGCACATTAGATTATTACATTAATTTATTGAAGATTTAAAATGATGTTCATTACTGAGAAAGGAGGAAAATATATGAACGAGAAAAGAAGAAGGGAAGTGCATTTGTGATGAAGTGCGTTGATGACCGCTGAGCATATTCTAATTCGGAAGACATCATGGTCTAAAAGCTACTAGAACATGAAGGATATTTCAGGAAGGTCTATTTCTGGTTTTTTTTGTTTTTAGGGTAGCTACTTTTGTATAGGCTCAGGATATAAATATTAGGCACTTCTAAGCTTTGATGGCAGCAGAAAGAAGTAGGAATTAGTGCTAAAAGCTTAGGTGTGAGTTGTGTTACAACAAATAACAGATTCTATCTAATTCCTGTAACTTGAGTGTTTGGTGATAAAGGTTTTATTTCCTGAAAGTTTGATGTGTTTGTTTATTGTTATATTGTCTTTTACCGTCACCTATCACCGCTGACCTGGAAGAAAAATAAGATTAGTACAAAAGAACTCAAGATATCAGAGAAATTCAGATATGCATGTATTAGCCGTAAGCAAAGGGTTAGGTGTTTTGTAGGCTAAGTCAAATCATTCATGTTTGAGGACTACCGTTACATAGAAATAAGACCAGTTGGTTAAGACCAGTTGGTAGAGGTTTTGTGGATCATGATAATATCTTAAGTTCCAAATGTAAGAAAAGCTTTCCGGTGCTATTACTTTGTACTTTAAATAGTATTCTTGTAAATATCTCGAAGAGTTGTCTTTTCTTTAAACCACAATTGAATAGTTTTCTTAGTTTTTTTCCTGGAAAAAGGCTATGTTAGCCCGTTACAATTAAGTCAGAAATGCAGAAAGATGTATACAAATTATAGAAAGATGAACTCAACACCTTCCCACACTGTAAGAAAGACCATCACTAACTAAAGCGACCCTTTTGTTCTATAAAACCTGAGGTGCATCACTAAAGCTATTCACATTCCTAAAGCTATCCTATTTTATATAAATTCCAGCAGGTAATTTTACCACTGGACTGACACATTGCTAAGGTATAGCATATCCGTGACAAGAGGTAATTTTGCCTGGAGTTGTCCTTTTATAAAATCCCGTATCAATGTTCTTTTTTTCCAATCAATTCACCATTCTAACCTAATTTGATAAAGATGTTTCAAATCAAGAGAAAGCAGGCAGTTATTCATTGTCTAGATAAGAGTTGATTCAAAACTTGCAACCAGACAAAATTAGAAGAAACACGACTTTCCTTGGCTTCAATATTTCCTTCACATACGTAATGGAGGGGAAGCTACACCAAAAATTACATCTCCAATTGGAATCCAGTAACTGGAGAGTGGAGACTCAAATCTTACAAATGGGTATTAGATCTAATGGCATTGCCTAACTGCAATTACAATTCAATACCAACTTGAATGCAAACTAGCGCTTTGGCTTTTGAAATTTAAAAATATTTTCCTTGTAAAATTTTAGCTCCTTGATGCTCTCTTTAATATCATCCATAGCTCTATGCCTTTTCTCCTTTGATGGTGCCATCTTTTTTTCTAAATACAGTAAGTTTATACATAAATAGAAGTTAGCAACAAAAATCTTGTTCATTTCACTAAATTATTGGAGTAATAATAAGAAGAGGAGGGGTTCAAATGCCTCCATTTTCTTGTGCCTTCAAATCTTGATCATTCATTCAGAAACAAAAAGTGGAGTCGAGAATAATGTGAAAGTGATGAGTGGTTAGAGGCATGATGGAGACACAAAAAAGTAAATTATCTTCAATACTTTTCATTTAGAAATTAAAGTAGTAGTCGCAATAACAATTTTCACGAAAATAATTAGGGGCCAATTGTCATTGGCTGATCCACTAAGATCAGCTGCCTGGTACAGTACTAGAAAACAGATTGATTTACCTTTAGGAAACCATCGGATGCACAGAGCCATGATGCTACTCACATCAACAAGTACATGTGGAAAGATAAGGGCCAAGCTTGGCATATACTTCTGTTAGAACAATGGAAATTCAAAATCAAGTCATGAATAGCCACAATGAGATAACATGAGAACAGAAGGGAACTTTTGTAAAAACCAACCTTTAGGAACAAAAAATCAACATAAATTGAGTTCCCTGCCAACTGTGGTGTTTGTGAACCAACGTGCTTCTTCACGAAACCTATTACCTGTAATGGATTATTATCATAGGCATGAATGTAAATTTTCCAATTCAGACTGTAGCTTATTTTATCTTTACAAGAATAACAAATTTCATGGTTCATACAATGCAAAATAGTAGTAATAGCATAGACAACTACTTGGCTCCACAATAAGATGTAATTTTACGAATTATTCAAAACACTTGACTTGGATTTTGAATATTTTTCTCCACATGTTTATCACTTTTATGAGTTTAACAAGTTGATTCCACAAAATACCAAACAAAATGTTATTTTCTACATTTCCTTGGGTACCAACAAAAAGTAAGCCAGAGTAAATTGCCGTGTGTTCCTCTCTCCCCTCTGTACCAATTAAGTTGCACTGGTTAAAGTCATTCCTCTCTGCTGGCAGAGTATCATTGATTTTAGGGAAAAAAAAAATCGTAGTTTTGAACTTCTAAAATTTTTAAGACAAGTATTTTCTGAGCCAATATTATTGACTGTGCTGATGAAGTTAAATCGAGTATAAAGGTCAAATTATAAGGAGCCCCTTAACATGTGGATAAAGTATCCAGAACCAGGGAATTTTACGCTAATTATGCAAATCACCTGCTTTTCTGCCTCACGCTCTGAAACAGTGCTTCTTAATACCCTCTCTGTCAAACCTAAATAAAGAGAAAAATCACTAAACTTATGGTGATACTCCATTGTAATCTCAATTGTTAATGAAAAAGATAATGTAAAATGTAAATACAACAACAACAACAACAACAACAAAGCCTTTATTCCCAAATAAAATATAAATGTTATTAAAAAACAAAAAAAATAAAAAGATAATGCAAATATTAATCTTACCACTAGAAGCATGATGACTGGTGCACCAGTCTCCCATATTATCCAAACAGTCTTTTGGCTGACTAATAACCAAATCTGGACCCTTCATATTTAGAACAGATTTGACATAATATGCAAATAAAATAAGAAAATAATACAATGTTTCACAAGAATAATGTAAAATATTTATCACTCACTTCAATAGTTTTTGTAAGTTTGCCATCTGTTATTACACAAGCAATCTCTAAGATCCTATCTTTTGTAACATCCAATCCTACATATTATGTACACATGAACGTTAACAAACAACTGCCAAAACTTCCAAAAAACTTAAGCTCACCAGTATTATTATACATTAAGTTCTCTTAAAGTTATTTTGAAAATTTTAAGAACCAATTGCAGCTGCTGTTCAAATATTGTACTGAAATAGTCATTTTATCAACATCCTCATAACATTCTTTTTTTAGTTCTATCTCTGGGTACACATCAAATTCATCAAACTAACTAATTTCATTGTTAAAAAAGGCTATAATTAGATAAAATAAGCTAACTGCTAACCTGTCATTTCCAAGTCAATCCACACAAGTGGCATCTTTAACTCATCTGACAAAGTAGCCTCTCCATTAGCACGTTTCTTGTCTTTAAATGATTCATTTCGTTTTTCTTTATCTGCAGAAGAAAACCAGCTTAACCTATTATGTACAAGACTTCTATATTTTGTTTCATTTGCAAACAAAACTCAAAAAACTTACAATATTTATTTTAAAGCCCATATTGTTCTGGTTAATGATCCCCGACCATTAACCACAAGACAAGAAAAATATAACAAAGTTGTCCATGATCTTGTTTCTGTTTTATCTGAAATGGTTTTTAAATACATGCTAATGCATATATATTTGAAGAACGAGTTCTGGATGTTTTTTTTTTACACTCTGTACTGTAGTATGTAGGATGCCACAGTTCTAAACCCAATGCATGCCACTGGTATGATTTGTGGACTGATGCTCATCTCATGCTCTATATAAAAAAAAATGATTTAAAACATGTGTCCAATTTTTAATTCTCAGTGTCACTTACTGTTATATCCAATTATCTCATCGATTGGGTATGGACTTATAGTTCAGTGTGGATCCGAACAATGTAATACCATAACTTCTAAGATCAAAGGTGGCACTTTCTGAAATCTAAACAAAAAAATCCAAGGAGCCCCGCCCCCCTCACTAGGCAATATTCAATCCTTAATGAACAGCAAATTAAAGTACAAACCTGGTTGAGGGGAGACACTGGTTTCACTAGAAGATGCAATTTCACTTAATATCTCAGCATCACCAGTGGAATCGAGGCCAAGAACTGAGAATATGTTTGAAACTCTATCCATTTCCTCCCAGATTACCTTCAAATAAAAACAATTGAAAACAAAATAAGAGAAAGCAAAGGGCAATAGATACAGCACAATTAAAGCACTAGGGCAATAAAGCAGCGATCTAGGTTGTCAACAAGCAAATGTGCCAACAAAGGGGAAGAAGGATTTGGTACAGCAGAGGAAACGAGTAGGAAAGTTGAGAGGGGATCTGGGGATGGATACCTCCTCTTTAGGTCGCCGATCTCTTGTGATGTTTCTCTCTTTGCTCGGACCGCGTCGTAGAGAAACAGGGGGCCGCCGGAGAGAGCGAGACCGGTAGCGAGAGATGGATAGAGAGAGCGCGGCTGTGTGGGTTCGCCTTCGCCTCACAGCGGTAGAGCGGGAGAGAGAGGCAAGGTGGAAATAGGTCTGGACCCGTAATTTTTTTAAACAATTAAAATAACAGCCGAAATTAAAAAAGTGAGATAATGACAGAGGAAATTATATGTTTGAGATGTACAGATGATGTCTGCGTAGCATCTTCTGGAACGCATATAGTGACCGTGTTTCATCTTTTTCTCTCTCCAAATTTGGTACGCAGGCAGGAGCTGCGTTCCACAGCTGTTACGCACACAAGAGATGCGTACCGAAGCCAATTCGTATTATTTTTTGTTCGAATAATCCTAAAAACATTTACGCAACAAGAAACTGCGTATATTTCTATCTATCTTATTGTGCACACAGAAGTTTTTGTTTTTTTAATCAAACGGGCGGGATTTCAATTATTGATGCTGTGATACGTAGATAACAGCTGCGTTTCACTGTCTATATATACCTTTCCTCCCAGATCAAAAATTCATTCTACAAACTCACATCTTCTTCCTTTTGTTTATACGGTGACGTTTCTTCACAATAAGGTATGTAATATAAAAATCGTATTTCAATTAGATTTGTTAGTAACATTTGTTAATTATTTTTAGTAAACTTCAATTTACTCAATTACATTTGTAGTGAAATGGCAAAATTTCCTATTGTGATATTTCATGGAGGCGAAATAATAAAATCTCAAATTGGAGCAGATTACACGATACCATCAAAATTACTATTGGAAGGTAACGAATCTACTACTTACGAAGGTCTTAAAAGCACCCTATGTGAGTGTTTAGGGTTCGTAGAATCTCAGTACTCGGTTGAAATTCATTGTCGTATGAACATTGGACAAGGAGGTTATTTTTATTTCAATTTGATGCCAATCCATAATAACAGTTCTTGGAAAGTAGCATCTGAAATGTGTGTGAGCAGAATGGGCGTTATTGAATTGTTTGTGAAAATGGTACCAATACCAGACACCTGTAATTTAACTGGTAGCCAACCCCGTAGCAGTAGTGCATCTCGTTTGAATTCCAGTGTCCCGAATACCAGTGACCAATCTCGTAGCACTGGTTTAGTTGATGGTGATAATGATCTAGACCTCGAGGATCTTGGTCTTGGTAATGATGATGAGGATGACGATGAGGACGAGGACGAGAATTATATTGAAGAACGGGGTGACAGTGAGGGTTCCTCGTAAGAGGATATAGATGGAGTTTGGAATAATGATGATGAGGATGAAGAGATTGTAGATGTAGCAGTTAGACGCAGAGAGCATTACAATCCATTTATTGGTTTGGGAGAAGTACATCCAACAAGAAGCATGAATGACACCTCAGGCTTTCGTCCAGCAGACTACTCCTTATACGAGGCTCTTCCATGTGCTGATGGTCAGATAGCAGAGAAAATGAGCTTCACTTCAAAGGATCACTTTATTTTTGCTCTTCAGAAGTGGCACATCGAAAAGAATCGGGTGTTCGTGGTGGTGGATAGTAGTACCTCCAAATACAGATTAAAGTGTAAGGATCCAGACTGTGATTGGCGGTTGTATGCCAAAGCAATTGGCACTCCGTGGGCTATAGTAAAATGCCCGAACCTACATACATGTAGGGCAATATCAGCCAGGATTGACCATCCACAGCTAACTGCAAAGCTGATCGCGGATATTATTCACGAAGACGTGGAGAAAGATAACGCAATGTCCATTAAACAAGTCAGGGCATTAATCAGAAAGATTTTTCCGGGTGTGCATCCAAAATATAACAAATTATGGCGTGGAAAAGAAATTGCTATTGGGTACGTTTATGGTAGCTAGTCAGGTTCTTACGCACTACTACCACGTCTTCTGAATGTTATTGTTTCATCAAACCCAGGAAGCAGAGCTAGAATTGCAACTGATCCAACAATTAGACCCGGTGATCGTCTATTTAAGCGTGCAGCATGGGCATTCGCTCATTTGAGACCAGTTATCAGCATAGATGCATCACACCTTCGGGGGAGGTACATGGGAAGATTTCTTGTTGCTGTTGGATATGATGCTGAGAATCAGCTAATGCCTCTTGCATTTGGAATTGTTGAGAAAGAAGATTTGGAGAATTGGGGATGGTTTATGAGATGGTTGAGATTTGAAGTGATTGGTGATATGAAAAAAATCTGTGTTGTGTCTGATCGACACCTGGCAATTCGAGTTGTTTTTCGCAGTCCCTTGTATGGTTGGAATGTGGCAAATGGTGAAGCAGTTCACCGATATTGTGCGCAACACATCGCAGAAAATATGTTGAAAAAATGTCATAATGTCATGACTGCGTCAAAGTTCAAGAAATGTTGCAGGAAGAATGCAAAATGGAATTTCGATAAGTACTTGAAGCAGGTTGAGAACTGGGATAAGCCAAGTAGAGACTTCTTGGACACTGTTGGGAGGAATGACGAATCAGAGGAGTCCATTGAAACTGTAACGCATCCGGAAACATGGTCCATCCATTATGATAAGGGAGACAGATGGGGCATAATGACCAGTAATGGTTCTGAATCACTACACAATGTTTTCAGAGAGGCTCGACAGAGACCGATTTGTGCACTTGTGATTGCAACATACTACAAACTTCTAGATTGGTTCAACACCAGAAGGGTGTTGGCAAGAAATCTAGCAAATAGGAATCAAATGTTCTCTAATAGAGTCTCCAATATTCTTGAAAAAATGGCAGAAAAGGCCCAGCGCCTTGAAGTGGTAGTAGTAGATATAGTGGCAGGCATATATCAGGTAATCGCGAAAGGTGAACGTGTCACCAGAACAGGGCGAACTGATAGAATTTATGGTGTTACAGTTAATCAGGGTGCACCGCCGACATGCAAGTGTCGCAAGCCACAAAATACACGTATTGCATGTTCCCACGTGTTAGCAGTGTGTGCTTTTCGTAATTATGAACCGAATGAGTTTACTAATGACGTGTACGCTGTGGCTAGTCTCGTGGCTACGTGGGATGGTCATTTTGAGATCTTTGGTGGAGAAGAAGATTGGCCACTTTACGAAGGTGACAGAGTAATACCAGACAAAAAACTTGTCAAAAAAGGAAGGAGAAAGACCAAGAGATTTAACATGACGATGGATATACTCGAAGGGAGGCTTGGTGCGAGTCATTGTGAAACTTGCGGTACGATCCAACATACCACCGCTCAGCATCCTCCAGCAAGTCAGCAAGTAGGTATGTGGCCTTTGTCTTTCACAATTTCCTGACATTTACAATGAGAACAATATTTGCTAATTATTACATGTTTTCTTTCTTTTTGTAAGGAACTTGTCAAACTGGTGCTTCCACTAGCCGCCCACGAGGATGGCTTCAAAGGATTCGTCGCCGGACTTAGTTATGTTGTTTATGATTTATAAGATAAATATTTACGTTCTAGAATAATGTAATTGATTTATGTTATTTGTATGTTTATGTTTTATTGTGCTAGAATAATATTTATGTTTTCTTAGTTGTGCTAGAACAATGTCTATGTTTATTTATGATTTATTATCACTAATAACAAGTACATAAATATCCAAATAACTAGTACAGAAATATCCAAATAACTAGTACAGAAATAATAGAACACAAAGCTATTTCCGACCATTTCCTGTGTGGCTAGTGGATGTGCCAGATGTCATTTTTGTCAAATATTCTGCAACAAAACAAGTAATTTAAAGCAAATGAAACTGTAATATGTAATCGAAGGCAATGTTTGTCATCACCAAATGAAAGACACTAGAGCATATACCTTTAACTGGAATCAAATCATCATCCTGATAGGTAATCGGGGCAATGGTCTTCACAATCAATTCAACATTTTCCATTTTTTTCAAAGCCAAACGCACCACCACTTTCCAAGAGGTTTAATCACCAACTCCCATCAAATTGAAATAATAAATTTCCCCTTTACCGATGTTCACACGACACTGGATTTCAATCGAGTTTCCAGCTAAATTAGGATCAAGATACAGTAATGTAGTTATTTTCCCTTTAATTTCTGCGAAAGTAGTAGATTCGATACCCCGGAACTGCCACTTTGCAAAACTCGAGTACTCCACACCAATTTCCGGAGAGTATATTGTTTCACCTCCATGAAAGACCTTTATAAGAAATATGGACATTTCACTACCAACAAAATGATGTTCCGAGAATGTGCATTTCACTACCTTTATATAGACATATACATACCACCAATAATTGCGTCCATATGTGATACGCAGCCACAATCCGCGTTTCATACCACCAATAATTGCGTCCATTTAAAAATAACCATAAATTGTCCAAGTCCAAAAAAATCACCATAAAACATAAACAGTCTACAAGTACGAAAACATAACCATAGAACACAAAAATAGTCTATAAGTCCACAAAAATCACCATAAAACACAAAGAGTCTACAAGTCCATAAACACCACAACAAAAAACTACAAGTCCGGACTCATGTGGTGCTGCTTGATCCCGAGGAAGGTGATGACGCCGGCGAAGACGATGTATAAGGCTTCTTCTTCTTCTTCACCCTCTTTCCTCTCCCCCTAGATGACTAAGGTGCTGCTGCAGGAGTCACATCTACCCTCCCACCACCTTCGTGCACAGTAGTAGCACTCTAATGAGTTAATACATAAATTCGTTAAAAATAAGATTTTTCGTGAAATTATAATAGTACCTCAGTAGCATGCAGAGGTGTGAAAGGAATCTGTGCAGATACACTGGGTTGCACGGGCGTGCCAGTAAGTGCCTAATGAACCGTCAATAATCATATAGTAAACAATAACAAGCTGAAAAAAATAGAACACGAGGAACATAAAAATACATCGAAAAAATGTACCGTCCAAAGTGAAGCTGTGTGTGGGATGTGTGGGCTGAGACAGACCCATTCGATAATCGGGATACTGCCCAAATCTGCTATAGCCATAGCCACCCGCGGGCTGAGATGACCCCGCTGCCCCCGCATCACCCGCAGCACCCGCAGCACCCGTGCCAAACTGCCCAAATCCGCCATAGCCATAATCACCCGCGGGCTGAGATGACCCTGCCGCACCCGTACCGAACTGCCCAAATCCGCCAAAAACATAATCACACGAGGGCTGAGATGACCCCGCCGCCCCCGTGGCAAACTGCCCAAATCCGCCAAAACCATAATCACCCGCGAGCTGAGAAGGGCCCGTGTACTGCACAGATGGCTGGGATGGACCGAGCCCAAACTGTGTGAAAGAGGCCTGTGGGCCATAAACATCGTACTCCTGCTCAACATAAACTTCAGTCAAGTATTGGACACATGCCATACTTAAATTTTTTAAATAAAGATAGGATTCACATACCGGCATAGACTGTCTAGGAGCATCAGTCGACGTTTCTGCCTCTTCGTTGGTGTCAAGTTGCTCCACGTCCTCCGGAAGGCCGGCATCTATAAGCGCCCGCTCAAACTCATGGAGGGTGTATGTATCCAATGCATCGTCACGATGGCTACGTAGGAGAGTTTTCGCGAGTCCCTTCGTCCCTCGCTTATAAAGTTCCTTTATCATCCATTTCACCCTCTGGATACTCCGCACCCCCTAGAAATCATTTATGCAAATAATGTATGTTACATTTCAACTTAAATATTCAATCAAATAAAAAACAGTCCAAAAAAGGAAAGAGACAGAAGCATACCACTCGAGAAAGTCTAAAGCCACCTGGAACATAGCCGAGCACCTCTACAGAATCTGTTGGAGGCGGCAGTGGTCTATCTAAGCCGGCCTCTATCTGACCCTGAATATAGACTGTATACATACCGTTCTGTTGAAACCAGCGACGATACTGAAGGTACTCCGCCTCGTTGTATGGTCTGTTCTCGACAAAAACTTCTGGCCTAACCCATAGTTGCACGTAGGCAGCATGCGGCACACTCCAATCACCACCTTTGTTGTTGGTATGTACGATTCTGTCGAGCTTCTTCAACTCGTGCTTATAACTATGAGAAGACATGGGTGGAATGGTCTGATAGAGACCAAACTGGCGCATATCTCTCTCTGGATAGTGCCACGCAACAATCTAGAAGCAAATCATAGGCACTCGGGCCAACCAATAAGGCCGGTCACGATGAACCCGACCTAATAAATCACAACAGCAAAAGTTAGTCCAATTCTTTATTGTTAGAAGTAAGTGATATAAACAAGCCCAAATTTAACTATTATATACCTGGTAGTAATCCAAGAACAGTACGGTAGGGCTGCCAATTCACCTGATCATGCCTTAAAGCTTCAAACTTGGTCCGATAAAAGACCATACTTCCGCGGGCTGGATTGTTCTCTTGTGTCCTGTACTTGTACCACTTTACAGCATACGGTGGCCTCTCCTCCTCGTCAGGTCCTCCAAGCGACTCACGAGTACCCTTAAGGGCGGGTTGAGTGATATTAAATCGAGACCAAGACCAATGTTGCAATAACAATAATGGTCCAGCAATTGTTTTCGTCGTACGAATGCTTGCATTTGTCAAATTTCTGTGTTGACACAAAGCACCAGTATTACCATTTCTCCTTACGGAACCGGAGGGCACTAATTGCACAAGAGCAAGAAATAAAAAAGTCAAAAAGGAACAAGGAAAATAACACAAACCTGTAAAGACAAGCAAGCGCTGCCGCCCCCCAATTAGGAACCCGCTCAGGATGCAGATCCTCCAGAAACCTCAAGTACATGGCCGGAACACTATCTCCTGTACAATCCGGGAACAACACAGACCCAAACAAATCCATGATATATGCTCTTGTGTATCTTGCTACATCGTCATCTGTAGCAAGCACACCTAAAGGCTCTGTGTTCACCCTCAATAAGTGCAACATAATCCGAAATTCAACTTGTATGATTTCATCCCTCTTTCTTTTTGTGTAAATCACCTGATCAGCCTTACCCGGCCCAAGACATCTCTCAATCAAATCATATAAATCGGCGTCACTATCACCGATAACAACATCACCAGAAATGGGCAAACCCCACAGACAACTGACATCCTCAAGTGTCACAGTCGTCTCACCAACTGGCAAATGGAATGTATGTGTCTCGGGTCGCCAACGTTCAACAAGAGCACTAATCAGTCTGGGGTCAGTATTGACATGTTCAATTCTGCCAAACTCGTACAAACCCAAATTTTTCAGGTAGGGGGCACACCGTGGGTCATATTTAATAACGGGCTTATGCACCAGAGTATCCAAATAATTCTCTGCCTGCATTATGCACAAACCAGTGCTTATAACAACCATAACCCTAACCCGTAAATTACTGTCAATGAAACATAGAGAAGTGTGTACTTACATTGTTCTCAAAGTCCCATGCTTTGTGTGCGGAACGCGGAATGCACAGAAGCGAAGAAATAGGTTCGCGTCCTAACTCATTGTACTCGTCACCTTGTGCCATTTTTGTCGTACCTACATTATTTTCCACAATAATATAAGAATTATTATTTTAATATATAGTACGAAAATGCATTTAAAAAATTATCTAAATGCAATAATATACATGCATTAATATTTGCAAATAAACTAATTTACTAATTTAAACATTAATTTACTAATTTATACATTAAAATACTAATTTCTTAAAGTTACAAGTTTTATATTTCAATTTCTACATTAAATTAAATTAAAATTTTAGGACACTACAAATTAAATTAAAATTTTAGGGCACTACAAGTTGCATGCATATAAAATTAACAAACATACATGCACTACAAATATTTAAAATTAACAATACACTAATAATATATACAAAATTTAGAAGAAAAAACACTATAAACACTAGTAATTTGGCAATAAAATTAACAAACATAACTTCTGTTTTTAGAAAAATAAAATATTAATAAAAATACATAAATACTAGTAATATATACAATACAAAAATAAAAATACTATATCTATACACTATTTTTTTCTAAATTTAAAAGAATTGAAAATACCTAGCAGTCGGGAGTGGAACGCAGAGGAGAAGGAAGAAAGGGAAGAGAAGAAGAGAAATGAGGAAGAAAGGGACGGAAGGATATATGAAAGTAAAGTGCTACGCAGGGGAGAGACGCGTATCTCAGGATGATACGCAGGCAGAAGCTGCGTTCCATAGGATTATTTTTTTTTTAAGAATTGTTGTGTTACGCAGATACCTTCTGCGTTCCACTTAATTTTTTAAATCTAAAGAGACTGGAATATGAACGGAAACCAAGGAATCCGTTCAGGAATCTGGACGGATACCGATGTTGTGTATGGAACGCAGCTGCTGCCTGCGTATGGACATTTGTTTAATTTTTTAATCGAAAGGGAATCCGAGGGTCTGTTACGCACCAAGTACTTGCGTATCAGAGTGAGATACGCAGGTAGCATCTGCGTATTGGTTTCGAAGAGAGATAGTGGGATTGGGTCAGAAAAATGGTAATGATACGCACTCCTTAGATGCGTAGATCATGTATGTAGAATTTCATCTGCCATTTTCTCACTTATTTAATTTCGTTTGTTTTTTTTTATTGTTTAAAAAAATTACGGGGTCTGGACAAAAAGTTCACGCTCATAACTCGCTCGCTTTGATTTAATTCCAGCTAATCCGACCGTGTAACTCGTATAATTTATGAGCTGAATTCGAGCTACGGTCGACTCGTTTGTTAACTCGCTCAGATTATTGTATTGTACATATATTTTTTCTTCTAACATGATATGTAATATGTTGATATCTTCATTTTAACTTTTTTTCATAAATTTTTTGTATTATATTGATATAGATTATAGTCGATTTCATTCTTGCATAATTAACTCTAGTCAATGTTTCAATGCATAAACGGTAGAATTTTATAAAATTTTAGCAAATTAAATTGTAAATTCGAGCTAATTAACGAGTTACGAGCTGGCTCGAGTTTTTCATGAGTCGAATACGAGCTAGATTTTCAGCTATTGGTGATTCGAGTAGAGCTGGCTTGTATAATTCACGAGTCGAGTTCGAACTAGCTCCAACTCGCTCGAATAACAACCCTAGTCAGGAGAGACTCGTGGCTCGATGAGAGTAAGGGTGTGCTCCCTTCTAATATATAGATGTCCTGGAGCACACCCAGAACCGTATCCTCTGCATCCATTTTTTATGGGTGCTTTCTGCATCCATTATCTGGATCGTCCGACTAGATCTAGACGGTTGATCGTCAATTATATGATTTAGAAGGGCTTTTATATTATAAAATCAGATCCGTTCAAATCTAATCCAACGATCAAGATTAAATGAGTGTAGAGAGCACCCATTAAAAATGGGTGCAGATGATATCGTTTCGCTCAGCTCGGAGTAAGGAAACATTTTCTTCGGATTGAAATGTAGGAAAATTTATGAAAATGTTACTTCATAACTCAATAACAGATAATTGCTGAAATAACAGATAATCGTCTAAATGTCATTAAATAATATTTTCATCCTCTCTTATGTCTAAGAATCCTAAAAATTCTAAATTGAATGGAAAACAAACTCAAAACAACAAGAGCAAGAGTGTGAGTTACCAAAATATTAGAAATGTACCAAATAATATTTTTAGGTATAGGTTTAGTAATGATAACTATGTCAAAAACGAATCAATTTCTCCAACTTGATCGAATAACATATACTTAGGGAACCAACATGAAAGGTATAGGTTGGAGATACGAAGTGAAAGGTAAGAATCCAAGTCCAAATTAACTTTCAACATGCATAACTCATATCAACCTAAGAATCAAGCTCAAGAGTTGAAAAATGATTACAAGATCTGTTTTGTCAAATCAAGAGTTAATTCCCGACTAGTGCCTTTTTGTAATTATTGTTGCAAGCATGTCATATATCATTTAAATGCAAAATTAGGAAGCAAAGCAACATGAAAAGCGTTGCTTGGGTTCCTAAGCCCAAGGTGTAGATGTAAATTCGAATATCTCCCCCATGAGCCCAAATTTTTCCAAATACTTAGAGGCAGTTTGACACAACATATATGTTAGTGTTTTGGTTGTTATTAATGTATAATCTTATCTTGTAGGTTTGCTTGATGACAATTCAAGAAAATACTTGGATTATTGATAGTAGATGCTTTCATCACATGATTGGGTCTAGTTCTAATTTTATTTCACTAAAACCTCATGATGATGGATCAGCTACTTTTGGTAGCAATCAAATAAAGAGTAAAATTGTAAGCATAGGTGCCGTTGGTAATCAAAATTTAATCATTTCAAATATTTATTTGATAGATGGGTTAACTACAACTTACTAAGCATAAGTCAATTGTGTGATGTCAGTTACTTTGTCAAATTTAATTCAAATGCTTGTTACTTGATGAATTGCAATACCAATGAATTGATTTACCAAGGTAAGAGACAAAATGGTGTCTATTATTTATATCTCAATCATTTTGATCAAGGTGAAATTTGCTTTAGTGCTTCAACTAACCAATCTTGTCTTTGGCATAGAAGATTAGCTCATCTAAGTGTAGATACGATCAAGAATGTAATCAAACTCGAATTGCTAAGAGGATTGCCTTTGAACAAGATTGAGTTAGACAATATTTGTGAAACTTGCGTCAAAGGTAAACAAACAAAACGAAGTTTTAAGCCTAAGGACATGGTATTTACCGATCAACCTTTGGAATTGCTTCACATGAACTTGTTTGGACCAATAAACATGCCAAGTCTTGATAAGAGAAGATATGTATGTGTAATTGTTGATGATTATAGTCGTTTTACTTGGTGTCTGTTTCTAGGTCACAAAAATGAAATCAAAGATTTGTTGAGTTTTGCAACCGAGTTGAAAATGAACAATGTTTGAAAATTAACAAGATTAAAAATGGTCATGGGAGATTTGAAAATGCCTAATTTGATTAATTATGCTCTAGAAGAGGATATAGGCATAAATATTCGGCTACTAAAATGTCTCAATAAAATGGAGTAGTTGAAAGAAAAAATCGAACTTTGTAAGAACCAGCTCATACCATGTTAAATGATTCTTCACTTTCAAAATCTTTGTTGGTCGAGGCGCTTAATACGGCTTGTTATGTAATTAACCTAGTTGGCCTTAGATCAATTCTCATGAAAACTCCTTGTGAGCTATGGATGGGACGCAAACCAAATATATCCTGCTTTAGAGCATTTTGTTTAAAATGTTTTGTACTTGACCAATCACTCAAACAAACAAGTTTGACCCAGAACCAATTGAAGGTGTTTTTGTTGGATATTCAATGACAAGTAAATCCTATAGAGTTTATGTTCGAACTCATAACACTATAGTAGAGTCAATTCATGTGAAATTCAATGAAAATACTAATGTACGGACCGAGAATGGTAGTGTTAATGATGTAGGAATTGAAACTTCAAGTCAATAAGTCAAGAAGTCATATGAAAGATAGTGGACCATGATCGTATCATTTATAATTCCTCTCATGCCTCTTTAATTCGCTACAAATTGAGTGACCATAGAGCACTTCATGTTGTGCTAGCACTATATCATTTAAAAAATATGAAAGATAAGTACATCAATTACACAGTGTCATTGAGTATAAAAATAAAACAATAATGAAAGGATCTTAAATATTGCATCTCGGTTTTTGATAAAAATCAATCACTTACAACAAACTGATGCACTTGCATGTTCAAAGAGAGCTAGGATTGTTACCTTAATTTTGACCAGTGAGAATTTTGGAATGTGTATGACACTGACGTGATGGACTTGACATGCGAGGCTCGAACGACACTAGAATTTGGGAGCAAAATCACCAATATGATTTTTTATCTCTGCAAAATTGTTGAAGAGTCAAAGAATATAGTTTACTAAAATAACACCAAATATAATTTGGAAGATAAATATTGCTAGATTAACTAAATTCAAATAAATCAGCATCTTTATTTTCTTCCTTATTAGTTCTATATCAAAAATCAAGCACAAAATATAATATAATTTTAAATAAACACCTTATTTTTCTGACATGACAAACTTGAAACAAGCGACATCTAGAATTTGGGAAGAAGAGCATACCTAAATTAATTTGATGCCCGAAGAATAGAATATTATTTTCAAAGAAGAACGCTAGATAATATTCTATAGTTTTGAAAGCATGATTGATATTTGATATCTCAAGACTTTAGAATCGTGATTGGCAGTTAGTTTTTATTTATGTTATCCCGATTCTTCCAATATCCAGAAGAACCGGTATCTGGTGCGTATTGGGTGCAGTGCGGCTCCGGTGCGTATCGGGTGCGCCACGTGGCGCACCATATTATTTTAATAGATTTGACAGGTTGGGTGCGGCTGGGTGCGGTCTCGAATGCGGCTGGGTGCTCTTTGGATGCGGCTGGGTGCTTATTTATTTGTTTGTTTTTGTTTTTGAAATATATTTGTTTATAATATTATTCATTTTTTATTTTAAATTTATTATATATAGTCGCATCCGTATTCAAATTTTTTTGAATTGAAGTATCGCCGCACTCGTACTGTATTCGATACGATACTCGCACTCACAACTGTGCAACACAAGTTTTTATATATACACGTTTCAAATTAGAACCTTGTACATTATTTGTATTTTATATCACAAAAGAAAAAGAAAAAACATTGTTGAAAATAACACTTTCAGGTCTCGAACTGGTCTGACACATCCACCCTCACAAATTATTTTTCTCTCACAAAATTTGTTTTGTGAGCGTAATTGACATCGGCACGTTCTAATTTTTGGAGTTCTTACTTTTTTCTGAATATGTAAATTCTATATATTACTAATATTATATTATATTATATTAAAAATTTCGGATTCAGGAATCAGGACTGTTGCCTAATCTCCAATAAGACCTACAAATACTAAATAATCCAGGGGAAATCCTGTAAAATATCCCACAGTATTTTCCTTTGTACCCCCTAAAGTAAGTCTCACGTGGAACCCAATTGTGGAAACGGATCACCTGCTACCGCCAATTGCATGTGGCCCCCATCGATTCAGATCTCATTTGTCCGTTCTCTTTAATCATCATTCGTCTCTTCCCTCCCTCTCTATCTTTCCATTTTCTCTTTTTTGGATTAAACTCAAATCAATTCTCAAATCTTACTTCATTATATATCCAAATCCCTTTCGCGATTTTCTTGACGGCTCCATCTCACGGAAGGGATTCCTCTGCCGCGCGGTACCGACGGACCGTCCAGATTTACTGCGCTGTCAGCTACGGACGGTTCAGATTTGATTCAGGGGTCTGATATTATAAAGTTTAGCTTGCACGAATCTTGATGCAAATTAAAAGTCGAGATTTGCTGCGCACGCACAGTGACGGTGCCGCGCGGTAGAAGATCTCGTTCCCCATCTCACTAGCATTTCCTATAGCACTGTACAAATTGTCACGGCTCTCATCATTGTAAATCCTTCTCAATCTCTCCATCCCAATTCCCAAACTTCAGATACGAGGAGACCAATCATTGATACGGAACTATCGAGAAATCGCGCAATCTCATAAAATACAGGAAGAAGAAGAAGAAGAATGCTTTCTTCTCTGTTCTCCATGGATCAAGCGGTTAAAGATGAGAGAGGGGATTGGATGTCGGGAGTGGTTCCTCTGTTGAAGCTCCTCTGCCTAACGGTTATCGGGTCGATTCTAGCGCACCCGAAAACCCAAATTGTACCGAAAGCCACCTTCAAATTGTTGAGCAAATTGGTTTTTGCGCTTTTTCTCCCCTGTCTTATCTTTGTTCGTCTTGGTCAGTCAGTCAGTTTGCAGGTAATCATAATTAGTTCCTTTTAGATATTCAATTCAAATTCAAACATGAGACATTGTAGAGATTTAAAATAGTTTAGAATTTCGATTATATCCTACCTTAATAAGCTTTATCAGAGTTTAACCATGATGCATAGACGGATCCAATTGGTCAATTTTGATCCATTTTGGTTTTGAAATTATCTACATGGAATTTATTACAGAACTGTCACATCAAGTGTTAGTAGAAATTAGATCTGTTCCCAATTTCTCCAATCAGTTAGTGACTTGAAGGATAGGACTTCCGGATACTTGCTCAAATTGTGTTCCTCTTTCTTGTTTTCTTTTTTTGGCAAAATGATGTCTTGAAGTAAAATATGTTGACCTGTTTGTATTAAAAACAGTATAGATTGACCAATGCCTATTTGTTGACCATTTAATGGAAAGTTAAATTTGTGAAAACCTGAATAGTGTGAGGTTCTTCAGTATTTTTCTGTGCTGATGTACGTACCATTTGACACAGCATACAAAGCAAAATTTGTTCTAACAAAACTTAATTTAAAACAGGTACCAACACATACATGAATGATGAGACTAATTGTTTGACATATTTGCTCTTGTATTCTTTTTGCTATTGTTCTAAAAGTAAATTACTTGATCCAACAGGAAGTGCTCCTTTGGTGGTTTGTACCAGTAAACGTGCTCTTAAGCACCCTGATAGGTTGTGCCTTGGGCTACATAGTGGCTCTCGTATGTCGTCCACCACGGAGATATTTTAGGTTCACTGTCATAATGACTGGGTTTGGTAACACCGGCAACCTCCCCATCGCCATCGTGGGGTCTGTTTGTCACAGCTCCGACCAGCCCTTCGGTCCTGACTGTGACCGCACTGGCATTGCATATGTCTCATTTGCGCAGTGGGTTGCTGTCATTTTGGTTTATACTCTGGTGTACCACATGATGGAGCCCTCGATGGAGTATTACGAAATTGTTCAAGAAGGTAAGTGCAAGAGATAATTTACAAGGAGAAGTTACCCTTGATTTTGTTCTTAGTTATCAAGCTTGAATTGTAAAAGTAACATAAGAATAGGAATGTTGATTTGGAAGTTTAAGCTAGCATGCCAAGCTCATGGGCTATCATTGGCTTTTCAGCTTTTTCTTGATTTAACTGTAAACTTTGATTGTCTGTTGCTTTGCAAGTAAACTAAAAAAGATAGCGGGTGCTACTTGCTAATAATGTGATGGAAATATTTGGTATTTTTTTGGGTCGGGGGAGAGGTGGGACGAAAGAAAAACCAGATATTGACAGTCAAATTTGTTTTCTATTTGTTCTTATTTTCAATTGTTCATGAGACACTGATAATGTACTACTCACTGTTCAGGTGATGACGAGATACAAGAGATAGAAGAGACGCATACAGTAAGCAATTTAAGCCGGCCATTATTGCATGAGGCTGAATGGCCTGGAATGGTCGACAAAGAAACTGAGCATGCAAAAACTCCATTCATTGCTAGGGTTTTCATGAGCATCTCTGGTTCCTCTCAAAGCATCTTCCCTGACCTCAATTTAGATGAGGAGGCTACTGCAGGCCCTAGCAGCCCAAAGTCCCTACGATGCCTGGCAGAGCCCAAAGTTGTCAGAAGAATCCGTATTGTTGCTGAGAAAACCCCGATCCAACACATCATGCAGCCTCCAACTATTGCCTCGCTACTAGCCCTTATTGTTGGGTTAGTACCTGCTCTCAAGGCATTTGTTTTTGGTGCTGATGCCCCATTGTCATTTTTCACTGATAGCTTGGAGATATTGGCTGGCGCAGTTGTACCTTCAGTCATGTTAATCCTCGGTGGAACACTAGCTGAGGGGCCAAAGGATTCGTCTCTTGGGCTACGTACCACGATTGGTATCATTGTGGCAAGGCTTTTGGTGTTACCTTGTATTGGTATCGGCGTGGTGGCCTTAGCCGACAAATTGGGCTTCTTGGTGGAAGGTGATTTGATGTACCGGTTTGTACTTCTGCTACAATACAGCATGCCTAGCGCTATTTTATTGGGTGCGATTGCGAGTCTCAGAGGATATGCAGTTAAGGAAGCATCGGCTCTGCTGTTTTGGCAACATGTTTGTGCTGTGGTATCGCTTTCTGTTTATATTGTCATATATTTCAGGCTGCTTAATTACGTCTGAAAATAAGTAAAATTTTGAATTTGTTGAAGGATAGGGTACGAAAAATTATTCTCTTTGTTCAATTCTGTAATTTTTTTTATTGTTGAACGTGTAATGTAAAGGTTTGTTTGCCTGTAATGATAACATATTTTGGAGCCTTCGTATGTTCTAGTTGGATTATCTGCTTAATTGTTTTTTATTAGTATCCTTCTGCTGATCAGGCTTCAGATTTAAATTATTCTCTGTTATTTTAAAAACTTATTTTTGGTATATATTCATATTAGTTGGTGATATTTATTAAATTGTATTTAATATATTATATATTTCGGTTTGTGAACATAAACCATAAACAAAAAAAAATATATTATATATTTGTTGGTGATATTTTTGGTATATGTTCATATTCGTACTTGTTTCGTATCGTATCCGTATTCTTTCCTGATATAGTTTTGAACTTCAATATCCCTTAAATTCGTATTCATGTCCATACCAACTTAATAAAATATATAAATATAATTTTAGCGCTACTCGTTCCAAATTTGCTTGGTTTACAGTCATCGACCAAAACTAATCAACTCTACATTATGGGGGGTTGGTTCTAATGCCAAAAACAGAGCAATTTAGTAGTAAAAGGGGAAGAAGATTCAAACTCAAGTTCTCTTGATTGATTGGATATATTAGAGAGAGATGGAAAATGAACTCAAATCTCATAGGCTAGCGAACAGACACGTCATAAGGCATACCATGGATAATCTTCACCGATGATAATCCTTATGAAGTTATGCCTTCTGAAGTTTGTAAAATGGTGCTATTTTCAATATTTGCTCAGTTTGCAAAATATTAATATAATTTTAAATTTAGTAAATAAGATATGTTCTACAATATATTTTATAGTCTTAGTATAATAAAAATTGAAAATATATTGTGCTATTAAATATGCATATGCATACTCTGTTGACCTACGATCCTGCACTGCAGAAACAAAAAAATATCTATATATATAAAATCCATGCGACCACATTTTACAACACGGATAAGATAAGAAGTGGCATCAACTCCTCTGTTTTCATGTCAGAAACCTACCACACCATGTATGTAAATCACCTGCCACAGAGGATTTGGATTCTTGCTTGGTTGATTGAATCGAGCTTCCATTATTCATTGCTCGCTGAAAACATGTGATTGATTACTCCTCCTCAGTGACTGTCATAAACTTGGATAAGATTGCCCTCGCTTAGCAAAAAGGACATCTTGTTTTTTGTTCCTAGAATCCTATCTTTTTTTCTTTCTACATTTGTATTCACTCTTTCTTTCTTTTTTTTTATAATTTATAGAAGTAGAAGTCCAACTCGGCTAACTCGGCTAACTTTTTTTTGTTGCCGAACATCGATATCTAATGTGTGAGTACGAAATGTGAAATAAAATGTGGATAAATTTCAATACGGTCTTTTAGTTTTTATTCAACTATTATATTGTTAGTGTTAAAAAAATTATTTAATTTTGCAAGATATAATTTGTTGACATTAGAAATATATATTACTTATTTAATATTTTAAATTTAGCTTTCACTACTAATTAATGTTAGTGTGCTATTTAAATTATTTTTTATTTTACTTGTTAGTTTTGTTATCATATAAAAATATTGTGTGAAATAATGACGTTTGTAAAACACCGAAACTCGCAAAATCCGACCTCTAAACAAAGTATGGATTCGATAGTTTTTTATTTTGATTGGTTGGTTGGTTAGAAGTTGAAAACACTACAAACTCGAATAATATCTGCCGAATTGAAAACCTACACGAAATCAGATCAATCCGACCCATTTACATTCCTTATAAATTTGTATACATCCATCAACGTGACCTATGACTATGAAGGTGATGTAAAGTTATTCTAAAAGTAAATATGTTAATTCTTCGGCAGTGGCTATAATAAGATCATATTAATTAAGTTATTATTGACTAGGAGGTTAGTCTTTTACTGAGGAATTCAGATCCCTACTTTTTATTTTTTATTTCGACAATTTTATTATAATAAACAAATCACAATAATATCAAAAGAGGTTTCTGCAGTTTACCTGTTATGATTAAGTCGTTCGTTTTTAATCCTACAACCTGAAAATAAATAATACAATCCTCATTTTTTCTCAAAATAATAACAGAGTCGGACCATTTACTATGAAAGAAAAATCTTATATTATTAATGGGAAAAGCTACCATGCCCCTTGTCTTGCCCCCCCCCCCTTCCACAGTGTCCCCACTCTCTACAGTCATGGGCCCATCCACATGGTGGGCCCCACGGTCATAGGTGGAGGGGCACTGTGGGGGGCAAAGCTCGGAGCTTTATAGCAAGGTCCATTATTAATATATTACAACACTATTTTTTATTTTTCCAAAGAGGGTGAGGTTGTTTGGGCCTTTGTTGCTTCATGAGCTTTTTCTGCATGTAGTATGATAAGTCTAACTTATATTTATATTTTAAAAGAGATTTATTTACAAAAATTTTGTTTGAAATTAAATTTAATTAGGTTTGATAATCAATATGATCAAGATATTGCTGGAATTTGACTTGTCTTGCAAATTTTACAAGTATCGGGAGATTCTGCAACAAATATGGAATAACCAATAAAATCATACTAAAGGAAGGTGGTGTATTTTATGCTCATGTCGAAGAGATCGAGCTAAGATTATCTTAGGCCTAAGATTTTATCAAATTTAGTGCGTAAACATGTATAATTCAAAATCAAGATCTTGACTACTTACCAATCTAATTTCAATTCAAAAGCAATTCAATTATCTGAAAGGAAGCTAAAGAAATAGAGAGAGTAATGTTGACACAAGATATAATGTGATTCGACGATGACTATTCTACGGACCTTCGGTGCCACCTTCGGGCCAAATGAAACTTGGTAACAATTTCAAAGGAAAAAGTTTAATGATGCTTTTCAATCAAGTCATAAACCTAAAAATGTGCTAATGATCATAAGAATTTTAATAGCAATCTTCAAAGAAAAAGATACAATAATGTCTACCAATCAAAATATCATCTTAGAAACATAAGAAATTTTCATGATAAGTATATATTAAGAGTGAGTTATTGGAGATCAATTAACAAAAATGACTATGATCATAACAATATTAACTCCAAGACTATATCTTGTTCATCTTGTTTGAATTTTGGACATCAATATCGATTTTATCGTGTTAAGAATGGTAAGAGTATAGTTCCATTTGATGTGCCTAGCACAAATGAAACTAAATCAATTGTCTAGAGAGTCACTAGACTCATTCAATTTGATTTGATTTTTTTAAATATTATATTGAGAGGGAGCCATGTATCAAAATGTATGATTTAATGTCCATATAATTGAATCATATGTTTTGTGAATCTTGGTTGATCTTTTTATCCAACTCATAACTCATTATGAGTATTTGCATGAGTTTAAATATCATATGACAACTAAACTGAGTCCTATAAACATCAAAGACCAAATTTGTAGCAAAGCAGCAAATTAAATCACAATTAAATGCAAAAAATGTGTGCTTGCGTTATGGGACCGGTTACAATAGGTCAAGAACATGTTATAACGGTTGAAAACCCGTTATAACAGGTTAAAATTTGAAAATATAGCCGTTGAAGCAATTAAAACTAGTCGTTGGTGATATAAATGTAGTTTGCGTTACAAAGAAGGAAGGAGACCCATTACAATGATTGAGAATCCGTTGTAACGGGTTCCGATAACGAAAGACATCTGAAAGTTATTTAAACCCTTTCTTCTCTACATTCTTCACCATCTCAAACCTCAAAACAAAATATTTTCTTTCTCCTAGTAGTCTTCTGAGAGTCTTCGCTCAAAAGAGCCTAAAACCACCTAAGCTTACTCTTCTAAATCAAAATAGCTCTTTCAGTAATTCTTGCCCTAATTCTCTTAATGGCTCCACCAAATTCATCAAAGACTACAAAATTGGTGACAAAGAAGAGATCTAATGCTAATCAAGCAACGATATAACTTAAACAAGGAGAGAAATCTGAAAATGATTACAACTCATGGTGTGAACATGCTCCTCAACTTAGAAGAACAAACCCGAAACCAAATCCAAACTCCTTGCCAATCATTATGAAAGACATTCAACACCTCTCTCAACAAATATATCATATGTCCATGATTACAATGCTTGATGACAAGGATGAAGTCAATCTCTCAATTCCAACTCCTTGGAACCCACAAGTATTCAGGAAAGAAGAAGATAAAGAAGAGAATAGTAAAGAAAAATGAACAAAAATTAGGATAAAATTTTAAATTTGATATGCTTCAATAAAATCTTTATTAGATGAAGTTTGTTGTCTCATGTCATGTTTAGTATGAAGATCAATTATCATATCTTTATGTATTTTTGTTTTTATTATTAATGAAATGATTGCTTGCATGTTTTTTGATCTCTTGATTATATTTCTTAATATTGATTCTTTCTATTCTTGAAATTGCAAACTTAAATTGAAATGAAACTTGTGCTAAAATTATCAAACTTATAACATTAAGGGAGAGCAATTTATATCTTGACTTGATTATAAATACATGCTGAAAATCGGGAGGAGTATTTGAATTGAGCCATTTTTCATACTTTGCAAAAAGGGGAGAAATGTAGTGATGTGCATTTTATTATACGCACACACATATGATTTTGCAAATTGCCAAAAGAGAGAGTCTATTGGATTAAACTCATCTCTTGTTTGACAATTTGCAAAATAAATCAGTATTAACCTTGCACAATTGAGTTTTGGTGAGTTGCAGATATATACATGTACATATTAATGATGCAAAAGCTCAAACATGCATGTACAAGTCAAGACAATCACAAAGACATCAAGACCAAGTCATTTGGGCGTTTCCCGAGCCATGCATTACCAGAAAGCATGGAAAACCCGTCACAACGGGTCCTCAACCGTCATAACGAGTAGCTCACCTGTCACAACGGGTTTCCAATCTATTGTAACAAAAGAAGAGAAGTGCTGAAGACAAAGGAGTTTCTAGAGGCTTGCATTGTCATAACGCATCACCAACCTGTCACAACGGGTCCTTCACCCATTATAACGAGTTTCCAATCCGTCACAATGGGTTACTGCTCAGAATGGCCCAAAAGTTAGTGAACCAAGCAGAAAGAGAAAAACTTGAAAGCTGTCAATCCATTACAACAGGTTTTGTAACGGGTTCCCTGTTGTTTAACGCAAGAATAAGATTTCAATACTACAAGACTTCAAGAAGTGCTCAGCCTATAACGGGTTCGTACCTTGGGAGTACGAACCAGGAAGATCATCTGAACCCTCCCTAAGCTTACAAGCACATAACTGAGCATCTGAAAGAGCACTAAAGCCTTCTCCTACAACTACCTAAATCTGAGAGAATTAGGATAACTTCAATCATCTAATTGTCGATTCGAGAACACTTGTTTACTAGCTTTGTTAGTCTTTTGGTGTGCTACATTGTGTTGTCAAGTAGTGCATTAATTTTCTTGATTGTATTGTCAATCAGATCTTTTACCTTGTAGAGTGGTGTAGCTCCTGGCATAGGTTTAAGACTCTAAGATTGGTTTGCTTATGTGAAAAGAAATCAAAGATAGATTCTGCAATTGTAAAAACTCTTATTGTTTAGTGAATTTGGTCTCGGAAGGAAATTTTGGTTCTGAGAGTCTCGTGGACGTATGTCTAATTTGTTTGTAGGTCGGACCACGTTACATCGTGTGTTCTCTTGCTCTTTGCTCTTTATTCTCTCTCTCTTTTACTATACTTGCATTTTGTTATCTTGATTTGCTCAATTGATATTAGTACTTGCTTGCTTGTAATTTTAGCTAGGTGATTAAGATTTTAAAGTTTGAATTGTAATTGTTAAAAATGCTTCTGTACTAGCACTTCATCTTAGAAGTCCATTCTAACATTTTATACATGTACAATACAACTTAACTCGTGCAAAGATTAATACGTGATTTATTTCGCTAATTGTCAACAAGTTGAGTTTAAGTCAATCCAGTTATCTAGTCGATTAAGACATTTTGCTAAGGATTTACCATTGAATTAGTAATATAATATATTAAGAACTTTCAACAATTCAGGATATATATTAAACAAACTAACAATTAAACTGATTAAATTAAATTAGAGGAAATCATAAACCCTAGGATCGTTTACTTAAAATTACAATTTCCTTTTAACTTTTGTCATTATTTTCTGTGTTTAGTCATTTTTTGTTTTAGTATTTATTTAGAATTAAACAAAATCACAAAAATTGGGTAACCTAAATTATCGAATTAGCTGAATTTAAGTATTTTATATAATTTTCATGTCGACCGACATCCGTAATACTACACCAAATTATTGCGCGCTTGCAAGAATTTAGTATAGATTTATGATATTTTATTAGCACGATAAAAAAGCTGGTCATATTTATTTTTTGTAAGGAGTATTTCTATACCTCATAGGAAATCTAATTTGTTTTTGCATATTTCATGAAAATTTAGGATGTTTGTATGGCTTACTTTGAAACATAAAATAGATACAATGGACAAATTCATTTTTAGAGGCAGGAGGAAAGATGCTACATGTGGATTTTGTACGCATATAAAATTTGTCGATCATTTTTTTTTTCTTAATTCCTCTCATCATAAAATATTTGAGATTTACTTATTTTATAAAAAGCTCTTGATTGTCAATTGGTACTTGATTCTTTAGATGCCCTTGAGAAATCTTCTTTTCTCTTTTCTTTGATGTGCAAGTTAAAGTTCAAAATTTAGTTTATGTTTTCATTTGGTAGTGTGATTTAATCGTAGTAAAATTATTCTCAGTATTTATTTAATAGGTCCATTTGCTTTTGCTTTATGTCTTAATGTCTTTGGTAGTATGGTTAAATCGTAATAAAAGAAAGGTTAATGTCTTATGCACAAGACATTATATGTATTTTTAAGTTTTTTATCCATTTTTTTAAATTTACGTTGCACAAATCTCAACAACAAAGAAAAGTTACAACATATGTATCGTATATTTTATACATAGTACATTAGACATCCTCTCCTAATAAAGTTGTTTTTATTTTTCAGTCTTTAATAGATACATATGTTTCCTTTCGTCTTTATGTCTCAATGTCCTTGTTTTTTTACGAATTTTTTTTTACCCCGCTTCCCAAACGAAAAGATTATTAGAAATATTGCGTTTCAACCAACAGAGGGTCTCATAGACCACACTGTAAACAGTATGTATGTTATAGATCTTTTTTAATTTTGGAATTTTATTCCATGGTTACTAGAAATAAAAAATTATGTTATTAATATAACTCATAAACGTAGAAATACCAAAAATCAGGAAAATTGTTAAGCAAAATTATTTATAATTTTCGTATGGCTAATAGCTGATCGTGGAATCAGTTTGGTCAATGGCATTGGCCACCACCGATAGGATGGAATCTGCTAAGAACAATGCTCTCTCAAAAGAGATATCGAGTTCGAAATTCAATAAGAATATTCTTGAGGGACTTTAGAGACTTTAGTTCTAAATTTGATACTTGAGATCAAGATCTCTCTTCTTCTAAAAAAACCTTACGTGTCCGTTGAAAACATTTTATATGTTTAAAATTCGAGAAGTTTTTTTATTAAAAAGGAAAATACCACATGTTTCATTGAAAAAAATACGGCCTTAAAAGTTCAATCAATATACCAACGTATTGGCTCATTATCAAAATCTAAGTATCTAAAAATTACCCTTGTCAAGCATATCTATTACAAACATATCAAGATCAATCCTACTACAAGTTATAATCACATCACTTAGCTATTATAAACATCATATATAAAAAACAGCTCAAATACAAATTCTATGCATATCATAATCAGATATACAAAAAGGTGAAAAGTTTTCCAGAATTTAGCCCACCTGTTGTCAGAATTTAGCCCACCAATCATTTTACCAAGGTATATACATATCACATGTATGAAAATAGAAAAATCAAACACATTTACTAAGACAAGTATCAACAAAGCTAAACATAAAAAAACCAAACACACTTGAATATTTGAAGCAGTTCAATTGTCTCTAATTCAAACGAGAAAGCCTCCATATTGTTCCTTACTATCTCCATGTCTCTTATTCTTGGAGTGTGGTTTGGGAGCTCTTCTACATTTTGAGGCATAATCAAGTTAAGTTTGAAGAAGAAATTATCATTATTTTGTTGACATTAATATTTCAAAGTAGAAATAATTTGCAAAACAATTCCTTTGAATGTCTTTGGTATTTTTCTCTGGGAAGTAAAATTTCTTTCTTTCTAACCATACCATCCAAATTGCTGCACCTCTAATTAATTCAATTATTATTATATCATTTTTTAAGAGTATCATTGCATCTATATCCGCAAGTCATCAAAGTTTCAATCAGTAAAATCAAAATTATTAAATTTACCTATGCATTGCCAAATCTCATTTATAAAGAAATATTTTACAAATAAGTGATCAATACATTCTTTGTTATCACAAAACATACAAGTGGGGTCGCTTTGTTGGTCCTTTTAATAACAAGATTTTTGTTAGTATTATTTTCTTTCTAACTAATTACATGAAAATCTTAATCTTAAGGAAAACTTAGAGCATCAAATAATATCAACTTTTTTTTAAAACCACCATAATCTAGCCATAATTTTTTTTGAATGCTTCGCCCTTAATAAATTACATGACCTTTTATGCATTCAGTTTTTACGAAATTTATGAAACATCATTAAAAAATAAATAAATAATTAAAAAAATTACACAACCTATCTACAAGAAACAAAACGTCACTAATTTTTATCTTAAAATAATGGTATATTTTAAGGAAGTGTTATAGAGATTGTCAGAATAATTTATTGATTTATTCACATATCCCCATTCAATTATAAAAGACCCTCCTAGCTTGTGTGGAAATTACAAAATTAGTGTATTTTGGGCTGAAAATTGATTACTACCGTCGTTTAATTCATCTTCATTCATCTAAAAAGAGAGGCTCATAAAGCCTATACTATTGTAAGTATTTCTAGCCCAATAAACTAGGACAGATCACAGATCTTTTTATTATTTTTTTTTCTTTGCAACAATACAAACTAGCTTACTAAAACCCTAAAACGAAACAAGTCCGTATCTGCTGTTGTTCCAAGAGGGGAAAAGGGGTCATGTTATCTCCTATCTGACCGTCCAATTTTAACGGACGGACGATATGAACTGCACAGGATGTTTTATGATATATCGAAAACCGTTAGATGAGATTTGAACGGTGAAGATCTAAGGAATAACAGTAAAAGGAAAACAGCGGATTTCATTAGAAAACGAAGAAACAAGTAAAAGCAAGACCCTCCATTGCGCCGTGATTTTGGGGACCATATTTATTGTATACCGTGCCATATTTATTGGCCAATCAAATATTATGTTTTTTTTTATGATAATCAAGTATTATGTTTATAGTTCAGTTCTTTTGCTGCCACATTTACTGAGGTTCTCTGTGCAATTGACAGTTAGTCAGTAAAAATAGTAACGCCAAAATAGTAAGAGGATATTTATTTTCTGTACATTATAATGTTATATAATAATTTTATTTTTTTTCAATTTTTAGATTTAATTCTATCAATCACCACTAGCGAGTGTACACAGATATATCAATTAGTGAAGTATCCAAGTTTTTATCATGACAAAAAGGTGATTAATATTATGTTTTTATTCCTTAATTTTATTTCTCCATCGAATATATTAACATAGTCGTCTTAGACCGAGAAGCTCAAGAATATCTCTGTGTTAATATATAATGAGAATACATGATGTATTTTATTTATAGACGTAAGATTATTTTAATAGGAAAGCAAATAAAATAAGTAAACATGAGAGTTTTTACAGTTTGAGAGGACAAATGTGATATTATGAACTTTTAGAAGATAAATAAGTAATTTTACAGTTTTTTTAGAAGAGTATACCTGAACATTTTTCTTTTGAAAAAGAACACACATTCATGCTAACAAGTTCAATAATTATTATCAGAGATATAATAAACCAAATAAAAATTTTGATCTTTTGTATTGTATAAATACTGAAATTGGTCGAGAAACCTTAATATCGATCTGATAAAAAGTCAAAGACCAAATTGATACGAATGCAAGTTAATGACAAATTTTGTTTCTGTTTCTTAATTTCCTGCAAAAATTTGAGGACCAAAAGACAAAATTTTCCTGACCTCAAGTTGCTACTTAGCTGCCCAAAATGTATAAAAATAAAAATTGAAATTTTAAACTTACCAATTTTCATGTATGGAATTTTCGTGAATTTATGGAACAGAAGAAACTTCCTTCTTATTTGTAAGTACCAACAAAAAGAATTTTAGGTCTTGTTTTAAATGGTTTTAGTAATATTAAATTGGTTTGACCTTTTTAGTGATCTGTACATTGACTTCTAGATACGAAATTATTAATTAAAAATGGTCTCTATAGTCCTTTTTTTTTATACAAACAATATTGCTTTCACATATAACCCACTGGAGAACGAATTCGTTTTTAGTGATGTATTTCGTAAGGTGAAATGCTCATTTAATGATTCACATAACTTTAAGATTCACATGCACAAATTTTAAAATTATGTGAATTATTAAATTAGTATTTCATCTTACGAATACTTTAACACTGCTTGAGAATTGCAATACGATAAGTGCTGTTAGAAGAAAAGAAAAAGAGGCATTTGAGAAGCGCACAACAATGGATGATCATGATTGTTATTTTTATGTATTGACATCGCATCACCGAAGATTATAGGAAAATTTTAAAGAGTTCAAATGGTCGGATTAAATATAATAGTTTAAGATTTTAAAAACATCTTACAAATAGTGGAGTACGCTATTGTTTATAGTGTTTCAAAATTATCTTTATTATTTTATTATTTTCATTTGTTTGGAAACCACTGCAAATTAGAGATCATCATCACCTTTCAATGAATTCTTTAGTATGGTTCAAGCTCCTATGACATATTCGGTCCGGTCACATAAAAAACAAATGTGATATATTTTTAGCATCTATACTATGTTTTCAAATAAACCATGCCATTATCAGGCTGTCAGCAATATTTTTTACTAGTTTATTTTATTCATATCGTATTCTGTAAGACGGATACGAATAAGAACATTTTTTGTTAGATAATCGAATATGCGTATGGATAAGATTTATTTTTCGTTAATTAAATAAGCAAGAGTACCGATACAGACTATTTAGTACTCATTATCCTGTAGTGTAAAGTATAAAAAAATAGGAAAATGTTCTGCCGATTCCAACATCGATCCCTACTGATCGCGTTCAGTTGAGTTCCGATGATTTTTTTACTTATGGTGCATGTTGTTTTCGTTATTATGCATGTTGTTTTGGTCATTGTGCATCTAATAACATGCATAACTGTTAAAATACTTATGATTTATATGTTATGTTTATTATTTTTTTTTCTACTTACGATTTATTACGTTTTCGTTATTATGCATGTTGTTTTTGTTGTTATTCATATTATTTTGCATGTTAATTACATGCATAATAAACAAAATAACATGCATCATAATTAACTAGAACAATTTTCAAAATAAATGCAACTGGATTCGTTCGGTCCGGATCGATGAGCGCAACGATCTGCATCGATGAGCGTAGCGACCTTCGTTTTTAGTGGAGCATCCAGTTAATTATATGCATAATAACAAAAACAACATGCATAATAAAAAAAAAAGAGCAGGTCTTCTATGGACAAGAATTTCAAGGGCCAGCATTAATGGGAGGCTCTTTTTGTTAATCTAGATGAGAATTAATTAGAAGAATCGAACTCTTAAGATCATCCAAACAGTTAGATCTTTCAAAATTAACGACTAATATTGATTTATGTTCATTACATAATTTGCCATAAAAAACAACATGCATCATAACAAAAACAACATGCAAACTGAATTGCGTCCAGTTGGGATCGATGGAGGGATCAATGAAGAGATCGATATATCAGCTTCCAAAAAAGTATTAGTAGAAAATTAGATAAGAGATGAAATATTTGCATTTTAATTTAATTGTTTTGATAAAAAAGATTTGAGTTGAAACCGGTTGTATATTTATATTTTTATATTTATGTAGAGACACATTTGTATTAAATAAATAAGTTTTGATAGTTTATCGATAAAAAATAGAAAACAATAATTATACAAATATTATTCTTTTTGTTCATTGCCCGTTCGTTATCATGTAATTTTAACGGGTAAGGATAATGTACAATTAAGTCAAATTTTAACGGGTAAAAATAGTGCAAGTTTAAGACCAATTTCAAATAAATACGGGTACTAAAATATCTTCATCCGACTCCTATCGTATCCATTAAAAGCCTTGCACGAGACATATTGTTAATCTTTTTTTAAAGACATAATTATTACAGAACTATGCATTATGCACTACTGCACACAAAGCGACACAAAAGATCGTAAAATACAAGGAGGAACTTTTGAAGATATGGGATGTCCTTTTCAAATCTTTTAATTTCGGCCACACGGAGAGAATCCCACGCTTTTAAACACTTTTGAAGATATGTTATGTTATTTTTCTGCACCGCTCATGTTGGATCACGGAACATTTAATTTAATTAGGGGAGCTGATATATCATATTTAATATCTACTGTTGATATCGATTTTATTATGGTTGAATTATACTGTATATTATTTGAATTATTATGACTGTTATTTTTTGTAATGAAATAATTATACATGTTGTCGATTTTATTATGCACCTTTAGTTAAGTTATAGTACATGTTATTTGAGTTATCATGCATGTTATTTTTTATAATGAAATAGTTATACATGTTAATTCTGTACTGAAATAGTTATTATGATATAACATGCATAATAACTCAAATAATGTGCACGATAACTCAAATAAATATGCATAATAAAATCGATATCGATAGTTGATATCAAATTTGATATCTACGAAATATTATCCTTTGATTAAATCTCTGTACATTATATTATATTAATAGAAAGAACTTGGAAATTGAAAAAGAAAAGATAAGATAAAGGTGCTTTTACTATCCACAAAAAGAAACATCACATGGTTAAGACTTGTAGTATCAAAGTATTGACTCTCCAATTATCTTCTTCAGAAGTATCAGGATCCACTGTGGTGTGGTCTATGGAGCTTACAGAAGTTCTTCATGATGGGAAAGCAAGTTCTATTATCCAATTTAATGAATTTAAATGTAAATTTTAATAGAAGGCTAAAATTGAAAAAAAGTGGAGTTCACGTGAAAATGGTTAATTTGATAAATATTTTTCTGACAATTTTGACAATAAAGTTTCAAATAATTTGATGAAAAAAATCTAAATAGAAAAAGGTTTAAAGGCACATTCTTGAACTTATAAATAATTATATTTAAATTTGATGTGTTTAAAATGTCATTTCATATTCGATCATTGGTTAGTAATTATTAATCGTTAAAAATTATATGAAACTTGATGATTTTTTATGGAGCATGAAATGACGTTCAAATAGCATCAAATTAAAATACAACAAATCTATCAGTTCAAGAATGTGTTTATGAACATTTTCCTAACTTCTAAGATTTTTTTTATCGAGTAATTTGAACTCCATTGTCAAAATTGTCAAATAACACATTATCAAGTGATCCCTCATCTTTGATAAATCTTGACAATAAATTTAAAAATTAGAATAATTAAAAATATATATATATATATATGTAGACATATTCTAAAACTTATATATTAATTATGTTCACATGTAATATAATTTAAATATTATTGATACTCCATTAATACCAATTAAGTTGCAAATTTTATGTAATTCTAATGGTTGTCGATGAAGAACCAAATAACACTCAAAATTGTTTTTAATTTGAAACACAACAAATAAACAAAGTTAGAAATATGGTTATAAATTTTTATTTCTAACTTATTTAAGTTTATTGTCGAAATTAGTCAAATAATTCATGTCAACTGATCCTCGCTCTTAATAAAAATACTCATAATTTAATTTCAATGTCTTTACAAAGAAACCTTGTTTTAACTTTTGAAAACTCATATTTTGTTATTGTACAAGTTACGTCTGTGCAACACTAACTTACAAAATTGTAACAGAGGAAAAACAATTAACGTCAACGCCACTTATATGCGGCATGAAAAGGGGCAGAAAGATTTAATATTCTTCTCTAAATACAAATAGATGGATAATAGGAAGAAATATTATCACATTTTTTTTTTTTTGAGAGAGAAAGCCCGTAGGCACTCTTTTAATATTATCACATTTCAATTCAGTTGTATGATCTTTCTTATTGGACTTAAACATCTCATAGTATTTTTTGGTTGACCTTCTAGTACTTAAATATAATTTAGTGTGACAAGTCTCATCACTCAACCTACCAAATCCTTATTTATAATTTTTTATGTATAACAAGTTAACAACATATTATAATTTTACAAATAGTCTATAGTCTAATAATAATTAATTAAAATAATTTTAAGAACTCATGAGTTTAAATTTTTGTGAGCACAAAGATAAAAAATTCGGTTTAAAAACATTTAACAATAGATGATGAAGCTTCGGAAATCTCTTTAATATCAAAAAGAAAAATTCATAGTTTCACTCCTTCCATAGTCTCTCACAAACTACATTGAGCAATTATCTAAATGCCACAAAAAATCAGGAGCTTCTCCAACGCGTTAACGCCTATTTATAACTTTCCCCTTCTTCCTCCTCCCTTTCAACCCCTCCTCCCTTCTCTCAATCCACAGCCGCCAGGTCTATCTCTCTCCTCCAGTTACTCTCCATTACTCTTATCTCCATGCGCACCTCAATCCAGCTCCAAATGACACCACCTCACCTCCACTCGACTCCCCTTCCTCCCGCTTCTCCTTCCCCTTCACTAAACCAAGATTCCCAAAAGCTCCTCTGTGCTCAACGCGCTGCCGCTCTTGTCAAACCCAATACCCTTCTCGGCCTTGGTACCGGCTCTACAGCCTCTCTCTTCCTCCAGCAACTCTCTCACCTCCTCTCCACAGCATCTCTTCATTCCATTGTAGGTGTGCCAACTTCTATAAAGACTGATACTTTGGCAAAGGAACTCAATATCCCTCTCACTGATCTTGGGTCCGATCCAATTGATTTATCCGTTGATGGTGCTGACGAGGTCGACGGAGAGCTGAATCTTGTCAAGGGGCGTGGTGGGTCCCTCTTGCGTGAGAAAATGGTTGAGGGCGCGAGTAAGGAATTTGTGGTTATAGTTGATGAGTCGAAATTGGTACCGAGACTTGGTACCACCGGGCCTGTACCGGTGGAGGTTGTGAAATTCGGGTGGGAATATACTGTTATGAGAATAAAGGAGGTATTTGGGGGAGAAATGGGGTTTGATGCCAAGTTGAGAACCGTTTGGAACGAGAAGGAAGGAAAAGAGGTTCCATTCGTGACAGATAACGGAAACTACATAGTTAATTTGTTGTTTGAAAAGGGAATTCAAGGTGATTTGGGGACATTTAGTGATAAAATATTGAGAATTCCTGGGGTCATGGAGCATGGAGTTTTCATTGGCATGGCAACATCTGTTATTGTGGCGAAGAAAGATGGAAGCATCATGATTTTGAATAAGATATAGGAGGAATTTTCTTTTATTTATTTATTCGAATATTCCAATTTTGAAACGTGGGTCTTGATGCAAAAGCTAAGATCTTTTATATGTATTGCCTTTTTCAATTAAGTAATGATAAATGGCCCTAAGTCATTAAATAAAACTCAAAAGAGAAGCAATGTGGTGGTGCCTTTTTAATTGGGGTTATTAACATTCTTTTGAGTATCTATGATATGAAATTAGTTGCAAGACCAGAAGAGGATTTTTGTCTTTTGGTTGAAGCCATGATATTAGGGTTTGGAACTTCGGATATATTGCCATAAGCCAACATATCCATAACATTATCTTTAATATTACATCGCTCGTTGCATTTCACATGTAAAGTTTGAGAACGACCGTCTTGATATAGCCACTTGGCGTCTCTCTTTGAAGCATGAGATTTCAAATATTTCTAACAAGTTGTTATTGGAAATTTCCTAATAACCTTTAGAAGTAAAACCCACAAGTCAATTTTACATCTAGAATCTCAATGACAGTGAAGTTAATTAGTTCATAACGAAGACCACAATAGACTTGTTGTGACTGTGCATTGGAATTTTTTTTCTTTGAAATTTAAGCTCGTAGGCTGCGTTTGACTCTCTTACTTCACACTTAATTCATCAAACGTGAAGTAAAATTGATGGAGTAAGTTGGAATAAGATTTAAATTAATCCGGAGTAAGTTACTCCACCTTTTTAGATGTATTAACTTAATTCACCAAACATGATTAATTTACTCCATCTTAACTTGAAATAAGTAATTTAATCTGAATTAAATTTACTCCAAAACCAAACATGACCGTAGGAATTTATTTTTTCTCCTGTAATGGACAGAGCAATCATGCCTTTGCTTTGCTTTTTTTGATTCATTCTCGATAACTTTACAACACACATACATCAACAAATCAAAAAATAAATTTGAAAACTTTCTCAGAAAATAATCTATCTAAACTTAAATCCCAATCCTCCTTCGAAACTCTTATGCCTTACCACAATCATATACTTTTTCTTTGTTGAAAACTGAAAAGTATGTTCAGATATTTTGTTAATCTGCAGTGTAATGGAACTAGAAAATGAGAGGTCAGATAGGCATTGGACCAAAAGTGGGCCTAGTGGACCCAAAGGGTAGATCCAGGAGTGAAGATCTTTTAATCAAACATTCAATTTTTTTCCCGCATTTTAAGTACATATGGTACCGGTACGGTACCAGTCTGTAGGCCACCAGCTATGAAGGTTTTACAGTTCTTTATGTTACACATAAAGACAATAATTACCAGGTCCAAATCTGCTATTATTTTGGGGAAAAAGGAGGATCCTGTTATTCATTTATGAACCATCAGATTAAAAACAAACATACGGATCTGCACAGGTGCATGGAGGCTTTATTGATCTGATTCATTCATTATAAATTAACAATTCACATTAAAAGAAGAGAAAAATAGAAAATCTCAATCCGTAATTACCAGGGTGGCTATTCTGCAGCAAGATGCAGCACAACAGACAATCGACCCAAATAAAAAGCAAGGGGGTTAAGATTGGAAGGCATGAATCTCGAGACAAACATAACAATGATCAAACCACCCTAGTCATGTGTAGTGCAGTACAGAAACTCATCCAATTCCATAAGTACCATCTCGTAGATGTAGCAAGAACTGCCTCTTTCTATCTTCTAAGACAATTAACCTGTAGTAACTCGTGCGTATTTTGGCAAACCAAAAGCTCTTTCAATACCATTTTATTTTTCCATCTACATTATCACTTTCCAGTCTATAGCCTATTGTGTAGTTCTCTAACTTGGTTTTTGAACCAAAATAAAAAGGAGAGGCGAACAATTTGTACTTTCTAAATTAGTTAACTAAAACACGCCTATGGGCAGTTTTGCCAGAAAAAAAAAGAAAAAGAAATTACTGAAAACACATAGCATGTTACATAATCAGAGAAAGAATAAGCATCACTTGTTATGAACGACACACAAAATTGCAACAAAAAAACTTGCATGAAAGATAGTTGTTGTTATACAACAAATATACAATATTCTATGAGCTCAATGTATGTTTTCTCAATGTGGTAGTGGGTTGATGAATTAAGAGTTCGAATGTGTTTGCAATTGCATGAACAAATTATTACTATTTACTCACATCTTCTCAATTTGTCATATAAAGTGCTTTTGTTTATTCGTTACATTTTAAGAACATGAATAAACACTTACAAATTAAATAATCTGTCTAAATAATTGGAACTTTAAAGAATTGAAATCCAAACACAAAGGAGAATGTGTACCACCAAACTTAGAAGTTCATCAAGATTTTTTCTTTTGGCACACCATCGGTCACAAGAGCAGATGTGATTTCCTATAAAACAAAAACAGTTTGTAAATTTTTACTGATAAACAATTATCTTTCACTTGAATTTTTGTGTTGCATTAATTTATGACCATGCCATCATTACAACATCAATGGCTAGTTGGTACAGGCATATACAGTGCTGGCAGAAGTACGAACATTTGACTGCAACACATGAATTCAACTGTTTGAACTATAGCCCTATATAAGGATTCCTCATCAGTAAGATCATACAAAAATGAGTCCGTATCTGCTGTTATTCCAAAGAGATAACATGACCCTGTTATTCCAAAACCGACCGTCCGATCCAAATGGCCGCCGCCGATATGATGCACGATCCGCATTATTATAAAGTTTATCTGCAAGATCAAATACGGACCGTCGGATCTAGAATAACAGGGTCCTGTTATCCCTTTGGAATAACAGCAGATACAGAATCATACAAAAATAAGATACATATTAGCATGTACTTCCAGACATATCCCAATAAATCTCTCTTGTAATTAGAAGGAATAGTTAAAAAAAAAACTAGGCCGAAGTACTGAAGTAGACTAAAATATCCAATACACCACATGTTTTGAGAGAAAAACAATAACATACCTCAGCCATTTGCTTGTGACCACATAGCACTACTCCGGTAGACAAAGGATTTAAAGCTGGCTTAGTTCTCAAAAAGGCATTCTGACAAATTTCATGAAACAATATATAAAGCTAAGAACACGAATTTAATATTCCTGCTTGATCCTAGGCTGTAAAAAGTTTGTTAAGCACCTTTAAAGATAAATTTAATTCGAGCATATGAAATAAAATCAATAAAGACTATATTTTGATCAACAGGTCATTACTAATAAATTAGGACATACGAAGTGAAAAGAAAACAGTATCAGTGGATCACTGTATTGTGTACCTGTACATAGCCAGTCTCGCCTATCCATGTATTATCAGGTTGGGACAGAACTGGTATTACTGTCACACCACTAGACTCCCAAGCTTCAAATCGGTCCTGATGAATTAAATATTTTAGTAACAAACTTCAAGAGAACTTAGCATATGACTTTTGTTTGGAAATATCCTCATATCAACAATGTAGGATAACTAGTTGCCAGAACGTATCTTATTATACCAAATGGTAAGCTTGATAAATGATTAAATGTTAATGGTTAAAATAAATGAAGTAGGCTTGAGAGAGAGAGAGAGATGACACGTACCTGATAGGCCATGATTTGTAGGTTTCTGGCACCATAGTAAAGCCTAACATCAGCTTTTTTGTTACTAGGAAAATCTGATTCTATAAGGGATCGGATTGCACTGTTGCAAAAGTTAAAGAAGGAAGAGTTACATTTAAGAAATTTTAACTTGTAAAAAAGCAAGCCTACATCATATTTAATTATCTGATATTACTATAAGATTAAATTTATACATGAAATAAGAGATAAACATGAAAACCAGAAACTAAAGCCATACCTGATCCCTGTACCAGTAGCGAAAATAAAAACACTATCGACAGCTTCTGTTCCTTCGATTCTCTCAGTTGGAAAACCCTTCCCCATAACGGGTCCAAGCTCCACCAAATCCCCTTCTTTCAACGCACAAATCAGATCCGCAGTCGATCCAGGAACCCATTTCACCAAAAACTCGAACCTCCCTTCAACAGTAGGAGGCGAGGCAATGGCCATAAAGGCGGGTTTGGAATCGGACCCGCTAACCCGCAACTGGAGATACTGACCCGGGGCGGAGTAGGAGGTGGAGAGAGAAGGCGACGAGGAGAGATCAGCGATGACATGGAAAACGGAGGAGTCTGACGTGGCGGGAGATACTACAGAGAGCGGCGCTGGGGTCCATGTGGCAGTGGTGGCAGAGGCTGTGATGATGGAGACGCGACGAGCGAATCGGGAAATGGAGGCTGCCGGGCGTTTGGAGAAATGGAGGGAAGGGAGGAAGGGTTTAGAGGAGGTGAAGGTACAAATGGCCATTGAATGGTGAGGAGACCGACCGTAAACTGAGAAGAGATGAGGCGCTACTGAGAACTGATGATAACAGTGATAAGTGTAGTTTGTTTGTGGCGCAAAGGATGATGCCAGAAAGCGCTCTCGCTTTTTCTCTCATTTTTTTTCCGGACTTTTTGAAATGCCTTTTCTAAATTTTCAAAGAACATTTTATTTAATTTTGACCCACATTGTGAGCAAAAAAAAAAAACTTACTAATTTTATTTTTTTGCAATTATAATTGAAGAGCTAAAAATATTTAGTAATTCTGTAATTTTTATTTAATTTTAATCCACGTCGAATTTTAATTTTAATGAAAATTTGCAACTATAATTGCAGAGACTAAAAACCCGATTTTTTAGTATTATAATTTAACAAATTAAGTATAAGTATAAAGAAAAATTGTTTTGAAAGTTCGAAAAACAGAAAATGCCGAAATTAGAAACTCCTGTCAATTAAAAAAGTTCAAATGACTGGTGTTCACAACATCGGTCAATTGATTTTAAGAATTACATTTATGTGTGAACATCGGTCAATTGATTTTAAGAATTACATTTATGAATCTAATTTCAAATCTTTGACACGATTATCATATTTTTCAAAGCTAACGTGCACATGTGTTATCTAGTTGCATATGTTCAGAAATCCAAAAAGACCAAAAAAACATATTCTAAGTACATGTGAATACTACGTTTAGACTCTGCATTCAGAAGTGTTTCTGAAGTCTGCGTTCAGAGGCATCACTCAGACTTTGGATTCACAGTTGCAACTTTACTTAGGAATTTTTTTGGTTGAGAATTTGAATTTCTGAACGCATGCGTCTATACCACACATGTGAACGTGAACGTTAAAAAATAAGGTCATCAGTGTCAAAGATTTGATTTCAGGATCATAGATATTATTCTTATTTCTTTTAGGTCAGGCATATGAAAATTTATGTACATTGAGTGTTTTATTATTAAAAATATTAATAATTTAATTCTAGTTGGGTTATATTTAGGTAATTTTTGTAACAACTTCAGTTGCGTTTGTCGGGATTGTAATTAGTTTCTTTTTATCGTCGCAAGCCATCGAGCTGTAAATATTCGAGTCTATTCTATCACGTCAAGTCTGATTTGTGATCAGAGAAACAACTGATTTAAAATAGACTCTCACACAAACTCGTGATAGAAAACATTAATTAAGACACATAAGTTGAAGATGGAGCAATATTTAAGATGCACATTTCTTCGATCGCAAATCAAACCCGATGCAATGAAAGTAGACTTGAATATCTACAGCCTGATGACTTACGCCATAAAAAACTAATTACAGTCCCGACGTGCGTAGCTGAAGTTTGTACAAAAAAATACTAACCATATTTAATTTTTTTACAACAACTTCTGCTATTCTCGTCGGGAGTGTAATTATTTTTTTTATCGTCGTAAGTCATCTAGCTGTAGATATTCGAGTCTATGTTACTCGATCTAATTTGATTTGCGATCGGAGGAATGTGCTTCTCAAATCGACTTCATCTTCAACTTATGTCTTAATTAGTAATTTCTTATCACGAGTTTGTGTCAGAATCAATTTTGAATCACTCGTTCCTTCGATCACAAATCAAATTTGATGAGGTGGAAATAGACTCGAATATTTACAGCTCGATGGCTTGCGACAATAAAAAATCTAATTACCATTCTGACGAACGCAACTGTAGTTGTTACACAAAATTACCTAAATATAATCCTATTATTAATTATTAATATATTTTAAAAATTAAATATTCAACGTACAAAAGTGTGAATTTTTTATGACTGGCATAAAAAATAAGAATAACACATATGACACTGGATTCAAATATTTGACAATGATGAATCTATTTTTTAACGTTCATGTTCACTTGTATCATCTAGACGCATACGTTCCGAAATCCAAATTTTCGACCAAAAAAATTCGTAAGTAAAGTTGCAACTGTGAACCCAGAGTCTGAATGTTGCGTGCGTATGAATGCAGAGTTCAGAAAACACTTATGAATGCAGAGTCTGAATGTAGTGTTTATAGGTACTTGGAATCTTTTTTTTTTTTGGTCTGTCTAGATTTCTGAACACATGCGACTAGATAACACATGTGAACGTGAGCGTTAAAAAATATAATAATCGATGTCAAAGATTTGGAATTAGGGTCATAAATATAATTCTTACTTCATTAGAATTATGCAAAGAAAAAGTTCATGAAATTAATTGACCTTGTTGCGAACACTGGTCATTTGAATTGTTTTAATTGACGAAAGTTGTGAACTCCGGCCTTTTATGTTTTCGAACTTTCAAAACAATCTTTCTTTATATTTATAATTTATTTATTAAATTCTAATACTGAAAAAATCGGCTAAAAACTTACTAAATTATAGAGTTTATCAGAATGCTAGATCAATATTTGTAGGTATTGAGAAATGATATATATGATCACTTTCATTTTTTATAAATACATATAAGAGAGTTAGTCTAAAATGTCAGTTAGCGAATTGGAAACAATAAAGATGAAATATTCGAAAGTTAGAGGAGATACCTTTCCCTCTTGAGAAAAGAGCAGCGAAACAAAAAAAAACCCTAGGCGGCGCTTCAACTGAAAGGCTTAGGTGGGGAGGCCGCCTCCGGCCTCCTCGCCACCCCCTCCTCTTCCCCGCCACCCCTTCTCTTCTAGCTCCTTCTCCTCTCTTTCTTCTCTGCAAAAAACACGTTTTTTGGCTTCTTGCCGTTGTTGCTGCCGCTCCGATCGACACACCTCCGTCTCGCCCTCCGGACAGCCACACCCGTGCCCCCCTGTCAAGACCCGACCTTCGCCGTCACCTTCTTCAGATCCGCCGTCACCTCTGCCCCTTCCCATCTCCGACCCAACCACCGCCTCAGTACCATCCCTTCCCCGACACCACCTCGTCCTATCACCTCTCCGTCCTGACAGCCAGCTCTGCCCCGTCCTTTCCCCAACCCGGCCTCCGCTGTCACGTTTTCCAAATCTGCCGTCAACTTGCGTACCACACCAACCAAGCCAAAATAAAGAGAATTGTAGCTGTAAGAGTAGAGGAGGGAAAACGTCGTGCGGGTTCTCCCAGTAGCTGCCTCTTACTCAGACAGTTTCGATTTCCTCTTTTGCACCCTGTCGTGGAGGACAAGAGGAGGGGAACTGCACCGCGGTTTCTCCCAGTAGTCGTCTCTTGCTCCAACTCGACTTTAGCCTTAACCACAGCCCCTGCTCATAACCTAAATAAGGGTCGGAGAAAATACAAGCTAAAATTTTATCATACTTCATTCTTCTTTCATGTTGGCGAAGACGTTAGAAGAAGCACTTGGTAGCTTCTACCAAGATGGCCGGACGACTCGACAATCTGATTCGAAGAAATGCAGAAATGACGATATTTTAGTTTGTATTTAGGCAGTTTTTTTATTTTTCTTTTATTTTTCTGTTAGATGTTTGATGTGTTGAATGTTGGATGTTGAGTACATCGTTGTTGAATGTTGAATGTAACTTTATTTATTAATGCATTTCAATTTGGCAGCTTTTGCCAGAAGTTCAAAAAAAAGAAATATTCGAAAGTTAATATAATATGAACAAGTTACTGCACTAATGACGTAGAAAATAAAATGTATTTATGAAATTTCAAGAATATAGATCGAGGATATAGGTTCTCTCGTAATATCTCAATTCAAAATGAATTCCAATCATATAAACTAGTATCCAAGCGTCTCATGTTATGATGCACAATACTGATATGGACTGAGTTCTTCTTCTTGAATTAGATTATTATAGTACTCTCTTAAGGTCATACAATAACAACAAGAAAATTCAGTTGTTGGTGCAGTGGTAAGGCACAAAATTTTAATGAAACAGATTCGATATTCAAGTTCTAGTGGAGACTATTTTCAGGGTTTTTTTCAAACTTATTTTCTAAAACATTTCGTGCAAGAAGATATTTGTGCAAACGTTTCATGCGTTTGCCAACGCTACCAACAACGCATCTTTTATTTCAAAAGCGGTAGTAGAAAAATAAAAAAGAAAGAAGGCATTTGTTCTAGTAACAAGCAATGGAGAAGAACAAGAAAAGTACCTTCCAAAAATTAAGCTGGACACTGAAGTATAAGAAGATATCATTGCTGATGTTCTTTGTTATTTTTTCCCCGTTAATGTTTTCAAAATTTGCAGTGCAACAGTGTTCCTAGCAACAGAAAACTGACAACTACTATCCTTAACCTATGCTCTCAGCATTTCTAGAATCAATGGAGACAAATATTAGTCTCCTTAAAGGCTTAAACATATTGATATCTGATCAATCTGACTTGAGTACACCATTTCAGATGTAGTTTTTTTTTTAGTTTCTTTAGCAGTAATCTTGCTGCACCATTGTTCAATCTTAATAAACACTTGGATTCTCATGTCGCAACCATGTCGGTGGGAAGAGAAGAGCTGTAAACCCTTTCTTGTGCTTTTCTTGCCTGTTAACACATGAAACATCTCTCATAAATTAGGTGATACCGATAGTTTTCAATTGATTCTTTTTTAAGACAAAGATGCAAATTTTTATACAGATAAACAGTTACCTCTTTATCCCAATTAGTGCATAATGTGATGGTCGAAAGCAACACCACTTGAACAAATATGCCACATATAATTCCCAGCCAGAGTCCCTGATACCCAAAACAAGTCAAATTACACAACTTCTCTCAAGTATCATTTAGAATATGTAATGAAAAAAATTATTTAGAATTTACCTGTCCATTAATATGGAATACAAAAGCTAGGAGAATTGCTGAAGGAATACCGACAGCATAAAATGCACCCAGATTCACACATGCACCAATCTTTTGCCACCCGCACCCTCTTGCAACCCCTACAGTAAAGGAATCCATCAATTTTGGATAATTTTATTCAATATAAGAAGTTCAAAGAACAAAAGAATTAGTTGATGTAGAGATAAATAAACTGATATTTGAAGGAAACATGATCAAACCTGAAAGCACAGACTGAATGCTATCTAACAGATTTGAAATTGCAAGAATGGGCATTATTATGGCAACATATTTCACCACCTCTTCTTCATTACTATATGCATGACCCCATACATTTCTTATCAGAATTAGAACAGATCCTACTATTAGTCCTCCTGTGACGGCCAAGCATAACACAACCCGCACTGCTAATTTTGCTCTTTCAGGTTGACCAGCACCAAGCTCATTTGATACACGCGTGCTTGGAAACAAACAAAAAGTGTCAAAAAATAATTATAGCGTAAGGTGTATCAACATTTTAATTTTAATTTTCACAATACATTTGTGAAGCTAAACTGACCTTATGGTAGCTCCCAGACCAAAGGGGATCATGAACATAAATGAAGCTGTGTTTAAGCTGGCAAAAATAGCAATAAAGAGTATGATAAGATAAATTGTACTTTTAATATTTATATGATACTTATGAAAACACAAGATACTCACCTTATAGAAAGAACAGAAGTTTCGAGTTGTGGATTTGGAAGGAGGCCCGAGAGTAGCACGAGAAATTCAAATGACCACCATTCCAAGCTGTATGTATTAATCCAAATTTGAGTTTGATCCATGTGAAATCTATTGAACTGTAATTTCTTGACACTGATACTAAATTTCCATAACTATATTTCTTCTCTTTTTTGGCTCAGAGAAAACTGAGGTGCAAAATGGAGGCCAATTTTGGTACATTTGGCTCAAACTGATGCATTACTTGAGGTTTAATCAGACCTTATTTGCTCATTTGATAGGAAAAGTATTGCCAGTCCCACCTCAAGGAAAAAGTCCTTCGTTCTAAAAGTGCTAAAGAAGAATTTCTTACATCTAATATTCCATTTTACACCCCAAAAAAGATAAATTATCTGTTCTAAAAAAATAATCCCACATACCAGACCATCAGAGCCGAAGGAATTGCCAGCTTAATAAACTCAACCAGATCGTGTAATGCCTCTTTCGAAAAGCCGACCCAAGTCTTTTTGCAACTTGGTGAAATTCTAATATAAACTGCCAAAATGATCACGTTTGTCCAATGCGAAACTCCACTAGCAAGCGCAGCACCTTTGCTTCCCATCCCCAATCCATACACCAGGAACCAGCACACAAAAATATGTAACAAGGCTGTCAAACCTGAACTAAGCATTACAGGGAAGACAATGTTTTGCGATTGTAGAAACCTCACGTGGCACTGAAGGAGCCCGTAAGCAAACAGAGATGGTATCATCCATTTGGCATAGATACCGGCCTCCCATGCTATGTCGGCTTCTTGACCAAAGAATAAAAGAATCTCATTGGTGTAAAACCAGATGGTGGCGAGCGGTATGCTTAGAAGGGTGAGAATAAGCATGGCTCTTTGCTTGTAAATTCCAAGTTGGTAATACCCTTTTGCGCCATACGCTTGGCCACATATTGTATCCATTGCACTAGCACTTCCCATCTAAAAATTTGCAAGAATAATGTCTGCTATTTTATTTAAATGCGAAATCATTTTTCTTATATAAAAGAAATATGCAATATATGCTATCTGAGGTGCTGCAGAGACATTACTGTATTACTGTTACCACCACTTTTACTATTTTTTATTGTAATAGTGTGCTTATTATTTCATAAACCTATTCAAATAGCTAGAGACATGTTCATATGCAAAAAGCTTTGCTCGTTAATATTGAATTAGTATTTTGATATCGTATCACCAGCACATATCTGAGCCACACAGTATACCAACCTGATATCTACTCTGTGCATGTGATTAAGTGGGAAAAAGCCAAGAATATATTTACCAAGTGTAGTACAATTATATTTTATTAGTTGCTTGAGTTTAATTTTGACAATTAATTCTTAAACGAACCATTTGCTTGCGGTTTTAAGTTAAGAAACCAACAACTACAGAAAATTCCGTTACACGACATGATATATGTAAAATATAACTAATTTGCATTGACTGATTAGTTAAGTTTCGGAATTTGAGATATTTTGTCCATCACCCGTTGTTGAGGGTCCTTGTGGATGACAAATTGCTTAGTAACAGCAACATGTATGGAGTGACACAACGACGACGACAAATTACACAAGCTACATTTCAAAAAGGGAAGGCTAGATGAAGTCCCAAACAAGTTGGGGTAGGCTAGATGAAACCCAATCGGAGTATGCAATTCTCTTATTTGACAATACTTATAAAATCACTCTCTGAAATTTGGACAAGCTACATTTCAAAAAGGGAAGGGATCATTACAATTGATTAATCAAATGTCTAATGGGGGCTATGCAACTTAACATGTAATTGTTAAACTTAGTTGAGCTGAATTGAATTGAACAGAACTGAGAACTTCAGGACTGTTAAATTAACTTACAATTTTTTTTGTTGGAAGATGTTAATTAGTTGACAAGATATAACAGTAAATTAGTAAAATTACATTAGTCCATACCAGGATCACTATTCTTGTATCTAATAATACTTGACATATACAAGCATCTGATCGAACATCATGCCCCAGAGCATCTCTCAATAACAAAATGCCAAGGACCTTGAAAATGTTAAAAAAACATAAAAACAAAAAGGGGAGGGATGAAATTGCAAAATTTACCAGTAAGCTGTAACCTGTGACACCAGCAAAGGAAGAAGCCATGGAAGCACCAGAGAGGGATAATTCGCCGAGGTGCCCGACAAACATAACAGATATCATTTGTATTACATTTTGCAATAAACTTCCTGCTATCATGGGTCCAGCAAGCCATAGTTGCTTCTTGACCTCAGTTTTAATCTCTGCTCGTCTCTCTCTTTTACAAACCTCTGTGATTAGAGGTGTTTCCAGGTTCTGGGAATCCATTTTTTGTTTTGTTTCTTCGTCTCTTTCCCCTTCCTTTGATCCTTTCTCTACAATGGAGGGGTGATTGTGTAAGTTGAGAGGGGATGGAGGAAAGGGGAGTAGAATTTAATTTAATTTTGGCCTTTCAATCTTTATTTGGATTGGCATTGTCTGCTATATATAGGTGGAAGGTTGTCTATACTTTCTATGCATGTTGCAATAAGAAAAAGGAAAAGATAAGTGGTGTACAATGTAACATTTTTAAGTGAAACAAACTAGAGTGGAGATATTTTTTTATTTTCTGATTTGAGAAGTTTGTCATTTTCTAGGCCTTTGTGTTGATCAACGATCGAGATTTAAATTCTTATACATAAAAAACCAAAACAAAAAAAAAAACAAAACAAAAAACAAGAAAAAATCTTATGCATATGACGAGCATCGAATTCATCAACTTTTAATTATTAATTTTTTAGTAACCAACTTTGATGCATCTTCAAATTTAATCACTTCATTTTTTATAAAAAAAAAAATTAACAAAAACTTTACGTGTATTGCATTTTTTTCTACAATTTTCATCTTTAAATTATAGTTTTCATGTAGACTCCACTCAGTTTTTCGTTAATACTTTTGATGAAAACAATAATATATTACTCAATAAATGAGGGATCAAATCATCAAATGGCTCTATTTTTTGTGTCTTTATTTTACCTCAAAATCCACACCATCCATAAAAAAATAATTAAGGGTCTAGATTTGAAGGCCCAAAAAATATTCTTGATGAATGATGTGAAATTTGAGGCAAAATTAAGACACACAAAAAATAGAGGCATTTGATCCCTCTACTCAAATTAGTAACTAAATTTGGAGATATAATTTAGTGACTAGAAATATATAATTCAAAGTTGAGTGATCAAATATTAAGTTCATACAAAATTTAATGATCTTTCAGAAAATTTAGCTCTGATATATGTCATGTCGAGTAATTCTACAAAGCGTGCCTTATAATTGTAATGAGGATGTCTAAAAAGTGTCTTGACAATGTCGATACATTAAAAGTGTCTTGACAAATTATTGACTGTCTAACACATGTAGTGCAAGTGTAAGTGTCTGACTCGCATTTGAAATACTTCATCTCATTGCTAGAAGTGTCCGTGCTACATGAATTTGTATCCCATAGAATGAACAACATTCCGACTCGTGTTTGGAGCAGCTCTTAATGATGTAAAAAAATCAACACTGTAGCAAATATTGTGCGAACAACTCTTGACGTTATAACAACAGTGAAACTGTAGGGGTCCCCTATCCATTATGTAGTTTGGAGGTACCCTACGGATGTGAACTCGTGTTGTTTAGATAAACAAATAGCATTCAATATTCGAAAATGTTTGTTCTTCTACGTTATTGCATTTAAATAATGTAACATTTAATTAAATGCTACTTTATTTAAATGCATAAAAGTTGATGAACAAAAATTTACGAATAGTGAATGCTACTTTATTTAAATGCATAAAAGTTGATGAACAAAAATTAACAAATAGTGAATGCTACTTTATTTGCCTAAACAATCCCACTTTATTTACCTAAACAAATAAACAATCCCCAATTATTTTTAATATTCCGAATGTTTGTTCATCTACCATGATGCATTATTTTGGATCCTATCAGTTATTATATTTTGATGAGACGATAAGAGCGAGGCATCTTATCAGTTGCTTGACTTCACTGTACTTTTTTGCATGCATTCACTGTCTTTTTCTAAAATCATCACATGGCATATGCCAGAAACAAAAGAAGAAATATTGAACTTGTTTAGGTGTTGTTTCTTGGTTGCCACGATTGAAAAGCTTTTTGACCAACAACCCTTCTCAATTTTAGCTTACATCATTTTGGAATGGCACGGTTATAATTGTCATTTTGTGGATATCCAATCAAAATGGTAAATGGTAAACACAATAACATGGAAGTTTCAATTTTCAACCACTCCATCCATCTAAGATTAGTATTGCTAATGGACGGGTTCTAGTTCATGTGCAGCTCAATTCGCTAATGAGAAGTTGAAGTTCATGATCAAATCAAGTTCATAATTATCTACTAATATCCAGTTCATGTTCAGTTCATCTTATAACCGAATAATGTCCACTATTTGTTCATAAGTTAACTATATGGACATGATTCTAGACATTGCAGTGTACTGTCCTCTTTAAATGAAAATTATTTCATCACTGTATTAAATAATTTAGGTTTTTTTGTGCGAATAACTTAGTTCTCTATCTGTGAAACAAAGAGTTAAAACTTGGTTGATCTATTGGGATGTTTGAACATATTTTCATTTAATCCACACTGAGCTCGCAATTAGTCCACAATTTGTCCATAATTTGTCCATGATTGTCCACAATTAGTCCAATTCAGTTTTATCAATTGGATTTGGACTGAACTTTAACCAAGACCAAGAAATAGTCCATTCCATAAATGTTCAATAGTGTCCAGTCCATTTTGTCCATGAACCGTCCTGTTCATTATTAACAACCCTATCTAAGATACGTACAACCAATTAAATGCTTATAAGGGGTACACAGTTGAATTGAAAATGTCGCTTTCGTCGTTGATACGTACGTAGACATGAGCGGATTCAGGATTTTCGCTGGGTTCAATATTTAGATTTTTTCAGTAGTTCGAAATGATGCTTATTTTTAAAAAAATTATCTTATATGGTCATTTATACAAAAATATTTCAAATATATGATCATTTTTGAAAAAACCCAATGTCGCTCTGCCCCTGTATTTAGATATATATTCCGTCATCGATATGTATGTTGCTCTGCATATTAAAAAAATTATTATGCATATTATTTGATATTGAAAAATAGTTAGATAAGTTATTTGAGTTATTATGTATGTTATTTTTTTAACATGAATAAAAACTCAAATAACATGCATAGTAATTTTTCAGTACAAAATAACATGCATAATAATTTCATTAACATGCAGAACGACATACGTATCGATAACGGTATCGATGACGGAATCAACATAATATTTTCTTCACAATAATAGAATGTGATAGTATGTATAAAAGACAAAAATTAAAATTATTGCATGTTAGAAAACTCTGATTTAATTGGATTTATTTATATCCAAAATATGTGTGCCTCATATTGATTACACTGATTTTATACCTAAAAAATTAATTTTATATGAGTTTGAATGATAGACTAGATGGCCACATAACATGTTCCGTGAATTTATAGCCAAATATGTTTATACTTTATATCCAAATTCAATATCTTCCATGAAAATCTTCAATCTAATATCTTCTAATCATCAGTAATGAACTAGTGTTAAAGCAAATGATGCTTCAAATACTTTGTTTTTCTTGCAATAATATTCGAAAAATACTTGAAGCACAAAGGTTCAATTTTTCACGAGTACAACAAAGATTCACATTTTGTTAAGAGACATTTAGTAAAAGACGCACGCTGAAGGTTTCGAGAAATTCTAACTCTACGTCCAAAAAATGCTTGAAGCAAATATGTGCCAATATTTTTTTATTTTTTATATTATGCTTTTATAATAAAATAAATAATACTATATAAATAAATAACATGTATAAATATTTTTCTGAATTGTTGGATAAATATCCAATGTAGTGTCTCAAAAATTGCAAGAGAAACAAAACTTTGGAAATGGATGTTGTGCCAACCAAAGAGAGTAGGTTAGTTAGATTGAAATCAATGAAAAAAGAAGAGGTGCAACACGTAAGCACACACCCGGCAAGCCGCATAAATTGTCCATGTCGATTGTACTTCCACAAAGAATACCACACTTTCTATACTTAGTCAAAAAGCTCTTTTTTTTACATAATAATCCGATGTTGCGAATTTCTAACAAAAAAATAGCATATATGGGGCTTACAATTTAAAAGGTCTGAAACTACGCCTGTTCGCTCAGAAGAAAAAAAGATGTTTTATGGGCTTATGATGAATGGAAGATTACGATCAAATAATTTTTTTTGTTTAAATAACGAAACAGTGAATCAAATATATTGTTTTGTGATCGTTTGTTTGTTTCATAATTTCGTTTGTTACTGTTTATTGTTAGAATTATTTTGATTACAGAGGAGAAGAACTGTGTTGATAGAATGTGAGATGATAGGTAATGAAGGATAGATCGAAATAGGAGATAAAAGATTTGATTTCTGTGTATGATTAGAATCGTTTATCACTGATTTCTGATTTGTTTTAGTGTGATGAGAGAGGAGATAGTTGAAAAGTGAAGGGAATGAGTTCGACCGTTTTAATTCGTTTCGATTGTTTCAATCATTTAAAAAAAATTGATTCCTCAATTATTCATTAAATAAAATTATTAACGAAAATACTCTATTTCGTGATCTTTTCACACGTTTGAGTCGGTTTGACAGATCTAAGCATTAGAGAGAAAAAGGCCGTGTCAATTCTATTCCTCAGTTACCAAAGAAGGTTTTAAATGGGCTAGATTGTATAGGCCCATCAAGCTAGCCCAGTAATGTTAGGTTCAAAACCCAGAAATAAAAACCTGAAATCCATACTTCTAATTGATATATTAATTAATATATAATACAATAATGATATAATGAACTTAAATCCCGTTCAAGCATTTAGTGTACATCCCATATTCAACAAAAAATTAATGCACGTAGTACGTACTGTGTATGGTGCACTTGTTGCAAGGAATGAGATCTTCTAACTTGCAGCAAATTTCAATTTTTGATTTGCATCGAAATTTGTGCAAGCTAAATTTTATAATATCAGACTCTTCTAATCAAATTTGAGCCGTTCGTAACCTACAATGCAAAAAATTTGGCCGTCCGTAACCTACAATGCAAAAAATTTGGCCGTCCGTAGCTACTGCGCGGTAGAAGAACAGCTTCCCTTGTTGCAAACTTGCAAGTGTTTTGAAATATGATCATTGCTTGGATATTCGACTAATTGACTTAGCATTGATTGAACTCATTGCCAACTACAGTAGATCGATCAAGAAAAAGTACATGAATATTCATTAATTTGATGTTGACGTTAAAACAAACAATAATTAATTGGGCTGCTAACCACATTTGTCCATAGGAAACACTCCATACACATGTCAATTTCAAGACATTAATTAATAAAATTTGAACGATTCACTGAAACGAAAATGTCGGTAAATTGATGATATATGCTCTTATATATAGATTTAATTTTGCTTATACGGTTGAGTGTGGACATGCAATTGAATTGTGTTCTTCTAATAAATAGTTTAACTCTTAAAAATAAAATCAAAACTAGAGATAGATCTTTTTGTTAGGAGATGGTATAAACTAGAGAGTATATATGAATTTAGATGAAAATGCTGACATTAAAAATGAAAGAACTAATTATATCTAATGATAATGAATGTGAAGTAGATAATAAAAGAGAAATGAACAAAAAAATAATGACAAGATTCAAACTATATAGTTTGGGAACATCATTCGAACATTGCGTGAAGTTTGACTTTGATTTAATACTGATTCGAATGAACTTGCACATACCATATATACCGATAATCTCGATATCATCTGACGATTGAGATCTTCTCAAGATACGAATTGTTTTGAACGAACTATCCCTAGTTCGAGTTTGATTCAGAACCATTTTAAATTAATTTTATTCAATTTGAAATTAATTTCGAACTAAAATCAAACGAACTAATTTCAAACTTCTTTCGAATTGAATTCGAATGAATTATGAACTATACCTACTTTTTCTAGAAAAAAATCCAATATATATCAAGCCGTTATTTATAGGAAGCTGATGTATATAGATACAAAGTAGTTGATACTATCTTCAATATAAATTTAATTACTCATATTAATGAAGTAATATTTTATATAAATGGTTTTGTTATGCAATTTATTTTGTACGCTATTTTAGTTTTTTTTTAATTGATACCAACAACATCAATGATAAAGTCATTAGTCTGAATCTAACGTATTATAAAAAAATTTGTGTTACTAAATCATTAACTTATAGAAACGTTTGTATACTAGTCCAATTATAAAAATCAATAATATTAGTATAATAATTTGTAGAATAGAATCATTTTGTAGACTAGTCTAATTATATATGTGGTAGTTAGAAAAATTAATAAATAAAATTGACATGAAAGAATAAAATAGAAGTATTTTTCATGTCGAAAATCCTTTTGAGGAATGCACCTAACAGTTATGAATTCTGATGTCTTAGCTCTGAAATGAAGGCAAATGTATATATACTCTCGTGACAAATCAAGATGATATAAATTGTCAAACATAGGTCTAAATGCACATCTAGTTGCAAATGATCTAGTATTCAAGAAGTAGCTAATAAGGTGGCTTAAAAAAATTATGAATTCAATTCTTCACAGACAGTAACGAAAATATCAGAGGCTCTGACCTCATATAATTTATAAAAATAAAAAGAAAAAGAATGGGAACATTTGTATTTTGTAGTACATATGGTGTATACTATTTGAGCATGAGCATGCTAGCTTGTACATGTCTGATAAGTGGACCATGTCCACCATGTGATTTCGGTGAAATGAAGAAATCAAATCATGACAAATATGAATTTTAAATAGAAGGCATCAATAATGTGCATAGTAGAAAACCCATAAATAATGATTATTTTTTAAAATATGTGCCAAAGTGATGCTATCACTAAGAATATTGTATACGCAGCGGTTACAAGTATATATTATTTTAGAAAATTAATGAGAATTTTGTACTATAATTATTTTAATGTTTGCTAATGAATTTTCCTCATATATAAGCTAATTAGATACAAGTGAAATTATACCAATTAATATTATTATATATTAACCATATTAATGGCAAAAAATTACGTGAAGTAATATAATTAAGGATATAAGACCATCTCTCTACTCGAAAAATACAAAAGAGAAAAAGAAATTCAAAGCCTCTCCAGAAAATAACTAGAAATTTCTCTCAATTAATATATTTATTTGCAAAAGGAATTTGGTGTCAAGCTCCAGTACATTTTGACAGTGTGCTAACTTAACTCACTCTCGTGCTGAGATTGGCTCCAAATTAATATTTCATGTCGAAGACAGAACAAGCGACAAAATCATGCACAACAAGCAGCAATATATCTATCACTTGGTTGCTTGTTTTTTTCTTTCTGTTCTATTATATTTAAGAATTATTAGAATTCATAAAATTATTGCAATAAAAATAAAATTTGTTATGCTAATGACATTGACAAATTAATCCTCTTTCTTTCAATTGCATGTTATTCATGGTTCTTTTTTGTTTTCTTTATATTTATATGTTTTTTGTGTTTGATTGTTTTGCTCATGATATAGCCCAACCAGAAGTCTGTGTTATACTGTTATTCAACCTTTTTTTTCACAAACGTTGAAACAGATAACTCAGGTGCTATTTCTTTCACAAAGGAAACTCTATTTCAAAGGAAACTATAATAATCACACCTAACAGTCACTCAAGGTCCACGCTATTAATGAAGTGATATGCTTCAAGTACCATTATGATGATAAAGAATGCTTCAATAATATGACTGAATCAATCACACAAGCATAATATATACTAATTAGGAGCATTTTTCCATATATGCATTTTAAAATTTATCTAAATTAATGTATACCTCCCCCCCCCCCCCCCCCCCTAAATCATCAATATAAAAGTATTGCTTCCATACTAACTTCCACTGTGGATAGCTAGACAGTATGTTCCACATGCTTCACTTTGAAGCTAATAATGTTTAGATGGTTTTAATTCTCAAAACAAAATGAAAAAAATGAAAGTTAAGGAACCAGAGATGACAATAACCGAGTGGGTTAAGATGAACTTTTTTAATGTTACCAGTACAAATCATTTTTGTGTCAATACTATATACAGTAAAACTGTGGCAGCTAATATGTAGCAGCAGTTAATGCACAGTCAACAGTAGTAGTAAAGAGACCACAAATTTGGTCCCCAATTTATATACATTGTTTATACCTAAGAAGTTGCCGAATTTAACAAGACAGGAATATTCCCATATAAATTGCCAGAAAGGAGAAAAATAAATGCACACCTGTAGTTAAGTCAATATCTGGCCCCATCAAGAAATGGATACCTCCAGTGACTAACATTTCTTTATAAACCGACTAGGTGGAGAATAGAGAAGTAACACACTCTATTGGTACCTAAGCAAGATCAAAGAGATGAATAATCTGAAGAGCATGAAACGGATTTTTTCTGAAAGCCATTTCGGTTTGGTTTCCTTCCTGGCTCTTGTGTTGGTATTAATTGCATGCTTCACACTGCCAGAGCAGTTCACACTTCGTGCTTTAAATTGCAAGTCTCATTTTCCTTAATTCATATTTTCTGTTAATGCTGTTGAATTGTGGTTATCATCATGTAATGTGGAGGTCTAATGCCTTTATTTGTTGTACTTCCGAAGCATTGTCAGGGGAACAGTATATGAATGGTAGTGACAGTGAGAGATTGATGGAACCAGGTATGCAAATCATATAAATATAGTTGGACTTTATAATATTTATAAATCAATTTTCTTGATCAATGTATTCAAGGCTTTCACATGTTATAATTGAGTTTCTGATCAGATCATCAGATACCTTTTCCTGTGTTTTCTAATGTTGAGAGAATTGAAGAGAAGTTTCATAGCTATTACAAAATTGGACAGTAGCTAGCTTGTATTGACACTGATATTTTTTCCATAAATATGGTGCTTTTCCTACCATTCCTGTCAAGAAATATGTTACTTTCTTTTCAGATATTGCCATGAGAAGAGACAACACATTTACTTGGCTTATTTGTAGTGCTAACAAAAAGTAACAAAATTAAGAGATACAGGTGTCGTCGCAACGTAATTAATTGGTACAATTGTAGTATACAAATATGCTGAGGTGCGTAGGAAAGAATTGGAACTTTGTGCCTGCATCATTTTTCTCAGTTTTCTACCAGTAAGATAACATGCGAAAGATGCTTGCTTCAAGTAAATCTTACTTTGATGTTATTTCCAGTAAAGGAAGCCAAGAGATCAGAAGATAGACAACAAACAACTTCACAAGAGGTGAAAAGAATTGTAGATAAATACAATTCTTCAAAAAACAACCACAGCAATGTGTATAATGCAACTGACAACGGCCCTGGTATTGCAATCGGTTTTCCTTTAATTTATCAATTTGAATAACTAGTAGGTGTTTGACAAGTGACTAGGTGTTGATTTAAGTGCTTTCAGGCACTGTATGTATAAAATAGAAGTGATTTAAGGTGTTTAAGGTGGAGCAAAATCACATTCACAGAAAAATGAGGACAATTTTAATTTTTTATTTAATATTATTTCATCCATTGCAAAACACTAATAATTACAAGTATTTTAGTATTTACTTTGTTGTAATTTAGTGTTCTTGTCGAACACAAGGTTTATTAAGGCTACTGTGTGGATTATAAAGCTTTCATGTAAATTTAGGACCTTCCTTTCTTTATCTTCGAACTTGCAGCAACTGAAATAAAGCAGCATGAGGAACTCCATAAACCGGAAGAAATCGGAGGAAACCAACAGAAATCTGATACTCCAACAAACAACAAAACCAGTTTAAAGAATGTCCCAGATGCAGTACCTGGTATATATTCTCTCTTATTTTTTTTTCAAAACGATGATTTCTACTTTCCAATTTTTTTATTTGGAGAAGATGATATTCCAACCTTTTCCGACTACCAGTTGAGGTATAATCTTGTGTGAAGAAATTAGCATCATATATAACAATCATAAGTAATGGGAAACTCGGGTTTATTTGGGGCACAGGATACTATTCTAATGCATAGCTCTAATGTCTTCTGTCCCTTTTGACTTATGGATAACTTGGTGCAGAATGTCTTTATCCAAGTTCAAATTGTTGGCACCTGTTACTTTTTTTCAAAACGATTATATTGACATATCACTCTTTGCCGATTGACCCTATTAGACTGAAAAATCTGCACATGTACTGTTGCAAGCAAAATAAAAATACTGAACTGCAACAAGCAAGCCTTGTTAGGGCTACTCTTGTACAGAGCTACTATTGTTTCAACTTTTTTTCTCGATGTATGAAAAGTTAACAACAATAACTAATACAGATACAGTTCATGGGTACACAAAAATTGTCAAAGAGCAAACTCCAGCTAAGCCAATATGTGACAACTCCAACTGGCGGTACGAGGCATGCGATATCATTGGTGATGCACGGACTTTCGGCATTTTCTCAACTGTATTTTACGTGCCACCACCCGAAATAATCAACCTAGCTGCCCAGAATTGGACTTTCAGCGCTCAATCCCGTAGAGCAGTCCAAGCTAAAAATGTCACTGTGAAGTCACTATTTTCTTCTCAAGAGGCTCCCTCTTGCTCGATTCGAAATAACATACCAGCAATAGTTTTTGCCTTGGGTGGTCTGACTGGTAACCTATGGCATGACTTCAGCGATATACTGATTCCATTGTTCATAAACTCGCGTGAACTCAATGGTGAGGTTCAATTCCTGATAACAGATATGCATGACTGGTTCATGCAAAAGTACAACTTGGTCTTTAAGAAACTGTCCCGGTATGAGATCATAAATTTCGACAAGGATTTTTATGTCAGGTGCTACCCACGCGTAATGGTTGGTTTAAAGAGCCATAAAGACCTCGGCATTGATCCTGAAAGAAACACAAATAAATATAACATGTTTGACTTCAGAATGTTCATAAGGGATGCATTTGCTCTGCCTCAATCAGTTGATATTCCTTTTAAATTGAATACTGATACTGAAAAAAAGCCAAGATTATTGCTAATACTGCGAAGCAGGAACCGGCGGTTCATGAATGGCCCTGAAATTGTTCAAGCAGTGCAGAGGTCAGGTTTTGAGGTAGTTCCGGTCGAACCAACTCGCGACCAAAACATTACCGAATTCTCACGGGTGATTGATTCCTGTGATGTACAAATGGGTGCACACGGTGCGGCTTTGACCAACATGATGTTTCTCAGAACAAATGCATTGATGATCCAAATTATCCCATATGGAAAAATGGAACATGATTCTGATATTTTTTTTGCAAGTCCCGCCAGAGAAATGAAGCTTAGGCACCTGGAATATAGTATAAGTGCCGAGGAGACAACATTGCTCGAGAAATACGGATGGGACAATCCGGTAATAAGCGATCCCGACTCAATACATAAACAGGGGTGGCAAGCCGGGATGCGGTACTACTGGCTTGAACAAGATATTAAGCTCAATTTAACAAGGTTTGCTCCTGTTTTGGCCGAAGCTCAACGGCTTCTTCGCAAATAACGCAAAAAAAAAGGAAAGGTGATTCTAGTTATGTTTGCTTGAACCAGGTTCTCTGTTTATACTTCTATAGATACTTTAAAAATTAAGGTCATTTACTATTATTTTTATTTGGATTTATAGATCTTGTGTAAGGTATAGGTTGTGTAAACAAGTTGCATTGCAGCAAAATTGATGTCTGTAGTCATACTTTAGAAATAGATTGTTGATTTGTTAGCCATATTTGGGTTTAAACTGGTACGAGTGAGGCGATTAAAAAATATGTGGGGTAGGTGGGATAGGTGGCTACTGGCTACTGGCTACTGGCTACTTATCGTAATCAGTCGGTGCGGATTAAATTTTTGGTGAGGTAGCGATATTCATGCTTAATAGCATAGTAGTCGTGTATCTCTGCTATATGTCAAATATTTTGGATGTTCGGATCCGACGAGGATTAATCATGATCAATTTAATCATTTTTCAGAATAAAAATTAATTATAGATTATTCTGCATGATTGAGTGATGATCAAGATTTTGATCTTACTAATTTCTTAACATATTTAAGTATTGTAATCTCGTCGCAAATAACTCTCTCTCATATTCAATTACAAGAAAAGTATTTTATCGTCAATAAAAGTTATGTTGTTGTAGAATTAATTTGTATTAATTATATTTCTATTATTGTTCTTTGTTACTATAATAAAACAAGTATTAATAGAAATGCTACATAAAAATAACAAAATACAATAATTTTATTAAGAGAAAATTTTCTAATTCCAAACCTTCTGTCCCCCGCTCTATTTCACATTTTGTATTATTTCTTTTTTATATTTCTTTTTTTCTCTTTTAACCGCATCTTTCTTTTTCATTTTTCTTTCTTTTTCCTACCTTCTCTTTCGAGGAGAGATTGTTAGAAACAACGAGAAAATTGTCAAACACGAAAATAATGTTTAAAGTCACGACAAATCTGAGAAGGAGAAAGTGATGGAAGATCTGAGAACGAAGACGAAAGACAATGAGCAACCTTGAGACTGTCCCTGACTTTCTTCGTATTCACCATGATTGTTGTCTTTTTTACAAAAGAAAGAAAGAGAAGGGCAAAAATGAAAATATAAATTTGCATCTAATATAAACACTTGTTTCAGTAGTACAAACACATTTTTCAACTAGTATGAACACATAGAAAATTAGTATGAACATCCTGAATGTTACTATGAACACTTGGAAAGTTATTATGAACACTCTGGATGTTAGTATGACCACCTAAGAGATTAATATGACTACTACTTTATTTAGTATGACCACTAAATGAGCTACTATGATCACATTCTTAGTTAGTATGACCACATTAGAGGTTAGTATGACCACCTATTTTATTTAGTATGACCATCTCTTTTATTTAGTATGACCACCAGAGGAGCTCATATTTTCCATACATTCTTAGTTAGTATTAGCACTAGAGCAGTTATATGACCACATGAGAGATTAATATGATCACATATTTTATTTAGTATGACCACCATAGGAGCTAGTATGACTAGTTGACCACATACATCATTAGTTAGTATGATCATCAGAGAATTTAGTATGATTACATCCTTAGTTGGTATGAGCACATTTTAACTGTTTTAATCGTTTTAAATGTTATTTTTGGCAAAAAAAATCACAAAATAACGTTTGATCTTCGAACGAACATAACTTTTGACTTGTAATAACGCTTTAAATGTTATTTTTGAATGTTAAGATCTTCGAACGAACATAACTTTTAACTGTTATTTTTGGCCAAAAAAATCACAACATAACTTTTAGAAACGACAAGACACAACACACATACTTTACTGGGCTATAAGCCCGTAATAACACTATTTTGACATAAAAAACGATTCTAAAGCCTCCAAATCACATTTTTTAGTTTTTCTGCATATTTGTTTGCTCAAATTTTCTCAAAAGAATGCTTGAAATAGTGCAAATACATATTTGAAGCAACTAATATGAATATCTGCTATATTTAGTCTGAACACTTGTTTTATTTAGTCTGCACCACGTGCATTCTGTACAAAACAGACTTAAAACAGTGCAAAAAGAGACTCGAAAACCTGATATGAACACTTGTTTTATTTAGTATGTATCTCATGCATTCTATGTATACATTCAAGATATTGTGTATGACAGAAAAGTTTAGAAGAATGTGCGCGATCTAGCTTTCTATTTCTATTCGTTTTTTGACTGTTTGAATTTTAATTTTTATTCGCGTTTGATTGTTTGACTTTCTTTTTTCAAAAAGTTAGTTAGAAAGACGAAAGTGAAGAACGAATATTAGAACTTTAGAAGATTGTTTGTTGACCTTTTTATTAAATAAAATCTGTAACAACATGAGAGCCAACAAGTTGTAATTAGAAGTCGTGTCACACCCGACTTGTTATGATGAGATACTTTTTGTTGCGAAATATACTCTTATATATTTGCAAGGTTAATATAGTTGATTAAGATTTAATAATAATACCATAATGTATCACAACAGTAGAAGTTGATAAAAAAAACTAGTTAAATAGTAAGTAATACAATATGTTAACAAAAGTTTATTTTAATTAAAAGAAAGTTGGAGGACTTGCAAAGCGGATGTAGAGCTACTCTAAGTACTGTTATGATATTTCAGGGCTGAATCATATAGGCTTACATACATGTTACATGATTCATTTTGAGAGTTTGAACAATTTCAGTTCATGAATTTTCACAAATTCAAGATCAGAAATTAAGTACCACAAAGAATGAGCAAGTTAAAAAGAAAATAGTTGATTCATATATACAACAAATAATCCATATGTACATAATAGTATTAAATTAGATGGAAAATTCAAATAATTCAAAAAATCAAGGACGCTGATACAGTGTCCCGTGTTCTGCCCCCCCCCCCCCCCCACCTCTCTCCGTTGGCACTGACGCGCGAGTTCCACGCTTTGACCGCGCGTTGACTATAAGAGGCGCTTTTTGGGACAAAACACGGGGCAACTGATACATTCCCAAAAATCAAAGGCCATCCTTTCAAATGTTTGATTTCTAAATGTTTAATTTTCAATATCATGTTTTTCATACACAGTGATTAAAGAGATATTTCATATTAATTAACTATGGAGCATGTTCATACATTAATTCACATATCAAAGTATATAATCATTTAGTGTTTCATGTTAATTATACGACACGAGTAGCAATATCAAACTTTTAATAATAATTATAGAATTTCACAATTCAAATTATCAACTCAAATAATCAATAAAATATATAATACTCAAGAAACAAAATGTACAACTCATTCATATCATAAACAAAACAAGAATATATCATATATAATTGATCTCACTAAGTTAACAGCTTGTTTCTACAAACAAATTGTTTGCAGGGTAGTTTTAAATGAAAATGATAATAGAACAGATATGAGAGCGTTTAATCATTTATAAGGATAAATATTATAAACTTTACATGAAATTTTTACAGAAAATGTGCTTATATATGTAATATATCATATAATTTCTACACATGTAGTCTGTACAATGTATCCGTTTTTTTTTTATCTTTTACAGTTTTACTCTATACTAAATGTGGTCCAATATGCCTTGTACGTACAAGTAGATACTTCTAGTATACAAATACAAGGACCAGATGACGATTGCAAAAAAAAGAATAATGCTTGTTTAATTATAGTATAGTACGGATGTCTTTATTTTTTTATGACGATATTCTGTACTTCCTTCGTTGTAGTGCACCAAACAAAATTGGATGTACATTAATTCAACTGTAGCTCACGTATTAGGACCCAAGGAGGATCGAGACAACGCCAAGAGTGGTACTTAGCGGTACATGCATTGCTTTGGTCATTATGAAAAGAACGAAACAGACGAATCTTTTCGTCAATCTCAAGACCGACAAGCCTTTTAACATTGGAGATTAGATCGAGCGGCTAAGGAAAGTTGGAAAACGCTATGACATGTACAGTAGATTAGAATACCATGTATTCAGAGTTGCAAGTTCAATTTGATGTAATCGGTTAAAGAACTCAATAAATAAGAGATTAAAGAAGACAGAATCTGATTTTATTGATTGAATTGATTACATCTGTTATGTCTTTGTACATATATATAGGGAGACTAATGACTAACTAACTCCCTAATGACTAACTAATCTAACAGTATGTAATTAATGAACCAGGCTGAGGTCGACTTCATATCTGCTGTTATTTTTTTGAGAAAAACAGGGTCTTGTTTTTTCGATCCGACATTTCATATTCAATTTTGCAGATAAACTTTATAATGACGCGAGTCTCGTGCATCATATCAGCATCGTCCATTTTAATCTTGTGGTCAGTATTGAAATAACAGAGTCTTGTTTTTCTTCAAAAATAACAATAGATACGAACTCGACTGAGGTCTCCTTTGTCAAAGATTATTGGGCCATACACCGGGGAAAGCCTATCCTCTACTACGCAGCAGTAAGTAACGGTTCAGATTTTCTGCGCTTAAGACAACGAATGACTCAGATTTGATTCAGAAAGTTGAGTATTACAAGTTTAAGAAAGAAGGAATCTTGATGCAAACAGACGATCTAGATCTTCTGTGTTGAATATGCTGCGCAACAGAAGATCTCATTCCTACACTGGAACCTTTTCTATGTTTTGGTATCATTATTATGTTGCCCATTTCACAAAAAGAAGGCCGAAAAAATAGGAGTCAAAATTAAATGTTTTGCAGAAGTTTTAAAGGAGTCAAGTTTAAAAAATATATATATTTTACAAACAAAAAAGAGATTATTAGTTTCTTTATTAGTGTTTATATTTTTTAACGTGAGATAGGGGAACCGATTAGTAATTTTTTTTTTATTTGAGACAAAATATTAGCTGTTTAAACTTGATTCTTATTCTGATGTTTTTTAATTTAACCACTGGATAAGACTAAATATTAATTTATGATGAAAATCATTATTAATAATCGTGTTCCACAATAATTGCTGAATAATGAAGAGACTGTTCAACATAAATTAATTAAGGTAGTTCTCAGGGTTTTATTTCGGAAAAAAAAACATATTATTTAAAAGAAAAATGTTTAGATAATATAACTTAATTATTAATCAAGGATATGAATTAATGATAGGAACGGCCGTTAAAAAGCTTGAAACTCGATCCTTCAAAAATATTTATAATATTATATAGTTCATAATTAAACAAACTAAATAAAATAAATGGAGAAGAAATTTCCATCTGGTCCATGCTCATTTGCTGATCACTAATTACTCAGTACTGGCTACTGAGGCACAGCTATTAAACTATATAACAGTAATGGGGAATTAATTGTAAGCTAGTGCTACCTAACACTGACAGCTCTTAAAATAGTTCAACCTTTAAATCTGTACAAAATTTCTCAACTGATGATACTGATTGAGTTTCGTTTATTCTTGCTAGCTAAAATACAATATGTTGTAGAATCTCTTTGTAGTTCTATATATGCCTACTTTTGGAATTATCTTTAACTGTCAGTCTCTTGTAAAGCCTAATCTTCCAAGTTCCAACTGAAAGTTTTTCTTCTCTCTTTTTATTTTTAGTTTCATATTCAGAGTTACATTACTAGAACAAACGAGACTATTTCAGACAGCACAAAACGAAGGTTCTCTCATGCTGTCATATATACACCAGCTGTGCCTTTTGCTATCTTTACTCATTCAAGGACAGATTTTTGAATCGGAAGGCCCGATTCCTCCGATGACCGATGACTTCGAATCTGACGGCTCGATTATGGTGCGAATCCTATAGCCTTATAGGGACCTTTGGATAAGAGAACGAAATCCTCTGCTGCATTCTTTTTTTACAGCAGAGGCTGCATTTTGATCTAAACCCTCGAATCAACGATCACCATTTCTGATTTAATAATATAAAAATTCTTCTTATATGTATCATATCAGTAGTGATCGAACGTCGATCTTTAATTCGACGATCAGATTAAAATGCAGTTCTCTATTGTACAGAGTTAGCTCTTTTTCACTTAGAAACTATTTAAGGATTGGATAATGTTTCGTAGATACTACATTTGATACTAACTATTGATACCGATTTTATTATGCATATTTAGTTGAGTTATCCTGCACATTATTTGAGTTAGTATGCATGTTAACCATAACTATTTCAGTACAAAAAATAACGTATACTTATTTCAATACAAAAAATAAAGTACATAATAACTCAAATAATGTGCATGATAACTTCACTGAAAATACATAATAAAATCGATAACATGTATAACTGTTTCGGTACAAAAAAAATAACATGCATAATAACTCAAATAATATGCAGAATAATACAATTAAATATGCATAATAAAATTAATGTTATTAATTGATATTAAATATGATATCTACGTATCAACTCCCTTAAGGATTTACCTTTAGTACAAAGTGTACTGAATACTTTCTTGAGTTGATATCCTGAATTTTGCATTCATCGACTCGCAAATGCAAATATGTGCTTCGTTTCGTTGTTGTTTCATTCTTAGTGACTAAATTCAAAATCATAATATTAGTTAGCAAAGGACAATTAATATTAGTTATCCGAGCTCCTTTTCATTATGGGTTCTTATCAGTGGTTGGTCTTCCTAAAAAAGCCCATTTTATTTTGGGCTGACACCTCTTTTTGCCAAATTTGAATTGCGATGTTAACTGCGGATCCTCATTCAAAGCAAGGAATAGTGTAGCGTTGTCAGACGTTAAATACAAAACGGAATCAAGCTGTTTCGTTTTGTTCACGAAAAAAATTGTTTCATGTATAGTTCTATTTTATAAACGAAATAAAAAAAATATTCCGTTACCATTTTTTTTTTCACGAAATGAAACTGAACACGAACATTTCGTAAATTTTACACTATAAATGTCGAAACAGTAGTAAAAAAATCATTTTTTTATATGAAATCTTACATATATAAAAGTTTAACATCCTTATCTACGGTGGTTATAAATAGTATTTTTGCTGTAGCATTTTTTTTTATTTTTTCAGAAAAAAATTTCGGAAATTTTTTTTTGCAATTTTTTTGCAGAAATTTTTTTTTTCTGCCGTTGTTTTTTTTGTAGTTTTTCGCGCGGAGCGCGAGCTCTTCGCCTAGTAAACATTATTTCGTTCCGTTTCGTTTTTAATACGGAACAAAAAAATTTGTTTCGTTTTCATTTCTTTTACCACGGAACGAAACGAAAACAGTCGAAACGACGGAACATTTGACAGCGCTATTCCAACTGCAAATTTGAAAGAATCGCTATTCACCAGTAACATGCTATCTAACTGGCCTATTAGAAAATTTCTTTTCTTTTCCATCAAATTGAGAATTACAGAGCACAAGTGCGTTGACGAATTAAAACATTTGCATTTTCTTCATTGAATTGTTAATTAATTAAGATGATAAGTATCTCAATGCAGAACAAGTCTCCTTTCGAACTTGTAGCTCCTTCATATTGTTCGCTTCCCACGAAATTTTATATTCCCAAATTCAAATTTAATAAGCAAAAGAATCTTCTACTTCACTAGAACCCAAATAACAAAAAAAAAATAACCATCCACTGAGATTACAACCCAACCACCAAAGAAATATAAACAGAAAACTCAATCGTGCTGGCCATAACATGGGTTTATCATCATTTCCCTACCAAAGCACCACTCATAACCTTGTGCTTGCTTAACCTTCAAAAAGTCTTCTTTTAATGCACCCTTTCGTAACACTTTAGATATCTCTAATTGACAGAGTAGAGAGAATTGGGGCAACCAAATTTTGGGTTTTGAAGAGATGAAGGGGTTGAGGAGTAACAACACCCGGACCTCTTCACGAAGTTATCTTACTTATGGATTGATTTTAGGGGTTTTCATAATTTTGTTGACCTATTTTTTTGTGTCTAATCAGTTTGCGAGTTACTCGTCTAAAGGTGCTCTTATTTCCTCACTTTTTTGTGCAGAATTTTATTTCATGTCATGGTTTCAATTAAGTATGATATTTTTTTTCTGGACTTTGTAGTAGCTACAAGGACAGATGGCGCTCAAGTCATGCAAATTCCTTCAGTGAAAGGTACGAGTTTCTTTTCTGTTTTTGGAACTTTGGGATGATTTCTATTTTATATAAAAAAATTTAACTTTTTTGGGAGGAATTTTAATTTGTAGATGGTAGCTTGCAAGAAAAAAAGCCACATGAAGAATCTGTTGTTGATACTATGAGTACCTCTGAAGAAGCAGTGCAGGTGGTTAAAGAACAAGGCAAATCTGAGCAAGTTGAGATCGATGACAGCACGAAAACCATACTAATTGGTGAAAATCAGTAAACATAATTATAACCTAGTACTATTTCCAGTTTCTCTTCTTAATTGTTGTAATTTTGTGGGACCTTTTATCAGGGCATGAAAGTGAGCTAGAGCAGGAGAAGATAGAGAAGACGGAGCAAATAGATTTCATAAAGAACAGAGAAGAGTCACAGAAAAGAGATGAAATTGAAGTTGAACCAACTGGTATGTTGGTTTGATGCATTTGTATTAGCATATTTGATATTCAATCTGGTATCAGAATTTTTTTTATGGAGAATACTGGTGTCAGAATTAAAATTGGGATGAAAATATTGGTTTCAATCAAAAGAATTGGGATTGGAAAGTGGTTCTTATGGATTGGATTGGGAACCAGAATAGAAGTTGATATATCCTTTCATCAGTGTTTTTTCTTTTCTTTCATGATCCTATTGGCTTGATAATTCATATGGTACACATATAATTGGATGATCCAACCCAGAACTCATCGAGTACTAATCATATTTATAACTTAACGATTTTTTATTTTCTTTCTTATTTTCTGATTTCTTGGGTAAATTTTCAGAGAAAGAATGGAAGGAAGAGACAAAGAGAGATGAGAAGCTGATAATAAATGTCACAGATAATAAAGATGAGACACCTAAACAAGATATAATTCAAGTCGAACCATCCAGTATGTTTCTACATTTCATTCTATCAGTATATTTGAGATTCAGTTTGGTATATGAATTAAAAATGGAATGGCAATCACTATTATCTTGTTGTCTTTAGAATTGGATTGGGAAAGAATTTCCAGGAAGACTTGGAATAACCAGGAAAAGAATATTAAGGGGATAAATAAGCAATATTAATGAAATCAGTTCTTTTATATATCCATATGATCTGTAGCCATAAATAAGTAATATTAATGAAATTATAAGCTATTTTCCCTATTCTATTCTAAATCTCATTTGCAGTAAAGTCTGACTTAAGTTGTTCCTTTCTATTTTTATAGAAACCTCTAAGGCTCCAGGTGAATGGCACATAAATTTGGAAACGGAGAAAATGCAGGAAAGCATCAACCAATTTAATGAAGCTCAAACAGATAAACTACCAGATATGCAATTTGGTGAGCTAATCTCACAGTTTAGAAAATTTTTGTGAATTATATGCTTTATGTGTTTTGTGCATCTTTTTGGGGGTAACAAATTATCATTTTGTGTACTACATAGTTAAAAGTACAAATGATAAAGTAATTAAGAAAAGGGTATTTTTATGCAATGAGGTGGCTTTTTAGGCTATTTACAAGCATAAAGTGCAGGCAGCAGGTCCTAAGTGTTTTCAGAGGATCAACATTCCTCGCATCCTTTTGTCATTAAAATTTTCTTTTTTCTTAAATCAACAACAATAGATGTTCTTCCCTATTTCTGAAAACAATGTAGTGGTGAAAACTTGCATGTTTCCTTTCCTAATCCACCAATAGATCACAGAATTTTAATTATGTACCCAAAGGCCAAAGGGCTTGGAGATTGATGTACTTTTGAGATATTTGAACCTGTCAGAAGGCCTGGTAAGTTACCTGCTAATCATGTAGTGTAATAGTATAAAAAGGAAAAATGGATTAATGGAAAATATGACATAAACAAATTCAAAAAGTAAGATCCACTCATTAGAAAGTCAGAATTTTACTTTCTCCAGCAAATGTTATATTCTTAAAAGTGTTATTTCAAGTACTGAGAGGTTACATATTCATATCAATATAAAATATAACATTTATAATTTTCTTCCCTCTGCAGATGGATTTCCAAATTTAGACCAGCCACAACAATTAAAGCCACTGTGTAATCAATCCGATGTTAAATTTGACCTCTGTGACTTGAATGGTGATGTCCGAACCATTGGCAGTGCATCCGTTGTACTTCTCATACCACCAAACAATGGAACACCAACCCAAGAATACCAAATAAAACCCTACTCTCGCAAGTACATGGATAACATTAAGCCTGTAACCGTAAAGTCCCTCGAGGGTCCCACAAATGCTCCTCAGTGCTCTGATAGGGTTAACTACCCAGGACTTGTGATTGCAATGGGTGGATTTTCAGGCAACTACTGGCATGATTTCACCGATATTCTGATCCCTCTATATATCAGATCACGTCAGTTCAATAGAGAAGTCCAGTTCCTGGTAACTAACAACCAGCCATGGTGGACCAGCAAGTATGACAAAATATTTAAAGCATTGTCACGGTATGAGATAATTAACTTCGATGGCGATTATGAGGTAAGGTGCTATCCGCGCGTTCTAGTTAGTTATGGTAGTTACAAAGAGTTCAGCATCGATCCTTCTCGAGCCCCGAATAACTACACAATGGTTGATTTTACAAAGTTCCTTCGTAGAGTTTACAACCTTGAAAGAGAATTCCCCCTAAAGCTGGGGGAAAACCCTAAGAAAAAACCAAGACTAATGATCATTTCAAGGTATAATAGCCGAAAATTCATCAACATGCCCGACATTGTACAATTAGCTGAGAAATTAGGTTTTGAGGTGAGCGTTATTGATCCGAAACCAGACAATGTCCTAGCTGATTTTGCAAAGACAATTAATTCCTTTGATGTTATGCTCGGAGCGCATGGTGCAGGGTTGACAAATTGCCTTTTCCTCCCTCCAAATGCGGTACTGATACAAGTGGTACCATATGGAAAGGTTGAACATCTGGCAAAATTGGATTTTGGTGATCCAGCAGTAGATATGGGTTTGAACTACCTGGAGTACAGTATAACTGCAGAAGAAAGTACATTGTTGGATAGGTTTGGAAGAGATCATGAGATGATCAGGGATCCACTTGCAATTCACCAAAGAGACTGGACTCTAGTGGCAGAATGGTACCTGGGAAAACAAGATATAAAGCTTGATATAAATAGATTTGAGCCTATTCTCTGGCAGGCATTGGGACTTCTACAGTAGCTACTTTTCTTGTGTATAGAATAGAGTATTTATTTATGTTTCTTAATTTATTTTCCTCGAGATATTTGTTACTTTTGTATAAACTTAAGTTAAAAAAATACCAAGAATGATAAATGGATTTGAATATTCTGATTCATTTGTGACGGTATTGTTTTGTTAGCACAAAGCACATACATGAACTTGTGGATGCTCAGTTGAGTTTAAGAGTTCGGATAATCACACAGCATTTACGACATGATTTACATAACAAATTATAATAAATGCTAGACTAATAGTTTAGATATATTGTTAGGTGTATTGTTGGAGATGGATAGTATTACAATTATGGTAGGTAGGATATTATAAATGCTTTAGAATGTGAGAGATAATTAGAATAATATTTCAATCTAGTCTATAAATACATCTCATGTAATTATAATCAAGAAGAAAATCAATATTATAATTATTCTTTCATTTCTCTTTCTAATTCTCTATATGGTATAAGAGCCAAGTTAATGTTAGAATAGGCTAATGTCTATTTCAGATATCATGTCTCAATTTCAAAAATAAATATCTCTGACTTCTTTTTATCCCATTTCTACTTCTATTCTCCCCTTTATTTCAGAAATAAATCATTCTAGACTTCAATTCTTCTTTTTATTACAGTTATTCTAAAAAACAAATCGAGAAACACAGATCAAGACTCGATAGATCGATCCCCATTTTCAGTTTGTTGCACCGACGACGAGCACGGCCAACCACCATCATCGAGCACCCGAATCGCGGTCAGAGACCTTGTCAGTCTTTCTACCACGCACACATTCTACGACCTTTGTAATCTCTCTCTTTCTAATTCTCTATAATAAATTATAAATTATTTGATTCATGTTTAATGGTGTTTGTTTATCAATTAAATTAATATATTAATGGAGATAAAAAAACGAGAGAAAAATTTGTCTTGCCCTTGCCTACCATGCCTCCGTCCTCCAGATTCATCCCTCAAATATTACCTACTACTATCTCCAACAAGCTGCTGATCTTGTTTTCTCGACATTGTTCATGTTTTTCAAGAAGATGTACCATCAATTGCTTATTGCTAATTAGATTACATAAAATGTAATAGTTAAAACAAGGTTGAAAGTGTCTTGTGTAAATTTAATGTACAAAAAGGATACAAGAGGGAGATTTTTTTAGCATAATCGCTGTTTCAATCGTGGAAGCATTGGCCCCTTTGCCATTTATCAGGCCTTAAGACAAAACGGAATGCTCTGCTGTAAATTTTTTTTTTTTTTTTTTTTTGCAGCAGCAGAAGTTTGCATCTTGATCTAGACTATTTGATGAAAAATTAAAAGTCGTGATTTAATAATACAAAATTTATATTAATCATATGAATGACGATCGAAAATTGATCTTTAATCTAACTATTGAGATTAAATTGCAGCGCGATAGTGCACAACGAAATGCAGCAGAGGATACGAATCCGCCTTAAAACTGGTACTGAAGTCTTGACGAGCAGTTGACAATTTCGGGGTGTCACAATATTCACGGTCTGATAAATGAAAAAAATTAAATTTCATATTATTTCCATTTGATCTTTTTTTTTTAATTGTCCTCTTTAACAGTTTCTCCCAGATTGTCTGTCTATTTCTTCAAACTGAATATTCATAATTACGGAATAAAAACAATAATTTGTAAATTTTTATAGCATCATACACAATTTATATATTAACTTAAAGCAATGTCAGTAGCAATAACTTTCACATCATCAAAATAATTGGATAGTGTAGAAATAACTTTTGCTACTAATTGTACGTACAAATTTTTTTATTGACTAAAAACATTTATAGTAGTAAATATAACTATTTTCTTTAAAAAATGCATGGACTTTAAGTTAATATTTTCTTTATGGCTTGAGAGATGTAACAGAATATTTAGAGATGAACAAAAGACGACTTAAAATTTGACACAACAAATACATGAAGAATCGACTCTTTTAGCTTTAACAATATATGTAATTTGTAATTTATTTGTTTTTTTTTACTGGCTTATCAATCTCGAGCCATATTATGTATTTTTGCATTTAAGTTAATTTCATTTATCAGACCGTGAGTTATATATAAAAATATATAGAGGCTTGACCTCATTTTTTATTCAAAGAAAAAAGAAACAGGAAGATACTTTAGTAAAAAAAAAAAAAGGAATTGAAGAACAGTTAAATATTTTTTATGATAATTTAGTTGCTCAATTCCAAGATTCTCCATTCTTTTAGAAAAATATTTGATTGAAAATATCAGATGTTACAAAATATGCTATACACATCAAACTAACAATAATTTGCTAATGATTTATTCTCTGGAGATTGAAAATTGTAAGGAAACAGGACAAAATTATAGTGACAGCATTCCTACCAAAAGACATGGAAGAAAAGTCTATAAACAGAGATTGAAAATGTACTTTTAACAACCCTGAAAATGACTTGGCTATTTTCCAAAAATTAGCGAGTGTGTCATTTGCAAAATCCAATCGTCTAAGATTGTCTCTGGAAATTTAAAAATCTTAAGTCTCTCCCATTAGATGTCTGATTATACATTAAACCTTTAATTTATTTAATCCTTGGCATTGAAAATTGCCATTAATTAAGAAATTTAGAGATTGTTTGTAAAATACTTAGATGTTTAAATCATCCATTGGTAATTGGTATATCTTTTCTTGATGTTACTAAATTACATATTGTTTGAGGAAAAGGAGCAGGTGGATCCTCATGGTTTTAAACTCAAATTTGAGTTCAAAATTTTTTGCAACCATCGAATTACATCAAAAGATTTATGCCGTTTTTCATCAGACTCAAATTTAATTGCAAAAAATGTGAATCTTAATGCAATCGAGTGACTGCAAAAAGCTTTGAATCCAAATTTGATTCAATGTCATGAGGATTCATCCCACGCTCCTCGAGGAAATTAAATTTATGGCAAAAAAAGATACAATAAAAATACTATTCCTCGGACAATGTCAACCGATCTTTATTCCTGCAATTATCCTGAATTTAATTTGCCAGAACCATTCAATATGGGCTCATTGGATCGCCGAAATACTGAACGGTATTATACATAAGTTAAATATAAAAACGCCAATCATTTTTTATATATTATTTATTTATTTTAGATGTGCAAACATGCATACTTGTTGTCATCTGTATGATTGTATGTAACTTTGTACTGCATAATATATTTAACAGTATTATTAACGTTGTTGCTTTTATTTTCATCATTTAGAAATATGCATGATGTGATTTGGTATGTTTAATAATTTGAATTTAGGACGCATTTTATTTTGAGAATGTGCTTCAATGTCTGTTTTTAGAAGCTCTACTATCTAATTGCATAAGTCGCACCAACATAACAATATCTCATGTCAGCATCAATATAATACACTAGGACAATATACTCAATCAATCAGCACCCCATCATAATACTAGTAATTATCCGACTAAGTTAAATACGTTGATTCGGAAGTGTAGGAAGTTGTTCCGAGGCATGTGATAGGATTCGTCGGTTGATTGCTTATGTATAATTAGTTAGGTTAGAGTAAATAGAACTATTTTGGAGGTTATATGACCGAACATGTAAATTTTTGCTCTTTTAAATTGTAAAAAAGAATAGACGGGTTAATGGTTACAAAATAAAACAAATTTAAATGATTTAATTCAAGTTAAACGATTAAAACGTAGAAACAAGATAAAACATATTTTTCCAAAACTTAATGTCAAAATCTTTTTTTGAAGTTAAAACGAAGTTTTTTAAAGATTTGAGTTACCACATGTGCCACAACTTAACATCATAAATAGATCCCGCAAAATTATAGATGTTGTTGTATTAATTATTGTGAATCCTAAATTACCAATTGTCAATTGGTTGATATAATGTAAGATTATGAGGCTAAAATGATTTGTTACTTAACATGTTCATTTCATTATAAGACTCCTAATTTTGTACAAATTAACCTCAAATATTATATGAGTGAGGCTATGGTAATTCACAAAAAGCCACTCAAGCGGTATTTTGCGTCCGTATCTCCAATTTTAAGGTCCAAATGATTCATCAAACTATTGAACATACTCTCCATATTTAAATCTCTTGTGAGACTGAATTTTATATTATTTAGACAATTTTATTATTTTTTAGAGAGGTGAAAAATCATTCATATCAGATGGTTCCGAAATAGTTAGATTACTTATTTTTTCACGTCTCTAAAAATTGTAAAGAAATTGTAAAAAGTAAATTAGTGTTAATTGATGTCAACAAATTTTAATCTTTGCAAATTTTAGATATTTGCCTCATTAATCATTTTCAGCAGAAACTTTAATTTATATAGAATCCAAAACCAATTATTATCATTATAAAATTAATTCCTTGTAATTATTTGACTGGTATGTCCTTAACCAACCAGTTACCCATTCGTCCAGTTGTCTTTAATAAGATTAGATGCTTCAAGCCTTCAATCAATATTTTTGTACTTATCCAAGCAAGATACACTTCAATGCTTCATACATGCTACCAAACTATCTTTTCTTTGTGGAATTAATGGAGAAGTGCCCAACAAGTACAACCTACGCACTATTTATGATAGTTGGATAGGAATGGTGCAACTTTTTTTTAATAATAATTGTATCTTGTTCTCGTAGGATCCGAATCTGCTACTCGTATCAAATATGATTAGGATCGTGTTTGTTTTGATCCGACCGTCATGAATCAATCGACCGTCATAAACGACTGTAATTTGATTCAGGGGGCAGGTGCTTTGACCGTTAGATGAATTTTGAACGATCCATATCAAAACAAGCAGGGGATGAGGAGGGATATACGAGTAGCAGATTTGGTTTCGTTCTTATATAAGGATTATCAAACACCGATTATAAAAAGTAAGGGTCCGTTTGGCACTTAAGTAATATCGGAATATAGCTCTATTTAAATACGAGAGGAATGTCAAATGTGAAATGAAAGAATAAAATAGCAGGTTGAAGAGGTTATTTAGATATACCACCATATAGATTAAATATCGAAATATATTGTTCCGTATGACGAAATTAGCAACAAAATTTGCAATCTAATTAACATTTTTTTTAGTATATGACATATACTATTATTATTGTTAATATTATCATATTATCTTTAATATTAAAATAATATTAATAATTACTATTAGTTATTATTATTTTATTTTAAAATAATGCATGTTGTTTTAATTTTGGTATTGTTGTTATTAATATTACTATAATTATCATTATTATTTGATTATATTGTATTATATTTGTAATTAATAATATTCTAGTATATTATATATACTTTATTATTATTATTATATTTATTATTGATCAGATTTTTTTCAATACATGATTATCACTTTAGAAATTTCACATGATTAATATCTTCGAATATACAAAATTTATCTTTTTTAACAATAAAAAAATTTCTTATATTAGACAATTTTAATACACTTTTTATTGAAATAATTACCCTCGTAACCAATGCGCCGTTGAAGTTGGGGTTCCAATGACTGGAACAAGTACCCTTAATTTTATTTTGTTTATTTTAATTATAAATTTTTTATAAAAGTGAAGGTACGGAAATGAATTTTGAACATTTTCCACAGTTTACTTTGCACAAAATTAATTAGCAATATAATATAATAATAAGAACGAGCAAAATCTTGCGCCTTTGTTGCAGCTACTGTGATTAAGATTGTCGATGCAACACCGTTTCGTCGTTTTTCGTTTTGTTTCGTTTCATAGTAACGAAAACTTTCATTTGATTTAAAAATTATAGTACAAAATGTCACAAAATTTCGTATTTAGAATCTCTAAGAGTTTCAGTAATAAAGACGCTCAGAATCTGTTCCAGCGAAGTTTAACGGGATTGAGAGGAAGAAAGAAAATGAGTAAACTGTTTGAAATCATGCTCCTAAGTTCTGTCAAGGCTAAATAAAAATTCCTCGAGGGCCTCCCGCTACCCCACGTTGATGCAGAATTCGTATCTTCTGAAATGGGCAGTTTTACTGAGTGAGTACTGTAGTAACGCTGTAGCAATTACTGTGTGGGCAGGTCAAAAACGTTGTAGCAGCGTTGAGAATCAGGAGGCAGACAGCTATTATAATTCCAAAAAATGTGAATTCCGTTGATGCATGCGTTGAGGGTTGAAGATAGCTCGCACAGTAATTATTACAGTGACGGCTATTTTTACAACGTGAGAAACTGTCTGTTTTCCCATTTTTCAGACTGATAAAAATTCAAATGATTTGGATTCCTCCATTTTGTGATGTAAAGATGGTGAATGGAGAACTATAAGTAATATAAGTAACAAAGACAGAGTTTGACACTATTTGTGTCCGAAATCATAAATTCGAAATATGAACGGAAGTTGTCTATTAAATAATTAAATGTGAATTTCACTTATTTTTATGAAAAATACTTGAGATTTATAAATTGATTGTATGTTCAATTCTATGCTATTTATGTATCAGTTGATATTTATTTTCATTAATTATCATTGGTCAATGCAAAATTTAATTTTTTTGGTAAAGTGGTTTAACCACTGCCATTTACAACTTTTTTTTTTCATAAGACATAAGCAAACAAATCGTAATTTAGTACTAGTCAAATGCGTCGTTGCCATTTCATTATTAGATGACCGGCGGCTACATATATTAAATGGTGTACATAATAGAAGCATACCAACTCCAACACCTACTTTCATTATTGTTTAATTAATTAAGTCGTCACTAGATAATATAATAAATTGCAACAATTCTCATAAAATATATTAAATTATTTTATCATTTACGGTTTTCATCTCAAGAAAAAAAGAACAAAGAGAGAGGGGAAATCATGTGCATCTAAATTGACCTGTTTATTTTGATAATTTGAATTTTCAATAAATTCATTAAATTAAGTTGTCAAGATAACCGTGTGTATATCTACTCTTAATTTAGGTGAAAAGGTCATTTTTAATACTAAATAGGTCTGATTTAAAAAAATAAAAATTACTAGAAAGCTCTAAAAAATCACGAAATTTGATTTCTACAAGATTTTAAAATTATATTTGTACTTTTCCATAAAAAAATTAGCTTAAATTGATCATTAATTATCTAGAAAAAATGCATTAAACACAGTTTTTTTTAGATATAAATATTTTGAAAATAAATATAGATGTACAAATAAAAAATTGCAGAACATGAAGTGCAGAAACAATTCTCTATTTCAAAAAAAAAATATCATATAATTAGTAGCAATCTAGAATTATTATACTGATGGTGTCCTACCATTCCAATATAAGGCCAATCAAAAAGTCTAAATAGATAGACGAGACTTAAGCTTGTGCAGAAGGTGCAGTTGTGCTCAAAAAAATTAGAGAAAGACTTACGTGCATCATTCTAGGTGCTCTCTAGATACTCCAATCAATTTGTATCATTCAAATGCATCAAGATTCGCACCATACATTTCAATCAAATAATACGAATTGATTGGAGTACATAGAAAGCACCTAAAATGATGTGCCTAAGTTTTTGTCAAAAAATTAATATAACAAATGAAAAGACAATGAAAGGAAAAAAAAAAAAAAAGGAAGAAACGACATAAATTTCATTTTTAGTAAGGTAAAATAACGTCGAAATCTATTCGGTGACCTTTGAATTTACAACATTTTTTTTTTTTGAGAAAACCCTTAGGCTTACAACATTTCTTTTATGAGATGATTGGGATTTGGGACCAGAGATGGCATGGCATCTTGTTTTGGATGGTTACACCAGCACCCGGATCTGCTGTAGTGCAGTACCGCGCTACAGCAGATGGACGGTCCGGATCGATCGTCAATTTCGCGATCGACCGTCAGAGATGGAAATTAGGAGGCCTTTATACTTTGACACGAATCTTGATGCAAATCAGTGAAAATCGAATGATTCTGATGCTGCGCTACACCGTACCGCACAGCACCAGATCCCATTCCGTTACACCAGCTTGAAATATCAAAACTCCTTTTACGACGTCAACTTTTATTGTTTGCTTTCTTTTTCTTTTGATTATTACATATTATCTTTTTTTAAGATTTTGTTACAATTTTGTCCTTACAATTTTTTATGGTACTTCTCGGAATCATGATTAATGTATTTTTATATATCTGAAATTTGAAATATGAGAGCATCTTTATCTCTGAAATTTTTGAAGTTTTCAAATAATTATCGCATCGATTAGAAATTTAATTTTTCTTTAGTTTCTAAATAACTAGACATAGTACGCTGTGGATCATCTGATCCGTTCATGACCTGTACAGTACGAATCTTGAAACAATCTGAATGGTCCAATTTAACATCATATTGCATAGTACTTTATAATATGAATTAAGCTAACTTTCATATTTAATTGGATAGCTCAATTCAATAACAACACTACTATTTAATCACAGTTAGGGGTGTCTAACAGGGAGAATGATCACGAAATAGCTCAATTTTGTTTTCGTTTCATCTTGTTTACGAAACAAAATTTTATTTCGTTAATCGTTTCATTCATCACGAAACAAACGAAATACGAAAATTTTGTGATATTTTGTACTCTAATTTTTAAACCAAATGAAAGTTTTCGTTTCGTTAACTGTTTCGATGAAAATTAAAGAGTGATTAAAAAGGTGGTAATAAAAACCTACCATTTGACAGAGTGATCTCACAAAAGTAGGAAAGAGGAAAGTTTCATCTGATAGGCTATCGGATTCTGCTTTAAAGGCGCTACAAATACAATCTCGCTCTTCTTCATATCATTTCGTTTTCGTTTTGTTTCATGACAAGAGAAAATTTCATTTTCTTTCATTACTATGAAACGAAACGAAAAACGATGAAACGGTATTGCATCGACAAGTCTAATCACAGTAGTTGCAACAAAGACGCAAGCTAGAATTAAAATAAACAAAATAGAATTATTAGATATGATCTTTGAATCTTTTTAATCCACGGAACACACGATCAATTATATATTTTTCTATAGTACAGAGAACTTATTTATTTTTTACCTCATTTTGATAGGAAAGAGAGATTTGAAAATAGCATGCATAACTTATGTAATCAATGAATTATTATGATAAAAGCACTTGATGTATCAATTAAAATATGAATATGAGAATTTTTTAGAATAGACTAGTATAAATAATTTTACATCGATGCATTTTTATGAACACTAGATTTAATTATAACAAGGTCAAAATGTCAAAGCTTTTTAATATTTGTATATATTAATTAATATAAATCAAAATACTAAAATGAAGACATTTGAACTATGTGATGGTGATCCGATATATCCTAGCCGTTGATATTGATTAAGCACTTATGTTAATTTGCGAAGCATGTTCAGCTATCGCATTCTAACATTAATTAATTTATCCTAATCTGATGTCCCTTGACAATTGCTTTTAAAATTGGATTCTTATGGATTCCATCAGAAATGAAATAAATTAACTGGTTTAACGAAAAGTTGACATCTATGCATAAGATTGAAGGGGATTTAAATAAATATCTGCATTAATTGTGCGGTGCAAGTAATTAATACTTGGATAAAATATATCTGCATTTAGAAGTTTATCATATTCGCCATTTGGGATTATGATATTTAACAACATTCTCTCATGATCGCAGTTCTCACACATTAATTAATCAAGAAATTACAAACTTGACGAGTGGTGTCATATTAACTAATCGGTATAGTCATAAGCTTATCCAGTTAAGTAAAGGAGACCTTCCAAATTATAAATTCCTCCAATTAATTAAAATCGATATCATTTTTTTAATCAAGTATAAACGGATAGAGTTGGTCTACTTTCCTCTAGTTTGGCATTCTAATATATTATAATTTGATAATAAGTTTAATTTGTTACTAAATAATTCGGATAACAAAATTTTGTTTGATAGGAGCTTTATTTTAGGTAATTAATCGGATTAAATGGACGTCGATAAGGACGTTAAGATATATTGGAAAATAGCACAAAGTGTTCAAAGAGTGGATTAGAATGATTGATTAGCTCAAAATATTATTTGAAACTTGATAATCCATATCTTATAGTTAACATGAGCATAATTTTATTTTTCATATGGAACGTCGTAGTATGTGGATGTATGAGGAAACGATAACAGCTGAATACTTGAGAGGAGTTGAAGAATTAATGAAGTGTGTCGATGAATATATGAAATTGTAAGGTTGAAAAACACTTCTTTGTTCCTATAAGAAATGTCAGAACTTGATAAGACATAGTGATGTCGATGAAGTTGAACTTTATTTAATTAGACATGGATTTATGAAATGCTACACACTATGAATATGACATGAAGATAACGCCGAACAAAGTGTAGAAGTAGTTGGGATGATTCGAAATGGATCATATTCAGAAGCATTTACGGAAAAATGTACGAGATGAAAATGTATGCAATGTACTGGATGAAAATATAGAAAATGTAGAAATTACGAAAATGAAGAGAATATGCAATGTACAAACAATGATCAATTGGATGAAATGATGAGTTATGTTGAAAGTACCTATTCTGAACAAGTAAATTCAAGATCAAATATGTAAAAGTATGTGTTCTAAACTTAGTTTGAACTTCATTTGTAATTAGATGAATCTAGTAAGAGTTGAGTCTTTATTGAAATTGCTTGTTACATTCTATTTTTTTAGAGTCCTCTGTAACACAATAGCTGAGAGTGCGGATATTATGTCATGCGATCGATGTTTCGAATAGCATCCGAGTACGCAAATGCTTCAGACTTCGGTCAAGCTAAAGGTAAACTCTTTATTGGTTTCAATTCCTCTAACTTTTATTTATATGTTAGGTTGAATTTTGTATAAGTTATGTTTGCATAAAAATAGTCTTTTACGAGTTATGTTTGCATAAAAATAGTCTTGTTCAAGCAAATTCATTGGTTTAAGATTTGTGTGACGAATTGAGCTTATGGTTGATACCAGACTTGAATAGGGGGCGGTACCTAAATTCTGGTACGAGTCAAGTAAGATCAAATGAGTAAATGCTTGAAAACGTTGAAACTCAGTTAGCGATATTTTTTATTTATCTTTTTCAGGAGCTCCGTACATTTTTCCAGCAATATTCAGATAGCGAGATCGCACAGGTAAAACAAATGCTTTGCGACTATATTAGTTATAATTTTTTATTTTGTGTGACATTAGAGATACAATATATTTATTTTTGCATTTGCATATTTGGTGATTTTGTGTATATTTTAAAGATATTTGTTGTTATGATATATAAATTTAATGTGAATATGTGTTTTTGTATACTTGAAGTATATGTATGTATATTGTATTTGTTGGATTAATATTGATTTGTGATATATCGATTGATATCGCTTGTTGTATTTGTTGATTAAATATGCATGAATTCTGATTTTATACAGCTAGCAACAATGGACAAGCCACGAAATATCACCATGATTTTTTAAAATCACCTATTATAGCGGACCTTAAAGCAGATCGCTATAGAATATCTATAATAAAAGAAAACTTTTAATAGCGGGCCTTACCATCATCCGCTATAGAATTTTGGTTTTTATAGCGGATGTTCCTTAAATCTTGCTATAAAATGCCATGTTTTATAGCAGGCCTTCATGTAGGTCCGTTATAAAAGGTCAGTTTTTTATAGCAGACCTAGCGTGAAGTCTCCTATAAAAGGTCTAACTTTTAATACTGATTTGTTCGGACCTGTAGCAACCACTTCAAGTCCGCTATTAAAGCTCATTTTTGTCCGCTATTAAAAGGCAAAACTACAATAGTGTCGGACCCGCACAAGCCGGAGATACGTGCACCGAATTTTTTATTGTAATATATTTGTTCCTACTAATCATATCAAGGAATGTCAATTAGTCAGATCATATCAAATATCAGTAATTATTTTATTATTTTTTAGTCAGGTCCTATTCTACGTAGGACTGCAAATGAATCGAACTCGAACGAACTAACTTGTGTTTGAGTTTGATTTGAAATCAATTTCGAACTAGTTTGATTTGAAATAGAATAAGTTTTGAACGAACTATATGAAGTTTGAGTTTGATTTGATAATGATTTGAATCAAACCGAACTAATTACAAACTACAGATTTTTTGCTGCTCAACCGAAAAATAGTAACAGTAGATGACGAAGATGAGGAATATTATCTAATTGAAGAGGATAAAGAGTAGGATGCTGGCATTGGAGAGAGTGCATGTGAACTAACTAGAGAGTATCTGAATAAAGATGAAGATGCTAGCATTAAAGATATATGAACTAACTATCTCTAATGAAAATGAAGATGAAGTAGATAATGTAGTTGAGAAAGGAAGAAAAATATCAACAACATTTGAATTATATAGTATGCAAACAACATTCGAACGAACTCGTAGCACAGACTACATATATAGCAATATTCTCGATATAATCTGACGGTTCAAATCTCTCAAGATTTGAACTATTTTAGTTCACGAACAGTTTCGAACAAACCGACTCTAATTTGAGTTTGATTCAAAACCATTTTGAACTTGTTTGATTCGATTTGAAACTAATTTCGAACTGAAATCGAACGAACTAATTTCGAACTTTTCTCGAATCGAACTCGAACGAATTACGAACTACGAATTTTTCTTACAGCTCTATTTCTACGTACCCGATCCAACCATAATAAAAATATTTACCCGAAACCATACCATAACGAATAACGAATCACAAATTAATTTACCCGACCTAACATTTATAACTTAAATACACATTATTTTTTTCTTATTCGTTTATGTAACTTAATTTCAATTTACATAATTAATCTCAGTAAATATAAATAAATAAATATTAATTACTACTAATTTTTAAAATTCAATCCAGCAAGACATATTCATATCATATATTGTTTCTAGATGTTGTAAAATTGCGTCATATGGACCTGTCAGATTAATTTGATTAAAATTTGACATCCCTAATTATGTTTTGTTCGTAATAAAGATATTACTCAGATTTCACTAAAAAAGAAAAAGAAATTACTCTGACGTAGGCTAATTCCAGAACCCCTGTGAAAAGGGTGGTAGTTATACATTTATACACTTATACTGACAACATAATCATATTCATAATTCATAGACATGCACTTTGGTTGTGAGGTACACTTGTCAGTGACACAAGCCATGCATATACTATATCATATCTTACAAGGACCTGCACTGAGATAAAAATTCTGGATTCTTATACTGGTATTTGGTGGGATCATCTTTTTGTGTCTTTTTGTAAGTGTTTGAGAGATGGAGACGAAAAGGATATCTAGAGAGAGAGAGAGAGAACTTGGATTTTTTTTCCAAAAGACACATGTAGTAATATATATTGTAATAATTAAACTTCTCTTTGTTGTAACAAATATGTAAGTTTAAAAGAAAGCCACTTGTTACTTTGTTAGTGGTTATGCATCTTTTGCCTACTTCCAACCGTGTGTGTCCCACTAGTTTGATTTATACATCCATTGTTGTCATCAATATATATCTCTAATATAATATATTAGAGTTAGATAGACAAATGATTTAATTTATTGTATTAATAAATTATACTCTCGCCTCTTAAATTATATGGAGTGAGAAAAAATAATTAAACTATAAAAAATAATGTAATTTATTAATCTAACAATTTAGACCATAGATATATAATCAAATGATATCGATATACTTATAGATGTACCTGACCCTAACCCCAACTTCAACTACTTTGTAAATTGTAATAGAAACTAAGAGAAACTTCTCTGGATGTTATGTTGTGCATTAAATATGCGCACGAAACAGCCAACTTAGACTTATATAATAAATATGGTTTATTTATTTTTAATGCCACCGTATATAAGATATAACTATTCTCAGAAGTCAGAATCTCACCTCCCAAATATTTTTCATATATTCCCATGTTCAACAATGCTTTCTTCTTCTTCTTTTTTAACCTTAAATATACTTTCTTTTTTCACCAAAATAAATTTTACTTCATTATTTGACTTACGGAACAACTAATTAATAATTGTCGCAAATTTTGGTGAAGTCTGTTACGTTATTGCTACCATACAAATTACTTGCTTTGTAAAAATTCATTATTCAAATACCTAATAGTGCGTGCTTTTTTTCTGAAATGTATAACACACTTAATATTCATAAGGAATATTGTCAATCTTTTCAAATTTTCAGAAATATACATTTTTTGAGCTAGAATAAACATTTGATTTTATTAAATACACAAATCTTGAAGTAGAAGTAACGTGTTCCATTATATGACATTATTTTTATCAAAAAAAAAAATATGACATTATTTTGAGGTAATCTTACAAGATCATTGTTTCATATATAAATCATAAAAGTTTAAATTGTGTACTTAAATATGATAAAAGGTAGACACCTTTTTTCCAAAAGCTAATCAATATATACTAAATGAAGTAAGAAAAGATGCACAGTGTTACACTATCAATGCTAAAAGCTAAAGTAAAATTTATAAAATGCATATAAATTATTGATATGTCTATATAATGCACTTAATTATGCACCATAACATGTAACTAAAATTAATTAAACTAATAATTATGAATTTTGTGTAAATTTGATTTTGTTAGACCAAGTCCTGCCAAAGTGCAAGGCTCTCTCTCCACAAAAAAAAAAAGATAATAAAACCCAGCTCAGCTTGGAAAGAGTGTCAAATGAAGCAACCGATTTGATTCCCGAAGACTTTTCCACTTCAAAAAGGACATTAAACTACCAAGAAAACCAACCAAAAATATAAAATACGATGCAACCATGTGATATATCCAATAAATGTGATTGTCACTCGGCAATCAAAAATCAACTCCTTTATACCTCTTTAATTTCCAAGAGTCAAGAGTTATGGTTGGAGGGTTACAAATTTACAATAATAGACGAGGTCCCAATACAATTATACAAACAAATAATTAAGATTAAAAATCTGGAATAAATAGGTCCAGAATAAACTGGTAGTTCCTTGCATTTTGGGTCTTCGTTTTGTGCTCCAATACAGATGTTTATTCCCTTTTAGTTCCTTTTGTTCTTTGTCTCTTCCCCTTCTTCTCTGGTGAGAAATCAAGAAAGAAACATGGCTACTACTAGTTCTGCACCTTATGCAAGGAACTTAAAACCTATAACAGAGAGAAAACAACCAAGGATAGTGAAGAATTTATCCAAAATTGAACCCAAAAAACTTGGTGTTGGATTAGTAGCTGGTGTCTGTTTAGCTTTGCTAACTTATATTTCTCTGGCAAAGCTATTCTCTATTTACTCCCCTGTTTTTGGTGGGTTTGTACTTTGTACTTCATCTTTCAATTTATGTTGTTAAGTATTTATGTTTTTTGGACTGTTTTTAATTCAGATTGAATTCTTTGATCTTGTAGATGTCAGAATATCATCATCCAACTCATCACCTTCAGGTTCGATAGTCAAAACCGCATCGATTTCAAATTCAAATTCCAGTACAAATTTCTCTGAACGAAAAGGTGAGACAGTTTCCTTGCATCTATTATCTTTGTATTGGAATCTGCTTTTGTGTATGAAGCGTCGAGTATGTCATACTACATTCAAATTGATTTTTTAGTCCATATTTTGTGCTCAATTTGAACTTAATTTTTTAAAATTAAAGTTTTTGCTTGTTTTTGTAGATGAAAGCAGTACAGAGGAAGGTTCTGTTTTGGATATACCTGTGCCAAAAGAGATGGACAAAGTACAAACTACCTCAGAGGTTACTCAAAGCACAACTTTACAAGAAAGCAATTCAGAGACCGGTGTAACTCAATTCTGTAAGTATTTGTTTCTAATTATCTTTATATAATATAATATAATACAATTTAGTGATACAGGAATGTCAATTGTTGCTATTTCTTTTAGTTATTAATTGGGTAAATTTGTATTAATCTAATTCATGTGGAACAGCATTCATTAATGTTCTGACTAAGCTTAACTTTTATCCAAATATTCTCTCTTGTCATTGTTACAAGCTGAAAATTAATGGTTCCTTAATATTTAATTAACAATATCAAAGATTTGAAACTTTTGACCTGATCAGATTTTTACACTTGGGACTTCAAAATTTAAATTGTTTTCTTTTTTAACTGCTTTTACCTTCCTTTGCTTCAAATATTTGTGTCCCCCTCATCATTGAGATAACCTTGATTATATCATTGACACTATGTTTCTTTTTCATTTAAACATGCTTTGTTATTAATACCAAGGTTATTTTCCTCCATTTGTTGTTATAGATGAAAACAATGGAAAGGACAAACCAAATGCTGGTAAAAAAGAGAGCAAGATTGTGTGCGACGAAAACAGCATAGATGAAGGTTTTCCATATGCTCGGCCAATTGTGTGTGAAATGACAGGCGATTTGAGAATCATCCCGAAGGAGAAGTCGGTATTTTTGGTCTCTTCCTCCCAAGAATCGAAAGTTTTCGACCAAAACGGGGAGAAAAAAGTTCGTCCCTACGCACGGAAAGATGATTTTCTTTTACCTTCAGTGGTCGAGGTGACAATAAAATCTGTTAAACCAGAATCTGCAGTGCCAAAATGCACCAAGAAATATAATGTGCCGGCTGTGATTTTCTCAGTTTCCGGATACACCGGTAATTTTTTCCATGACATGTCAGACGTGCTCATACCGCTCTTTCTTACCACATCACACTTTAAGGGAGAGGTACAGTATTTCATTACGAACTACAAGCCATGGTGGGTCCATCGGTACCAGCCTGTGCTAAGAAAACTTTCAAATTATGATGTCATTAACTTTGATGAAGATGAAGGTGTTCATTGCTTCCCACATGGCTTCGTAGGTCTACTTCGGGACAGGGACTTGATCATATACCCGAACCCAACCAGAAATCCGAGGAACTATTCCATGGTGACCTTCAATAGTTTCCTTCGAAACGCGTTATCACTCAAAAGGGACCGACCAATTATCCTTGGTGAATCGCCCAAAAAGAAACCGAGAATGTTGATCATTTCAAGGATAGGTACAAGGAAACTACTTAACCAGAAAGAGGTTGCAGCAATGGCTGAGGAACTAGGTTTTGAGGTTGTTATAAAAGAGGCAGACCCTGAATTGAAGCCATTTGCAGAGTTAGTTAACAGTTGTGATGTGATATTGGCCGTGCACGGCGCTGGTATAACTAATCAAATCTTCCTCCCAACCGAAGCCGTGATGGTGCAAATTGTGCCATGGGGTAAGATGGATTGGATGGCTACAAATTTTTACGGCCAACCAGCCCGGGACATGAAGTTGCGGTATGTCGAATACTACATCGATAAAGAAGAGAGCACACTGATTGAGAAATACTCGAGAGATCATCTCGTCTTTACCGATCCAATGGCGATCCATGCGCAAGGTTGGGGATCCTTAGCAGAGATCATCATGAAACAAGATGTGAAATTGAATCTGACTAGGTTTAGGCCTTCCCTACTTCAAGCCCTGGATCTTCTTCAAGAGTAGACTTAGGGTTTTGTTGATTTAGAGAAAGATATAGTTTGTTCATTTGTTCATCATGGGTTCTGTTAATTTTATTTGGATAACGGTCACATTTGATTTTTTTTTCCTTCTTTGTTTGCCCAAGATCGGGTGGCATATATTCATATCCATTTTACAAATAATTTCAGCTCTTTATCTTACTGCTTGATGCATGTTTGATCCGAGTGACGGAGCTTTAGCGCATTGTTGGAAGGTTATTGGATGCTTAAAATATATTTTCTCATAAATTTCATAACTGATAAATTTGAGGAGAATAATATAATAAGAATTGAGCTACTATGTTTTGTAAAGTGCGGCAAAACGCGTACTTTCGATTATTGATCACTGGATCGCGCTTTGTAATTTGTGTCAACATGATGATCAAAGATTCAATGGTTTCACAATCTAAAAGCACGTGTTTTGTAATCGTTTGATCAATACATTTTCCATTCATTCGATTAAATAGTAAAAATTTAAAATTTTGATTCATAAGTAGATTTTAGTGTGAACGACGTTTTCAATTTTTCAAGTCAGACATTAGCACTTTAAAGTTCGAGATATGTCGCCGCAAGCATGGTAGTGCACGTGCTTGCACAAGCATCATAATTTTACTCTAAAAAATCTAACAAAATGTATAAATTGGTCTAAGTATATTTCAGTATATAGATCATGTTCAATGATTTGAATCGATCATTTTGACTTTAAAATTTGTAATACGAATGCAAAAAAAAAAATACAATAACTTCACTCAAAACAACAACAACAATAATAATAATCTTCATCAATCTTTTTAGAAAATTTACTTATTAACTCTAAAATCTTGAGGGTGCAGTGTCTCTCTCTTCCTATGGAGCTTCACTATTTGGTACTGTTAGATACCTAACAATGTGAAATAAAAATATATCTTGTTGCTTACAAAAACTAGCTAAGATGAGGATTGAGCAGATCAGAAACAATTAGGACTTGAAAAGTCCTCATGAGTCATGACATGACATGGTCTAAACTGCACCATATTCAAGTCAGAAATAGTGGAAATTATAATATCATTCCCATAAATATGCATCATTGATACCAACGTCTAACCTATATAATTTTCATATAGTTATTCATTTTTCTCCAGAAAATAAAAAATCAGTTGCCATCTTGGACTTCAACTTTGACTTGTCAAATGAATAATGACATCCATAATAAATAAACAAACAAACACAAGCACCAACTACGCTGGATATTTTGAACTAGTCATTTCAAAAATTAATAAATAAACAAATTTAAAATACAAATAAAAGAAGATGGTAACTTCTAGAATATAAAATAAGTCAATGAATTAATATTTATCAACATCATGTACTTTCTAAGATAATCATATATGTTCTGGCAATTACATCTAAATACCTAATTACCTTATTTTTTTTTTTTAAATGAAGCCATTCATGTACCCTGAAAAGACAGTCTAACTTTTATGGATGAACAGTATTCCTTAACTCATATCACAAAAATAACAGAAATTTGGTGCTGAATCAAACAAAAAAGGAGATTGAAACAAAGAAGCATTAACTAAAAGCGGTTTCCTCAAGGGATATACCTATCCTTTTAGGTCGGTACAAATTTCAGAAAATGCCATCACATCAATTTGGATGTTGATATTTCAACAAAATTTAGATTCCGATCGAGGGCTAATGTAATTGCTCTTGTATTTTTGTGCATTTGGAGTAGAATATGACGTTGATTAATTCAACGATTTTTATGTTTTACATCTAACATTTTGTGATTGATTGAACAATTGTACGGATGACAGTTCATATAATTTCAGATACAAATATACAATACAGAATACCATAAAGAAATAAAATAAAAGATTCAAAATAGAGTGGTTCTCCAAACAACCTGTTCAAAAATTAAAGTAATCAAATGAAAATGTCTTCCAAAAAAAATAATTAAGGTGTATAAAAAATGAATGTGAATCGGCCGCCTTATACGGTGAACATGACCAATTAATTGGGGAATTTGACTTACTCTTAATAATGTCATTAAGAATAAAATAATAAGTGATTAATAAGTACAATACAACAAGATTGGATTATTGTTCCATTAATATATAATGTTAAACGATAAATAACATTGTTAAACTAATAATAGAACAAATCAAACAAGATATAATTTAGTTGACCTAACATTGTTAATTCTTTAATTAAAACTTAATATATATATATATAGCTCATCTGTATCTAAGAATTTTATAAATCGCTCTATCGCCACATCGGTATCGAATCCGATACGGTATCCGCATTCACACTCGTGCAACAAAGATAAAAAAAGCCTCTAGTATTTCACCAAAATAATTGCAGAGGTAGAGAACCTTCTTAACCACATCCTCAATCGCCAAGGTGGGCCCACTGACAGAAGTGGAGCACCACATGCACAAAAGCACATTTCAAGTACTTCCAACGACCACAAATGAAAAGGTCAAAATTAGACGTGCCATGAAATGCGAACACAAATTGAATTCAAGTATCCAACGAACTAAGAGCACTTGTCTACTTCATGTCTTCATTGCACCAACCATTATACAAACTCGACTAATCATGACGTCATCCCCAAAGGTGAGACGTCTTGCCACGGTACCCAACGAGATCTCTTGTGGACTCTGGATGCAACAAACTGTGTAGCGAACTATTGAGGATAAAAATATAATTGCATATTGTGTATTTAATATTTTGTTTTCTTCCTATTTCTTTTTTGGTAATTCATGTAAACTTTGGAACATAAATAATTTGCTCCCAATTTGTTTTGATTTCGAGTTAATCGATGTACTACAGTAATTCTCTATCTCTATAATTTTCGAACAGCACCAAGGATGTGCTCCGGAATCTAATTTAGGAGGTGAGATGAGTAATGGTTAAGTTAAAAAGAATAGAGGTTACTTGCTCTGTAAATTGTAACGGAAGGAAGAAAGAGATCTTGTAAGTTAATTTTTTTCATTAATATCATGATTTTGAACTTTTTGTTTTCTTCCGATTTTGAGCGTAAATCCTTTCTTTCTTTTGTCTACTGCACACTCTAAATGTCAGAGGCAAAATAGAAGAAGAAGATGAAAGTTATTTCATAGACTAATCAATTTTCAAAGTTTAATTATGGAGAGTAGAAAAATTAAAAGCTAACTGAATGTATAATTGATATTATTTCTAAATTCTGAGTTTCAACTTTGGAGTAGTTTTTTTTATTTTCGGACTTCAGAATATAGCATTTATCTAATTTTTCCCAAAAACAGAAGAAATAAAAACCAAGCGAAAAACTAAAAAGAGTGAAAAACTGGAATAGGACTTTATATCCTTTTGCAAACAAAATAAGTCTGAAAATCTTTTGTGACACCAGTGTCACAAAAAAAGGAATAAGAAGAAGAAGTAAAGAGGGATAGGCTTGTAAATGCAACATCGTTTCACTTCTTCATTTCATTTCGTAACAAACGAAATAGAAACGAAATGAATTTTTCTCTTTCGTCATGAAACGAAATGAAATATGAAATCATACGAACAAAAATGAAATCGTTAACGAAACGAAAAATTTCATTTCGTTTAAAAATTGTAGTACAAAATACCACGAAATTTCGTATTTTATTGTTTCGTGACAAACGAAACGATAAGCGAAACGCATTTCTGTAAAATGAACTATTAATAAAATAAAATTTCGTTTCGTAAATCAAATGAAATGAAACACGAAACAGAACAGAGGTGTTTCGTGTTTATTCTCCACGTTAGACAGACATATAAAGAGAGATGTTGCTTAAATTTCGTAACCAAGGGCAATAGATATCCAAGAAAAATACTTTCAGCCCAAAATCAGTTGGGCTGAACAGATCAAGAATTTACTTAGTTACCATCTAAACCCAAAAAGTCAAATGCATTAATGGGCTGGATTATTTATCGGTTAGAGGCCTGATCATGCTATAAACAAAGTTATTGGGCTGAGTACCAGAGATGACATGAACATAATTACATAAATCTCTCATTTTGTTTAGTGATGTTGGGCTTTGTTAAGCTGAGGTGAAGAATATCAGATCCCAATTTAAATGCAGTGGACCTAGAAATTTTAAACATAGGAAATTTAAATGAATTTTTATTTTGTGTTAGTTCATGGTAATTCATCAAAAGTTGGGTTGGGTTGGGTTGGGTTGGTCTGGGCTGGATTAATTGATTGATGAAAATTATGATTGTACTGCTTATCTAACATTGTAAACTGTATCTCAAAATAAAATATAGATTTAAATAAATGCATAGATATGGAGAGGATCATTCATGTGAACAATAAGAAAAAATAAATGACAGATTTAGTGTTACTATTTTGGGGTCAAATTAACACTCCATTTCAGCAATAAGAAAAATTACCAATTTGAATTTTCTAATCACTTTACATATTCTTTCTTGATGGTCTCTATGACATGATTTGCTCCCACTTGAATTTTAAAATGAGGGAGCATTTTATTTGTTAGAGCCAATTTCCCTGCTAACTCCATAAATCTTTTCAAGTTCTGGAGAGGTAAGTGGTGTAATACCAGACATTCCTATCACAAATTTTGATATTTTATTATTAACAACTAATCCTAAATTTTCAAATTTGGATTTCTTAAGCTGGAATTTCTGGCTCTATAACTAACATTTTAGATAGACATTTCCAGAATGCCCCAATTAGTATACAATACATTATTAAATTGCTTTGTACACAGCATTTCTGGATTCATTAAGCTTCCATTTTGTTCCAAAGTAAAAATAACATACAAATTTGATCTTATAACATTGTTATAAAGAGGAAAATCAAGTTGGGTGCTAATTAATTTGACACTGATTTCATCAGAATATAGAGCATCCATGACAGAGATTGTACTGGTTCTTGTCACAGTTCCAGAAACCCTCCAAACAACCATAATAAATGCATTTAAATTGATGAATGAAGCTAGTGTAACTAAATGGAATTGGTATTTTTGACTATTTTCTAAGTAGAATAAGTCTCTGTAAGATGGAATGTCACAATCTGGCCCCACACAAATTTGCAATCAAATAGTTAGACATAAAGTTTTCCCATGTCATGTGTCACTTGAACTTGGTTTGGTTTTCCTTTGCTATTGGCTACACAATCTACTTCAATTTCCATTTTATTTCTTCCAAGTCCTTGTGGGGCATTTTTTATTAAATTTGACTTTCTTTGCAGTTTCAAATGTAAAAAGAAAATAATTCTTAATAATTTGTAGACCCCCACTTATTGTAGCATACAATGACAGATATTCTACCAAAGTTTTGTCGGCAGAAGTCAAATTTTGTTCTGGAAAAACAAATTTCATACAGTATACAAGTAAATACATTGTCCGGTTTCTCAAAAGAATTACAAAGATTTCCACAAAATTAGGCAACCCAAAATTTATCATTATTTTTTTCCCATTACTAAAGCCATAGTAATTTTGTTTGGTCGCTCATGGGGAAGATAATAATATTAAAATTACTCTTCCATAAATTTTATAACCCATTGACATTTGTTGTAAAGTAGTAAATTAATTCCAAGAACATGTAACATGCAAGAATTACATAGAATTCACATTTTCTGAAATGGTCAGCAGCCTGCATTCTCATCGCTGCTACAGTGACGAGACTGCTCGCATAGTGATTTTGCTACAGTAACAACGGATTTACAGCGTAACAGTGTTGTCCGCTGATCATTTCGGAACCCCGCATTATTCCGGAGAATACGGATTCAATTATATAAGCACAAAAGGCATGTTCTGTTATTCTTTGAAATGTATACCTAAGTTTGAAAATTTCACACCAATAATTTGTTCCTTGAGCCTTGAATGTTTCAAGTTTTCATATTACAAACTTGGGTTCACAATTATGTGTTTCTTTGGAAATTTTGGGTCACATCACATGATGTCATTTTTCAACAAATTATTATGTTTTAGGTGTAACATGTGCTGCCTCATGGGACCTTCAACGGGAACATGCCGCTAATTAATGTAAAATATTGTTATGCTCCAACGTGCACCTGGCAATCTGGCATTCTGGCAATGTGCCATAACATTACATTTTTATAATGAAAGTTGAGCACGTTACAAATTTATTAGTTTCGATTTCATTCTAAAATACTTATTTATCAAAATCTAAATTACTAATCTTTGTTTTCCAATTTCAAATATTTTATTATATATTTTTATTAAAAAATAATTAATTTAACAAAATCTTGTTATATTGTCAATGCTTGAAAAAATAACTAGCAAAAAAAAGCAAATCCCTAAAAAATAGAACAAATTTCAAAAGAATAAATTAGTTATTAAAAAGATTTCAATATGTAAGTTATGTACGGCGGATGGAATTAGTTGAATTGGTCATTGAACTTTAGTGCTATAATAAATAAGTGGACTTACCTTTTGCGAAAGAAAATAATTTCATATGCTTACAATTTGATTTTTTTTTAAATATGTCTGAATTTGCACCTCTTCAAAAATTATACATTTTGTCCTCCGCCCCTACATATTATAATTCTTAAATATAATTTATTTAATTTTTCTAGGCATTATAATAGTTGAACAATTCATACAAGACGAGGTATGTGAAAAAGAACAAGAATATTGATTTGAAGATAAATTATAGAAAAATTTAGGTACTCCATTCAAGATACACTGCTAATGCATCATCATGCAGCAAGATTAACGGTTCCAAGTAATTAGAAGTATCTAGTGTATCTGAAAATAGAGTACCTAAACTTCTCCTATTATATTTCTTATTTGGATTGACATTGATATTATGTAAACCAAAATCTGAAACAAAGTCCTAACTATAACAATATTCTCTCATAATGAAAATCTAGTGAAAACTGATTACTAAGAAGAAAAAATATATCGATCTAATTAGGATTGTCAACGATATTTTTTTATTCGTTTACTATCTATATCGTATTCGATAAGATGGATACGTGTAAAAAAATCGTCAGATAATTAGATATGGGTACGAATAAGATTTATTTTTCGTTAATAAAATGGGCAACGTTACGGGTAAATGTTATTTCGTACTCGTTATCTTATAGTGTAAATTATTAAAAAAAAATATTAGTAGAAAAAATAGATAAGAGATCGAACAATTGCATTTTAATTTCATTGTTTTGATAAAATGATTTGAGTTGAAATCGTTTGTATGAAATAAATAAGTTTTGATAATTTCTTTATAAAAAATTAGAAAACATGATAATTATACAAATATTATCATTTTCGTTTGTTATTTTTCGTTACTCTGTAACTTTAACGGGTAAGGACAGAATATGAATAAGTCAAATTTTAACTGATAATGATAGAATAAGGATAAGACTAATTTCAAGTTGGTTGAGTACAAAAATAATTTCACTTGGCACGTATTGTATGCATCGATAGCCCCAGGTCTGATGAAGTAGAAAATAGTATTATTATTAATTTTTAGAAAATATAGTATTATTATTATTAAAAGAGCAAAACTATGGTAATTGCGCATTTGGATTCTCCGGTGTGCATCGAGATTCGTGCGCATCGAATCTTAATGCACATCGGAGAGCTCAAATGCGCAAGCACCATAACTTCACCCTTATTAAAAACTAATTTAAGTTGAAAATATTTTTATATATATTATATTGAACAAAGCTATTATACTTTGCAGATCATACATTTTGTGATTTTGTATTATTGAAATTTTTATTAAAATTATTTTTGTTGCAAGATATTCAATATCAATGATTCAAAATCACATAGCACTGATTTGCAAATTACAATAACTTGCTATGTCATGTTCTTCAAAATAGCTATTATCGCTGCACACAAAAAAATACACTGGTATAGTTTAAAAAAAAAAATTGTACCGTCGTGAATTGCACGGTTGTCATTAATTACTTATTTTAATGAGTCAAATTTCACCTGCCCTTTTTGACCAATGAGTCAGTCTTGGAGAGCTCAACCATTTCTCTGCTACCACCAGATCAGTGGGGCCCACAAGTCAGAAACCCTAAAAAAAGCAAGTAGCTATATAATATGAACATCTGTCGGTGTCGGTGCACAGTCATAATGGAGCAGCGCCTTGGGCTCCGTGTTTTACACATTTTTCGCCACGTAAAATTAAAGAAGCCGGCAAGTTAGAAAAATATTAAATAGTAAAATATTTCGCCGATTCTGACTTGATATTGTGATCGATATTTACTGGACACGTTCAGTTGAGTTTCGTCGATATCGTCATTGATATTCACTGGACAGGTACAGTTGAGTTCTGAGAAAAATTTGTTTTACTTATGATGCATATTGTTTTCGTTACTATGCATATTGTTTTTATTATTTTGCACACTGACAAAAACAATATGCATAATAACTACAACATTTTTTTCAAAATAAATGCAACTGGATTCATTCAGTCCGCATTGATGAGCGTAGCGATTCGCGTCGGTGACCGTAACGACATTCGTTTTCAGTGAAGCGTCTGATCGATTATATACATAATAACAAAAACAACCCGCATAATACAAAAAACACTCAAACTGAACTCAACAAAACATGTTCTATCGGGATCAACGAAGATATCAACGAAAGTATAAATGTATCACCTCCCTATTAAATAAACCGCACCAGTGCATCGCGCCATCGCCATTTCCATGTTCCAATTTGCTACGCGTACCCAACCAGTTACACTGATCAATTTATTCGAGATTTGAAATTTCATTTTATTTTATTTTTGTACCTTTTGTTTTACCTACCATGGATTAATTTCTCGTTTTAATTGGATGTAAAACGACAAAAACATAATTAATTAGCTATTACGACAGAGAAAAATAAAAACATCTGCTTTCTGAATCAAATCACAGCCGTCTGTGACGATCGGACGGTAAAATCGAGACAAGTAGGATGCTGCTTGCCTAAAAAACAAACAGCAAATTCGGATCCGTCTATTTTGAATAGAGAATAGAATAACCGACGAATGCTTCACTTATAATTAATTAAAGAAATGTAGTTTTCAAATTAGTTCGATTAATGTAACATTATGCATTTATAATAGCTGCTGATTAAGTGCTTCCTTTAATCAGCAACAGCAAATAAACATATATATTGCTAAACAAGTTTGTACTTTGTCTTTATATACTTACTTGTTAATTGGACTTGCGTTACTGTTGGATGGTACCCAAACTATGATATATCAATTGTCAATTATCTGATTAAGGCCTTTTGACAGCTTCAAATATCGCTTTAACAACCGATTAACAGAGACTGCCAAGCTAATATCGTACAACTAGTTATGTTGTATGAATGCCAAATGCGTGTGTTAGTATTGTATCTGATATAATATGAGCACGAAGATTAAACTAAGTAAATATACATAACGAAAATTATTATATATATATATAATTTTGGTTATGTATATTTTTTTATATATTATTTTATCATCAAGTTCAATAGTTTGGATCGATTGTTTGGATTTTAAAATAAAAGATATGGAGGTGAAGTACAGCGTGTTTGGTCATTTGCGAAACACCGTAGCCCCTCTCTCTCTCTCTCTATATATATATATATATATATATATGAGTTAGGCTAAAGTAATTTATAAAGCACGAAAGTGTATATACTTTAGATTCATATCTCACAATACAAAGTGCAAATGGTTAATTCGGACGGTTGAAAATGTTGTTCATACTAAAATCTACTTGGAAACCAAAATTTTCATATTTTCTAAAACTTTTTTACTATTTTATCAGATAGGTAGAAAACTCAACAATCTAACAATTTACATACCTTTAATTTAACTAATTTTCTACCCATTCAATAAAATAGTAAAAAAAATTAAAAAAATGAAAAATTTGATGTACAAATAGATTTTAGTATGGACAACATTTTCAACGGTCCGAATCAGCCATTTGCACTTTATATATATTGTAAGCTGTGTATCTAAAATATATACACTTTTGTGCTATATATATAATTTTAATTTAAAAATATTAACTGTATGAGTTAAAAAATAATATATACGTAAATATACATAACGAAAATTATTATTATACATAAAAAATAAGATGACCTAGTGATACGATACTTTGATGAAAAGGGATGATAACTGAAAAAATAATGAATAAAAAATACACTCTAATTACCCCATAAAATATAGATGCTAATTAATATAAGATGCAAATGCAACAAGTATATCATATAAGAATGCAGTAAAGTATTTGAACTATTCGATCGTAATTCGTAACATAGCATACAATACAATTGTTCTTCTCCGTCGCTTTAACGCACCGAGAAAGCCATAAGAACATTAAAAGCTTGGATGTGTTAAAATTATAAATGATATGTGGGCCCCACATTAATAGCATCTATCAGTTTTTTATTTTATCAGCATCTCTAATTTGCTTCTTTAATTAACATGTCATGTGCTGGTTGCCATGTGTTGAATCTCTCAATCAAACAACAAAATATGTTGACTGCTCCTGGCGTACAACCAATGTGTGCACATTAGGACCAACTTGGATCGTATTAGAGAAGGCACGTGGCTCCACTATTTGCGTCTTTTATATATAAATAAAAAAGAAAATGATTTTACTACTATCTACGTTTTCTCGGTAAAAAAATAGTGATTTCGCTATAACATAAACAGTAAAACTATTATTTCTTGGCACTGTGTAATCCACAGTGCCACCAATATGGATAATGATATATTATGATTACAAAAATATTAAACGACATTAGAACTTTGTATTTTGCATTTTTATATCAAGTTCATATAAAAGTTCATTAGTATCTATTCTATATATATTTTAGCTATAAGAAGTATTTTATATTGTTTCTTTGTTTAAAAGAAGTAATCATATTGACATCAGTTTTATTTGATAACTATGGAAATAATTAAATTACCAAAATTAATAATATAATATTTGTATCAAATTTGAAGTATCAAATTAACAATTTAAGTTGCATCAAATTTGATATGCAATATTTAAATTATGTCAACATATTTTACAACAATTATATCATCGGTCGTTGCTAATGTAAATACACGTAGTTAATATACAATTTTATAATTTAAATGTTTAGTCGCTTAAGTCTATATATATAATATGAATCAAACTAGTACTTATGTACGTAAACATGAAACAATATCGTGTTTATAATTCATATTATAAATTTCAAAATTCAAATAGTCGATTCGAATAACATAAAAAAAAGTAGAGCATGTTCTTACATAAATATTATAGCCTTTTTATACTAATATTAACTTTAGAGAATTAGAGTTTAGACGGTACACCAGTTGCAAGTGTTAGTTTATAAATAAGACCAAGACGACATCTAAGACACTGTTAGCTGTTACACACCACCAAACGAAACCCATCTCATACTGTCATACACCGCCGAATCTCTTTCATAATTTTATTTATAGTGAAATAGGACGTTTTTAGAGAGGTCACTGTATTTTTTGTTTTATTTTATATATATATAGAGAGAGATTTAGTTATTCTATTTTACAAAATACACCGCACACTATATTGCGCATTTATATCTCGAGTTTCAAAATTTAAATTATTGAACTTGATCTTCATATTGAAATTATATTGGTGACCAAATTTGATATTTTCTTAATTTTGTTGCTATTTTTTAAAATGATGCAAAATTTGTTAATCTAAAGATTCTAAACCATCAAATATGAAAGAATTTACACCGCTTTTAAAAATGTGTGCAGTGATTTAAAAATTAACACCAAGCTATATGGATCTGAGATTTCAATTATGGTAGTTAACACATTAATTCTTTGTCAAAAAAATATAACAATGTGATACAGTGTAACTGAGTGTATTAGCCAAAAAATGCACTAAAAAAATATTTGCATGAAGATTTGAATATCTGTGCCAACCAAATCGTAGCATTACAAAATATTTCCATCGGTTAGGAAAAAATAATCCTTGTTTAAACAATTATCCAATTAACACTATTAGATTTTTTGGCTGAATAATAATAACTAATAATGAGAACTAATTATATTAGATTAACTAAATTAGGAATTCAATTAATTGATGTGGACAACACAAAGTTAGCTACCAAACTACTATATGGGGATAAAGATTGGTGCTCTTAAGGATTTATTCACAAAACAATTCACATTCGTTTATACAATAGAAAAGGAAAGAAAACCCGAAGGATCAAACGAGCCAAGTCCTTTTCTGCCTCAAGTCTCAACAAACACTCATGCAAGAGATCAGATCAAGCAAGGCTTGGGGAAAATAAAATTATATAAAGTTATAAACAAAGAACAAATAATCTCCCAAATAGAGAGAAACCAAAGAGAAGTAACCAGACCCAGTTCTGTTTGAAGTCAATACAAAGGAGCTGTTTCTGTCTCTTCTCCTCTTTAGCTCTCTCTGGGAAAAGAGAGAGAGAACATAGTGCATAGTGTGAAAAGGGAGTGCCCAAGAGTTCTGCTTGAAAGTTGAAACCATGAAAGCAGGGGAGAGATCAAAGCTCATGAGAAATCTAAGGCAGGAGTCAAGAAGGTTCCGGCTTTTAGTTGTTGTTATTGGGTTTTTTCTTGTCACGTTAACTTTTGTTGTTGTCACAAAACCGGATGCGATTCTCTTTGCTGATGGTTAGTTCTCTCTCATGTCCATTGCAAAACTCTAATCTTTGTTTCAAATTTGAAGGAATTTTGCTTCATCTTTGGGTAGGAGCTAAATGAGACCTTTATTTTTTATTATTTTTCTTTTTTATTTGTTTGGTATTGTAGCTGGGAAGAAGGTGAGCTCCGAGGAAGCAGCGAAATCTTTTGTGATTGAAGAGAAAACTAATATTCAACAGCTTGGTTAGTTGATTTGGTTTAATTTTATTGGGTTGGATTTAAGTTGTAATAAACTAAGTAGTGCGTTGTACTACTAAACGAAACAAGTAGTGTCTTCTATATTTTCTTTTGTTCTTCTGTTGGGATTGAATCAGGTCAAATTACCAAATCTTTCTTTCGATCTGATTTTTCAATTTCTTCTTGTTGTGCAGATGACACTCCAAAGGTGGATGGTGTGGAAGTGGATATAAGTATAGGAGGTAAAAATTGTGCTTGTTTTAATGCAAACAAGTGTTTTAATTAAGATCTAGGAATTTTGAGATTTACAGGGTTTCTTGTGAAAATGTCTCAGGTAATGCTGAAGATAGAGAGGTAAAACAAGGTGAAGAAACCACCCAAACGAAAATACAAAGACATATAGCTATACAAAACAAAGAGGAAGAGAGAACTCAACAGGAAAATACAATTGGCCCCGATAAATTTGGTAAGTTCTTTTGTTGCAATATATACCTTTTAAATTGCTTGCAATTTTGTTTCAGTGGGATTGAAAATGATAAATTAGAACTATGAACTTTTTGCTTTTCTTAAGCTATTATTCCTTTCTAGACCTCTAATTCCAGTGAGGCATAAATTTGTGGGATGCTTTCGAGTGTGGGGTGGGGGTGGAAGGGGAGGAGGTGATGATTAGTTTTTATTGTATTCTCCTTTTTGTATGAAAGGGGAGTTTGAGGCCTTTATCTTTTTCTACTTTTGGTGGGGTTAACTGCATATATCCACTAAGTAAAGAATGCCTAAATTTTGGTGAAACAAATCAACAATCCCTAGCAGTCTAGCACTCGAGCAAGACACAAATGGGCTTTTTTTATTTATCTAAAATGTTGATGAAGAAGGGGAAATGTTATAATAATGCCATTGGTTTTGATTGCATGGAACTTCCTGAGCAGGTAACAATAACAACGAGGGATCACAAAAGAAAAGGGAAGACAAAAAGGAAGAGGTGAAGCACAAGGTCACACTTCCAACTGTTTCCAATTATACCATTAATGACTCCATGGATACCAAACCTGAAGGTAGGCTCCTTTCTGTTTATTTATTAATTTATTAGTTGTAATTTTTTTAGGTCAAAATTAGTTGTAAATTATTATTTATTGTTTGACATTCTTTCTGATGTGAATTCTTATTGTTGCATATCCTCTGGGGTACCCCAACTACTTCACGTTAATCCCGACCGTTTAATAAACATTGAGATTCATGTGCACAATCTCAAAGTTCAATGGACGGTCGGGATTAATGTGAAGTAGTTGAAGTACTTCACCTGATGTGAATTCTTGATTGTAGTACCCAGTTTAGAGTGGAGAATACTTTGGGCATCTCTAAATTAAGTGTTAAACAGAAAAAGACTTCTCGATATATTAGTTAAAACTGAATTGAACCTCCAAATCAAATGACAAAAGAAAGAACTTGAAATTCCAGGCTTTGAATTCCAACAGTTTTTTTTTAATTTGCAGCCAGACTTTCAAACTATGGTTTCCCAAATGGTATCTGTCGTATCTTTCAAAAACCTGGATGCATTCTAAATTGACTGCCAAGACTTCCAAATTTGTTCATTGATACTTTCGAATTCCAGCAGTTTTTTTTTAATTTGCAGCCAGACTTTCAAACTATGGTTTCCCAAATGGTATCTGTCGTATCTTTCAAAAACCTGGATGCATTCTAAATTGACTGCCAAGACTTCCAAATTTGTTCATTGATACTTTCGAATTCCAGCAGTTTTTTTTTAATTTGCAGCCAGACTTTCAAACTATGGTTTTCCCAAATGGTATCTGTCGTATCTTTCAAAAACCTGGATGCATTCTAAATTGACTGCCAAGACTTCCAAATTTGTTCATTGATACTTTCGAAAATCTATCCAGAGTGTAAAACTCTGTCCTTCCTTGAGTCCATAAATTTCATGAAGTTGGAATAATAACCATTCATTTGCTTATTTGTATAATCTTAAAATCAAATTGTCTAATAACAAGCATCTATTTCCTATTTTTGCAGTTGTATCTCAGACATGTGTAGCATAATATGTTGGGTACTACTATACAAGATATAATGTGTTTTTTTACCCGAAATAATATTGCAAATTGATTGTAGGTTGTTGCTACCATACTAACCTCAAGATAAATCAAACAATATAAGTGTAAATTATATGTTGGGACCATAAATTTGGTTTGAAACTTAACTTTCTAGGGGATTTGTTGGTGGTCCTGAAACTAAATTACAAACTTGGGCCTGACATTTTGATGGGATGGTGCCTTTTGTTTTAATCTGTCTTCCATTTTCATTTGATTGAAACTCAAATGGTTAATTATTTTGTGTGGTTACAGAGGGCACAAGTACAGAATTGCTTCAGACAAATGCGGCGACCCAACCTACTCTACTAGGTACCTCAAGCACGAAGCCTCTATGCGACTTCTCAAACTTCCGTGCTAATGTTTGTGATATGGAGGGCCACATCGTAATTCACCCAAACTCCTCGTCAGTTCTTTTCAAAGAACCTGCTGGCTCCAGCCGTAATGAGGAATGGAAAATCAGACCTTACCCTAGAAAAGGTGATGATTTTTGCCTAAGCCATGTAAGCGAGCTCACAGTAAAGTCAACCCAGAATCCACCTCAGTGCACTAAGCACCATAACGTACCGGCACTTGTTTTTTCCATCACTGGTTACACTGGTAACCTCTTCCATGATTTTACCGATGTCATGGTGCCTTTGTTTACCACGGCAAACCAGTTCAATGGAGAAGTCCAGTTCTTGATCTCAGACATGATGATTTGGTGGGTCCGTAAATATCATCGAGTGCTTGAGGCTTTATCGAACTATCCTGTTATTGATTTTAAAAATGACAATGAAGTGCATTGCTTCAAGCATGTTACAGTGGGGTTACATGCATACATAGAATTCACGATTGATTCGAAACTAGCCCCGAATAATTACTCAATGGTCGATTTTAACGCATTCATGAGGCGCGCTTATGGCCTAAAGAGGAATATGGTGACCGTGCTAGGTGAACAACCAAGCAAAAAACCAAGACTACTTGTCATATCAAGGAAGAGAACTAGAACCTTCTTGAATCTAAATGAAATAGTTGAAATGGCAAAAGATATAGGTTATGAGGTGATAATAAATGAGGCTGATGTGAGTTCTAGGATATCTCAGATGGCCGAAGTTGTAAACTCAGTAGATGTCATGATGGGTGTGCATGGTGCTGGTCTCACTAATTGTGTATTTCTACCCCGAAACGGCACCTTGATACAAATCGTACCGTGGGGTGCACTAGATTGGATCTCTAGAATTGACTTCGGCTATCCGTCGGAGGCGATGGGGCTACATTATATGCACTACAGTATAAGCATAGAGGAAAGTAGTCTACTTGAACAATACTCAAGAGATCATGAGATCTTCACAAATCCAGTTGCATATCACAACAAAGGGTTTGATTTTGTGAGGAGAACATTCATGGATAATCAAAATGTGAGGCTTGATGTAAAAAGGTTTAGAAGTGTATTGTTGGAGGCTCTTGACCATCTCACTCCCTGATGAAGTACAGATATTAGTTTGGTGGGTTTTTGTTCTTTAATTTAATGGGGGCATCCTGTGTAACTTTATTTATTTTAAAGATTTTATCATTCTTTTTTAATAGTTCATAAATTTGTTTCTTTTTCTCCTATTACTAATATGTAAGTATCCATTGCCAAAAATCAAATGCTCAAATTATTTCATGTCTTTTTTTATGTGATCACTGGGTCATGCAAATCAATGGAAAGCTAGCTACTTTGTCAAATTTTGTGTCTATCATTCATGGCATAGAGAGCTGTATGAATTTAAAACTCACCAAGTGAGTTTCTTTATTTCCTCTTCCTTTGTTTTACAGCTATTATTTCGTCATCTTTCTTCCTTCACGATTATATTTATTGTTCATGTTGAATTTTAAGATTTTTTTAATATAATATTGTCAAGTAAACCTCTGTTCTAAAGAAACATAGTATTCGACTGGACCCTCCATCTTTCTGTGTATACAGAAAATCGATGTTACAATTTCTTTATAGTGCTATGATATAGTGTTCGAATCGAAATTTGATGTTATCCAAATTAAGAAGCAATGCTTTTTGGCAAGGTGTATACTAACAAAAGTCAATCTACATAGTACTACAATAATTAAAACAAAAAAAATATTGGTGCAAATGGCAAGCAACAAGCAGCTAAATTTACAGCTTACCAACTTTTTATTGAATAAAATAACAAAAACCAAATGGTTTTGACTTCAACAAACTTCACATAAAAGTATCTCATAAGAAAATATATAATGCCATTTAACAAAATAGTACAGAAGAAAAGGACTCCTCCATAAAGAAAAAATCTGATACAGATACATTAAAAATCATGAATTATTGTCTGGCACTTGAGCTTTACAAAGCACATGCATAAAGAGTACACGTATATGACCATGTGATTTGACTCATCGGCATGTAAAATGATTCAAAAAAAAAAGGAAAAATGGTGCATCATTTGTAGATCCAGGCCACACTGCCACAGTACCATACTAATGCATTTTCACATTAAAAAAATATACATAATTAGTACAATCTGAAACCATTTTTTTCATGTAACCCTGTTAAATTTCAGTATTACACAGTTTACATGTATTTTTCGACATTTTTCTTAGCAGTATCTACTATCTACCACATTTGTTAGATATTTATTAGTTGATGCTTCTGTTCACAGCATAATTAATTATTGGCTTGTGGGAATGAAAAGCTTGAGAGCTAGAAGAAGCCTCAAACTTGTTAAGTTGTTTGTGAACTACTTGCTCAGGGGCATAAATGATATACTTTGCTATGTTTCGAATTCTTATTCAAATATTATACTTAATAACGTAAATATATTATTCGATTTTTAAATTACAATATTTTTATATATTCGCATCGGCAAAATTGTTAAACTTTCTATACGAGCATTTAATTTTTTTTATAAAGAGGACTCATTACTACCGTTTATTATTTTTCAAATGTCTTTTAAGAGATCATGTGCTCACGGGGTTTAAATCTATGATCTTTTTAAATTCATCCTAGTTAACTAGCAATAGACAATCAGGCTATTTGCTTGCATTTCATTTTTTTTGTTTGTTATGAACATCAACTAATATATTCATATTTCTCAATTCAATCCTGCTATTTTAATTTTTTTTAAAAATACTTAGTATTAATAGTGGGGGTTCAATTGCCTTCACTTTTGTGTGGCTTAATTGTGTGTCCAAATTCACATTATTTATCAAGAATCAATTAATATCCTCTATTAGAGGGCCAAAAATATCAATAATGAATAGTGTAGATTTTTTTTTTTTGAGGGAAAGAAGGGGGTAAAATCCCCCCAATTTCATTAAAACAGAGTTTGTTACAGACAACTATTTACATGTGTCAACCAGCTATACAGATATATGTTGTTTGCGTATGATTTATATGATTTATATGATGAAGAAAACATGAATAGTGTAGATTTGAAGTCACAAAAATGTGAATGCATTTAAACATAATGTATATTTGTTCGATATATTGTACATTTGTCGATAATATTTGTAAAGTTTCGTTTCATATTAGTAACTGAATTTTTATTTGTTGATTATTCGTCTGACATTTAAATTCAAAATTTATCATTCATTTAATAATATTAGTATCCACTTGACAAATAGTAAAAGTAAATACAATTTCAGCATAATATTTTCCAAATCCGCTGTTTATATCCTAATTATGCTTCAATACTGAACCTTAACACGAGCCAAATAAAATGGAAATATGAAAATTCTCTTGTCTGAGCTGCTCAATTAGAGGGAGTTCAGACCAGTTCCCGCACCGTACCGCACTATACGTGGTCGGGACCGTCCGATTAGTCTCAAGATTCGTGTGATGCGGTATGAAGACAGATAGATCAGACGGTCCCGATCGCGTGTAGCGCGGTACCGTAAAGGAGCAGATTCGGTTCCAATTAGAGGTGTGTCAACTGTCAGCTAGCTAGCAATGAAAGGAACTTCTGAGAAATATGATCTCCATTGTAAAAGCATAGGATTCCTATGTTACACAAGGCAGTTGTTGCACAACAGAAACACAAAGAGGGGTTCTCACTTCTCACTTCTCAGAGCTCCCCATTTTTTCAGTGTATACATAATACATTTCACACGTGGTACGCGGTTTTGTTGCCTCGTTGGTACTTGGTAGTCGGTACGCGGTTTGTTGCCTCTCAGGAATTGGGGCCTGATGTTGCCATTAACTCAATAACTTGTAAATTCTAAATAAAGTTCATTTTAAATAAAGTTGGCAGTTCCCTTTTTTTTGTCTTTTCTTTATAAAACTTTACAACACTGAATTTTTCACACGGGTGTATGTAAATGCGATGATGAACTGTATTAGTATTTAGTGTTTCAATTAAAAAAATGTAATAGTGTTTCTTACGGAATTGGGTATAATTCAATAATTGTATGAAATTGTTTGGGCAGTAGAATTTATTTCAACGAAAGTTTAATTTTGTTACATAATTTTTAAATAAATTAACTATAATAATAATAATAGGTAATAGTACTACTCCATTAATTGGTGCAATTGCTTTTAATTTCAAATTTAAAATTTTCAATGGCAAACTAGTGATCTTCATTTGTAAATTGTATTGGAAGTTAAGTTTTATGTCTGCAAAATTTTCAAATGAGAAATAATAACTATATTCACTTATCTACGCTTCTCGCTGCACCTTAGACATGACATGCTTATAGTTCTATAAACAAATAATTATATAAGATGACCAAAATATTTATACCAACATAAAAAAGTTTAAAATTGTACTTTTACTTTGTCAACAAAATTTTAACTTGAATTTTTAATTATTGTAACAAATGCATTAATCGCTTGATCTTAGATTTAAATATTTGTAGATTACTAAATTTTGGAATGAAATAAGGAGTGCAAGAATTAATCCTTTTTTTTAATTATACTACTTAAAGGAATTATTATTATTAGACGGTTAAAATTTCAAAATCAATGAGAACCATTATTATAAAATGATAAATTGACGAAGTGAATCAATTCACTAGAAACTCATAAAAATCAAAATTAAAAATCATAGTACGTATCAATCGGTGCCATCGCTGACATTAGATAGCACCAGCGTAACAGCGTTGGTGTTATTTGCTTGTTTTGATAACAAAGTACTTTTCAACGTTTATATATAAAATTAGGTTATTTAAAAAAATGTACTTAAAAAACTCTAAAAATAAAAAATCCTACTAAATTAATTTTATAAAGAATGATAAATCAAAATTTAAAAATATCTAATTTTTTTATTTATTAAGAGGACCGGAGGCCTTAGTACTTCTAAGAGCACCATAGCCTCATGAATCATGTGAATTTTGAGGTAAAATGGAGGCACTCACAAAGTGGAGGTGTTTGATCCTTCCTGAATTATATACTTCTCTCATTTTTATGTAGGAATTTAATGTCTAGATCTTGCAACGATTCTGATTTAATGGTCTTTTGGGCGAATAAATTCTCAACCGTTGTATTAAACTCCTATCAAGTTCGTGCATTGAATTTTTTTTTCCAATTATGAGAACACACACCCATACACAACCCACGCCACAATTGATCCCTAAATTTTTTTATCCCGCTACGGATGGGTGCGACTGGGTGCCGCCACAAAAGATCTTTTCAAGGTTTTATTTGTTGCAAAAATTATTGCTACACAGGATTCGAACTGGGGTCGTCCCAATTATCCTACCCACTTTCTACCTCTGCACTACAATGTTCTTTGTGTTCATATTGTTATTTACCAATATTTATTCTTGTCCACTGCTACCACTGCACTAAAAACAAAATATTTACCAATATAATGATATTATATTAATTTTTTAATTAAAGTTTAATATATACAGCCGCACCCGTACCTCTGGTTTTTTCAATAGCCGTAGCGCCGCATTGTTATCGTATCGGATACGATACCCGCACCCGCACCCGCACTCATGCAACATAGAGCTCTGCATCTTCAACATACATTTCTGAAATGTTTTTCATGTCTGGCCCTAAAAAATAAGAATTGCATTGATGACCACGATTTAAAAATTTGACACCATAACCTTATTTTTCTTCACGCTCCAAGTTGCATGACCCATGACGCAAGACGCTGCAAGTCGCGTGACGCATGATGCGAGACGTTTCAAGTCGCATCACGCAAGACGCATGACACTTGACGCAAGACGGTGCAACACGCATGACCCACGACGCATGACGCTTGACGCAAGATGGTGCAACACGCATGACGCATGACCCATGACACAAGACGCGTGACACATGACACATTACGCATGCCACATGACGAATGACACAAGCTGCATGAAACATGACGCAAGACACTGCAAGCCGCATGATGTATGATACATGACGCAAGACACTTGAAGCCGCATGACGCAAGACACATTACTCTTGACGCAAGACGGTGCGAGACACATGACGCATGACGAATGACGCTTGCCGCATGATGCATGACACAAGACCCAAGACGCTGCAAGTCGCATGACGCTTGACGCAAGACGGTGCAACACACATGGCCCATGACGTATGACACAAGTTGCTGCAAGTCGCATGACGCAAGACAGTGCAAGCTGCATGACGCATGACGCATGACGACATGACGCAAGACGCATGACAGTTGCACTGGTTAATATGCGGGCGATTTTTCGTGTACATTATTTTCTTCCGTTGTTATACACGGGTATGATTACTAGTAAAAGATTATGTGAGCAAGGCTACATTGCTTTACAAAGTACCAAGCAAAACTTTGTTTCCATATCTCAAATATGAAAGTCCAAATGACCGATCAAAATCATAGAACTTTATCTTCACAATAAAATCTCATTAGAGACCAAATTCTACATATTTTAGAATTTTTTTACTATTGTTTTAAAGATGTGAAAAATTATTCATATCAAATAGTAAAAAAATCGTTAAATTAACCGACTTTTCACACCCTTCAAAAAATGTAAAATTAAATTTTGAAGAAGCTTTTAATATGAAGATCAAATTATATGATTTAAATCGATTATTTAGACTTTAAAATTAAAGATACGAAGACAAAATACTATTTGCTTGATGCTTTGTGAAATTTGATAGCCATGCTCTAGATTATATATATGTTTGTTGCAACTTGTTGGGGTGTGGTTTTAATCTTTGAAGACGAGCATTATTTGTTTGTATCTATTAGCAGTTGAATCATTCAAATTTCAATTTGGAGAAACCAACAAAAAGCCTTTCAAGGAACCAGATTGGGCCCGGATTCAGTCGGATCAGTCTCTATCATGAACCATTGAATAATAAAATTCAAAAACTTGGTTTCAAATTTCACTGTTTACAAAAATTGAAGAACAAGAGGATAGCACAAAAAAATCTGTAATGAATAACTTTAGAGTTATATTTTAAAAAGTAATTTTAGCCTAAAGCATACTTTCTTATATATTGATTTTGAAGCTCATTCATATTTGTACAGTGATTAATGTTTTAAAATATAGTTCTAACTTCTAACTACATTCTTTGACAAATATTTTTTTAAACTGTCCCACATGTGGTGGCTCTGGCACCTGCTAGAAACCAATTAACTTTAATAATAATCATATAAATTTCTCAGATTTGCCATTTTGCAAAGTCAAAAAGCTTTTTAGATGTCAATATCAAAATCCATAGTTCCATCTTCCATACACTGATTTTTTTTTTTCGTTTCTTGCATGAATAAAGAAAACGGTAGTTTGCTTTTTGAAGCGTCACTCTTAAAACATTTTTTTTTGAAAAATAATAATTAAATCCCGTGTTTACTGGGATTGTCATAGAAAGTCAAAAAGACCAACAAAATTCCATTGTCAAAGGGAAACCCTAGATTTTGAATGTGAATGTACATGTGGCATTTGCAAATTTGAAATTTGCATGCTTGTGCAACAAAAATAGATGAGCTGTCATGAAATGAGAAGAATTCGCGAAGAGATCCTTCTGGTCAAAATAGTGGTGCTAATTATTACTTGGTTAATGTTATTTTATTTATTTATTTATTTAAATTTTCTTACGGCGTGCGGAGACAAAAATTGCGCGCCTAGAATTAGCCAATTAGGCTATTCCGGTCAGACCGGTCAGCGGTGAGCCCGGAGATTTTTCTGGATCCGAATCTGCTGCTTGTTTTTGAGGCAAGCAGCACCCTGCTTGTCTCGATCCGACCGCCCGATTGTCACAGACGGCTGTGATTTTATTCAGGGAGCAGATGCTTTGGCCGTTAGATGAGTTTTGAACGGTACAGATCGAAACAAGCAGGAAACAAGCAGTGTTTTAACAAGCAGCAGATTTGGTTCTGATTTTTCTGGAGTGATGTTTTGTGAGTAGATCCCTCGTCATTTTTTATTTTGTCTTTAGCCCTATCCTTAGCCTTAGGCAGGGGTTTTGGAATTTTTGTTGTTATGTAATAAATGTAGTTCAACGATTTCAATATGATATACCTCCGTGAGATGAACAAAAAATTAATTGTTCAATCGTACATTTCTTTTTAGGGATATAAAATGCGTTTTTTTTCAGCATTTTGCCCTTTTCATCTAATGATATATATTTCGTAAAATATATGAAGTTATTTTATTAATATAAAAAAATATAAAAGTGGAAAATTATTTATACTCATTAAGTATATATCATATGCATATTATTGTGCATAAGTTTAAAAATAATTAACGATATTATACACATAAAATATATTATTTATTTTCTAAAATATATAATAGTCATTAAGTATTAAATAACAAAGACTTAACTATAAATCAGATGTTTAACTTTATTAAGGCTCAAATAGTATTTGTTGGCATAATTTACTGAATGCCCAAAATATAGTAAACATAAAATGAATTCTGTTGAACATTAATTTATTCCCGTAATAATGTTAAGTCAATTAATTATATATATAGATTCTTGCTAGCCTGCTTCTATAAGCACTTCGGGTGAAATGCTTACGGGTCAAATTTTAAAATCTAGCGTTAAATTTCGATTTTAATAGATCAATAATTTATTTATATCATAATCTCGTAGAATACTAATTTTTTTCATTTTAAAGTTGGTCAAAAGATAATAAAAAATATCTTAATTTCTATGTCAAATAGAGTCATCTTCATCAGACGGAGGCTCTTTACAGGATAATCCCACAAACATTCTGCACCATTATTAATCAGTTACCAGTTAAATAGGTTCCAATTGAAAATCAAGAAAGGTAGGAGCAGAAGAGTCAGAAAAGAAAAGTCCAATAATACCAAGTTCAGGCACAAATGCAAAGTTGCAATGTAATTTTATGAATTTTACTGCTAACTTAGTGATGTATTTAATTTGAAAATCAATCTCAGACATGTCTATACTTACATCTGCCATGGATATGATCAAAGTTTTTTAATTGAAGATTATTGAATAAGAATCTGTTTGTTTGTGTTCAGGGTCCGTTTGGCAAATCAAGGAATAACACTAAAAGAGTGGTAAGAATAGAATAGTGTGATTTTGAAATAGTGGAAGAAAAATGTATTCTTGACTATTCGAAATAGCGAAATTATAGTTTGACAAATGTCAGTTGGAATAGTAAAATTTTTGATAATTATGATAACAATAACGTTGATGATATAATATAATATAATAATAATGACTATAATAAATTAAATAATAGAATAAACTAATAATAATATGCATATTTTCTAAAATAAATAAAATAATAATATACATTATTTTAAAATAATGAAATAATAATAACAACTAATAGTAATTATTAATATTATTCAATAAAAGTATAATATATTATTATTAATAATAATAAGTATATTCAATATATTGAAATATTGTTAATTAAAAATATAATACAACATAATCCAATAATGATAATAATCGCAATAATATAAAACTGTAATAATTTGCATTATTTTAAAATAATAATAATAATAATTCATAGTAATTATTAAAATTATTTTAATAATAAATATAATATTATATAATATTAAAAATAATAATAAATTATTATTCATGTATATATAATATTTTAATATTAATGACACGCATAAGTTGCATTCATATTCATCATTTATAGGATAAATTATAAAAATATATATATTTGTGCATTTTTATATTTTGCCATTGTAAATTAATAATTTTATTATACCTATTCATATACTTATCAACTATAGAGTTCCGATTTTCATGAAGAAAGTAGACAAGGGAGTTGGTAGTTTTTTCTTTGCTATAGTAATTATTTCAGAATTTTAGAGCATCTCAAAATTAGTAAATTTTCATATCTTTTAAAGTTTCACAAAAAAAAAACTGAATCGAAATTAAATATTCATTTAAATTTTAATTTTTATATAATAATAGCAGTACATTAGAAATTAACAAATATTTGTTATTCATTCAGTCATTCATTATCCATCCGTTATTCGAAATTTCTAAACAATAATCATGGTGGGGCATTAGCATGCTTAATTTTAACAGATAAACATGAAACACGAATAAAACTAATCTAAAATCTAAAATAGTATATGATAGGTGTGTGTCGCGTCGGCTTCAAGGACACGCCGACACTTCAATCTGAATCGTTTATTCTTTTTTACCGCATTGATCTGAGATGTTTTTTGTTTGGTTGGATAATATGTGACAATTTTTCTTGCGGTTTTCGTGTAGAAGTTTGAAATTTGCTAAATTCCTTTTCGTCGCACTCGCCACATGGATTATACAGAGAATTATTTGGCGTATTGTTATTTTGTATTAATTACCTATTTACTGTTATATTTAATGCTTTAACAATTATGCTCCTTTTTTTATTAATTGTATGAATATCAAAAGTCACTTATTGAATGTATGAATATCAGATGTATATATTTTCACACCATCTACATATAAAATATTTCATAGTGTATGTATTTTTTATATCACATTAAATTTAGTATTGTAAAAGATTTATATAAATCATATTAGTATTTGCACATCATATACTATAAAACATATTATGTGTATAATTTTCATATCATATTTATATAATTCATATATTTTTCATAAAATAATGCATAAAATTTTATGTATATAAAATAATATAAAAATAATTATAAAATTTTATACATATGTTATCAGTTCTAATCTTTTACGCCTCTAAAATATAGTCGGTTAGATTACAACTCAACGTCTGACAATAATAATATAATTCAGAAAGTCTTTTCATTATAAAATCTGATTCATTGAAATCTAATCATACGATTCAGATTTTAAAGATTTAGATGTCTCCTTAAAAGAAGCGCAAAAGATTTCTTTCCTATACGGGTCCCCTTCTCTTGTATCGTTCTGATCTAATTGTTCATTTTCAATCTAATGAATAAAATATATAATACATCTGATTCTGTATAGTCCATCTGTATCGTTTATTTATCTGCGTCGAAATCTGACGATCGAATAAGAGAATAACAAAACTATGTTATCTCCAAGAATAACAGCAGATACGGACTCGTATCTAGATAACTAGTTTTCATCTTCGGTTAGAAATTTATGGTTTCTCATTTTTCATTTTTCATTTTTCATTTTTCTTTTTTCTTTTAATACTGGCTTTTCGGTGACGATTGGCAGTTGGCACCAAGGACGAAAATTTTGGGTGCATTTAATTTCTTGTATTGTTGTTTGTATGTTATCAATTTGACAAAAAGTCAGGTGTATCATTCTAGGTGCTCTTTAGGTACTTCAATCAATTCGTATCATTTAATTGAAATGTATAATGCGAATCTTGATGCATTTGAATGATGCAAATTGATTGGAGTATCTAAAAGCACCTAAAATGATGCACTAAGTTTTTGCCTATCAATTTTCCAACTTCATCCTAGACTCCTTGTTACAAATTGAATGCAGATAAATTCCTCGGAAAAATTAATGTAAAAAAACTTGCTTTCAATTACCCTGGTTAGTGTAACATTTATAGTTTAGGATATTATTCAAAGATGAATATCTATTGACAATTACATACAAAATCAGTATTTTTTTCTGCCATAAGCAAACAAAAAAAAATAATAATATTAGTAATGATAATAATAATTGTTGTTATTATTATTATTATAAGAATATTTTTATGCAAGTCATATACCCGAAAAATATGATGAAATTTCCTTAAAATTTGCTAATCATAAAATTACATAAACTTTACAATGGTTAATTTCTTGACTTGTTCTCATGATGTGTTGCCGATGTCAAAATATTTGATATATATTAAGCAGCATGAATGTTAAGATTTGGCGACACTCATTATTGATTTAATCAAATTTCGAAGTAAAAATTAACTATAGATTGTCCTATCATAATCGAGCGATGATCAAAATTTAATCTTACTATTTTCTCTTTAACATATTCAAGTTTTGTAATCTCACCACACATAATCATCTCTCATATCCAATTGTAAGGAAAATATTTTAATGTCAAAAAGATTTGTGTTGGTGTATAATTGATTTGCATTAATTATCGGGATCTAATTGACAATTTCAATCAATTTTAACAATTCAAACACAAGCAATATCTAAACTAAATAAATAATGACATTAAATAGATAGAGTTTAGAAAATACAAACGAAGTAAACCAAGAGACACAAGAATTTTAACTGAGTTCGGATATTCATGATGCTACTCTTCGGAACTCCTGACCAGGGGCGAATTCAGGATTTTCGTCAGGGGGGCAACATTTATAATTTTTTTTCAAGGGGGACAAAATAACACAGATTTTCAAATATACATGGTTATTTCGCAAAAAAATTTGATAAATCGCACAAATACACTAGATTATTTTGCAAAAAAATTTACAGGGGGGGCACTTGTCCCCCTTGGCAACACCTGCATCCGCCCCTGCTCCTGACCCTCCGACATGGTAACAAGGTCGAGCCGATTCGCTTTGATGATTGAAAAACAACAACATTTGCATCATTAAATCTGTATTTTTTAAACTCCTTTTGATTTTTCCTTGAATCCTCCTCTTCTTTGACGATTCAAAGGGTCAGATCTGATTGTTCATGTTTTTCTACCCTTTAATCCATCTCTTATGTTGTACAATGCCTCTCTTGATCCTAGGATGTGCAAAAGACTAGTAAATGAGTGATAAACAAGTCCGTACAACCAAAGTTAAGCATTAGAATCCCATTTTCTAACTCAATTTGTGTAAAAATTAGATTTTGAAGTACTTAATTAGTTAAAAGTGAAATCTTTGTATTCTCAGCCTTTTTCAGTGTCTCTGATCCTCTTTATGTATAATACGGTGTAAGGATGCTTGAAACCAAGCTTTAAAGTCATAAAAATGAGCTAGCACCATTCTAACTCTTTGTTTCGCTTGTGTTCAGAGTTGTCAGAAATTCAGTATTTTGTACAAGATCTATTTTAAGTCCAAATCAAAATTAATTTTGGAAGCAGATATGAGGCTTGGTCAATGATTATCTAAAGAAACTTGTGAAACATTCTGCAACCTTTTGTAACAGTTCAACAAAAAATCGCATTTTTTAGTATATGAGGCATTTCTCTGCAGTGAATGTTTTCGTCTATGTCCATTTGTACAGTAATTTGTTCTTTCTGCTTTCTTGCTGCATCATAGATTAAATGATGAAAAAGTTGCAGTTTCTTTTAACTTCTGATTTGTTTAAATGATTCTTGTTGTGACGACTTAAAAATTCTCAATAATTCTTTGTATAATGCATCGCGCTAGCACGATTAAAACCCTCTATAGTTGTTATTGTTTGGGCATATGATTTCAACACAGTTTTCAGAAATTGTGCATGTGCCATACTATAACCAAAGATATGCAATTATGCATGCAGCACAAAAACCTGCAAGCCCTTGCTATTTGAAGTAATCAAGCCTTTAAGAAAAGGTAAAGAATGTTTCTCCAAAAAAAAAAGTTAAGGAACGTAATGAAGTGCCTCACTATAATAGATAAAATTGAATGGTTCTCTGTGAATTTTTTATTAGCACTTTCTTGTTACGTTTCAGATGCCTGTGGATACAGAGAACTGCATGTCCATTTTTTTTTAGTGATACGATTAATAATAGTGGTCCATTACGATGATGCAGGGTGGGCCCACTTGCATTTTTATCGTGCAAGATCACATAAAAAACCGACAGGAGCTCACAAGGGCCATTGTGCCAATGTTTCTTTTCAATAGATTAGATGCTTCTACAATTATAATGCTTTACTGTCAATCTGTCATATGGTGTAGCACTATCATCTACTGTGTGAAAGTTTGTAAAGTTCACCATATTGGGTCGGATCTAGATTCCAGTTGATAACAGGATCCAACATAATACTTATACCAGTATCTGAATACTTATTAGCTGACAAAACATGTTTACCAACAATAAGTCGGTTGTTCATACAGAAAAGGTGGACTATCGATTTTGGAAAGAATTATTTGAAAAGGTACTATGATATTTTGCAAAATTGTTCAGGGGCTACAAATAGGGTTCTATTGACAGAGCAGTGAGACATTTGGTGGATGTGCTTAGCCAACAACTACTGAAGCAAAAAGAGTGAAAGTGACCTAGTTCAATCAATTATTGTTGTGCAATTGTGTAGTGCTATCTTTTTCTATCACATTTCAGCAATTGCTCCATTTGTTTTCAGGAAGGAGCGTTAACCAACTAATCTTCTCTGATAGAGAAAGGTTTAGAGAAATATTAACACCTCATGTAGTTTGAAGAATCTTCACTAATAGCGACATAAAGTCTAGTGAACTGTTAGAGAAATATTAACACCTCATGTTTTCGCCTATGTCCATTTTTAGAGAAATATTAACACCTCAAAAAAAAAGTCTGGCTTTTTTACCTTATGATGAATTGCAATAAAATCTATACCAGTACAGAAGGAAAATTCCATAGAAAGACAGAAATAAGACTTTTCCTCCTCTTTTGCTCTGCATACATTTATACATAAATATCACATAAACCTTCTTACAGATCTAAACAAATAAAAATGAATATTGCAAAATAAAACGAAAAAAAAAACAGAAGAAGAGAAGCAGAAAATTTTAAATAAGCTTTAAACTACCTCTCATCTAGCTAAACACACCTTTTAACCCTTGCTAATCAGTTTTTAAGTACTCCGGCCATGTGGTAAAAGCTTAAGCGCCTCCAACAATGTATTCTTAAGTCTCCCTAAATGCGGCCGCATATTTTGCTTATCTAAATACACAGTTCTTAAAGCGTCCCAGCCTTGCTTGTGTATACTATACGGGTCTTTTAGTACGGGGTGATCTTTCGGGTACTGCTCGCTTAGTGTAGTTTCATCTAATTGTATCATGTACTCGAGATAGTGTATCTGCATCTCGGCCGACGGCTCCTTAAACGTGCCTCTTGCCAGCCACTCGAGACCACCAAAGGGTACCACCTGTCATATTAGACCAAAATACAAATGTTATTTTCGCTGTTAACTAAACTACCAGATCACTAAATGCTTGTGTTATCGAAGGTAAAAAAAGAACTTACTAATATGTAAGTACTCCTGCTGGCCTTTAAACCAAAATATCAGATTAATTGTAAAAAAAAAAACAGTACTGACAATAACCAAGTGAAAAAAACGCTTTAGTATGAATTGAGAAAGGCACAGATGTTCTTTCTTTTGGAGAGATTAGACCAATTTAAACATAATGTTTTAAAAAGCTTCAAGTCCGTTAGTAGATACAGTTACACGCTTCGACCAAACATTCTATTGAACAGATACTCTAGTTATGTAAATATATACCTGAATCAGCACTGCACCAGCTGGCAAGAACACCATGTTAGTCAACCCGGCACCATGCACGCCAATCATTACATCAGCCGAATTCACCAATCTCGCAAACTTGGCCACATCTGTGTTGATATCAGGTTCGCCAACTCTGACATCAAACCCAAGCGACATGGCCATATCGACCATCATTCTCTCATTCAAAAATGCCCTCGAATTCTTCCTAGAAATGATAAGCAACCGCGGCTTCCTCCTGATATCCCACTGGTCGCCGCTCGGGGCAGCCGTCTCCCTCTCTAAACCAAGCGATTTCCTCAACATTTTCTTGAAATCCACAACGGAGTAACCCTCGGGGGTTTTCGACGAGTCAACGCCAAGCTCCTTGTGGAACGTAAGACCAGCGGTGATTTGCGGGAAGCAATGGACGTCTTTCTCGTTGTCAATGTCGATTATGTCATAGTTGCTGAGTTGTTGAAAGATGAGAATGTACTTGTTGATCCACCATGATTTCAGGCTGCTTACCAGAAACTGCACTTCCCCGTGATAGTGGTACGAGCTGATGAATAGCGGTACCAGCACATCAGTGTAGTCATGGAACAAATTACCAGTAAAACCTAAACCCACAAACAAAGAGAAGAAAAGAAAAGAAAAACACAACATAACAGAAATCAGAATACAAGATATTTCCAGGGACCATAACATAATAAGCATATTACAAGGGCATGCCACAAAAAAAAATTAATAATAAAAAATGGTTTCTCTAGAACAATCTTAAGAGTTCTTTACCTCCGTTAGAGAACAGCAAAGCAGGGACAGAGTGGTTCTTAGTACACGCTGGCGGAGGGGTCACGTGACTGAAGGGCAAAAGCGTCCATTCGCGCACGTGCGATTGAGCGAAAGCATCGTGCTTTCTACAGTAAGGCCTGATCTTCCATTCCTGCGCCATCGGACGGACGAAGATCTTCCCCGCCTCTCCCTCCACACGCACCTCCCCACGTGCCTCGCACGTGTCTGATCGGCGGCTCGTTTCGAAGCATGTCGGTTTGCTTAGGTCGACTTCTGAGGCCAAAGCTGAGTCCGTGTGGGATTTTTCGACTTCTACTTCGTCTTTTTCTATCTCCACTGTAATTATCATATAGTGTGAGGGGTGAGTGTGAAATTATGTTGATTTTGAGTTTTTGAGAAAATTTGAGTGGTGGTATTAATTGGGAATTTATGGTATCTAGTGCGATTGAGTCTGAGAACAATGCAGAGAATTGATTCGATTGGGAAATGGGGAAAACAAAGGGTTTTGTGGTTGCGTGGGAATGTGAAATTGAGCGAGGAAGAGGTAATTAGAGCGATGGAGTATTATATTTGTTCAATTTACAATGGAATTTTGAAAATAGTAAGTCATTAATAGAGAAAAGAGCAAAACTATGGTGCTTGCGCATGCACGTGCTTGCGCAAGCACCACCCGATGCGCATCACGGATCTGGATGCGCATCGGAGGATTGTGCTTGCGCAAGCACGTACATGCACAAGCACCATAATCTCCCTCTAGAGAAAATATCTTCATCAATAAACAATTATATAGAAAAAGCTGCTTAGACCAAGTTTCCCAAATTTCTGGGACATTGTTGCATGCACAGATTTATCTATGAGATTTCCACAACATACTAAAACGAATGAGCAAAAATTCATTGGTTCGAAGCCCCAAAAGTACACCAAAAACCAAATTATGACAATAATGCAAGGGTTTAATAATTAATTTCATGACTTTGAGTGAGTTTTAAGAAAGAAATATTTGCATGGTGTTTTTCAGTTACATGATGTGTGAGAGAGAAGATGGTCCAGTTAGTCTACGTCTTTTCTATACTACCAAAAATGGAAAAGCAAAAGCGAAGTAGATGAAAATAAATAAATTTACACAAACTTAGGTTAACTTAGCAAAGCTTTATTATTTCTTAAAGTCCCAAAAAGGAGAATACAAGCTGTTGTAATAATTACATGGATAGAGATGATGGAGATAACCGCAGCCTCTAGCCAAGAGGTTTTGGCAAAATTAAGAGAATAAAGAGTAAACAATTTCATAAAGAAAAAAGCTTAGCTTTGAAAAATTCCCATGTAGTTTGAATAGTAGTAATTTGCAGAAATTCATTTGTAAGTGTAACTAGAAAGAAAAAGGAAACAAAACACACATGTAAATCCATGCATTTACTTGCTAGATCCTTCCAAATTAGACGATTTCAGTAGAATTTCACCGCATGCAAGATTTCTGCTTGTTTGTAACTCGCAAATTTTGGCAATTTTCTTCTTCTAACGAAACCCAACAAAGATAGAGAGAGTGAAAGACAAACCTGTTTCGGTTTTGGTTTCGATTTCAGTTTCTTTTGATTGTTCAACAGCCAATCTCTTAAAAATGGGTTTCAATTCTTCACCACCTGTATCAATTTCTTTCTCTGTTTTCCCTGCATGAAATTCCCAACAAATCTTTAGACAAACAATACCTCGGTGTAGCAAGAGAGTGTGAGTGAAAGTGTGAAAGTGTGAAAGTGGAGAAAAAGGAAAGAGAAGAGACAGAACCCACCATTGCCAAAAGGTGCAAATCTAGCTCTGATTAGGGAGAGAATGCATAGAGAGAGAAGCATGAGAGCGATAAGGCTCACATTTCCAAACCTCCTTGCCTCTGTTCTCAGTTGATTCCTTGATCCTCCCTTCATTTCTTTCCCCTCCTGCCTTTCTCTTCTTCCTTACTCTCTTTTCTCACTTGACCTTCTTTCTCTCTGTCCTTGGGGTTTCTCTCCTTTTATTTAGTTGATTCTCACCCTTTACTTTAATTTTATTTATGAAGGTTTGAATGGATCTTAGTTTAGAGAGACGATGTAATCAAGTTTAAGCTTGACAAGGTAAAGGATGGAGAGGTGGTCATGGTTGACTATGAGACAACAGCTATCTGTGTTTGTAGCCTAGTAGAGGGTTTATTTCTTATTTATATTTATATTCCGCTAATTTTCATGTCACTTGCTTTTTCAGAAAAATACGAAATTATTTCCCGGATTGTAGAGCGGCCATGCGTCAATGGTCTATTTTCTTTTCTTTTTCTTTTGAATATGTATGTATGTATGTATGCATGTATGTATGATTCATAGGGGTGGATTTAGTATTTTTGTTAGAGTGATTTAAAATTTAAGATTTTTTTCAGGGTGTTCAAAATAGTGTATATTTTTTTTTAAATTTTCAAAATTATAAGTATATTATTTATAAAAAAATTCAAATACATAGTTAATTTCGAAAAAAAAAAAATTTCAAGTTGAGTCAGCTGACTCACCTTGCTACTACTACGTAGGTCCGATGATTTATGTCAAGTATTTGTCGGTAGCTCTTTTTTATGAGATAATTGCTCGGCGTTTGTCAAATATTATATAATATGTTATTTGACAAATTTTTATTCTACAAATTGCGGCTAAAATCATGAATGTAAAATATAGATGGATAACAAAATTTAATTGAAGAATGTATGAACAAGAATTTTTAAAGGAGTCGAGTAAACTCAAATGTGAATGTCGTAAATATTTTTTTCTTAAAATAACTTGTATATAACTATATGATAACATCTTTGTAAACATATTGGTTTTTATTAAAATTTGATTTATTATAAGAATTGCTCTAAGTGATATTTGTCTGAAAGTGTTTTATTTTATATCATAAATATTCGATTATAATTTGTTGTATTTGTATTTTTTATTAAAACAATTGAATCTACAGATGTGATTCAAAACCAGCGTGATCAACCTCCATCATAAATAATTTAATTTTGAAGAAGAGAAGACATGTAGTAATTAAATTAATTATGTAAGACACCACATAAACTTAGAAGAAGCTTCCAAGCATTGTTATGTGTCCGTTATTTCTACAATAACGACTAATTTTTTTGAAGGTTTTGTATATATTTTAAGGAAAATATTTCACGGTAGGTTTCATCGATATCTCAATGATACGCGCGCAATTGTGTATGTTAAATGAGTTGTGATGCATGTTAGACGAGTAACAATGAATGTTATTTTTGTACTGAAAAATAGTTATGCATATTCGACGAGTTGTTATGCATTTTATTTTTGTACTGAAATTAATTACGCATGTTAGACAAGTTATTATATATGTTAAGTGTATTATTTTTTTTATAACAAACATAACAACTCATCTAACATGCATAGATATTTTTCAATACAAAATAACTTGTATAGCGACAAACTAAATATGGATAATAATTCATCTAATATGCGTATATGAAAATCAACTCCTTATTTCTAAATGTAAAGTAAAATGATAATTTTGATAACTATTGGGAACGAAATTTGAATAAATGATGAAATTTTATTCCGACGGCTTTATATGTGGCACAATAATGGTACTTAATGAGAAATGGAGGAGAAATGAGGAGACATGTATCAATACTATAGGCCACAAACTAAACAATATACTAGGCTTAAAAAAAACAATACTAATTCAATGATTAAAAAAAGGGACAAGATCTGCTCATGAAATTAATTTAATGTAACTTTTGCTTTTGATTAGTGATTCTGATAAGACATGCTAATTACAAACGGCAGATTAATTAATTAATTTATTTATTTATTTATCTATTCTCTTGGATCAAGCTCCAACACAAAGTTCAGGATAAAATCAGTAAATTTTATTATTATTTTTATTTTTAATAAATTTTCTTGTCCTTTTGTGTCCTGTTTTTATTGTGACCGCACAAAGTAAGGAACTTGTGCGAATTAATATAATGGGGCCCCTAAATGTACCCATGTTTTATTTGCCAAAATAGATCTATGATATAAATGCAACCATTTGAAAAAAAAATAAAAATAAGAATAAAAAAACAAAAAAGAACGCTTTTACAAGCGTAGACATCTAGAACTATTTGTATACGTACTTTTGATGACGCAACAAAAGAGAAATAAATTGGTATTAACTATGAATAATATAGTAATTATATTAAGAAATGATGTAAACTATGGAGTCGGAATAAATAATTTTATAATAAAATATTGGTCCAATTGTACATGTATTGTATAATAATATTATTAAAAATAATGAAAAATATCAATAAATCGAAACACCTCCAAATGTGGAGGTAGGTGAGAGTGTCAATAAATTCATTTAATTGTTAAATTATGACTAATTATTGGCATCTCCACATACAACACTTTTTATTAGAACTAATTTATTACTCCTGAAATTGACCGATTCACGGATCCTTTTATTTCACAAATAGAAGTTACGGATCTTTTATTTCACAAATATAATGAAAAATATTATAACAATTATTGTGCGAACGACGAATTTAATTGAGAAAATTAACAACAAATTCGACTGAAAAGACAATTTTTTTTCTTCTAATCCTACCAAGTCGGCTACCCACGAGATTCAAATTCATCAAATTTAACCTGGAATCCACGTGACTTGGCAGAATTTTGTTTTTGTTTTATATAAAAGTTTCTGTGAAATTTGATGTTTATTATTTGAGCATGGCTAAAATAATATGCATAGTACACCACATAACGTACTATACGCCTATTTGTATTTAATTTGGTCATTAAATTGATATTTAAGTTGCTCAATAAATTCTTCATATCAAAATCTTGTAGAAAATAAAATTTCGTGATTTTTAGAGCTTTCTTGCTATTTTTTAAATATTTTTTAAAAACAGCCCAGAAATGACACTTTTGTAGTATTAAATCTGAACTGTTTTTAAAAAATATTTAAAAAATAGCTAGAAAGCTCTAAAAATCACGAAACTTGATTTCCTACAATATTTTCATATGAAGAATTTATTGAGCAACTTAAATCTCAATTTAATGACCTATATCTATATGCATAGTACAAAATGTGGTGTACTATGCATATTATTTTAGCCATGCTCCTATTATTTTTCAAATACTTTCTATAAAATTCAAACATGCATCTCTTTTTGTACAAAAGTGAAGTCAGGTCGCGGTTATTGGTCAAAGAATCTAAAATCCATCTTATATTTATGTATATTTGGAATATATAATTGATTTTTCATGTACCCTCACATACAAGTTAACCCGTTGAAAGTATTTAAAGTAACTATTTTAAGATAATTTATACCAAAAGGTTACCACGACCCATTCATTCAATCGTTCAGTGCCTAATTCTAAAAATTGGATTATCAATAGACTTGCGTAACGATTACAAAAGAGAGTAGTTACGTTAACTGTTTTGTTTAATGAACGATTAAAAAAAATGTTTTGTTAATTGTTTCGTTAAGGAAAACGATCAGAACGAAACAGAACGATCAAACTCATTATCTTCGCTCTTCATCCATCTCCTCTCTCATCACACTAAAGCAAATCAGAAACTGATGGTGATCAATTATAACCATACACAAGAATCATCTCCTCTCTAATTCGAATAATCATTCATCTCATATCTCATCACCTTATCTTAGTATAGTATTTTTCTTTGAAATCAAAACAATTCTAACAATACACAACCACAAACGAAACTACGAAACAAACGATCACAAAACAATATGTTTTCGTTAACAATTTCGTTATTTAAACAAAACTACCAATAATCTATCTATAAACTACTTCTATACCAGCAAATTATCCATACCTGTTGTTTAATTAATATCGAATAATTTATTTATTTATAAGATCATGACAGCTCTTGCATAATAGATAGCTTTGAGTATTGGATATATAATTTTTTAAGTCTACGCTAAGCAAAGCATTAATTATATATATTTTTGGTATGTACTAAGGAAGGTCAAACTTATTATATCAAGATGAAAATTCAATTTTCTAGTAAAAACAAAATTCCTCAAAATGTAAATTAATTACCTCATGCTTGCCAAATTCGCGTGGTGGTATCGTCACGCCATTGACGAGACCAATTAGAAGAATTCATAATCAGAATTTGTGCACTTTTCGTTGTATTATTTTATAGGAGGAATTCAATATTCATAGACATTTGGTGATTATGTGTTAATTAGGCTAATTTTTTAATTGTATTTGAACGAATAAACGTTAAATGTTACATATGTTCTAATTAGCTAAATCATGTACATGTAAAGAAATTATGAGATTTATAACTTTCTTCCATGGACAAAAGAGAGGATTAAATTATTAAAATTTGATTTCAGGTTTTGTTTGGTTCTTGATGCATATTGAAACAATCTTTTTTTTTTTCTGAAGAAAATTGAAACCAAATTTGAATGGTATTATCTCTTATCTTTTATGTCCTGCCTGCACAAGATATCCAATCAGTTGTCTCGTTATCTATCAATTTAACAATTATTTTTATTTAATTATATAATTTTAATAATATCAATTATAATAGCTATTCCGGGCCCCACCCCACATTTTAGATTTTTCAGGTATGAAACGATCCACACCTTTAAGAAATTATTTTTAAAATTGAAATTAATGGAGGCTAAACATGCCCTTTTGAAATGATAAATAAATTCTCAATGAAATGATATATTATGCAATTGTATATCAATGCATTTCTTGATTTTGTTTGGTTCTTAATGCATATTGAACCAACATTGAGATGATATCACTTTTATATGTCATGCATATACAAGATATCTAATCAATTGTTTTGTTATCTTCCTTCAAAAAAATAATTGTTTTGTTATCTATCAATTGAACTATTATTTGTGATTTTATTTTAATAATTAATTTCCATTATGATAGGTATCCCCCACCCCACAATTAAGATTTGTCACCTATAAAACGATCCACATATTTTAGATATTATTTTCAAAATTGAAATAATTTGAGGCTAAACAGGGCATTGGAAATGATAAAAAATTCTCAATTAAATATATATTATGCAATTGTAGATAAATGCATATTATTAAAATAATTTATCCACAAAGCAACTTTTTAAAGCTCACTACATAAAAATACTTGTAGATGCAGGAGATTACGAGATGACAAAGGCAAGATATGTATTATTTTTTTTAGGAAAATACATATATAGAACTGAAGGTGGTTTTATTTTATTTTCTAATAACCTTACATGGCTCAAGTTGATTACATCTTAATTATTTTTTTCCTAACATATGATGACAAAGATGTAGGATTGATTTCTAATAATCAGAAATTTTTGGGAGCAAACTAAGAACCATGATATTTTAAGAACATAATCAGTAAAATTAAGGATATAGTTATAACAAGTTAAATATATTTTCGCAATAAAATGATGACAGTGGAATTATCTTAAAAAAATATTGATACTCAAAATAATTTGTTGTTTCCTTCGAACACCTTCGATTATATATCCTCTTATGATCTTGCATTTTTTTCGTACGTATAATTTTCCACAAATTGATTTATAAAATTCAACAGAAAGTTTAATATTTTTTTTTTAGAAAAAGATGACGGTCAAGCTCTCAAATTTTTTTTTATAAATAGATCACGAGAGTGATCAAGGTTCTTACAATTAATATGTATAACATTAAATAAGTAAAAGGAGTAAAAATAGTGTAGGGAATCCTCTAAATCAAACAATACAAACAAAAATAAAATCTACTGAGCTAAGTAAGTTGCGAAGCTTGTCTATCATTTGCGTTTCATTGCACCAGCCTGGTTTGTCAGTGAGAAAGCCTATTCTTGAATTCAGCTAAGATGTCCCGAGCACTGTCAATAACTTCTTGTTCCTTTGCAACAAACACCCTTCTACATCTCTATCTACATAAAACGAAGTAGGTTGTTATCTCAAGCCTTATGTCGTACATGTTTCCATTTGCATTTGTCAGTAATTGGTGAGAGTTGCAAGTTATATAACTGGTAGTGACCGTGCAAAGGTTTCAAAAATTGCATTCAGGTAGTTCCTCAGCTGCTTTGAGTATGTGCATTCAAGAAACAGTTGTACTGTCGATTTTTGTTCACTTTGACACAGGTTACATGTAGCACATGTTTATCAGATACCATCCTCTTTTGTTTAGATTGTCAGCTGCAGTGAGTTTATTTTTCAACATTAACCATCCAAGCATCAAAACTCAGAGTGGAGCACCTATCTTCCAAATATTCCTAATGTCTGTTTTTAGGTGAAGGTGTCAATGCCAAAAATTGATAAGCCGATTGCGAGGAGAAGTGACCAGATTTTCTATTCCATGTGATTTCATCTCTGGGTTGTGTGTGAGTAACTGAGTACTGCAGTTGTTGCCTCATTGAAGTTTTTTCTTGCTGTAGTGTCATATTTGTTTTCAGTATCCTCATTCTCCAATAAGTTACCATTTAGATATGAGCGCTGCTAAATTGAGCGCAATTTTTGATATTTTGATAGCAGTCACTCTTACTGTAGTACTCAAAATTGTTCTGACTGCTCTCAAAATATCAAAAGTTGCGCTCAATTTATCGCTGCTCTTTAGATATTCTTTCTCTGAAACATCCTTGTAGCTAGATGCTGCAAAGAGATTTGGAAAGACGAGTTTTAGTGGCTGATCTTGCCAGGTGTTATGTCAGATTTGAATGCTTTCCACTGTGTCTAGCCTATACATGACAGAACAATCAAAAACATATGTCACGTACCGTAATTGCTTCCAAAATGGAGATCCTTGCGGATTGTTCCAAAATATATGACAACTGGATTGCATGCATTGGTGCAATGTTACTCCACCAAAATGTTTGATCAATTGTGTTCACATATCATGTGACTTTAGAAATTTGTCATTATATGTCAACACAATTGAACAAACCAAAATTTCAAACGAACTTGTGACCTAAAAGCAATGTTTAACAAGATTTTAAAAGGGAATTAATTCAACACAGTAAACTAAGGTGATTTCGTGCATAGTATCAGTTGTTTAGGCAAAGACGAAACCTGATTAGAAAATTAAAATTGCTGGAAGATACATACAAACTTTATTGATTGGAGAAGTACTTTGATGGAGACTAAAGTCACATGATAATAATAAATACATGAATTTGTAACTAAGAATTAAACACAGGTGTTATGTTATGTATGGAATTAAAGTTAATTCAGTAGACAGCTCAACGCATCTTACCAGTCATGCGTGTTTTTTGCACTAAAATAGACCTGCAATTAATGATGCTAGCTAGATTATTTACATGTTACATTAATTAGTAGTAGCCTTAACTAGGCAGTTCCGTGTTTGGGTTTATCAAGATATGAATACATGATTGATATTTTGATTATTTTTTTTATAATGTAAGACTTAATTATACGTCGAGTAGAGTTTTGTTGGGTGTATCTAGAATTTTCGTCAGGCAAATTTTAAATCATACATATATTTTATATCTTTTCACTTATATTTTGAAAAATAATTTTCAGAGTGGGACACTGTCTCCATGTAGATCCGCCCCTGAAATTTTACATATGCATTTTGTTGCTTTATATTAAACTCAATTTATCAACAACTACTACAAAAAAAGAACATTATTCTCGTTTTTTAGGGAATCTATTGCGTGTTTTTCTTCCGACGTTGTATGGGGACACTAAAAGTCATTTTTATCACCGGTTATTACTAAAAATCGGTGATAAGTCAGATAAAAAAAGTAAAAAAGAAGTTGTACGTTCTGCAACCTGTCAGCTGGTTCCAGAACATACAACTTTTAACAGCTGAAAATCGCCTAGATAATTCAAATTTCAAACTTCAATTTCAAATTTAATTTTAAAAAAAGAAAACAGAAGATTAATTAAAAATAAAAAGTAAAATAGAACAAAAAGGTAGAGAAGAAATAAATAAATAAAAGACAACAAAAAATAAGAAAACATAAATAAATAAAACATAACAAGAATAGAAGAGTTGGCGTTTGCGTCTAATATTGAGAGAATAAAAATAACGATATGTCGCTTCTCTAAATCCACTCTCTTCAAATTTCACCACTTTCCCCCTTCTTTCCCTCAAAAAAAAAAATTCCACCACTTTTGACGAAGAAGAACAATAACAACAATGATAAATATAAATATAGAGATGAGAGAGACAACATGGAAGTATATGTAAAGAGACATGGGAGATGGAGAGGAGGGGTAGACAGAAAAAATGAGATGGAACACGGATTTTCTAAATTCGAATTTTTAATGCTGATTTATTTAAAAATTCAGTGATAAAAGTAACTTTTACCACCAACTTTTAATAAAACCCGACATTAAATTAAAAACAATTTTTTTTCAAAAGTCACAGACATTTATTACTAAATTTTTAAGTAATAACCAGAGTTAATATCACGTAGTGTTTTTAATTTCGAATATCACTAAAATTCGATAATAATTCGACGGCACTAAAGTTATTTTCCGTTATAGTGAACCTTCAAAAATAATGTCACAAAATTAAAGCGATATTATTCAATTTATTGTAATTAGCATATTAGACAAAAGCAAAGGAGCTTGAACAATTCAAAATCAAAATTGAAAGATCAGGACTTCCTTTTGATTGTAATTACATATGATGTAAGCTGTTAAGGTATGATATGGCTTTGGAGTCGTTACGAACGTTTGCAACAATCTATTTAGTGACTTTTCTCTTTTCTTTGCGAAATAATGTTCGAATTGAGCGACTCACAGTTACAGGCAAAAAAAAATGTGAAATGCTAGGCGGAGAGATCGCCGCCGCCAGTGGTCTCCTCCATTGTGCTAGGCGAGAGCGACTCGCTTCTTCATTGTTGCTTTGCCTTTCTGCCGTCTTGCCTTGCCACTACTGCCCCTCTTTGATGCTTTCGTTGCCGTTGTTTTGCTGTTGTTGTTGTCGTTGTCGTTGTCTTACCGTTGTTGTTGTTGTTGCCTTGCCTTGCCTTGTCGTTGTCGATGTCATTGTCGTTGCCTTACCGTTGTTGTTGTTGTTGTTGTTGTCTTGCCGTCGTCGTCGCCTACGTCCGACCAGCCACCCCCTCTATTTCCCACTACCATCTCATTTTCCTTTCTCCCAATTTCACTTCTTTGCCGAAATCTAGATAAAAACTCTAGATCTAGGTAAATTCTACAAGCTTTCGATGGAAGTGGTTGTGGATCACGACGATGGCTACAAGTTAGGTAGTTATGTTTATTATTTTTTCGTGAAGGTTTGATTGTTCTATTAGTTGGGGACTTAGATAGATTTCTTGTACTTGTTAGATAGTTTGCTAGTGTGTAGATTGTTTGTTAATGCTTGAAGGTGAGTGATTAGCTGCAAGAAAGCTAGTAGGTGCTTGTTGCTATGACTGCATTTTATGTTGTGCACTGACAATTGCTGTCAAGTTCATCGAAAAAGAAATATTGTACGGATTTTTTCTCCCTTAATGGAGCAAATAAAAATTAGATGTCATACTCTTCCGAAAAATGCATGATTAACATATTAACAATAAACTGAATTGATCGCTTATTTAGGCACTTGATTAATGATTTTTGTGAGAGTATTAAAACGTATAATATTTAAATACACTTAGATGTCTTAAATCCAATACTCCCTACTTCCATTTGTGTATATATATTTTTCTGAACCAGTCCCATTGTCAATTTTGTACAGACTGTACTTAATTATATTCAACCAACTAAATTATTTATGTTGCAGAAATTTTATTCACACTTGTATACGATAGAAAAATTATATTTCAGAATGAACATCCCATCTAACTCAATATTGTTACATTGATTTAATTTAGTACAATACTTTCAACATAAAAATTTTATATTTCAGAATGAACATTCCATCTAACTCAATATTTTATTACATTGATTGAATTTAGTACAGTACTTAATTTCAACATATCTAACTGGCACTTCATTAATTCAGTTAACATTTTTCTTTGCAATCAATTATTTTGCCTCCTTTTTATGTTAGTAGATTATTCTCCTTCATTTGTTTAATATTGGAATTGAACAGAGAATATATTCCCCATCTTCCATTTCCAAACGCTTGTTAGGCAAGGAGTTCACGTTCACGTTTATTATTTATTAGAACATGACTACGACACTTTACAAAATATCAAACACGCGGTATTTTGTTTTCGAATTTTTAGCTTTAAGATCCAAATGATTGATTCAAATTGTAGAACTAGATATTCATATTAAAATTTCCTTGAATATCGAATTTTATATTTTTTAGAATTTATATACTATTTTTTAAAGATGGTGAAATGTCATTTAATCTAACTATTTTTAAACTGTTCGATATTAAAGATTTTTCACCACTTTGAAAATAGTAGAAATAAAAAAATGTAAAATTCGGTCTCTAATGAGATTTTAATGAAGATCCTATGATTTGAATTCGTCGTTTGAACTTTGAAATTTGAGATATGAAAACAAAATATAACTTGTTTGGTGCTTTGTAAAGTACCGTAACTATGCTATATTTAATATGCATATTCTATTACATTCAGATGATATATTTCTTTTAAAAATGTTGACAGTCCGAGCTACCAAATTGTACAAATGCAAGGTTTAATTTTGCATGAATAATTTTCAAATGTATAAAAAATTACAATATAAGTTATCAGATGAAGAATTTTATCAATATAGATCAATATAAGTTAGTTATCCGATGATATTCAAATTGTACCTTATAAATGTACCAAAAAGTTACAAATGTTAATATCATTTCGAATATTGATTAATAAAATTGTACCTTTTTGGCAGTATGTGAAGGTTGTGTGTTTTGAAAGTTATCTTTTTTATAACGAATTTATGAATTGTTTATGATTTTAAATGTTATTATGCATTTATGTTCCTTGAGATTGATATGTTATATCTTTAGAAGCATTCAAGAATATGCTCATGGTCTTGAACCATAGAACTCTTTAGATGAAAACATATAATCCTAAATATGTTCACAATCGTGGTAATTAAAGGGAACATTATTTACCATGAAGATTGTCATGTCAATTGAAAGCACATTGTAGTTCTATAAATGTTGATAAGTGATTATCATTCAATGACATGAGTATATAAAATGGTGATTCTTTATATACTGAACATGACCTAACTAGATGGAGCATTATATGGATTAGTTTTGTGTCATTAATGTTTCCAATGTGTCTTTGAATCTTATATATGAGACATGTAAGTTTTTCACATGAGAAGTATATAATGTGATTACTATTAAAGTCCATTCAAATGATTGGAATAATATAGTAATTCGTTATGTACAACTTGTGCGGGAGAAATTTACATGTCAATATTATTATTGTCCCTCAATTATTTGAGTTATGATATTACTGGGCCCCTTGGTAAAGTGAAATTATATTGCATGCAATATAACTGATGTAGTTATACTTATAATTCACTTGAGAGACAAAGAAAAAAATATAATGCAAAATTGACTCGATCATATTTTGCATATTATTTAAAATATCATGAGACAAGGATAGACACGAATTAAGTGGATCAAGCACGTAACGACTATGTCGTTTGGTAGACTATAATGTAGTGATATAACCTCTTATAGTTCATAATATAAAGTATTTTATATTATATCCCAAGATGACGTAGATCCTCTGTAAGGTCACACCAACTGAACAGAAACAACAAGTATTTTACATTTTGAATGATGTATTTAATCTCACAATGTATGAGTTAAAATGCATGTGATAAAATGTTTAAGTAATATGTCATGTAAAATGACATGCTTAGATGATAAAATAAATTTATGAGAATATATATGAATATTATTTTGTATAATGTTTGAGAGCATTATAAGAATAATAAATTAATTCATATTAGAATAATATAGTAATATTATTTACTCATAAATTAAATCCTTGCAAAATATGATTAGAGAATAACAAGAGAGTAGTCATAGCTATTTGTGTAAATAATTAACACAAGTGTTGCCCTAGGACTTGGCTATATAAAGGGGTATGTTTGAGATGAGAAATGACTTTTTCTCTCTCTTGCTACAATGGGATGAATAGTAATCCGTGAATAGTAACCCTCATTTCCCCTCTCTTGTGTGTAGAAAGAAAAAAAACTCCATTGTTCTTCTTTCCCTTCTCTTGCAAGGTTTAGCCACCAAATGAAATAACTTGTTAATTGAAGATTGAAGATCTAGGTGGTTGGATCTAAGCTCTAACATCTACATCCATCTATATAAGGATCCTTTAGGTTGTTGTTTAGGTTCAAGGTGAACCAAGAGACAAGGGTGCTTCCATGGCCGAAGAAGGAAGACGACGGTTTTCAAGAGACCTAGAAGAGGAATCGACTCATCTCTACAAAGAGATTTGACAATCTCTTTAGGTATAACCTTTTATCCACTCTTGTGCAAGAAATAAATGTATTATTTTCTATTTTGTTGATGCACAAGAGGTGTTTGATGAAATGTCATAGTATAATCTTGCTTGCAATTGTTATATAAATAAGATCCTTTGTGTATTGAGTTAAATAGAGGCAAAAATTTTAATTTTCGTCCTCTTGAACTTACACATGAAATCCCAACAGTGGTATCAGAGCTTAGGCTTATTTTATAGCAATTAGACTATTTGATTCGTGCTAAATTAAGTGCACAAGTGTTTAGTTACTTATCTCTCAAGTTTTTGTTCATAAATCTGTCACTTTTGGGTTCTTAAGACATTTAATCACTTTGGTAATTTTTTAATCACGATTTTTGTGAATCTAAAAAATTCCTACATTAGTTTATGATGTGTGGATAAAGATTCTAAAATAAAATGAGGAGTTTAAACCTTTTTATTAAGGTAAACAAAAATAAGAAAAATGGGTACAGTGCTGGATTTTCTGTGTCCAGTTTTCTGTTTTGTTGAGATTCAAAATAGCATATCTCAAATTTGGATGAATGGATTCGTGCATGCTATCTATCATTAGAAAGATGATGAAGTCTTATTTCTAGAAAACTATATTTTGTAATACAAAAGTATTACGGATTTTATGTAAAGTTACAAACTACAGAGGTGACAACAATCTGTTTTCCAGATCTGGAATCCTGAATTAAAATATGTTTTTCTCACAAATGTTTAACTATTTTCTCGATATCTTTGTACATATAGAAAGGTACTTAAATCTAATTTTCAGAAATGTATGGCTTGAATTTTAATTCGAAAGACACATTTTTGACATAGAAAACACTGACTGGTGCGCAGCAGGTTGAAATTGGAAACAGTTTCTGAAATTTCATTTTTGTGAAATTTATTGTTGCACAATGATTTGTTTTGTAAAAAAATATTGTGTTAGGACTCATCCAAGTATGATTGAAAGTGATAGAACTAAAATTTTAAAATTTTAATTAACAATAATGATGATTAAGAACAAACAAGTCAATTTATGTTTTCTAAAAGTCATTAGAGAATATTGGAGATTCTTAAATGAATCATATAGAATAACATTTAAATGATAAATGTTTGTTCTATTGAATAATTGACTTTCTAAAAGAGCAATCAAGCATGACTTGTTTGTTCTAGAATAACAGAAGTTTCGTCAAATTCCTGGTGCACGTCAGTTTGATTCCCGACACTAAAACATTGACGAGAAATTTCGTCGCACGATTATTTTTTCCCAAACACCTCTTCCCTTTTTTGGTACTAAAAGACCAGAAAAAGAGAACTTTCAGGGCCAGTTCTATTGCTGATCACCTACGTGGGAAAACAAAAATTCGCTCACACTTAATTTTTTTGTCCGCCCAAACAGTAACTTTTCTATACAAATTCCATTTCCCATCCGATTTCTCCCTGTCATCCGAACGAGCCCTCAGTGTAGTGAAATCAATTTGTTTTTCCCCCACACGATATGATTCATCAAAATTTCAATATTGTCATTTTGTTAATTGAGCTCATCCAAATATATATATCAAATATGCATTTTGAAAGATCAATTTTTATGTTAAATGTCACTTATTAGTAACTTTTACTTGCTGTGAGATAAATAATTATACTGTTTCATATTTTCATTTCTTTTCACTGTTTTGTTAATATTATTATAATTTAGTTAATTTGTAACAAAAAAAAATACTAAATAATATGTATCTACAGTGGTAATTGAATAGTGATAGTTGAATGCAAAAAAATCAAACATATTAATATATAATGTGATTGTTTTTTATTATTCTATATATATATACTTTCATATTCTAGTTTTTAAAAAAAATAACGTATCGCCGCACCCGCACCTGTGTAACATAGCCTGAGACTGGGAGTTTTCTTGACCCACCACACCATGCTACTAATTCCCATAGTTGCAACAAAGGATCTAAGGATAGATGCATCTTGATCTAAAACAACATGCTACTGGTCTACTGCGATGCCTATGATCTAGGCAGGCTCCAATCCTCTGTTCGTTCTCTTGCGGAAATAATTGCCGATTGCAGTTAAATGCTTAAAGTGTACAATTTCTTTTGGATCGAGTACCGAGTACCGACAACAACTTCGTATGCCAGTGGGCCCAGTAATTATAATAATGACAATAGCACTATTGCAACTATACTAATAAATGATGATAATAATAATAATTTAAATTAGAGTTAGACTATTTTAATTTGCAAATGGATCATTAGATGAAGTTTTGTCATTTGTGTCAACATTATCATCAAAATATTTGATAATCTAAAATTATAAAATGTGCGTTTTGAGAAGTAGAACAGTAACACCAATAAGGCAATAATAATATAACAACAACAATAATAATAATAATTGTGATATAGAATAATTATAATAATTACGATAATAATAATAATAATGATAATATAATAATAACAATCATAATAATACCAACAAATAATAATATATACCATTTCTAAAATTAATAATAATAAAAACAATAACTGTATGATATAATAAAATATTATTAATTACTATGTAAAATTCAAAAGTAAAATAATAAACATTGTTCAAAAATTGAAATATCGATATCTTATGTATGAATTGAGATATCGATAAGCTATTTCGAGCTTTATTTCAAATTTACTTGATAAAGAAATTTACTTAAAATAATGTGCCGTATTAAAACAAGGGAGTTATACTAATTCCGTAATCGATATGCATATCATTTCGTATGTTAAAGAATTATCATGCATGTTGTTTTATACTGAAAAATAATAATACTTGTTATTTGAGTTATCATGCAAGTTATTTTGTTAACACGCATAACAATTCAAATAACATGCATAATAATTTTTTCAGTACAAAATAATATGCATAATAATTCAAACAATATGCATAATAATTCTTTTAACATGCGAAATAACATACGTATCGATGACGAGATCGATAACGGAATAGACTAAGCATTTTCCTTAAAACAATACCATCCCAACAAATACCAACCAATCTGGAAAAATATTGGAGATTTTGATTATTGGGATATTAAATCCATTGGTTCCTAGGGCTGTTAAAAGAAACTCTTTATTTGTCTTATTCGATAAGCAAAAGGCGGTATTGGTAAGATATTTTTTCGTTAGCTAAATGAATAAGGATACGGATAAGACTATTTCGTAATTGTATTTATGAAAAATATTGATATTAGATGTATTTGTGTAAAATATGATTTATTTATAAAATTAAAAAAATATTATATATTAATATTGTTCGTATTGTTCGTTATTCGTTCGTCCGATAATTTTAACGGATAAGAATATAATAAGACTAAGTCAAATTTTAACAGATAAAGATAGAATACGAATAAGAATAATTTCAAATGAATCCGAATAAAAAAATAGCTCTATCCGACTTGTATCGTATCATTGACAACCCTATTGGTTCCAGAAGCTTCAGATCCAAATTGGTTAACATTCATAATTAACTTGTCCAGTTAATATTATGTTCCACAAAAGATTCGTTTAAAATTTATTTACTACAGAGCCAATAAAATAGTTTGTTTTTAAAAAAAAATGAAATTGAGTTTTGAAAGAAAGAAAAAAAAAAATCTTATACTGAACAAAAGTTGAGTAAAACTGTTTGACAATAGCTAATAACCCTCTCTAAAATCGTTGAAATTTAATTTGTGGAGTAATTTAGTGATCTGTCATTGGTTACAAAATAATTGCATCTTCATTTAAATCATAAGTTAATTATATGTTTGCTTATCAACAATCAATCTAAATTTGCCAACCCATTTAAAATTTTAAATCACAAGTTCACACCCAAGTATTCAATTGATTCAAGAGATTGAGAGGGTAAAGTAATAAAGATATGTAACTTCATAATTTTCTAAAAAATAAATAGAAAATTCAATATTTTTTATATCATTAAAACACCATGTGATGAGGTTTTATGTATATTTGACCATATATCAAGTGACATTAAAATCTAATGATTTGATATTAATGATTTTTTTTTCAAACATCAACAAATAATTAATTTGTCTGAAATTTGATATTTTTAAAGATACCAAAGTTCCTTCACAACGTTTGCTAGAGTTTTACAGGACATCATGTCTCCATATTACATACAACATATTTACATTTTAATTTTATTTTTTGAAAGAGTTCTTTAACAATGGTTAAAATAATTTTTCTCCAGTAAGTTCTTATTATTGACACATAAAATTGAGTATATCTGTATATAGAATAATGCGAGTTAGATTTTTTAATATGTCCCGCATAATTTCAGAACTTGATATCTCATAGAGGATTCACAAAAATAACAATAAAATACGTAACTAAATTCCATTGAGGATATTATAATAGAGCAGGGACGGATTCAGAATTCTCGCAAGGTGTTACGATCTATAAATGACCTATCACTAGGGGTTCAAAACTTACGGTTTTTTTTCAGGAGTTCTAAATGATGGTTATTTTTTTAAAAAAATTATCTTTATATGATACTTTGTACAAAAAAATTTCAAATATATGATCATTTTTTAAAAAAACATAAAATATATAGTTATTTTTGAAAAAAAAATTTACAAGAAGATTCAGCTGCACCCTGATTGTATGTGACTCCGCCACTGTATTAGAGGGCATCTTTCAATCTAAACTCACTAAATTTGATTAGGTAAGTTGATTAGCAAATTCATTAAGATATTTCTCTCAAAAAACAAATTCCAAAAAATGGTTCTTGTCTGAAACGTGAATTGCGTAACGGAATTTGAAACCGTCTCTTTCCCTCGTGCTTCCTCCTAAAACAAGTTGTGGATATTTGCGCAAAAAAAAATTTGTGACTTTTATTTTTTAAGGGGCCACAGAAATTGAGCAAGAAATCAGGAATTAATGTGGGGTAGTGATGGGCACATTTTTGGAATTGCATCGGAATTTTAATATAATTTGATTGTTGCAAGTTTTATAATGATTTTCAGAAATTTTCAATCCGTATATGATTAATTATTTGCGCTAATATTCATGAAAAATGAATATAAATTCATATTATATGTCAAAAATAAAATAAATAATCTTATAAATACATGATTGAATAAAATATAATTTTCTCATTGTGCTTTTACATATGAATAAATTGAGTAGAGCTATGGTGCATTGGTGCTACACACCAATGCCTCTCGTGCTCTTAACTCAAAAGCATCATTAGACACTTATAAATTTCAATTTATCATGTTCAATAAATTTTTTATATCAAAATCTAATAGAAAACATTTTTTAAAATGATCTAATATTATATATAAACATTTATTTTATTACTATTTGAAGTCAAATTAAAAAATAAAAACAGGTACTTAAATAATCTTAAAAATAAAAAATTGTGTCTTCTAATAGATTTTTTAATATAAATATATTACTAAACATGATAAATCAAAATTTAAAAATGTGTTAATGTCTGATGATGTATATTTAAGAGATTTTGATGCTACTGGCTTTACTCTGAATAAATTGATGACATGAACCCTAGATGAAATTGACACATGTCCGGATCACAATTTTGATGTCACGTGTGACGTGTGATTATATCAATGGTGCATATGCTTGGATCCAATAACACGTGCCATTACGCAACACCAAAAAAACATGGAACCGGATCTCCTGCTCGTTAATCTCCGTTTGTTTTTCTGCTTGTTTCGATATGGACCGTTCAAAACTCATCTAACGGCTAAAGCATCTGCCTCCTGAATCAAATCACAGCCGTCCGTACCGATCGAGCGGTCGAATCGAAGACAAGCAGGGAAGCAAGCAGGAATTTACGAGCAGCAGATTCGGACCCAAAAAGCCTAGCAAAATGGGATCCGAATCTGTTGTTTGTATTTGAGGCAAGCATGACTCTGTTTGTTTTGATCCGATCGTCAAGAATCCATCGATCGTCACGAATGATTATGATTTGATTCAGAAGACAGATATTTTAGCCGTTAAATGAGTTTTGAACGATCAAGATCGACACAAGTAGAAAACAAAAAGGAATTACACAAGCAGCAGATTTGATTTCAGCAAAATGGTGTTATATTCACTATTTGCCACAACCGTTCAAAATCTCGAATTATGATTTTTTTTTTAAACTCCCCCAATACCAGGACAACTTGGGACAACATTGCACAAATTTTTTTTTGCCTTCAAACTAATTTCCTGAAAAGATGGAAGAGAAACTAAATTACTAAATGCTTTAGAATCATTGCTCCTTTAATATTACAACATGAAGAAACTAATTATTGACGAATAAAGAATGGCTTAATTATTATCTATTTTTCTTACTAGATTCAACTGTATAATATATCAATTAAATGATGTCTATTCTATTTAGAGAGTCTCTGTCTACTTTAAAGATCTCAAATTTTATATGTTAGCTTAATTAATGGCCGAATAATACATCCAACTTACTAATTGCATTATTAGCAAAATCTCAAAAGATTTTTTAGGAAAGATAATTGACTGGTATTCGCCTCTCTACAATGTCAGAGCTAACAAGAGCTCTTATTTTTGAAAGACAAATAAAATATAAATATTTTGTCTATGATGGGATATTACATAATAGGGGAAATTAGTTTTTTTGCCATTATTTTCTCAAAAAAAAAGTTTTCTTGCCATTGTCTCTATCCAAAATATTACCTCAAAATATCAAATTGGTTTTTTTGCTATTAAATTTATGATTGCAATAACTTTTGTATGAAATGTTTTGAGTTCGAAACTTGAATGAGAAAACTTTAGATCATTTAAATTTAAATAATTCGACTCTCATCTTTATCTAAAAAAAAATTTCAAAACTTTTTGAATCCAAAAAAAACGCTCGTCATCTCCTTTCATATTTCTATTATCCTCCCCTACCTAGGTCTTGATCGCGAGTCAGCAACAGCCTTGCGGGCGCTGTAGACGGTGGTCGAGTCGATATACCATATATACACCATCGTGAGACCTCGGCGAGTTGAATAGCCATGGAATTCGAGGTTTGACGAAGTGGCTAGAAGCTAGGCCAACTCCATTTTTAGCCGAGTGACTAACTTGGAGCAATTTCAAAACTACAATGGTTTAATAATTTTTAATCCATTTTCCCGTTGTTTTACACTTCAAAAGCATATTTGAAAATGTACAAGTTATTGGTTCGATTCAATTTCATTTTTCCTAGTGTATCCTACATTCCAAGGTACGTATTTACTCGATAACAAGTCATGATAGCGAGGTTAAATTATTTAAGTGTTTGTCGAGTCAATGCTCAAATTAGATTGTATCATCATGGACAATATTCAAGAAACAGTTAGATCATGTTTCTACACTTGAGGTCAAGACTAGTCAGAGAGGAGGAAGAGAAGAAGAAAAAAGAGAGATGACAAGAGCATTTTTGGAATTTAGAAAGTTTGAAATCTTTTAATTCAATTTAAATAAGGATAATGGAAAGAGAAAACTCAATCAGAAATTTAATAACAAAAACAGATTTAATGTTTTGTATTGATTTTTTGAAGAGAGGCTAGTTTTGCAGTGGAAAAAAACTAATTCTCATATAATAGTAAAAACAAATATTTTCATATTTCAACATTAGCAACATTTCGACTTTAATTTACACATTTTCGCCGGCTGACGTAATACAAAGTTTCTGACGTAAACAAAAAATATTCAATTCAAGATCTGATTCTGATTGTGATTCTGAATTGATTTGATGTATCTTATAAAAAATTATCTCCGAGATCACTTTGCGTGCACTCTAAGTTGTCTAAATTATTTTTCCTATTTCTTGCATTTTATTTTCTTAGCATTTAATTATCGTATCTTTGAATTATTTCTTTCAGTTATTATTTACTTTGCGTTCAAGACACTTGTCTCCTATATAAGAGATTCTAGTCATTTGTATCAATCATATTATGTCTTGTTTAATAAAATTTAGTTTGTGAGATAATTTCAAGAATTCATCACTCTGCTACTTAGCATATTACTTTTCTTTGTTGTATATATTTCACTAAATCAGTTAGTGCAGCATATTCTTGCGGTGTTGTGATTCGGGATGCGACGAGGTCAGGTTCTAACAGCTTTCTTCTTTTAGGAAAAATAATAAAGAGCTAATGCATTGAATTGAATAATTTATTGGGACAACCTAGGGTTGTAGGCTGTAGCACTGGAGCCTACTGAAATTATTATTTAGATGCAAGAAGATGACGACCGTTTAAACCAAGTCATGCAACAATAGAACACTAATCGCTCTTCTTTGAGAAAAGATGAGAATCCAAGCTTTCAAATATTTTTTTTTATGATCACCAAAATGTGATCTAAAAAATAGTACATGACAGTGCAAAGGAACCCTGTATTTTGGGAATTGGGGGGAACTCTAATTGAAATCCTGCAATTGTTTGTAAAGAATGACATTTCAAACCTTTGATTTTATAATTAAGTAATTCAGTCACTCTTCTTTTTTCTTTTTTGAAAATAGGTGAAAAAGTAAGTATCAATATGACTGACGTCATGTGTAATTAATTGAAGTCTTCATTGAAAATGGAAATTAAATGCACTAATAAATTTCTCCATTCACCAAATTAGGAACTTTGAAAAAGAGAGATGTTAATTTATAGCTTGGTGAAGAACATATACAAAGCCTTGGCCAATTTTTATCTTTCAATTGTCATTTTCATGTGAGGCCTATGACTGACGTCATGTGTAATGGAAAACATGTTACAGTACAAAAATATTCATATTGAATAAGACATGGAATGGTGATAGGAGTATTATTATCCCAAGTGGGAATCGTATCTCACTATCTCCTAACTGAGATTTGCATTTGTGAATAATTGTTCGCATGTATTTATTTTTTTGTGTGGTAATTTCATTTCTTCTGTAATATAGAGCTGTAATTAGCCTCTCTTACAAAGACAATGTAAAAATAGAAAAGGAACAAAAAAACAAAGAAAGATGAAAGATGAAAGGAGAGAGAAGAAAGAAAGAAAATTACATAATCATCTTTGGAGTCGAGTCATTTTAATAAAAAAATTTAAAACAACTAAACCCTAAATCAAACCAGCTGTTATCATTTTGAAAACTTACCAATATTGTGTATATATGTAGAAAACATACTTTTTACAGATGTCAAAATTCAGAGCTCCTTGCTTGAATTGCAATCAATTGTTCACAAATTCAAGTTGTAATCTAACTATATCTACCGTTGTTTAGTCTATTGGTTGACCTTTTGTGCTGCATATCATACTTTAAATCATTTTGTTTTTTTCTTCCTATATATGAAAGGGGACACACATGAACCTACTTGTACGTACTATTTTGAGTTTCAAAATTTTGTTGAAGTGTCAATTTTCTGTTCAGATGTCAGTTTTCAATACGCTGATTCATGGAAAACTATTGATGAGGTGTACCAGTACTGTTAAATAGGTACCAAACTAGTGTACTGAAATTGTAAACACACGCAATTAAACAGTAAAACCATAAGAGGATACTATAAAATACAAATAAATGGGTCCGAATCTGCTAATTGCCGTCAAAAAATATTTTTTTTTGTTCACTGTCTGGGCATTAAGCTGCAACCATCATTTTTTATTTTCATTTTTTTTTCTTTTAAAAGAAGGGAGATTTTTGCCTCATATTTAATTTAAATTTTGACCTAAAAATCCCTAAAAGATTAATCACTTTTTTTTTCATTTATCCGAGTGAACTTTTTTCCATTAGAGAGTAACTAAGATTTGTAACCTTTTGACAATAAACCATTTTAGTATTATCTCGTTAGCACCAGATTGTGAAAAAAAATATTTGTATTACTTATTAACAAAAAAAAAATGCTGTACATATAGTAGGGCAAGACGGATTTTTATCTGTTGTGGTGATAAGACTGCTAATGAACATGACGGTTCATAGACAAAATGGAATGAACACTTGAACATTTATGAAATGGACTATTTTTTGAGCTTGTTTGAAGTTCAGTCCAAATCCAATTGATAAAATTGAACTAGACTAGTTGTGGACAATCATGGACAAATTATGAACAAATTGTGGACTAATTGCGAGCTCAGTGTGGGATTAAATGAACATATGTTTAAACATCTCAATAGATTAACCAAGTTCTAACTCTCTCTTTTACAAAGAGAGAAATAAGTTATTCGCATAAAGAAACCTAAGTTATTCAATACAGTGATGAAATAACTTTCATTTAAAGAGGACGGTTCACTGTGGTGTCCATAGTCATGTCCATACGGTTAGCTCATGGACAAATAATGGACATTATTCGATTTTAAGATGAACTGGACATGGACTGAATATTAGTAGATAATTATGAACTTGGTTAGATCATGAACTTCAACTCCTCATCAGCGGACTGAGTTGGACATGGACTGGACCCGTCCATTAGCAGCCCTAGTTGGTGATGAAAGTAAGTTGTCATTGTTTCTATGACGTGTGAATCGTAAAAAAATAAAATAAAAAATATTGTCTGTATAGTATAGTCAAATATGATCATCCAAATTTAATCTAATCGCTATAAGTATGGCAACTCGCTGTCATCACAACTATGACAACAAATGCGAATTCAGAGATAGACCACTTATCTCAAGTAAAGTTTGCTGGAATGGGGGTCCTAAGGTTAAGTATTAGTGTAAAAGCATTTTTAACAATTACAATTCAAACTTGTAAACTTTAATCACATAGCTAAAATCACAAGGAAGCACTAATAATAATTGAGCAAATCAAGATAACAAAGTGCAAGTATAGTAAAAGAGAGAGAGAGTAAAGAGTAAAGAGCAAGATAACACAAAAACACGCGATGTAACATCCACGAGACTCCCAGAACGAAAACTTCCTTTCGGGACTGAATTCACTAAATAATAAGAGTTTTTACAATTGCGTAATCTTACTTGGTTTCTTCTCACATAAACAAACTAATTTTATATTTCTAAACCTATGCAAAGGGCTACCACTCTACAAGGTAAAGGTCTGATTGACAACACAATCAATAACATTGATGCACTACTTGACAACACAATATAGCACATCAAAAGGCTAACAAAGCTAGTAAACAAGTGTCTCAAATCGACAAGTAAATGATTGAAACTATTCTAATTCTCTCAGGTTTAGATAGCTGTAGGAGACGACTTTAATGCTCTTTCTGATGTTCAAATGTGTGCTTGAAAGCTTGGAGAGGTTTAGATTATCTTCCTGGTTTGTACCCTCAAGGTATATATAGACTGGGCACTTCTTGAAGTCTTGCAGTCTTGAAATTCTGTTCTTGCGTTATAGAATAAAGAACTCTTTATGACGGGTTGGCAACTTTCCAGATTTTCCCTTCTTTGCTGGGTTCACTGACTTATGGGAACCCCGTTATATCGGGTGAGGGACTCATTGTGATGAGTTGATGATGCGTTATGGCAACACAAGCCTCTAGAAACTCCCGTGTCTTCGACACTTCTCTTCTCCAATATGTTACAACAGATTGAGAATTCGTTGTGACTGGTGGGCAACCCTTTGTGATGGGTGGAGGACCAGTTGTGATGAGTTGTTCATGCATTATGGTAACATATGACTTTGGTAACGTCCAAATGACTTGCTCTTAATGTTTTTGTGAATGTCTTGACTTGTGCATACATGTTTGAGCCTTTGCATCATCAATATATACGCAGGGGCGGATCTACAATGTTCCAGAGTCAGGCGCTTGCCTGACCCTGCATTTTGAATTTTTACAGAGATATAGTGATATTTGGATACTATGTCTTACCCTGAAATTTAATTGAGCCTGACTCTAAAGTCTGATATCCCAATCACTTGTTAAAATTCGGCCCAAAGTATTTTCTCGATCTGCTCCCCTCGCGAAGGTCGCAAGTTGTGACTCTCTCGCGTCTCCCTTTTCTACGATCCGCTCAGATTCAAAACAAAAAAATTCAAACCCGCTCCGCTCTCCCAAACCTGTCTGCTCCTCTCCACTTGATAGCTCAAAATAAAAACGCTCGCTCAACTCGAGCTCGACAAATCGATCTCGCTCAAACCCTAGCACCCTCGTGTCGTCGCTAACCAGTCGTCGCTGGCGCTGTGGCGATGTTGTCCTCTCCTCTCCTGCTCTCCTCTCTTCTCTGTCCTCTCAAGTCTCAAAGGTATAAACAATCTCTGTAGTTTTACTGAAATCAGTCCTTGATATTAAGAATCTTATACTGAAATTTCTTTTTTTTTAATGAAACAACAAACGTACCAATTTCTAATTTCCCAAACCGCTCAAATCTTATACAAAAAAGGAGGAAATCTTAATTCTCTATGAAATCGGGTGAGTTCTGGAAATTGTTTCAATTATTATATATGGTTGTCAGGTTATTGTGTGTGAAGTGCAGATATTTCAGGCCCATAAATAATTGTCACATTTTTTCATAGTTTGAATTGTGATCGGAATATCGGATGGATATTGAATCTATTGGTATATATATAATATATTGGCTGTGATTCTTGTGACACTCTCCCAAATTCTATTATCTTCTCTCTCTTTGCTTTCCATAATCCTCTACCTCTCTCTCTCAACTGCCTTCTCAAATACTTGACCTCAGCATTTCAGCAAAGAGCAGTGCACAACCTCAACAAGTTCATAGTTTTTAACGTTTCTTACGTTTAACTAAACGCAGACGTAATCACAAGAAAAATTTCTTAAACGTGACGTAAGACGCAAGACGCAAGACGCAAGAGAAAATTTTTACGCTCTTAAAACACAACATAAGACATAAGAGGATATTTGCGTGATCGTTTCGTGCGTTTGACAGCGCTATGTATATATAGTCCAAAAGGAAAAGTAATTTTTGTGAAGAGTAAAAAAAAAAGAAAATTTAAGAGAAGTTCGATGGCAATATTTGAACCTTTGAAAGACCATATCAGTTATCACAAGAAAACTTTTCTCAGTCAATTAAGAGCCTGTCTCAAATCTGAACTTTTTATTCGAATCAAAGACTTGTGTAGATTTCAGACCCAAGTTTGCCTGTTAGCACTTGTACGGTCTATTCATGGGTTTTCTTTCATTTGTTAACCATATATCTTGCGAGTTTGTATGGCGAACCAGGCCGAGATCTGTTAATATTGGGTTGTAAAATCAGATTAAAAAGTACCAAGTGAAGTGAGATTCGCACGGCATGCTCGCATGTTGTCATGTTACCAACCAGCTCTGAATCTGAATCTGATCAACAGAAGGGTGAATTTGACCTTGATTTTGATATAGATAAATGTGAGATTTTTCTTATATTGGAACTACTTATTTTAAAGCTTCAAATTTTATTTTATTGGAAATTTTCTTCCAAATAGCACTATCAACAACTGTAGTCATTATTAATTGTGAAATGCTTTCTCATATTAGTTTTCAAACCCCCCAAATATATATTCTGTTTTCAATCAATTTTAATATTTTATATTTTTCTCATATCAATGATCATGTTAATCAGGGACGGATTTAGAATTTTCATCAGGAAGGGATAAGATCTATTATTTTTTTTCAGGAAGAGGCAGAATGATGCACATTTTTAAATATACATAGTTATTTTGCAAAAAAATTTAACAAATCGTACAAATATACAAACTTATTTTACAAATTTTTTTTCAGAATGAGACGGCTGCCCCTCTCTAGCCTCATGTAGCTCCGCCCCGATGTTAATGTCGTAACATTGATATGATGTTTTCACCTATAATTAATCAACAAATTTTTTTGTATAAAAACTCTCGTAAACTCTGCTATTTTTTATTTTAAAATTTTATGCGAAAAACCTGTATAGTTATTAACTAATAATTATAACAAAAAATAATAAAACGAGCAAAATGAACTGGGGCCAAATGTCATGAAAATATGAAATGGCGAGGGGCAATTGCAGACTTTAGTTGAATAAAATAAAATTTCTCTCCACTATTCTTCGGAAACTCCGTCACCTTTCCTTTCATATTGTCTATGTATACAACTCTATAATTCATCATGTAAACGACCACTGTAACCGCTACAAAGGTCTTCTAACGTTACCTGTTACATATATTACTCCATAGTATTAGCTGTAGAATGCAAGAGTTGCTCAACATAATACATAGTTCCAGTTTAGACGACTAATAAAAGCTTCAAAAAGATCTCCTTTTTGTTTCGTTTCCTCTTAAATTTTGCGCATACAGATATTAGATCACAAATTTTCTAATTAAAAAAAAAGAGGATCAAAGAGAAAAAATAGTAATGGCAGCGGCGCTCAAGTTTGCTCCCACCAGTCAGTTGGTGTCCGGCGGCGCGGGGAGATCGTCGGAGCTCCGGCGGTCCTCTATCCGTACACCCGTCCGGCGATCCGCCGCCGTCGCTCCGATCCGCGCCTCCTCTTACTCGGACGAACTCGTTCAGACCGCGGTATGATAACTTGATCTCAGCCTAATCATGGCGAATTGCTTACTTGTTCTACTTAGATTCTCTGATCAGCTGATCTACAGTAATTAGCTATTTGCTCGATTTTTGTAGTTATGAACTAAATTTTATAGAGGCTGGAGTTTCGTTAAAATTTCAAGATTATGAACTAATTTCTAAGATAGGGATCGTTGAAGCATATGAATAAAAAACTTTCAATTTTACCCCAGTTTTCCGAATTTGATGGATGGAATTCGAGCATATTCGTTCCGTAATTCTATAAGAATTCTTTTGATCGCTTTTATTTATTTTCTTTAGAATTTTCCTAGTCTAGTAGTCTACCTAACTTCTTTAATCAAAAAAAAAAACCTAACTTCTCTGTCACCTACCTACTTACAGAAAAGTGACTAGTGATATATGTTCTTCTCAGCTGCTCTTTCCTTCAAACATAACTACAAGTGGAAACAATTTTTGTTGATAACTAGAAAGATACATAATATTTCACATTGGAAACATGCAACAACAACAAAGCCTTTAGTCCCAAATAAATTGGGGTAGGCTAGAAGTGAAACCCAATCTAAAATCACACTGGAAACATGCAATAATTTATCCTACAAGTGGAAACAATTTTTGTTAATTGTCTATAATCTGACCCAACATTACATTTTGGTTTCTTGTAGAAATCAATTGCCTCTCCTGGCCGTGGCATCCTAGCCATTGACGAGTCTAATGCAACCTGTGGTAAGAGGCTTGCCTCGATTGGGCTAGAAAACACAGAACCAAACCGCCAGGCATACAGGCAGCTTCTTCTGACGACACCTGGACTTGGTGACTTCATCTCTGGTGCCATTCTCTTTGAGGAGACTCTGTACCAGTCTACCACTGATGGCAAAAAGTTTGTTGACTGCTTGCGGGATGCGAAGATCATGCCTGGTATTAAGGTTGACAAGGTAATTTCATTTCACTCATCCTTACAAATAGACGGAGTCTATTCTTTTTTCGCACCAAAATTTTGCAAGATTTCGAGATTATCACTGAGATTTGCATTGTTTGCAACTATTATTCATATTGACCTAGCACTCAGATGCATTTGCAATACTATGAAAACAAACATGAGAAACTTTGGGTGTCATTGGCATGAAATTAAATACGGGGAATATTTTTTGAGAAACTAAAAAAAGATGTTACTTGATATTCCACAATTGGATTTCTCGATTTTCTCTTCTAACTGAAATTTGGAATACAAGGGTTTGGTGCCATTGCCGGGGTCCAACAATGAGTCATGGTGCCAAGGATTGGATGGCTTGGCTTCAAGAAGTGCTGAGTACTACAAGCAAGGTGCTCGCTTCGCCAAGTGGTTAGTTCTCATCCCGAGTCTATTATGTTTTCTTAATTAAAGAAATAGTTACTGGATCAATCATATATGTGAGTTTGTAATTTCTATATCTAATGATGGAATTTTCATATTTGATAGGAGGACTGTGGTGAGCATCCCTTGTGGACCCTCTGCGCTAGCTGTCAAGGAAGCTGCATGGGGCCTTGCCCGTTATGCTGCCATTGCTCAGGTACATTGTTATAATATTACCTCATTTTTTTTGTGGTTAAATTTGCAGGCACTGTTATTATGGCCAAGAAAACGGGCGTGCATGATCTTAATAAGTCCTCTAAAACATGGCTGTAGGATAATGGCTTGGTGCCAATTGTGGAACCCGAGATCCTGTTGGATGGTGACCACACGATTGAGCGCACCTTTGAGGTGGCAGAGAAGGTGTGGGCTGAGGTGTTCTTCTACCTCTCCCAGAACAACGTCTTGCTAGAGGGCACCCTTCTGAAACCCAGCATGGTCACCCCTGGTGCCGACCACAAGACCAAGGCATCTCCTGAAACCATTGCTAAATTCACCCTCAAGATGCTCAAGAGGACTGTACCACCTTCAGTGTCTGGCATCATGGTATTTATTCATTTTTTCGAAAACTTGATTTTATTTTTCTTCCTGATATATTATACATTAATATTAAAAAGTGCTTTATATACATATTAAAAATTGCTTTAAGATACGTGTTAGTATTTTTACACAACATTTAACTGAATTCTCATGCTTCTAAAGAGCACTGCACATCCTTCTATATTATTAACCTTTCCTGATCTCTACATAGAATACATGCATGTTCCTGTTGGGAGTTGGTATTAGTTATTGCTTGAGTGCCATGATGTCAAATCTAATAAAGGACGGTATCATTATTTTATGAATTTACAGCAAATAAAGATGAACTCAAATGAATATGATATTTTCCAATGGATATCAGATATAACTGGAAAGCATTAGTAAATAACTTGGTTATTCTATGCAGTTCCTTTCTGGAGGACAATCCGAAATGGAGGCAACACTCAACCTGAATGCAATGAACCAGTCGCCAAACCCATGGCACGTCTCGTTCTCTTATGCAAGAGCTCTGCAGAACAGTGTGCTCAAAACATGGCAGGGTCGTCCGGAGAATGTGGAGGCGGCTCAGAAGACTCTTTTGTCGCGCGCCAAGGCTAATTCTCTGGCTCAGCTGGGCCGCTATACCGGTGAAGGTGAGAGTGACGAGGCCAAGGCTGGAATGTTCCAGAAGGGGTACACCTATTAAGAGAGCTTGTGCTTGTATTTGGTAGTTAATTTTTGTGTTGTTTAGTTGCTAGAGGGAGAGAATTTTATTGCCGATGTTTATTTAATGATCTTTACTGATAAGGATGATGAAATGAATGAGTATCAGTTGAGGAAATGTGTTTGCTTGTCAAAAGAAAGACTAGATATTATTTATGATTTAGTTCTGTGCCAATGAGATACATGCGATGTAGCTTCGTAGTCTCAATTCTGGAATGCGAATATAATTTTTGTTTTCTCTAACGTTAATAGCATCATTTGTACAATGGTTTTTATTTTCTCCAACGTCAATAGCATCACTAATAGATGCAGTTTGGCATTTTGCTCCCCTCTAAAACTATCCAAAACTGAACTTCTTTCTTCACCTTGACATATGCTCAATTACTAGATCTTTAGATTCCCTTTTTATGAGTTGCAAGTTCATATGCCAAAAACCACCGCAAAAAAAAAAGGGTCGCAATAAATGCAGGGGTGGAACTACATTAGATAAATGCAGGGGTGGAACTACATTAGGTCAGGGAGGGGCAGCTGTTTCATTCTGAATTTTTTTTTTTGCAAAATAAGTTTGTGTATTTATAAGATTTGTTAAATTTTTTTGCAAAATAGTCATGTATATTTAAAAATGTGCATTATTTTGCCCATCCTTGAAAAATAAAATAATAGATCTTGTCCATTTCTAATGGAAATTCTGAATCCGTCCTGAATAAATGTGTTACCGTGGGAACATAAAAGACATAAAACTATGAAAAATAAAAATCGGAGAAATTTATGTTAGTCGCAAAAATAAAACTTTTTAGACAAGATTATTGTAGTTTGCAGAGCATTCGTTTTGTGATTTTGAATCGTTGAATTTGAAACCTTCGCAATCAAAATAATTTTAACTAGAAATTCGACGATCTAAAATCACAAAGCGTTTGCTTGATAAAGTATGATGGTCTTGCTCAACTTTTTACCTTTACTTGATAAAGTATGATGGTCTTGCTCAACTTTTTACCTTTACAACAGTTAAAATTAAGAAAACAGTTCTCTTTTCCACTAGTCCAGCAAGAAAAAGGTAACCGGTCTCTAAATGGGCCGAAAGAAAAACCCATATAGCCCATTTAGATCTTCACCAAGACACCAATGTTACAAATTTGAAATCCAGAGACTTCTACTCTCCTCTTCTTCCTGAATCTCCCCACTGCCCCTGTTAGTGGTCTCTTCCATTTCTCGAGTTTTTTCTAGGGTTTTTCCTTTTCGTTCCTCTTCATCAATGGCGGCCGTTGTATCCGCTCCTCCCGTGGCACGCGCTCACTCGTCTAAAACTGAGACCTTCACTGACACTAAGCGCCGCGACGATGTGCGCCATGCCAATATCGCGGCGGCGCGTTCTGTGGCTGACGCCGTCCGTACATCCCTCGGCCCCAGAGGCATGGATAAGATGATAATAACACCTAGTTCGAATGAGGTATGTTCCATTTGTTAATTTTCCAAGGGTTTGTTGAATTGATCAGGCACAGCGATGATCTGTATCTGTGCTAGATGATAGTGTTAAATGTGAATCATGTACTTGTGATTGGATTGAATGACGCCTTGGTCTCTGAATTTGGAGGTGACTAGACCATGAGTTTGGTTTTATTACTGTTGGCAACATGTTGCGATCTTTTGATCTTAGTCAAATGACACATTAGTCGGGTCTGATTTGTACCATTGCTACTTCAGCATAGGTCCAAGTTCATTTTAGTACTTCAACTGATACTGATACTGAATAGGCTCAAAACCACATCTAGGTTTCTTGTATGATTCTGTTTGTCTCTATATTCGAAACTTCGAGTCATGTCCAAAGAAATTCAAGCATTATGCATCCATACATCCCCAGTGATCCCAGTACATAGAACAGGTTTGGATCTGTTCCTTCCCTGGTTAGCCATACTGAAGCAATTATCTTATATTGAAGCAATTATTCTTAAAACATAGTTAACTACCTTTTCTTCTTTCCAAAATCCAGGTCATCATCACAAATGACGGTGCCACAATTCTCTCGCAGATGGCACCGATCCAACCTGCTGCCCGCATGCTAGCAGATCTCTCCCGCTCCCAGGACGCTGCGGCTGGTGATGGTACCACCTCAGTTGTTGTCCTTGCTGGTGCCCTCCTGCGTCGGTCCCAGCACCTCCTTTCCAATGCAGCTGCTCACCCCACTGCTGTTGCTGACTCCCTCCATAAGCTTGCTCAGAAAGCTGTCTCCATCCTTCGCTCAATCTCCATCCCAGTCGACCTAGATGACCGCGACACTTTGATTAAATCTGCCTCAACTGCCTTAAACTCCAAGGTTGTATCAAATTACTCCTCCCTTCTCTCTCCTCTTGCAGTCAATGCAGTTCTTTCCATCCTTGACCCAAGTAACCCTTCTCTAGTTGATCTGAGGGATATTAAAGTTATAAAAAAGCTGGGTGGTACAGTTGATGATACTGAGCTTATCAAGGGGCTGGTCTTTGATAAGAAAGCCAGTCATGCTGCTGGTGGGCCGACTCGGATTGAGAATGCCAAGATTGCAGTTATTCAATTCCAGATCTCACCACCAAAGACTGACATTGAGCAGAGTGTGGTAGTATCAGATTACACACAGATGGATAGGATTTTGCGTGATGAGAGGAACTATATACTCAGCATGGTGAAAAAGATTAAAGCCACAGGATGTAATGTTCTCCTAATCCAAAAGAGTATACTCCGTGATGCTGTTACAGATTTGTCCTTGCATTATCTTGCAAAGGCAAAGATTTTGGTGGTGAAGGATATAGAGAGGGACGATATTGAGTTTATTACCAAGACCTTGAACTGTTTGCCAATCGCAAACATAGAGCACTTTAGAGAGGATAAACTAGGATTTGCTGATCTAGTGGAGGAGGTGTCAGTTGGAGAGGGCAAGGTGGTACGAGTTACTGGTATTAAGAACATGGGGCGTACCTCTACTGTTGTTGTCAGGGGGTCAAATCAACTTGTCATTGATGAGGCTGAGAGGAGTTTGCATGATGCTCTCTGTGTTGTCAGGTTAGCATTTTGAAGAGATATTTGTTATTCTTTTTAATTGCAACAGCCATTCCAGCTATTCCTAAGTGAGCAGTAGCAAGTAAGAAATATTTTGTATTCTAAAAGTTGAGAGAGAAGGCACCCCATACCTGAGATTTCACACTTTTCTGCTCAGTGCAAACCAAAAAAACGTCTTAAAGTAGAATCAACCTGATTTATCCTCTTTGGTTCAAATAAGTATGAAATGATTATTTTACATTTGAGTAGGCCTGGCATAGTGTAGATGTAAATTTGCCTGTGTGTGTGTGTTGCCTAATTTAATGCACCTTAAATTTTTTTGTAAGACTAGAATTTTTGTAAATTTCAGCTTAAAACTAAGTGCCACTTTTCTTGAAAAGTATATACCACTTGTTTTAATTTGATGGTAACTTTTTCTAGGTGTTTGGTTAATGAGAAATACCTAATAGCTGGCGGAGGTGCACCTGAGATAGAAATGTCGATGCAACTTGCTGCATGGGCCAAAGAGCTTCATGGCATGGAGAGCTATTGCATCAAGGAATTTGCTGACGCACTAGAAGTGATTCCATACACCCTGGCTGAGAATGCGGGCCTCAACCCGGTAGCTATTGTTACTGAGCTCCGAAACCGCCATGCCCGCGGTGAGACATATGCAGGCATCAATGTCAGGAAGGGTCAGATTACTAATATTTTAGAAGAGAACGTGGTTCAGCCATTACTTGTTAGTACCAGTGCCATTACCCTTGCCACCGAGTGTGTGAGGATGATCTTGAAGATCGATGATATCGTGACTGTTCGATGAAGATGGTTGTTGATTTTAGGGCTTTGCCTCTTTTAGTTTTTTGTAGGGGCTTCTTTTGGAACTAGGTTTCTTGGGTTATCTTGTTTGATCTTTTATGTTAGTAAGTGTACGAGTTCTTTTTGCTTGGATCATATATAATACTTTTAGTGTTGGCTTGCTTGAAAGATTTCCTCACATCTTTCATTAGATTTACGAGCCTCCATGTAGTCGAATGTTTATCTAATCTTATGGTTGAACTTTTCATTTGGATTTTTCTTAACATGAATGAGTATTCTACCTCCGATCTTCTATTCATAAAATCATAATATGCTAGGCCTCATTAAAGCTCTATCCTTAGTCATTGCCTCTATATTGGTGGGTCAATGCTGCATATGTTAGAAGCAATTTACATTTAACTCCCATATTTATTTAATGATAATTAACTAATGATAGTTGAATTAGTACTTGATACTAACTTACTAAGTGTATGAGTACTTGATAATTAACTAATGATAGTCGAATACTTAATACTAATTAATGAAAATAGTTGAATTAGTACTTGATATACGAATTCTCTTAGTTCTTAGTTCAGTGGTTAAGATAAACGCTTTCGTGAGAGGTTACGGGCCTCGCACGGGTTCGAAATTTCGATATAAGAAAAAAAATGCATGTGAAGATTTTAGGTCAACTTAAAAATATTCAAGTAAAAAATTCTGATCTATTACTAATTTTTAGTACTCGGTACCACCTAGTTGTAACATTTCAATACTATTGGCGTACGCCACATCACATTTGATTGTGCTAGCACAAAGCATCTCTGAATGGGAAACCAATATTCACTTTTGTACATTGATGCTTTGATGGCAGGGAATCATATCTGCTGTTATTCTGGGGGATAACAGGTCTTGTTATTCTCAGATCTGACTGTCTATTTTTGATCTAACGGTTAAAATATATAATACATCGGGCTTCGTGCAGTCCATCTGAGCCGTCTGTTCATCTGCATGGAAATCTGGGCGGTCGGATCAGAGGATAACATGGTCATGTTATCCCCAGAATAACAGCAGATAGGACTCTTGATGGCAGTGGTGTGTCATATTTCCACAGGGATCACTGATCAGAATCAAACGCAACAGATAGGGAAAAAGGGTAAATTTAAGTGTAATTTAGTTTTTCTTTTTCAACATTTAATGGACATCAAATGCCTAGATGTCACTTCCATGGAAGCGCATTTATACAACAAAATCATTGTCCATAGTGTTAACTGCAAGTGGGTACATCCGATTAGATGTGTCCCAGGTAATACAATGTAGTATATAGATACAAGTGACTTCAGGAAATTAGAGAAGATATACAAATTAATTAAGAACTGATATTATTTACCTCTCACTTATTTAACAGGATTTTCAGATCAACTACAGAAATAAAATTTAAGAAAAAACACAAAAAAATCGAGAATGAATCTACAATCCATTCTTCCATATTTCTCACTTCGGTTGTGAATTGTGATGAATAATTTTCAAACTGATTATGGGATGTTCTGGTCATTTACATCCTCCTTTGAAGAAGTTTCTTGACCAAGGAGATGTCTTGTCAAATCTTCTTTTGTCTCTGGGTTTGATTTATCTTTCTTCTCCTCACTCTTGCCCCATAAAACAAAGTATAGTCCTATTACAATTAAAATGGAACCAATAATCCTGCAGAACAGAATTTATAAAATATGGTTATGCCAATAATTGATATTAATTTGAGAATTCTTTTGTATGAAAATGTGGCATACCCTCCAGTGTATAATTGGTCACCAAGTATAACAGCAGCCATAATTGCAACCATGACAGTTTGAACTGGCTGAAACACAGCTGTGAATAGTGGGCCCCCTTTGTCAATGCACCATATTTGCAGAGACAGTGATAATCCAGATGCTACTAACCCCTACAAATTAAAGGAATTCATGCATATCAGTTAATTTGAAACTTGAAACACTAAATAATTAATATATGTGGGAGTAAAAAGGGTGTAGAGATTATTACAGCATAGAGAATAGTGAATAATTCTCCACCCGATCGGACTTTCCATCTCTGAACATCATTCTCCATGAATGAAGCAATTATGAGGAATTGAACAAGCCCAAACACCATTGTCAGAGAAAGTGATGATAGCTTGGCTGGGTACCGCTTTAGGACCGGTACCTGTAATTCCAATGTATTTCACCATAAGTTTCAGTGTAATTAATCAACAAAAGAGACTGAAAATATTATACAACTCCACGGGGTATAAAATAAAAAAATGCCATGTGGTTGACCTGTAGGACCATCCAGGCAGACCAAGCAAGGCAATTTCCTATGATGAATATACAACCCAAAGTCCAGTTCAAAGTCAAGTTTGAGGAAGCAACAATTGATCCCAATATTTTGTTGTGAGGTAATTGATGATGTAGTAGCGGTAGCCCTTTGTAAAGAGTGATAATAGTAGCTCCTCCTATGCTAACTATTGTGCCAATCACCTTTGCTACTCCATGTATCTTGTTCATGTTAACATGTTCAAGCCTATAATACGAGAACAAATTGGGTCACAATTATGCCTAAATCTCTAATATGAAAAAAGATTGCCAATCTTATTTTAACTGCAGTTAGCTTTACTGGTATACAGATTTTTGAGGTAAGCCAAGGGAGATTTTATCTTCAATTGCAGGTTCTTTTTATCCTGAATTTTGTCATTCAGCAATTGGGAGTGTTAGTTGATATACTAATACATGTCGGTCATTATCTAATCAATCAACTGGGTTACCTTGAAATAGAATTAAATCACAGCATAGATAGTTCTGTACTTCTGTTTACATTACCTCAAAGCAGCAGCCAAGGCAAAGGTGATGGCAGGCACTGTGTTTTGAATTGCAGATGCATATGTTGGAGAAAGATAATATAATCCTAGCAGATAAAACCCTTGGTTTGCAGTTATCCTAAAGATTATAACAAAATTTTAATAAGAAAGTCAAAAACACCATTTGCACTTTAATGTGATTTGATAAATTAGTAAATTATTACATACCCTATCAGTGCCAGAAGAAAGAATTGAACCAGCAGGGTGAAGGTGAGAGGTGGCCTATCTTTCCTGTAAATAAAATATACATGCATGTAGGTATATAATAATTAATAACAAAAAACAAGTTTTTAATATGATAACACTAGAAGTTCTATAAAAAAAGTCAAGAATCCCAAATTATGAATTAGCAGGGACATAATATTATTTCATTACCATACTGATAATTAAGTAAGATAACATGCATGATCACTTCATACTATAGGAACCACTTTTAAAAAAAAAAAAATTATGTGAGCTTATTTTTCTGGATAAATAAATGTCAATGCCATTATGGGGCCAAAAAACAGAAAAATGAAAACTTACTTCTCAAGAAAATAAGCAAATGGAGAAATCACGGCAAGGGCAATTATGTTTCGATACACTGGAAATACAATTTGGCTAACACCCATATCGAGCGCAGTCCTCGAGACAATATGAAATCCAGCTAGACATAGTTGCAAGGACAGCACTGTAATTAGCAGTTTCAATTTGGAGAAGGTATTATCTCTCTCCATGTCTTTTTTTTCCTTTCCTGGTACAAAGAAATTGGAGATGAGGTGTTAGAGCTTAGTTGATGCATGAAAGAACAATTTCTTGTATTTTATACTGCACAGGAGTGAGTCTCTAGTGCAATAAACAAACAATGGGTTCAATTGTTTGTTGGCAACTACAATCATGTAGTTAGTAGTTAATTAGTTTGAAAAACTGTCTGCCAATATTATAATACATCTATAATCTATAACGATTATTACTTATGAGCTACTTGTTTTTCTGAGACAAAAGATGAGGGCATATATACTTAGACATATTTAAAGGCCGGTTCCTACTGTTATTAGTTAGCTCCTTATAATTTGGTTGCTTGTATCAGTGATCAAAATTTTGGGCACATTCAATCAGATCTTTTGTATAAAACTACGTTTTTATTGCAAATTCATAAAATGCTTTTAATTTGCCACAAAATGTTTTGGTGCACATATTCTTAATTTTTACTAAAACGAGGTTTCAAGGGAGATGACAGAATTTTGTAAGTTTTTAGATATTCTATTTAATTTTACTTATCAAGAATGGAACACTGGATTGACTTCAATCTGAAAAGCAAATTACAATAAATAGTAATATTAGTTCAAAAGTTCTCTGGTGTTATGTAATTAAGGAACTTCATGCATATTACTTTTGAATGACACCATTTATTTTAGAAATGATACCAACTCAATTATTTCTATCGGGCTTATATTCACCTCTATTTAACTGAGTCACAAAATGTCTTCATGTGTACATGGCATGCGTGGATGATCTCTGTATTGGTGCATTTCAATTAGCAAAATATCGGAGAAACACACACACACACACAAATCCTCATAGCATCTTCTCGAATAATAATAATATGCAATGATCCTACACCAAAAATTTGTATGTTGGTTACTAGGATCGATATTTGGCAAGGTCAAACTGTACCAGTTTCAATCTTCTTCCTTTTTATTGTTGATGTAAATATAATATCCATAAACAAAGAAATTAAAATATTCTTTATTAATTATATATAGTACATATTAAAATATTCTTAATTATATATAATCCATATAACACAAAATCATTAGGTACTCTAAATTGGCGATTGGTGAAGGGACAAAAGGGAATCAATGCCATGTGTGCTGAATGTACTTTGTTGGCCATCTTGACCAGTGCAAATTTTCCTTAATTTTGATAAATAATTAATTAGTAAATGTTGGGTACATTGCACATGGTTTTTACCTAATCTTGTTATTTTCATCATGTTATAATTGCAAGCACCACTTAATTATTCATGAAGTGTTAATCCAGATCAAGAACCTAATAATAATGCCTTCCTTACATGCATTTTGTTTAATCAACTATGAGGTCCCTACATAAATTTTGATGATCAGTTACCAATAATTATATACCCAAAATTTCATTTAGTATATGTTCATGTGAAAAAATGATTCCAATTATTGGGAAGGATAACATGACAATAAATTATCTTGACAATCTTTAGAGTATCTTCGCACTAAACTTAAACAAGGTTAAGGAAATTAAAGAGGGGTCACATATTTTGACAATCTTGATAATGCAATTTAAATAAATTGAACAAAACCTTAAAGGTAGAAGAAAATATATAATCATAGTCTTGAACTTATAAATTAATTGTACTTAAAATTTTGTACAATTTAAGTGTTATTTGAATCCATTATTGTTTTTGATCAAGTATTAAAATTATTCTTAAATTATATGAAATTTGAAACATACAAACCTATAAGTTTAAGAATATCTACAATATATTAAAAGTTTTTGAAATTTACTTGACAATTCTAAAAATTGTCGAGATATCCATTGTCATGAATTGCCTATCAAAATTTAAATATAAATTTATACGAATCGTTGAATATACGTACGGATAACATACTCGAATTTCGTGTAATTTTATATCGTTTTGTAGTTCATCAAGTATTGTCAATATCAAATCATATTATGAACATTAAAAAGTGTTAATTACATCACTATTTGTAGACAAGCTATGAACACTGTAAAATCAGGCATATAATTAATGTTGGATCTTAAATTTAAGTATTTTTAAAACTATAACATTGTCAAAATAAATGCTTGTCAAACTGTTAATAATTGATCTTTCTAAAAAATAAAATAAAATAAAAATAAATAAAAGGTTATTTATCCCCATTTGAAGCTTTTCTGTAAAAGGCATAGTTCTTAGCATCATGGCAACATGGCCAATTGCTCAACTCAACTAATAGCATAAAATTTCACTATAAATGAAACCCCATATGAGTTAATACATGGTTTGTGAACAAGACCTCAACATGCACAAGCTCACATGTGGTTAGTAGGAGACAATGTGGTCAAGTGGAAAAAACATTTCTAAATACAATTAGATACAGACTATCTGTATAGTATTAGAAAATATTCATGCTTTTGTGGGAGGATCCTTGAAAATTAGCTTTAGGTGATGGAAATTTTTCTATGTATCCTTGCAAGTTGTAACTTTTTAGAATTTTTTTTTATATAACAAGAAATATCCTCCTGCTACTAAAAAAGTGCTAAATTAAAATTGTGTTCTCATTCCCTTTCATCTCCATTTTAACAAGGATGATGTTGATGCCTATGTCGGGATTAAGGCATATCTATTAACAAGAAAAACATTTAAACCTTTTAAATATGTTATGTGATAAAACATAATTTTAAAGGATTATAACAAAAAATATATTTCTCGTTCAGGAAAATCATGATATATTCAAGGGTACATCAGTACATGTGAAAACAAGTCCACTCTCATTTTTTTTTACAAACACATGCACTTAATGCTTCATTCATACTTTCATAGCTTGAAGTACATGGTTTGCAAATAAAATAAAAGCCCATGAACCCAGCCCATGTTGTTAAAGGTTATAGCCTTATAGGTTAAGATTTAAATTATCCATAAACATTCATTGTAGCGGGTATGGAGAAGTTATGGCCCAAAAGAATACTCTTCAGCAAATGTATCTAGATAGACTGGTCAAATGCATGAAACGATCATGAAAGATGATAGTTTTGTTAATCATTTTGTTTAATGAACGATAAAGAAATTTTGTTTCGTTAACGATTTCGTTAAAGAAAACGATCGAACTTTCCTTCGCTCTTCAATCATCTCCTCTCTCATCACACTAAAGCAAATCAGAAATCAGTGATGAACGATTCTAATCATACACATCAAATCCTCTATCTGCTCTTTCGAGCAATCCTTCATCTCCTCACTAATCACCTCCTCTCAGCATATCCCTTTTTTCTCTGGAATCAAAATAATTCTAATAATACACAATGACAAACGGAACTACGAAATAAACGATCACGAAACAATATATTTTTGTTAATAGTTTCGTTATTTAAACGAAGAAAATTTCTTTGATCGTAGCTGTTTCATTCGTCACGAAACAAACGACAAACGATTAAACAAACAACCATTGACATAATTGATAAATTACGAGTCCGAGATTTTTCGAAAAGAAAGGTATTTCTTCTCGAAGACCATTAAACCAATTTTGATTCGGAACCTGCGGATTCCTCAGAGATAAATTATGATTTCGAAATTGATGTCGCTCGACTGCTTTGACTTTGGATTGAGCCTCAAAACTGTGTCTAAGGTGTGAACAATGAGAGCATCTTGAATTGGTCCTCGAAGACCATGAAGGAATCGAGCCACTCGTTGGTCCTCAGCCATGTTAAGTTGGTTTCTGGCTTTCAGTTGATAGAACTCGAGGGTGTATTCGTCAACACTTCTCAAACCTTGGGTGATGGCTCGAAACTATCAAAACAACATCTGTTGGTAGTTGAAGAGTAGGAATTCTCGGTTTATCTTCCATTTGAGTTCATCCCAATCGATAAGTGAAGAGAGGTTGTCGAGTTAGCGATAGTACTTATAGTTCTGTCATCATGCTGAGGCTCGTTCTCGAAAACGAATAATAACTAAGGGCACTTACTTCTCGGGTGGAATTTTCTTCAACTCAAAAACTTCTTCAACGATGTGAGTCCAGTCGAGGAACTCCTCGGATTTGAGACTACCTGAAAAGTCAAGGATCTCGATTCAGAGATCACTATCCCACTTTCTGTGATAGATTGGTGGGTTGTTTATGTTTCAATTGTCATGGTTGTCTCGGTTTCGATTGTCATTATTGTCTAGGTTTCGATTGTCATATGGGTTGAGAAGATCCAAAAGACTTTGATCATTTTTGTGTGTCGTGCGGCATTGCGGCTGCTACTTCACGGTCTCGACGTATTTCTTCCAGTATAGCAAGGATATTGAGGTTTGCCGTTGATGTGGTAAAGGTGATGGGTGTGAAAGATGTGGAAGCGATGATGAAAATGATGTTTTGCGGTTGTCGGAGATACAACTTCGCACGAGGCAAATGTAGTTGATGATATTGACGGTTATCGGAGATACAACTTCACGCAAGTGCGGTACGGTAGTGGTTGTCGGAACTTGCTCTGGTACCACTTGAGGTCGTCTCGCGTCTCAAATCACAACTCCACGAGAACGAGCTGCAATAATTGATTTAGCAAAATATAAACAATAAAAGAAAGTAACATGCTAAGTAGCAAAGGGACGAATTCTCGAAATTCTCTCACAAACCAAATTTCATTAAGCAAGACATGATTGATATAAATAACTAGGGTCCTTTATATATGCAACAAGTGTCTTGGTCCCAAAATAAGCAATAACTAAAAATAATAATTGAAAGATACATTAATTAAATACTTAGACAATAAAAAACAAAAAATAAGAAAAATAATTTAAATAACTTGAAGTACATACAAAATGATCTTAAAGATAATATCTTCATCAAATCATATATGAGTCATATACGTGGAATCACGATGAGCTCATTACAAAGTTTGAGAAAAAAACGTATTTTGTAATTATTCTAGTTAATTATATCTTTATATTTTTTTATTCAAAACAGTTTTATAGGTATATTTCATAAAACTTTCATCAATGAAACATTTTTTACAATTTCATTGGCTATAAGCATAATTTTTAAATATTATAAAAAACATATATTAATGTTGATATATTTCGAAAAAAAATTGGGTAGGAATTCGCACAATGTGGCTCCACCATTAGCTAATCACGCGTATTATATCAATTATATATTTGTCTGATTCCCACATCTAATGGTATACGAAAATTCTAAAGTTATATTCAGGATTTCGTTCTTGTCTTACTACTTTATTTATCAATTGAAATAAATTAAATATCTGTTGAATAAAAGCAAATTATTTTTTATAAAGAGAAGAGATCACTTGATAATTTTGACATTTGAATTTCAAATAGATTGATAAAAAAAAAATCTTAAAATATAGAAAAAGTATGTAGGCATATTCTTAACATATACAGGGAAGATCCATGGTTTCCGTCAGAGAGACAAGATCTATATTTTTTTCACTGGGTGCAAAATGAGATACATTTTTAAATATACATGATTATTTTACAAAAAAATGACAAATCGTATAAATATACAAGATTATTTTGCAAAAAAATATTTCCAGGGATGACTGCCCCCCTGAATCGACATGCATCTGCCCATGAACATATAGATAAGTTCTGTTTTAAATTTGATGCGATTTGAGTGTCATTTCATACTCGATAGTGGATCATTAATGATTAATCGTTAAAAGTTGTATCAAACTTGATGAACTTGATGGAACATGAAATAACACTCAAATCACTTCAAATTTAAAACACAACTGATCTATAAGTTTAATAATGTTTTTATAATTTTTTATTTTTGAGATATTTATCAAATTATTTCAAATCTTATTGTAAACTTTGTTAAAGATAACTCATTGTCAAATAATTCTTCCTCTTTTATAAAAAAAATGTACTTATAGATAAGTTTTTGTGTGTGTGCAACATCCAATTCTTTTAATTAAATGCTATTAATTTTTCAAATATCGATCCGAGCACGATTTTTGATCCCGACCTCCTTTGAGAAATTGTGTCCTTACCAACTGCGGTAGGGACATATATAAAATTAAATAATTTAATCAACCAAACTTGACAATTTTTATTTTCAGTTGGCAAATATCATTCCAATTAATAAATAAAGCATTGATACAATGAAACACTAAATAACGAAACTATGAATATTTTTTCGAAATTATAAACCACAATTAATTATCGAATGGCTTTAGATCATTCAATAATAAATATTATTTTTAATTTTGATTTGGTTTAATTAATTAAAGTCAAGATGTACTATCTTTTTTTTCAAATAGACCAATGCCTAATGGTCAAGTGCTAGCTAAATCATAAACCACATCATTCACGTGCTGCATGCATCATGCATGCATTTTCCATATTATAACATTGATTATACGTATCCGAGGTAACTGTTTTGATCATACACCATTCAGAGAAAAACCAAGGGATCCGATTGGGTTCTGGTTCGATCGGTGTTATATATTGGTCCCTATATAAGATCTGATCCGAACGATTCAAGATAAATTATATATGGCGCCGACATCAATTATTTTTTATATATATTCCCTATAACCGAGGTGCTGAAATCCCAATCTCCATTAAAGACACAATTAAAGATTTTGTAGCTCATATACCAAGGTGCCAGCTTGTGTGAGAGAGATGAAGGAATCCGATTCCAAGCATTCAGCAAAAGAAATTGGTTTACATCTACTGGTACTTGTAGGCATATGCTTGCTATTTGCTATGTTTTTCTCAACGCCTTCACCTTTCAGTCTCCGAAACCTATGTGAGTAGAAAATAGCGTTTCTGTATAAGTCGAGCATTTTCCAATCTATTCCTCACATGTTTAAATTTTCTTATTTTTGCTTGTTGACTTGTTTTCAGGGAAGATGCAAGCACCAAGTGAGAACCATGATGCAACGAGTACATCTACAGAGAGTAACATTGATCCTGAAATTCAGAACAACAATAGAACCAATGAAGTCCTTGGTAATTATTCTGCAATTAATATACCATCTCTATCTTTTCTCCTCTTTTTCTCAAATTGATTGCACGAATCCCCAGTTTTATGTCAAGTTCATATATAGATCACAGTTTTTGGTTTGGGTGCTGATACAGTGCTCTTGTTTTGTCCCTCATTTCACCGCTTATACTGACGCGTGTGTCCCACGCGGACCCTACTAATTTTCCCGCTTATACTGAGCGTGTGTCCCACGCGAATCCTACGCTTTGACTTTAGAAATCTCTTCTTTGAACCATTGACAATGGACAGAGTTGGGATAGCCGATATTTATCCTTTCGTTTTAGATACTTTAACTATTCATACTATTTTGTGTTGATTTTTCTTATTCTTTCTTTTAAGTAGCATGCGATTTAAGATATACGTTAATTATATATTCCTACAAGTTTTTGGTTTTTGTTTGATGGTTCTTTTTCTTTTTCTGAAAGTAGCAAGTTAATAGCCAGCTGGTTTTCAGAACCTATTAAAAATAGTGCAAGTATAACAAGAAAGAATTGAGAAGAATTAAAGCACAATTTTTGCTTGTTTGACTAAATTAATTATTGAGTTGGAAAGTCCAAATTCCAAACAGATGACCAGAAAATTATAAGTTCAGTAGTCCACCCGCCAAAGTTTCTTTCTGTGCTTTTTGGAAAATCTCTGACTTGTTTAATAATTGGCAACTTAATCAATTTGGTTGTAGCAAATGATAGTTTACCCATAAATTAAATTATGCAACACGAATATTTTCAACCAATTAGAATAATTAATTTATTTTCATTATATGGTGTTGCTTATTTTTTGCTTTGTTTCATTAATTCATAAGTTTATTTCATCAAGAATGAATGTGTACTATGAATTAACGGAGAGCTACATGTTAATAACAAGAAGACATTTTATCATTACATGTTGTTCTATATATAATTCTTTTAGAAAAAAATACGTCATATGTACTTATGTAGGAAAAAATTGATTGCATATTATATGTTTCTGATGCAACGCACTGACATGGTACTAGGAAATGACAATTGATGTTAGAAATCTTGGTATACATATTATTTTCCTTGCAGTATCAATTATCAATTATCGTTTGCTCATTAATTGTGTGTTACCTATAAATCTTAAAATAAAAATTAGTAAGTGATTCTGACTTCTGAGTATGCCAACTAATGGCACAATTGATTTGATCTCTTTCAATTTCTGTCTAGTACTTATGATTATATGAACTGTCTTTTTCCTTTAATTATCATTCGAGAAAATGACTATATTTAGTATGTGTTTTATGCACATTTGATAGGGACGGAGCAAAAGTTTAACCAAACAGATAACTCTTTTACTGTCAAAACCAGTGCAGAATCAGACAGACAGAGTAAAAGTAACGGCACTGTAGGTATATAAATTGGACTTCTCTCCCTTTCTATTTTTAAAATAGTAACAGGGTAAACTTTTCATCTGTACATATTTAGTTTATCCAAAATGCATGGATCAGCCTATCTTCTACATCTTATTCTCTTTTTATAATTCATATAGATGATGTTAGTCACAAAAATGGAGAGACACTTCTGTCAAAACCCGTATGTGACTATTCTGATTGGCGCAGCAACATTTGCAACATGACTGGCGATATTCGAACAAAAGGATATAACAGTTCGACCGTCTACTTCATTCCTTTTGTTCGTACACTTGTCCCAAAGGAACAGGAATGGATCTTAAACCCATATTCGCAGAAGATGTACACATACTTGATCAATTTAGTAACAGTAAAGCAGCTGCGAGACCCACACAACGCACCTTCTTGCACGGTTCACACGAACGTTCCTGCCATTTTTCTGTCTATGGGAGGCCCATCAGCTCAAGGGAACATCTGGCATGCCTTCAACGATGTCTTGATCCCGCTCTTCCTTGCTTCAAAACCATTGAATGGTGAGGTCCAATTGCTCATAAGCAGCTACAATAAAGGACTCATTAACAAGTATATCATGATATTGAAGAATCTTACTCGGTATGAGATCATAAATTTTGACGAAGATAAAGAACTCCGTTGCTACCCTCACATGACAGTTGGTCTTCTGAACCATCGCGACTTTTCAATTGATCCGGACAGAGCTTTTGATAGGTTTAATATGTTTAAATTCAGACTATATGTTAGAAACATTTATTCACTGCCAATAGATGTAGAGATACCATATAAGATGGATCCCCAGCAGGAAAAGAAGCCGAGGCTAATGCTTATTTTGAGATCTAAAAATAGAAAGCTTCTTAATCAACAGGAGGTAGCAGAAGTTATCACCAAAAACGGCTTTGAGGTATGTCTCCTAACATAATTGCTATATATGTTGCCTTTTGCATATTTCTCTTACATTACATACAAACATAATACTATTTCTTTTGACAGCTTGTGCAGATGGAACCAAAAAAAACTGATAACATGACCGAGTTGGCAAATTTAGTCGACTCGTGCGACGTGCTGATGGGTGTCCATGGTGCGGGGCTAACAAACATGTTGTTCCTTAGGACGAATGCGGTAATGATCCAAGTGATCCCGCTGGGAGGGAGAAACATGAATAGTGCAGCACACGGATACTTAGACCAACCGGCTCAAGATATGAAGCTGAGGACACTAAACTACACTATAGCCATCGAAGAGAGCTCGTTGTTTGATAAGTACGGGCGAGACCACATTGTCGTAAAAGATCCCGAAACCGTAGCTGCAAAAGGGTGGCAGGATCCGCAGAGGTACTATTGGTTTGAGCAAGATGTAAGGCTTAATGTAACTAGATTTGAACCGGTGCTTGTCAAAGCGCTTGAGCTTCTCAAGGAATAGTATTCTCAAGTCTGAAATGGACAGTTTTTGTGCGTTGGTACTGTAGCAATTACTGTGCGAGCATGATAACGACGCTGTAGCAACGGTGAAAACTCAAGAGAGCTCGCTGGCTATTTCTTTGGAGTATTTCAGGGATGTAGATTCGGGGGTTGTAGGGTGTGTATCAATTGGGCTGGGTTTGAAGTTTCCACAGACCCAAAAATACCATACTATTTTATAGAATGTCATAATTCAAATATAAAATTGCAAATTGATATATAAAGTTAGCAAATTTGCACATGTAACTGAAAGAGTTACCAGAACATTATTTATATTATTCTAATCAATATTATTATTATTATTCATATAAGACGTTATTATCAACATTTATTATATTTCAATTATCTTTTACAGAATTTTATTATAATAAAAATTTACATTTTTTACTTCTTCTTATCATTCTAGTTAATTTCCACTTGAACTATCATTTGCTCTAATCATTATTATTACTATTATTGCTATTATCACTATAGGTTATTATATCGGTCATAACAATTTTATTCGAGCCCATGGAACCAATCGAGTCCATGGATCAATTTAGATGGACGAGCTCCTTTCGGCCCATTTGACACAGTAAAGGATGATGGTTATATACTCCTCACATTTAATTTCACTAAGCATTACTATCTGATGAGGAGACATTTCAAAAATTACCAATCTGAACTCTGTATAAAAGCTGATGGAATACGGTTATGAGGATATCTTTCTATCTCTTCTGAGAGCACAATTGACCGTTTCAATGATAATTATTCTCAGCAGTCAATTCTCCGTAGGATTGTTAAGGAAACACAATTGATCATTTGTCTAATTCATATCATATCTGATCAGAGACGAATGTGAATAAAATTTTATAAAAGCTGATATAGCGATACGCTACTCGATATCGTCATTGATACGAACTTAAAGTTTTCCGTTGTATTCAATTTGTACATGATATTGTGTATGTTATTTTGGCATTTTTGCCGGCTTCTTTTTATTAAATCATTTGTTGTCAACATTTTTTCCTTCGAACAAGCCATAAAAGGCTTTATAATAATCTTTATAATAACAAGCCATAAAGGGCTTCTTTTTATCAAATCATTTGTTGTCAACAATTTTTTTCCCATCGAACAAGCCACCATTTAGTATGTTTGTGAAGATGTGTTTATATAGTTGAAGAATATGTTGGTCATTTCGTATTGTTATATCATCATATCAATACTAGTTATTTATATCTACTCGCATTTATTTTCATAACGAGCATAATAATTCTAATGACATGCATAATAATTTAAATAATGTGCATAATAATAAAAACAATGTGCATAATGTTCATAACGAGCATAACATTCAAATAACATGCACGGTAATTCAAATAATGTGCATAATAATAATTAGAGACACAATAACAAAAACAAAGACAATGTGCATAAAACAACAATAATGTGCATATAGAAAAATGTGCATAATAACTACAACAATGTGCAAATAGAATGCAACTGGATTCATCCATTGAATCTAGACGATCGTTTTATGTCGAGCGTTTTCAGTCGGGCGTTCAGTTAATTAGTTGCATAATAATAAAAATAATATGCATACTAACAAAATAATGTGCATAATAACTATAACAATGTGCAAAACGAACCAAACTGGATGCATCCAGTGATATCGATGAGCTTATCGATTGTCGTATCGCCCAATCATTTTCAAAATTTTATTTAACATACTGTTCATTTTTGCACAGTTCTGCAAAATGAATTTTATTTTTCCCAGGATAATGGTATCAAAGTCGTGGGAAGCTTAGTAGGGCTGTTAATGGGTGGGTTTCAATTCATGTTCAGCTCAGCCTGCTGATGAAGAGTTGAAGTTCATGATCAAATCAAGTTCATAATTATCTACTAATGTCCAGTTCATGTTCAGTTCATCTTATGATCGAATAATGTCCATTATTTGTTCATATGCTGACCATGCAGACCTGATTCTAGACACCATGGTGCACAATCATTTTTAAATGAAAGCTCTTTCATCATTGTATCGAATAACTTAGTTTTCTTTGTGCAAATAACTTAGTTCTCTCTATGTGAAATAAAAAGTTAGAACTTGGTTGATATATTGAAATGTTTGAATACATTTTCATTTAATCTCACATTGAGCTCGCAATTAGTTCACAATTTGTCCATAATATTTGTCCACAATTAGTCCAGTTCAGTTTTAGCAATTGAATTTGGACTGAACTTTAATCAAGATCAAGAAATAATTCATTTCATAAATGTTCAATAATGTCGAGCTCATTTTGTTCGTAAACTGTCATGTTCATTGGAAGCCCTAAAGCTGAGGCAGCCGAACAAGACCTAAATCTAGAGAATTCAAACATGTAGCGCACGTTCGTGAATTCGAACTCTTCAAGAATACATGGTAAAGATACGAAAATAAAAATCCATCAGAACCACAGAGTAGAAAAAGGAATGTCAAGATTAAAAGAAGCATAAATTTCATGGAATTATGATCGAGCTCAAACGGCCCAAAATTATAGAACGTATCCAACGGTTCAGGAGAAATACAGAAAGCAAAGGAACGTCAAAGATGAAAGAGAGATACTTTTCATTCTACTGTAGTATCTACAGAATGAACATTGCTCAATATGTCAGCAATGATATATGTAGATAGATTATTAAACATTTAAACCCCACATATTATATGTGTATGCATGTAGGTTAGTTTTCATATAATTATTGTTACTTTTATTACTGAAGTTATTTTATTAACTTTTAGTCGAACGGAAAATATATTTTTCATTGAGGACTAAATCTATTTGATGTTTTAGAGTATCATTTTTCGTCTAAATTGAATATAAGTATAATTATTATGATGAGCATGGCTAAAATAATATGCATAGTACACCACATAACGTACTATGGGGTCATTTGTATTTAATTTGGTCATTAAATTGATATTTAAGTTGCTCAATAAATTCTTCATATCAAAATCTTGTAGGAAATAAAATTTCGTTATTTTTAGAGCTTTCTTGCTATTTTTTAAATATTTTTTAAAAACAGCCTAGAAATGACACTTTTGTAGTATTAAATCTGGACTGTTTTTAAAAAATATTTAAAAAATAGCAAGAAAGCTCTAAAAATCACAATTTTTTTTTCTACAATATTTTCATATGAAGAATTTATTGAGCAACTTAAATCTCAATTTATTGACCTATATCTATATGCATAGTACAAAATGGGGTGTACTATGCATATTATTTTAGCCATGCTCTTATTATGATATAAATGTTTAATTTATCAATTTAATGGATTATATGAAACGTCATACAAATTATAGACTTATGAATTATACAATTATGTATTAACTATATGCCATATATAATATAGGGATTTACTAATTATAGTTCGTAGGATTACCCCAACTAACTTTCTAAAAAGGGAAAGTCGTCAAACGCTTTCTAGAAATAGAAAGTCAAACAGTCAAAGAGGATAAAAAATGGAAAGTTCAACTACGCGCATTATTCTGAACGTTTTCGCCTTACACACTATTAAGAATGTTTTCCATATAATGCATGGGTGTAGACTAAATAAAATAGATGTTCAGACTAAATAAAATAGGAGTTCAAACTAAATAAAAAAGGTGTTCAGATTAGATTTTCAAATATATTTTTGCACTCCTTCAAGTCAGTTCTGCACAAAAAATGCGACACAGACTAAATAAAAACGTATTAAGACTGAATAAAATAAGTGTTCAGACTAGTTGTTTCAAGTCTATTTTGCACAAAATGAGGCACATACTAAATAAAACAGGTATTCATACTAAATAAAACAGGTGTTCTGACTAAATAAAAACGTGTTGAGATTAAATAAAATAAGTGATCAGACTAGTTGTTTCAAGTATGTTTTGCACAAAATGAGGCACATACTAAATAAAACATGTGTTCATACTAAATAAAATAGGTGTTCATACTAAATAAAATAAGTATTCAAACTAGTTGAAATATGTGTTCATACTAGCTGTTTCAAGTCTTTTTTTTCACTGTTTCATGTCTGTTTTGCACAGAATGCATGAGATGCAGACTAAATAAAACAAATGTCCAGACTAAATATAATATGTTTTTATCACCAGTTGCTTCTTAATATTCGGTGATAAAAGTAACTTCTATCACCGGTTTTAAATAAAAAATCGGCATTAAATTAAAAATATTTTTTTTTTCAAAAGTTACAAACTTTTATTACCGATTTTTAGGTAATAAATGGGGTTAATACCATTGAGTGTTTTTAATTCCGGATATCATTAAGATCCGGTGATGATTAGACGGCATTAAAGCCCTTTTCTATTGTAGTGCGTGATATAAATGTACAAAAGACGAAGGCATAAACTTATCGAATCCCTGTAAAAACTTGAAATTGTATATTTCCGCCTCCAAAATTTATAATTTCATATTTATCATTCAAATATATAATTTTCTTATATTTATCCAACTCATTATGAATTACATGAAAACAAACTCAAAACTCATTAAAGATCCATGATGCATTAAATTGCACCAAATATCAAATTTATAATTATTATTTACATGAATAAGATAATCATTTTCAAAACTTTATATATCGACAGGAATTAAGTTAACCGAATAATTGAGTAACATCGATCAACAATTATAATATATTTTGAAAATAGTCAACAAGTCATGTAATTTATAATTAACATGATGATTGTTTTTGTATTGAAAGATACTCGATTTAGTAATTACTTAATTAGGTTGAGAGGAGATGAAGGTTACAACGTTTCATAGTTTGTTGATTAATATTGTTGAGTTTTTAATTATGAGTAAATAACATATTTAGAAATATTTGATGATTAATGAACTAATATTATTAGGTAAATATGAGAATTTTGTACTTCTGAAGGATAAATACAATTTATAACAATATTTAGAGAATGACCAACTGCTTAATTTTAAATTTTTAGAGGGACACGTATGAAATTCTTCCAAAGAAGAATATATATATAATATGAAATGTAGTTGGTCAAGTAGTATATAAACAAGAAGAGTGCTAATTATATAAGACACCGTTTATTGATATCAAAACATAGATTAAAAAGAGCACACACTATACAGAGATGAAGCTATCAAAGGACTTGGGAAAAGAGCATGGATTTCTGTTATTGTTTCTTGTTGGCAGTTGCTTGCTCTTTGCTATGTTTTATTCACAGCCTCAAGCTTTCCAGTTTCTCGACCTAAAGTGTGAGTAACAGAGTAATCCTAAAAGAAATAAATTTGCTGAAGCATCTGTCATAAAATAGTTATCTGTTCTATATATACATATGCTTTTTAGATCTTTTTCTCTTTCGTTTTCTTTGAGTTTGAGAGAGTTCTGAATATGCATATGTCATGTTTGAATGATCATATATAGGGAAGAAGGTGGAACAACCATATGTGCAGAAAAATGATCTCATGGCTACTCGCGAAAACGGAAGTATAGAAGATGCAACACTTGGTACTTTTCAATACTCTTTATGTATTCTATTTTATGTAATTTGTAGCCTAAATGTTTTTCAACTTTTAATATGCCAGTTTCAATAATACTTGCAAGATAAAAAAGAAAACATTGTAGTTGCCAAAATCATGAGAATGCATGCATAATTATCACTACTCTTGCAGGTGGTAATCGCTGCATTTATATGTTGTTTGTCATGTCCATTCCTTCTAATTAATACTTAAAAGGCATATTATTGTACAAATAAAATATAACCGTATACTAAGATAGATATATATAAGATATGCTATCACTGTGACACTGTTATCACTTGTATGCTATATTAGAACAACAGTGCAACTCAAGTTAAAAATATATCATGTTATCCATGAATTACTCATCAAACAATTCCAACAGATGGATATGTGGAAAAAAAATATTTATTTAATGACAAAAAATATACGTGATTTCTCCAATTTAATTTGCTAAAAATATTTCTCGTGTAAGATGGAGAGATGAAATAAAACAGCTAGCCAAACGTACACGAAATCAAAAAAATGGTGGCACGTACTGAGAATGATTGGCGAACTAATTAATGTAAAATTTGGTAGTTTTCAAACTCATCTTAAACTTGTCTTCATTCTGTTGTCATTTTCAATAATCGTGTATCATTCAAGCAATGGTGTTATTAAATTGCTGAATATTTTATATATATATATATATATATATATATATATATATATATCTGTTAAGGTCAGAGCAGCAGTCAAGCCAAAATAGTATAGTTCCTGATGAAAGCGACAATGATTTAGAGAAAGGGACTCCTAGTACGAATGAAACTTCAGGTACAATTTATTTTGCCTTTTGTTTTCAAGAAAATTATTAATTGTTTCTTATATTAAAATTCATAAAAGATGGTGACAAGCTGAAACATTAATTTTATAGAGGTTACCTCAATTAATATCTAATAATTATTTTGTTTTAACAAAGGTCAATGTTGGGGAAGAAAATTGTCATATAGCATTTTGCACAAACACAACTAGACAAGTGGACTGAACACACCTATGTAATGAATTTAGGATCCAAGGTCAACTACTTGATCAATTTGATAATGCTCTATGAAATTATGCTAACTAAACTTAATAAAATAAATTTCTTTGTAGTGTATTTTCATGTTATACAATATTATTTGATATTTATAGCAAATGCTTGTAAATGTAAAACATTGCAACTTTCATATTATCTAATGAATAGTGATTTCTTTATTAAATTTGATTATTTTCATACATATTATTTGTATAAGGTATGGAACATTTTACTTTTCGGATTTCAAACCTATCATGTTATTTCTGATGGGTTTTCATGATTATTTATCTTATTCAAAGTAAATTGATCTCCACCCTTCAGTAATTAAGAGTGTTAATTTCAGCAACACATCTGTTTTAATTTGCAGTTGACACTGGTGGAAAGGTTCAAGAGACAATTCAACCTATGCTAAAATGTGACTACTCAGATACACGTAGCGATATCTGCAACATGACCGGCGATGTTCGGACAAAAGGATATAACATCTCCACTGTCTTTTTTGTTTCGCCCCGAGGCTCATCCGATGCATTGGAAAAGCAATGGAGTCTGAATGCTTATTCTCAGAAGATGTACATGTACTTCACGAAAAATGTGACAGTAAAACAGTTAAGTGGTCCCCAGAATGCACCTCTTTGCACGGTTGCCCAAAGCAACACGCCGGCAATTCTGATTTCCCTAGGTGGTACATCGGGAAACATATGGCATGATTTCACTGATATGATCATCCCCCTTTTCCTCGCGGCAAAACCACTAAACCGAGATGTTGAGATTTTCCTCATTAATTACCAGCAATGGTTTGTGGACAAATTTAGTTTGGTACTGAAGGATCTTTCAAGATACGACATCATTAATTTCGATGAAGATAAGGAAATCCGTTGTTACAGGCATATGTTGGTTGGTCTTCTAAACCATAAGGATTTCGGAATTGATTCCAATAGAACTTTTGATGGGTACAACATGTTCAGATTCAAAATGTACATCAGATCAATTTATTCCCTGACAATGGATGTAGATGTACCATACAAGATGAATCAGCTTATGGGTAAGAAGCCTAGGCTTATGCTAGTGGTGAGATCTAAAACTAGAAGATTTCTCAATCAAGAAGAGGTAGCTGAGGTCATTGAGAAGACCGGCTTTGAGGTGTGTATATTCATTAACAAAGGATGATATGTTCATCAAAATAAAGAATTACACGCGCGCGCGCGCGCACACACACACAAAACAAAGCAGCAGAGACAGAAAAAAATGTTACCACGAGACAAATTAAAGTAACTCTGTAGTGTCCTACAATCTTTTAATACTTGTTCCTTGCGATGCATTCTAATTAATGTTCTATAGCGTATTGATTAATTAGTTCAATGTGTACCTGAATTTTTAACCAGGATACTAGGAGGCCAATATAATAATCAGCCATTCCAATGGCTCCAACCTTGAAAAACAAAACATCTCACAAAAAAATTATATATTGCATGCAGAGATGTTTAACAGTTATTTGGTTCCCAACAGCTTGTGCAGGTGGAACCCAAAAGAAATGACAATCTGACTGAGGTGTCAAAGCTAGTCGACTCGTGTGATGTACTCATGGGTGTGCATGGTGCCGCACTAACAAACATTATATTCCTCAGACCAAATGCATTGATGCTTCAGGTGATACCACTTGGCGGTGGTGGGATGGATGATTCTGCAACTTCGTGCTATGACTCGCCGGCTGATGAAATGAGGGTAAGGAGGATAGACTACCATATAAACCCAGATGAGAGCTCATTGCTAGAGAAGTATGGATGGGATAGTCCTGTCATTAATGATCCTGACTCAATTAATAGAAAAGGTTGGAAGGATAGACAGAAATACTATTGGAATGAGCAAGATGTAAGGCTTAATGTCAGTAGGTTTGAACCAGTGCTTGTCAAAGCGCTGGAGCTTCTCAAGGAATAGGACAGTTTACAATTACGATAATTGTTTCTGTTTCTTTAATAATTCTAATGCAATTTTTAAATTTTATTTATTTGTGCATATTTTTTATTGATTCCATTCTTTCATAGAACTTTTTGACTTATAAGCATACTGTTGTTCTTGTTATTATTCTAGCTTGTCAAAGAAGTCCAGTTTTGCCAATGGTCCAAATTGAAATTTGCACCCAGTAAAAGTAGCTAGATCAAATAGTTGATGGGTTGGTAATGCAAGGCAGTGCAATGACTTGAAGGCATATTGTTGTACAAGGTGACACTGGTAGAGGAAGAATGTAATTTTCATAGGGTCAATTGTGTGATTATGACACTAAATTAATAAAAGATCTATTTTGCAAATTGCAATGAACACAATAGTCCTCAAACCTCATCACTGGGCTCTGCAACTTGTACACACCTTTTTTTCACTTCTAAGCTTTACTGCACAATTTGAAGTGGAAAATGGACAGGTCTGGTGGGTTAGGCTGCGATGTAAAAATTTTAGGTATATAGCATCGACTATAATTCTGATTTTTTTTGGATATTAGACTTGATGTTTACTTGTTCCAAATTTTTAAATCAGATATAGTTTGATATGACTACAGGAATCAAATTTTAATAACTCGTGGGTTTACTAATATATATATATATATATATAGAGAGAGAGAGAGAGAGGGATTAGGGTGCTCCATGGAGCACCAAACCATCCGTGCTCCACGTTTATTATCTCCAATTTGAAAATTCCAACGATCGATCCGAATCGTTGAACATGATCTAGATATTGAAATTTACTTGGTGATTGAATTTTACATATTTTTTATTTTTTTGCTATTTTTTAAAGAGGGTACAAAAGTTTTAGATCAAAAGGTTTCTGAACCAACAAAAGTTGTGAGTTTCCTACCTCTCTAAAAAATAGCACAAAAATTAAAAAAAATGTAAAATCAATCTCCAAGTAGATTTCAATATGTAGATCATATTCAACGATTTAGATCGGTCATTTGAATTTTCAAATTGGAGATACGATGTGGAGCATGAGCAATTTAGTGCTTCATGAAGCGCCTTAACCTATATATATATTTTGTGAATGGGTCGTACTTGTACGCGGTTGAACCTGACTCGATGCACCGGACTGCACTGACCGATCAGGTTGCAGATCAATCTGATCTAAAAGCTGAATAGAAATTACTGAAAAGTCCCTGGTAAGATTCATTGATTCAGGCTGTAAAAGCTGAAGCTTGGAATGCTGTTCCATTTCTCACCATTTTCCCCAAGTTCGGACCTATTTAGCAACTGTCCATATAAAAATTAAAGAAACAATAAGAAAAATGAATAAAGTTAAATGAAACAAATTCTTACTTACAGGTAGCAATTTAGATGTGAGATCCACCAAAAAACTGGTCTGGTTGATGTGACTGTCAATCTTATTTCATGGGACTAGTCGAACAAGGAAGCAACCAAACCAGTCTGAAACCATTTATCCATATACATCAACTTTATTTGAGTTGTTTGTCAATAGAAAAAAATTACATTAGTCGAACAATGAAACATCATGATGTGTTTTTCGCTGATCTTACCAACATGACTACCAAACTAGATAGGTAACACAATGCTATTGTTAGCAATTTCGAGCCTAAATTCGAAGTACCACCAATAGCAATCATATTGAACCAATCATTTACCTTTTTCTTCTTCTAATAAGACGACTACCTATTGGCTGAAAATGAGCCATAGTAAGGTAAGGTAGAGCTAACTCAAGGTCCAGTACCAGTAGTAGGGCAGCTGAAATTAAACCTGAGCTGGATCACAATTTTGAATTTTGAGCTGGAATTAGAGATCAAATTCAATTTATTTTGTATTTTTACTTTGCTCTCATTAGTTTGTAAGCTTATCCAAGTCTTATGTATTAGAATCTCCATAAAAGGTGTTGATTGCATGAGTCAATTAGTGACAAACTGCAAAGTACAAACTAAACTAATCTTCTGGCCCAGACCCAATTGCATATATCATGTCATGCAGTAAGCAATGAAGGGTAGATTGAAGTAGACATAAATTAGGTGTTTCATGGTTACGCATAATCTTTTCTTTTCTTTTTTGGAATTTTGGTTAAGTTTATTTTATTTGCTCCTAAGATTTGGATCAATATCCTTTTTTTCTTTGATTCTTCTGACAACCAATTACATTTTTTATTTTAATTTTATTTTGAGTCTCAATCCTTTTATTAAATTACAAAATATAATAGTAGCGAACTCATTCTAGTACTGTTAAAATGGAATATTATGGTCATGGTGGAAGAGAAGAGTCTGAAACCCTTTATCACCAAATCCTGAAGTTTATTCTTTAATGGGCTAAATTTTTTTTCAATGCCGGTACAACTTCAAAAACAAAGCATAGTTGATGCATCTAAAAATATAACTAGGAGAAGCAAATCGAACCTTATTTATTTGGCATCAAATCGATTCAAGCTTTGTAGACACAGGTGTGGGTCATTAATGGAACTTTTGTTAGGGTTTCTTATCTGGAGAAACAAAGAAGGATGGATTCATGGATCTACTAGAGAGGGTGAATCTGGCTGTATGAGATAGGGGAGGCGAGATCATGGTCGGCGTGGTCGCTGAAACATTGAGCGCTGAGTTTTAAGTTTACTGTTATTGAAGGAGAGGAAAACGGGGTCCGAATCTGCTGCTCGTAAATCCCTGCTTGCTTCCCTGCTTGTCTTCGATCTGACCGCTCGATCGCCACGGACGGCTGTGATTTGATTCAGGGGGCAGATGCTTTGGCCGTTAGATGAGTTTTGAACGGTCCAGATCGAAACAAGCAGAGAAGCAAGTAGTGATTTACGAGCAGTAGATCCGATTCCAGGAAAACGAGAGCAAGAGAGATGACGTCGGGAAATGGGGAAGTAACAGAGGATCCGTATTGGAACCGGATCTGGTGCTGCGCGAGATGGTGAAGCGCAGCACCTGCACCGTCCGATTTTCACGGATTGCATCAAGATTCGTGCCAAAGTATAAATTCTCCTGATTTTCATCGCTGACGGTCGATCTCAAAGTTGACGGTCGATCCAGACCGTCCATTTACTGTAGCGCGATAATGCGCTACAGCGAATTCGGGTGTGGAGAGAAGATAAACGAACGAATCTTACATACTACGTGGATGAATTAACTTTTTATTTCTTCTAATTGTACAAATCAAAAGATTTAAAAATACATGTGACATTTTATGTATATTATGTTAAAAATCAATAAATTTCTTATACTAATTCTTCATTTTTTATATGCATTAAATTATTTTATATATTATATTAACAATTAATAAATTTCTTAAACTGTTTTTTTCGTTTTTCATTTGCATTAAATTACAAAATATTAATAAATATAATTTATGTATAAATCTTTTACATTGGTTTTTTTTGTTTTTCATATGTTTTAAATTACAAAATATTAACAATAATGTATTCGACTTGAATTTCAATCTAAATCAAATAACACACTTAATTATTATATAAGTTACAGAATAAGAATATTTCAAAAAAACATATTTCTATATAGTGCGAATAAAATAACTCCGTTACATTAATCTTCATAAATATTAAAAAGTTAAAAGATGAAATTCGTTTCAATCCAGTACAATCAAAGATGTAGATCAATTCAAAAAAAAAAAAAAAAAAAGATGACGCGGCGTAATATATTCTATAGTGACAGGTCCATTGAGGCACACTGGATTGGACCTCTAGATAACATGTCGCAATTCTTTGATCACTTCTCCAATTAAACAAGCATATCAAATGCTTCTCAAGTAATCCAAAATTTTGATTGACCACAATATTATTGCTTTCCAAATAATGTTCGTTCTGTACTCAATTATCAGTATTTATTATTTAACAAGAGAATTTTTATTCTTCAGACTTTCGTTCATCACTCTCAGCATTTTTTATTTTTTGTAGTTTGGGAGAAAAATAGTTAAGTTGTCTGATTTTTTAGATTCAATAGTCAGAACGATGTAAAATCTATCGTGCGGCAGAAACAAACTCACGGAACGGTAGATTTTCTACCATATCCAAATTCCTTTTTTTTTTTTTCCAATTTCTTTATAAATATTTCCTGTTATGATTATGTATAGAAAAATATTTTCGGTTATGACTATGTATAGAAAAATATTTCAGCCATGACTTACATCATAAGATTTTGAATTAATTTAATTTAAAATAAATTTTTCATTGCATTAAGAAAATCTTACACCTTAATGCATCAATTTATCTCAAGCACCAATTTATTTATTAATTGCATTAATAAATACATCTAATGGTCATAGTTGAAATTATTTTATTACACATGGTTATAACGAAAATATTTTTTATACATAACCATGCCGAAAATGTTGACTTAATTTGGTGCAATTCAATTTAGGATAGAATCAAATATAATTTCCCTAAACTACGACAAACAATTGCAACAATTCAAAATCTTTGTCCTACGTGTTTGAAATAAAATAAAAGGAGCAGAGGCGTTAACTTAATGTCCATCTCCAACGTTATCTCCTTTCTTGAGTACTTGAATGATTGGATATGTCGTTGTAATCACGACAGTCTCCAACGGTCATTGGCCAACGAGTCATTCCAAGTGATTACGGAGCGCTTTCTTTTCTCCGAGAGTACGAACACCTCAACAGAGTATGACAACTTAATGGAGTAGTATGTCAGTAGCTATGCAAAGCACATGTACCCTAAGTAATGATGTTTCAACTGTCTGTAACGCTTGGAGACCCGGCTCTATTTATAGGAACGTTAGTGTATCTTGGAAATATGCAAAATTAATTATCAAATATTCACCAAATATTTGAAATTATACTCTCCAATTATATTCCAAATTCTAATATCTACTTCTGTAAATATTTCCACGAATTTGGTATGAAAGCTAGAATATCCAATCAGAAAGATAACAGTAAATCTAGGCAGTTAAAACTTGCATTAAAACAGGTCTCTTGGGGTCGCAATGAATCTCATTGCGGCCACAATTAACTTGGCATTTCAGACTTGGCAGTTTTCTGCCAAGTGTCTTGAGGCCGCAATGGAATCCTCTGCGATCGTAATCAATCTGTTGAAAATCAGCAGATTTGTTGCCTAATCTCTCCTACTACATTGCGACCGCAAATGATCTTATTGCGGCCGCAATAGAGTTATGTTTGTGCTGTATTGCTTGGAATTGATCCAATTTGATTGGGTTTAGCCGAAATAATATTTCTGACTTTAATTCTATATGCATTTGTGCCCAAAATCTTAGTGAAATACCTATAATGTCTTGAATATTGAATTCATCACATTTACGTCATTTTCACATATTATCCTCATAATATTATGTGACAGAACATGACATGTGGTAACCATATAACACATAGTCCAAACTTTATTTATTGGAATTGACGTCTCAATTCCAACAATCTCTCACATGGACAAGTGTGATCCATTTGATTACATATGCCTAGATCTGGCCAGATCACTTTAAACTTTTATATCTTTCTTTTTGTATCTCTTAAACAATTCAGTCCATCAGTTATACCATCAAGGGACTTAAAACGATAATCACCACATTTTTTGCGCGATTTTTTTGATATAAATCACATTACCAAATACTTTTGAATGACATGAATTAGACTTTGTTCATATAGTTTAGAAATTACATGAGAGTGTGATTTTACGTGTCTATTTTCGAACGGGTCACCTTTATATATTTATTTTAGTGAGGTAAAAAACTTTAAAGAAAGAACAAAATGAGATTAAAAAAAATATAATTTGCATATATCATAACTTGTTAATACGTCAAAGTCGCTCGGGACTGATGATAAAACTAGAAGCCCAATTGGATTTGATGAGAAATTCTATATTGATCACATGTGAGTACGTCTCGGATACAAAGAAGAAGAAAAAAAATACATATATACATATATTTATAGGAGACTATGTCAATTAAACTCTTTTACTACTTTTATTTGATTCATATCGTATCCGATAAGAAGATCTGAGTAAGATTTTTTTCTTTATCTTATCGAATATGAATATGAGTAAGATTTCTTTTTTGTTAGCTAAACGAATAAGGATACGAGTAAAACTATTTTGTACTTGTTATCATATAAGGTGAATAAGTAGCCGAATTGTTTCCATCCGAGCTACTGGTGCGAATACTTCATCGTAATCGATTCCGGCCTTCTGCTGATAACCTTTTACCACCAGTCTCGCCTTGTATCTTTCGACTTCTCCTTGTGGGTTCATCTTCTTCTTGAATACCCACTTTACTCCAATGACTTTGTTCCCTTTGGGCAACTTCACCAAATCCCAAGTTTTGTTCTTCTCGATCGCCTTGATTTCCTCGTCCATTGTTGCCTTCCATTTCTGGTCTCGAACAGCTTCCTCGAATGAGATTGTCATGACATCGGCTAACAAGCACACTAAGTGCACCTCCCATGTAGTCTCATACAAGTCTTGCAGGTTTCGATATCTTGGGTTTGTTAGTTCAGGTTCTTCTGAGCTATCCGAATTGGAGTCTTCATCAGAACTACCTGAGCTTGATGCTTCATCTACCCGAGTTGGGATCTCTACCCCTTTAATGTTCAGCTCTTCTTTCCGCATATTCTGCCAGTCCCAGCTGGCATCTTCGTTAACTTCTACATCCCGACTTATCACGAGCTTGTTCTCGATCAGGTTGTAGAGTTTATAGGCCTTCGACTTCTCGTCATAGCCTATAAACACAAGCTTCTGACTTTTGTCCTCGAGCTTTGTTCTCTTTTGGTCGGGTATGTGCGCGTATCCCACACTTTCGAATACTCTCAAATGGGTCATGTTTGGCTTGTGCCCGCTATATAGCTTCTGTGGGGTCTTATTCTCGAGGATTGCATGTTGACAACGGTTCTGGATGTACACATCATACTGCACATCTTTCGCCCAAAACTCCTTGGCAAGTTTTTCGACTTGAGCATAGAACAAACCATGTCGAGGATAGTTCTATTCTTTCTCTCTGCAACTTCATTTTGCTGTGGAGTATATGGTGATGTTAGGTGTCTCCTTATCTCGTGTTCTTTTCAGTAACCTTTGAACTGATTCGATAGGTACTCATCGCCCCTGTCCGATCTCAGTTCTCGAACATTCTGTCAGGTTGACTTCTCGATCATGACCTTAAACTTTTTAAATGTCTCGAATGCCTCGACTTTCTCCTTCAGAAAGTACACCCAACACTTCCTTGCAAAATCATCAATGAAAGTGTGAATCAATTCGAGAGGGTTTTTCGCTCGGTATTGTGACTTCCCGAACGAGTTCCTCACGTGCTTTGCGACCACGTACTCTTTACAGAACTTCTTCTCGAAGATGAGATTTGCCAACCCTTTCACCGACTGTTTTCTCACCAAGTCCTTGAGGCTGCTATACCCCAAGTGCCTGAATCTCATTTGCCCCAACCAAGCTTTGTCTTCTTTGTTGACCTCGAGACATTTCTCCTCTATTCTCCGTAAGTTCAATTTGAACATTCGGTTTTGCCTCATATCTACCCGAGCTACTGCTCTCTCATGCTTGTCTTTCGAGTGGAGGGTTATGTCCTTCATGAGGATAGTATACCATTTCTCCATCAACTGCCCGACACTTAGTATATTACTTCTCATCTCCGAAATGTAATACACGTCTTCAACTGTTCCAGACCTCCGTTCTTCTGGAGAAACTGCATCTTACCTCGGCCTTTAACCTCTATCTTAGAGGCATCCCCGAATGAGATTGTGCCTTGGCTCTCGGTCTACTCTTTAAACAAGTATCGATGACCCGTCATGTGGTTGCTGGCTCCCGTATCGAGGTATCATATGGTATCATCTCTCGGGTGAGATGTACTTGCCATCATCAACACGTCATCATCTCCTTTTACATCCGCGTAGTTGACATTGTTGTCTACTTTATTTTCAGCCCAACAATCACTCGTGTAGTGCCCATGCTTTCCGCAATTATAGCAATCTACGTTTGGTTTGTTTCTGCCACCTCGGCCTGGACCTTGTCCTCTAGAGCTTTGGCTCGACTGGTCTTTTTCACCATCTCCTCTCCCTTACTTCACACCTCGGCCACGACCTCCTCGGTCGCGTGCCTGTGGTTATCTTGTCTTCTCTTCTAGAACCACATTGGCTTGCAAGGCTTCCTCAAGTAATTCTTTCTTCTTGAGCTTTCTCCTTTGTTCGTGTGCCATAAGGGAACCCGCAAGTTCATCAATCGATAGATCGCTCAGTTCCTTAGACTCCTCAATTGCACACACAATGTTCTCGAAGGCACGACCAGTGACCTCAGGATCTTTTCAACTACCCGAGTTTCTGTCAACTTCTCTCCATTCCTCTACAGCTGGTTTACGACCGCTTGTACCCTCATGATATAATCTGATACTCCTTTGGATTGTTTCATTCTCATCCACTCCAGTTCTCCTCGGAGAGTTTGAAGTCTCACCTGCTTAATCTGTTCTGCACCTTTGTAAGTTGTCAACATTGTTTTCCACGCTTCTTTCGAAGTCGCTGCTTCGGCTATCTTTTCGAAGTCAGCCTCGTCTACACCACGATAGAGAATGTAGAGAGTTGTCTTGTCCTTCATGTGATTCTCTTTCAATGCCTTGAGGTTAGCTACGATCATTTCTTCGATTTGAGTAGCGTCTTAGAATCCATCCTCGACAACTTCCCACGCCTTGTGTGCCTAATAATGCCTTTATCTGGATGCTCCAGTTGTCGAAGTTTGACTTGTTCAACTTCGACAACGGCATCTGCCCCGAATGAACTGCTCCTGAATCCATCCATTACCTCTGATACAAATCTGTTGGTTTATAACCACTACCCGCAGACACTTCTCGAGGATGGATGTGCCCGTATTGAGGGAAGTTCTAAGGCACTCGCAGGTTGTTCATTCAGGTACTCTCACAACTAACTTAGAACATGTGACGCTCAGCTCACTTCACATGAGGATAGATTTATGGAGGACTTAAAAATAGAATTACTTAAATCATAAAGTGAATAGAGTATTTGCTAAAAATCATTTTTCTATTAACCTATGTAACTTTACATATGGTTTCTCTCTCTCCTATTTCATTCTACACTACCCTCTTATTTATACTAAAAAGATACAATGATTACAAGTACAAAAAGTCTACATCTATCCCTAGCTAACAGTAGCTCATCATGACCACCGTACAAAAAGTCCTTGCATCCAATGTGCTTTCTCTGACTTTGGTGGCCTCCTGTCAAACTTCTACTTTCGGCGTTTGTCAACTAAAGTTGTCAACTCGAACTATGAGTGACTTCGGGTTGATCTTCCCGAATTCTCATCTTCGGCTTCTTGAGTGACTTCGGGTTGTTTGTCTCGAGTCCTCTTTGTCTTCGGCATCCCGAGATCCTTTATCTCGATATCCCGAACTTCTCGGGTTTCACCTCCCGAGTTCTTCTTACTATCTGAGCTCAGTTTACTACCCGAACAATATTCACTACCCGAACAGTGTTCCGAGTTCCTGTTGCTATCCTTCAGGTTCGGAGTCGGGTTCGAAACTTGGAGATTACTTCCAACATGCTGCACCTTTTATTTTTAAAATAATTCTTTTTGCGATGACCTTTAACAAGTCATCATTAACTGAATCGATTTCTTAATTATCATCACTTTGCTTGACAACTTCGTGAGTCAAGTCGGAATCGTTACCTTCACACTATACAACAACTACATCTCCATTCAATCTGACCAGTTCCAGCCCCATCAGTCTCGGCACGTTCTTTCCTCTCTCGGAGCACTCTACATACTTCACATGCTCATTTTCACTACCAATATTCACCATGACAGCCTCTCTGTGAGGAATCTAAAACTCTCCTTGTACAACTTCAAAAATATCTCGTGCCTCTTTACACGTGACTATATCTTCAGCCGCCACATGGTACAATTCCATCCCTTCTGTAATGTATAAACAAACTGAGCTTTAAGGATCAACCGACTCTTCAGCGAACTTAAATTCCTCAGTTGTTGTGATGGTTACCAAATCGCCCTTCTTGTCACGGTATTTTATCATGAAGTTCTTCAAGCCTGAATACTTGCTATTAACAATCTCATGTACCTTGCTTAGAGTATCACCTCCTGGTATATGACCCCACCTTATATCATCACCATAAACAAGTTTAAAGATCTTTGTTGAATTTTCTTTTGCTGCCACACTAACGGTTTGAGTCACATCAATTTTCGCCATAAACAATCGTGGTTGATTATCCTTTTCTTCAACAAAAATTGTTTGTCCTTCTTCTATTTCCCTCTTATAACAATATGCTGGCACACGACCGAACTTGTGGCATTAATATCACTCCACGTCTTGACTTTCTTCTCATTGCTTCTTGTAGTAATCGATATGATAATGCCCTTTCTTGTGACAATAATTACACTCCACATCCTTCTTCGGTTGATTAGAGTTTCGTTGATTGTCACTTGACTTGCCTCAATCTCTTGTACTCTCCCCTTCATGTAAAATATCTTTTCATCCCCATTTTCTTCAGACCTGGACATTCATGCTTTATGGATCTGTAGTGATCTCATTAGCTCATCAAAGGTGTAGGTTGAGAGGTCCTTTGACTCCTCAATCGCTGCCACAACATGGTCGAATTTTGGTGTTAGGCTTCTCAGCACCTTTGACACCACAGTTTGCTCTGACATGTTTTCTCCATATGCTCGAATTTGGCTGACTATTGTTGTTAACTTGTGTGAGAAACAATTGAACCGATTCGCCTTGGTTAATGTTCAACGTCTCGGAATCTCTATGCAATCCTTGTAGTTTGATTACAATTACTCTTGAAGTTCTTTGAAATGTTCTTTTCAAAGTTGTCCACGCTTCTTTTGATGATTCGACTGCTGTAATTTTCGAGAAGATAGTTTCATGTACAGCTTACTGGATAAAGTACAATGCTCTTGAAAATTACAGTGCGTAATGTGTCGATGATGGGATCAGTATATCAGCTTCTTTTCTAGTTTGAGTGCGTAAGTTCTGTGTTCTTTTGTATCCAAAAGTAGTAATTATTTTAAACAGTTTTGGTATAAGTTCTGTGTTTTTTGTACCAACAACAGTAATTATTTTCAACAATTCGATATGAGAGCTGATCAAACCCTTGGATTGTTTCAATGACAGAAGCATGCGCAACCATCAATATGTCTAATCCGACATTACAGTTCTTCAAAGGAAAACAACTATGAGTTTTGGAGTATCAAGATTAAAACATCATTTAAGCCAACATGCATAATAATTCAAATAACATGTATAATGACTTTTTTAACATATAAAGCGACATGTTTTTTTTATTCGATGACGGAATCGACAGAACATTTTCCTTAAGCTTAGTTGTGATACACGCTTTCTACTTGTACGCTTCATTACAAGAGAAGTTGATACTTACAACTAATACAAAAGTGTATACTTACACAAAATCTTTTACTAAATGCTAATCCTATTTCAATCACCAGTCAATATATTTAGAAATTAACGTACTAAATCCAGAAACCACTACCCACTAATTACAAAACATACTGCATGCTACAACTAGAAACTGAATTCTAAATAATATACAAATCTATTTTGTATCAACTCTTAAAAGCCCCAGCAAACACCAGGAGGGGCGAGAAGAATTATGAACTGCTTAACTATGATTTGGTGCAACCAATTACAAAGCTGAACAGTAACGGGAGTGAAATTTCTAAATGGGCGTTATAACAAAAAAGATTTTAAAATCAATATTTTAACTATGCCAAAAAATAATTATAAATATGGAGTAATTTTAATAGTAGAGAAATTTTCATACAAAGATGGATCGAGTCAAACATAATGCAATATATAACTATGATTTGGTCCCCTTTATTACCTTTCAAACGGATTACGTACATCATACACGTGATATGAATGTATAATAAAAATAAAAATAGAAGAAAGAATATATAAAATAATAATATGAAATGGAGTCAATCCTAATTAATGTGCTATACTAGGCTGTGTAATCTATACCAACGGCGCATAGTAAACCTTAAACCAAGTAAGTAGTATATAAACAAGAAGTTCTAATTAATTAAGACATCATTCATTCAAAACAAAACAAAACAAAGCTTAAAATAAGTACACATTATACAGAGATGAAGCTATCGAAAAGTTTGGCAAAAGAGCACGGATTCCTGTTAGTACTTCTCGTTGCCAGTTGCTTGCTCTTTGCCATGTTTTATTTACAGCCTCAAGCTTTCCAGCTTCTTGATGTAAAGTGTGAGTGGTTCAAAAAGAAATAACTTTGCTCAACAGCTCAAGCATGCATAAAATAGTTTAAGAAGCATATGTCATATTTGAATGATCATATATAGGGAAGAATGTAGAACAACCATATGTGCAACAAAGTGATGATATCATGGCTATTCGTGATCAAAGTACCGGCTTCATCGACGACAAAAACGGGAGTAGAGACGATGCAACACTTGGTACTTTTCAATACTCTTTATTTTTTTTTTCTTTTGTAATTTTTTAGCATAAATGTTTTTCAACTTTTATTGTGTCAGTAGATCAATAATATTTGCAAGATATATAACAAACATAATAATATTTGCAAGATATATAACAAACATTTATTGTAGCTGCCAAAATCATGAGGATGCATAATTATCACTACTTGGTGGTAATTATTGCTACACTTATATGTTGTTTTTCATGTCTTTTCCTTCAAAATAATGTCTTGGACATTGGTTTAATTTTTATTTGATCTAATTCTACACTTACAAAATCTGCTGAAATTCTTTATTTCTGTCATCCCAGCACAAGTAAAATATAGATATAAGATATGTACCAGTACTACTGTCACTTGTGCAGTTGTGTTGCAATATTAGAACCACACACGGTGCAATTCCATCAAAGACCTTGCTAAGTTGCTATATTGCCTTCAATAGTGTCTCATTTTTTTTGTTAGAATATTTCTTCAAGTTTCAATTGGTATAATTACGCAATCTCGTTTCCTAATTAAAATTCCGCTAGTGACGGATTAAGATATACTACTTTCGTGGATGAGAACAAAAAAAAATCGCTAAATAGCAAAAATATACTATTTCCGAAAAAAAACAAAGTTTATAGAATGATCAAAAGTCCTCACAAATGACAATAGTTATATACTTATATTTATAGGCTACCATTTAAAACTCCTAGAAATTAATTTAAAGGATAATGTTCCGTAGATATCATATTTGATACCGCATATCGATACCGATGTTAGTATGCACATTTATTTGAGTTACTATGCATATTATTTGAGTTATTATGCATTTTATTTCATGTTATTTTTGTACTGAAAAATTTATTATATATGCACGTTAACAAAATAATGTGCATAATAACTCAAATAGCATGCATAACTATTTCAGTACAAAAAATAATGCATAATAACTCAAATAAATATACATAATAACATTGATATCGATAGTCGGTATCAATATTAGTATGTGCAGATTAGCTCCCTAACTTAAATACTAGCAAAGAAGACAAATACCAACTGGACTCTTGAAAACATAAATAACTAATTAATAACTTGCTTAATTAAGCCAACTAATCAATGTGAAATTTGGCAGTTTTCAAACTCATCCTGAATGTTTCTTCATTTATGTTTACATTTTCAGTAATCCTTGTATCTTTCAAGCAGTGGAGTATTTAAATTGCTGCATATACATTTTTATATATATCTTTTAGATATGGAGCAACCGTCAAACCTAAATATTATAGTTCCTGATGAAAGCGACAATGAATTAGAGAATGCAACTCCTAATACGAATGAAACTTCAGGTACTATTTATTTTTATTTTTATTCACTTTCCTTTGGAGAAAATTGTTGTTGCTGTTATAATTCATTAAAGATCCTAGTAATCCAAAGATCACATTTTTTATCAAACATAAATAAAAAAAATTGGGGGCTTGACCCCCATCTTTTGCTCAAGATTAAAAAAAATCATAAAAGATGATACTCTGAAACATTCATTTTAATTGATGGTGGCTACGTATATATTTCATCATTATTATGTTTTAACAGAGGTCAATGTTAGGGAAAAAGTTAAATTATGTATATAGCATTTTGCACAAACACAACAACACAAAGTGAACTGAGCACATTTTATGTAACTTATTAGGATCGATGGACAACTACTACGTGATCACTTTGATAATGCTCTCTCAAATATACTAATTTTAATATAAATAAAATTTTTGTTGCATGCATATTTTCATGTTATTCAATATTATTTGGTATTATAGTAAATGCTTTTAATTAAATGTAAACCATTACAACTTTCATATTATCTGATGAACAATGAACAGTGAAATTTGTACTAAATCTGATTATTTTCCACAAATATTATTTGTACAAGGTATAAGCATTTCACTTACTGAATTTCAGACATATAAACTATTCTTGATGGGTTTAAAGATTATTAATCTTATTCTAAGTCGATAGATCACCAACCTTCATCAGTTAAGAGTGTTAACATCAGCAACACAACTGGTCTTAATTTGTAGATGACACAGGTGGAAAGGTTGAAGAGACAATTCAATCTATGCTAAAATGTGACTTCTCAGATGGGCGTAGCGACATTTGCAACATGACCGGCGATGTACGGACCAATGGCTCCACTGTGCTTTTTGTTCCTCCTCCAGGCTCATTTAATATAATAGAAAAGCAATGGAGTCTGAATGCTTATTCTCAGAAGTGGTACATGTTTATTACAAAAAATGTGACAGTAAAACAGTTAAGTGGTCCCCAGAATGCACCTCTCTGCACAGTTGTCGAAAGCACCACTCCAGCCATTTTGATTTCCCTAGGTGGTCCATCAGGAAATATATTTCATGATTTTACTGATATGATCATCCCCCTTTTCCTCGTAGCAAAACCACTAAACCGAGATGTTCATATTCTCCTCATAAACTACCAGCAATGGTTTGTGGACAAATTTAGTTTGGTACTAAAGGATCTTTCACGACACGACATCATAAATTTTGATGAAGATACAGAAATCCGTTGCTATCGGCGTATGTTGGTTGGTCTTCCGAACCATAAGGATTTAGGAATTGATCCCGATAAAGCTTTTGACGGGTACACCATGTTTCAATTCAAAATGTACATCAGATCAATCTATTTCCTGCCAATGGATGTAGATATACCATATAAGGTTAATCAGCTTCTGGGTAAGAAGCCTAGGCTTATGCTTGTGGTGAGATCTACAACTAGAAGATTTCTCAATCAAGAAGAGATAATTGAGGTCATTGAGAAGATTGGCTTTGAGGTGTGTATATATTCATTATAAGTGGAATGGGATGTTCCTCAAAATAAATAACTACAGAAAACGCGCACACAAAAAACAGAGCAGCCAAGACAAAAAAAAAGTGTCATTTACCACAAGATAAATTAAACCAACTCTCAGGTCTCCTATAATTTTATAATATTAAATACCTTCTGATGCATTCTAACAATGTTCTATAGCAATTTGATGAATTGGTTCAATGTATCCCCGAATTTTTAACTGTGGGATATTAGGAGTAGGAAGCTAATAATAATAATCAGCCATACCAATGGTGCTTATCCTGAAAAACAAACATCTCGCAAAAAAATATATATTGCATGCATAGATGTTTAACAGTTATCTGTTCACAACAGCTTGTACAAATGGAACCCAAAAGAGAGGACAATCTTACTGAGATGTCAAAGCTAGTTGACTCGTGTGATGTACTCATGGGTGTACATGGTGCCGCACTAACAAACATTATATTCCTCAGACCAAATGCATTGATGCTCCAGGTGATACCACTTGGTGGCGTCGAGATGGATAATTGGGCAACTTCATGTTATGACGCACCGGCTGATGAGATGAGGCTGAGGAGGATAGACTACCATATAACCCCAGAAGAGAGCTCATTGTTAGAGAAGTATGGATGGGATAGTCCTGTCATTAATGATCCTGACTCAATAACCAGAAAAGGTTGGATGGATACGCAGAAATACTATTGGCATGAGCAAGATGTAAAGCTTAATGTAAATAGGTTTGAACCAGTGCTTGTCAAAGCTCTGGAGCTTCTCAAGGAATAGCGCAGTTACAAATTAAGATAATTTGTGTTTTTGTTTCTTTTATATTCCCATGGATTTCTAAAATTATTTACTGTAATTATTTTTTTATTGATTCCACTCTCTTAGAACTATTTGACTTATAAGCATACTGTTGACTTAAAAGACACATTGCTTTACATATTGGCACTGGTAGTGGAAGAGTGTAATTTTAATAGGATAAATAGAGTGATTTTGAAAGAACGAAATAGAAAATTTCAACTAAATTGATGGAAGGTCAATTTGCAAATTGCAATTAAACTCAATAGTCCTCAAGTGTCACCACTGGGTTCGGCAACTGGTACGCACTGTTTTTTTTCACTTATCAGCTTTACTCCACGATTTGAGTGGAAAATGAACAGGTCCAGTAGCCGGTGGGTTTTCCCGTGATGTAAAAATTGTAGGTTTGTAGCATTGACTATAATTCAATTGATTTTCTTAGATATTAGACTTGATGTTTACTTGATTGAGAAATTAAAGGCCACATTGATAAGATGTATAAAGGCAAGACCTGAGGTGAATACAGATCGATAAGCCTAGGCTTCTTGATTGAGAAATCTTCAGCTATCTCTTCTGATACCCTTTCGAATTATACATCTTATCCAATGCTCAAATGAGAAAAATTATACTCTATGGGAATTTAATCGGAGATGCTTTATTCAAATAATACCATATGGCCACATTGATAAATTTGCCTTTTGGTACTATGGCTCACAAGCATTGGAGATGAAGCTCAGAAAAATAGACTACACTATTATTCCAGAAGAAAGTTCTTTGCTTGAGAAGTATGGATGGGACCACCCTGTTACAAAAGATCCAGATTTAGTTAATTTGAAAGGGTATCAGAATAGAATGAAGTACTATTGGTATGAACAGAATGTAAGGCTTAACATCACTCGGTTTGAACCGGTACTTGTCGAGGCTCTTCAGCTTCTCAAAGTATAGGTTGAAGACCATTTTTTCTACGAGAAACAAAAGTTGGAAGTATTTTGTGCAACTACTGTGGATTTTTTTGTTTATTTATAATATTTCTCATCGGTGGTTTCTAAAAAAATTAAGGAAAACAAAAATGCTACATATATATACCATCTCAGCAAAGGCCATGATTATCAATTACTTGACGCCTTTTGCAGTTTATTACATATATGTGTTGAAAGTGTTTGGCTTGTTGTAGTATGTCTTCCAACATTATAATTAGAGGACATCAATCAGCAGTTGGTACATGAAACATGGGTTCATGTACCATTGGTACAAGGTCTAAATACATAAACTACATAACATCACATATATATTTCACAAAAATGTAGCTAGTCAGTACATGAAACATGAATAAAGAACAGTTTCGCCTTGACTGGTACCAAATTGAATGTGCTTATAGGTACCAGCATCATCCCGGTACCAGTATCAGGTAGCAAAATCTGTGGGTTTTCTTTAATTTTGGGTTTTAGTCCCTTGGTATTTGGTATACATTTCCATTTTTTTCTTCAGATAAAAACTGTGGATTACCTCCTAGTACCCAATATTCCGACAAACGCTGATCAATCTGAAACCGCCAACTCAAACCCGTTATCTCTAATTTCACACTAATGTCGCAAATTGGAGTCGAGCGCTACCGCCAGGAAGATCCATTAAACCGACAATATCGCAAACTCGTTAATTACTGACATTCGTGATGCCATTTCTCCTGTTGCTTGTATGGGATTTTGGTCATTGCTGTGTTGGATCAACGACAGCTAAAAGAGACTTGTAATTGTTGGACTTTTGTGGGCTTTTGTGGGTTGAGGAGTAACCTCTGTTATTTTCTAAAAAGATAGGGTTATGTATGTAAAAATGTTCCATGTTTAAATGTTGTAATTTGTAAATCAATGGTTTTGAACTTTTGGTTCATAATTATGCAGTGAGCCAGTGATGTTACCGTGAGCGTGCAAAAGAGCTGTACATGGGACCCACAAATATATTCTTCCTTTTCGACTGTAGCTTTAAATGGAGTTAATGCATATATCCCTTGCCTTTGTTCTTTCTCTAATCTCTATCCTTCCCTACTAAAAAGGTATATATATATAACAGGTGGGACCAAGGCATATTCTATCCTTTCTGCACTTGCATTCCTACTTCCTGCAAAATACAAACTAATTAAGGTCTAAAGGAATTTGATTAACATACTAATAGTAGAACATCGTCATGTTACAGCCGAAAAATTAAGGTTGCTATATATATGTTATTTCTCAGAATTTGCACCGGCCATTAGAAAAGAGAAGGATGAATTTCATGTATATCTTTTTAATTAGAAAATTATGTATTTTTCTCAAATAAAAATTAGGAAACGACTAACTGTTTCCCTTACAAGCCTTCATTACACGCTCTCCATATACGACAAATATAGTAGTCTTTATATACTGAATGTAAGTCTTTATACTCAAATGTAGTAGTCTTTATACTATTGAACTGAATTCATTATAATAAATATTGAGTGTCAAGTTTTCATTTCTCAAGACATGTAGTATTTATTTGTAATTTCCTTGTTAATTATATACTGCAATGAATACTGTATCATGAAAGTCTTTATAATTAACATTCGAAGTCTTTATACTTTTGGCAGTCTTTATTTCTCAAGGAATGTACACATAATACTTTATTTGGCAGTCTCAATTTTAACATGGAAGTCTTTATATTAAATGTTACAAGTATTTATACTGTATTACGTAATTGTTTGTCGCGTAGTGGGAGACGTGAGAGGGGAACATGAAGTGGGGGATGATATATTAACTCTAAAAATTATACATAATCATATGACTTTTTTCCAAATTTAAATTCCCTCATACTTATCTCGCTAAACCATAAACAAGAATATATTTTGAGTAAAACTACGATACTCCTAGGAGCATCAAGTCATCTCGTGCTCTTAACTAAAAAATATTCTTAAATTATTTTAAATTTTGATTTATTATGCTTAATAATTTTTTATATAAAAATCTTATAGGGGCAATAATTTTCTATTTTTAGAGTTTTGTAAGTATCTATTTTGAAAATTTGAAATTGACTACAAAATAATAATAAAATAATCAATGATTATGCATAAAATTAAGTCACTTTAAAAAAAATTGAAAATATATACTTTAAAAATCTAAAAATAAAAAAATATCATACAAGATTTTGATATAAAAAATTATTGAACAAGATAAATCAAAATTTAAATATGCTTACGGATGTTTTTGAGTTAAGAGACCATTGTTGAAAAAAATCTTGGAAAGATAGTCAAAAGTAAATTAACTTAAATTCATAGTAGAGACAGAATTTTTTTTGTATAGGTTTTAATATTATAAGTCTCTATATTACATGTTATAATCATAATTTAATTATACATGCATACTTTTTTCTGAGACGGTATGATCCAAACTCTGATATGTATATTAAATTGAATAAATTGGATCAACTTTTTGAGCATTTCAAGACACGATTTGAATTGAATATTGAGGAATTAATCAGATGAAAAGCAGAAATTAAGAATCTAAATATAATTGATTTTTTTATGCTTGATACAAGTCTGATTTGGTGTTGCCCAACTGCAATTCACAAACCAAATAAATGAATAAATAAATAGATAAATAAATAAATATTTAAATACATAAATAAGTGTAGAAATAAATAAACAATCAAACAATGTCATGGTCACTGGTCAGTCCAGACTAGATACTGCTAGATATAATTCAAATATTTGTCAGCTCCTCCAGTAAGACTCCTCAGACACATCCAATCCAAACAAAAACACATATATATATATACATGGATAAAGTTCTCCTGCTCCGTGTTGTACTTCTGAGATGTCTCAAAAAACGTGACCCTCTAAAGTCAAAGCGTGATCAAAGCGTAGAACTCACGCGTCAATGCCAGTGAAAAAAATAAGAGGGCAGAACCTGAGACACTGTATCAGCATCTTATATACATATACAAATCATCAGTGTAAGAAGCAAGGACTAAGAACCAGCTCTTTGTTGGCTTGTATTGAGTTTCTTCAAGTAGTACATATTTTATAGATAAGAGTAACCAGACCGCACATGAACAGTGACCAAGCAATCCAGTAACCAAATTTCCTTTTCATTTTTGTGAAGTACATAAACTGAAGTGCTGCAATTTTCATTGCAGGTGGGATGTTACAATCCTTTAATTTGCCGTGTACTGATTAGGCATTGACCTGGTTGCTCCATATTGCCAGATGTATACATCAAACTGGTAGTTTTAGTTTTGATCAAATAACAATAATGTCTTCTTCTTATAAGGAAATGAAACTGGTTATGTTATTGGCAAATATATGTTAATTATCAGTATTGATTGCAATTGATATGTATAAGACTTAGACGAACATGATGCGTCGTTGGGACCAGGGGTGGATCCAGGATTCGTCAGGGGGTTCAAGATTTATGGTTTTTTTAGGAGTTCGAAATGATGATTATTCTTAAAAAAAATTGTTTTATATGGTCATTTGTGAATTTTTTTTCAAAATATATAGTCATTTTTGAAAAAAAAATATGATATATATGATCATTTTTGAAAAAAAAATTCAGAGAGATTCAGCTGCACCTCCTGGCTTCACGTGGCTCCGCCACTGGTTGGGACTCTATTTCTACCAATATCTTTCATTTTTTAAATTAATTAAATGTAGGTAAATAGCTACCGTCAGGTTAAGTATTAACATCAACAATTATTGATAATTGATTTATTTACAGTTTTCTGTAACTTTATCTAAAATTTGAATTTGTTGTTCAGCTCAACCAGTATTATATATTACAGATACGAAATTGCAAATTTACCCCCACAAGGGACACACCAAATACTAGTGAACTTATTTATTCATTTTTTTAATTATCAATAAGTACTTAGATTATTCCCCTAATTGATTCTATTAATGCATTATTGACCTGGATTATTCCCCTAATATAAAACTCGATTAATACCTAGGCAATTCAGCATCTTTATTTGAATTTTTCCACGTTAATCCAAAACATTTTCCTTTTGATAAATTATATTATACTAATTGATTTGTTTAATGGTACTGTCAACATTTCACAATACTTTTCCAATATTTTTAGATACATAATTTTACACATTAAAACTTTTTTTTTTGTCTAAAACTCACCATCGTACCATATTTGCAATATCATGTCTCTTATTATTGTGTGTGCGTCATAAAGCATTTGTATATTCAGGGGATCTCTGATCAAACAGTCGGTTCGTTTAAAACTAAAATAAATTGATAAATCAATTTTTTTTTCTCAGTTTTCAAAAGTTCTAACAGATCCAACCAATTTAAGTTTGTCAACTGAATATCAATCAAATCAATAAAACCGAAATAATAATTTGATTTATTTGATTGAACCAAAATAATATTTTGAACTATCAAAACTCTACACATACACAAATATGGTAGATGCAGTGACCAAAATACATAAAAGGGTTTTGCCTTCTCGTACGGGTTAGAAATCCAATAAAATAGATAACAACATGAAATATATATAAAAAAAGTAATAGATGTATATCAATTGTTAATATACATAGATTGTTCAATTAATTAATTTCATATAAAATATGTTGATATTTCCAAAATATTCAATCCAAAAAAATTCAATTCAAATCTCACAAAATTAATAAATTTGGGTGGTTTGATTTAGTCAGTTTTCAAAAATACAAACAGAAATAAATAAAAAAAGACGAAGTGATTCAAAAATTTATTCGGACAGATCGATTTAAACCGAAAAATAAAACCATTCAAACCAAAATTTATTGATTTGGTTAAAGACAAAATAAACCAAATCATTTGAACAATGCGGTCTGTATGGGTTTACAAATTCAAATCCAAAAAGAAAAATTAGCTGGAAATGTGAAGTGATGGCTCATCAAAGCTGTGGAACAAACGGGAGACCCATAGCGTTTCTTATGCAATACATTTTATTTTCTGTGCAACCGAACTGGTTCTAATTTTATGTCTTCTATTCTTCCAAATGCATACTCTCCGGTTATTTTAATATTAAAAATATAATAAATAAATTATAAATAAAAAAAAAAGATTATCGTGAAAGTTTGAAAAATGAAAAAAAATACGAAATTGACAATTTCGTGCTTTTTAAAAAAAAGCCAAAAGCATGGAATCGGCCATTCCGTGCTTTAAAACTTGATTTTTTTTAATAATAAAATATAAATAATTTAATTGATGAGTTAAGTTATATTTATGTATTTTTTTAGCAACTTCGGTTATATTTGTCGGAACTGCAATTAATATTTTTATCGTCGCAAGACATCAAGTTGTAGATATCCGAGTCTACTTTCATCGCGTCGAGTTTGATTTATGATCGGAGAAACGAGCGATTCTTGAGTCTTATGCAAACTCGTGATATCTACAGCTCAATGACTTGCGACGTTAAAAAAACTAATTACTGTCCCGACGATATAGTCAAGACTGTAATTATTTTTTTTATCTTCATAAGTCATCGAGTTGTAGATATCTGAATCTACTTCCATCACGTCGAGTCTGATTTGTGGTCAGAGGAATAAGCATCTCAAATTTGACACAATCTTCAACTTATGTCTTAATTAGTAATTTATTATCACGAGTTTGAGTCAGATTCAATTTTGAATTGCTCATTTCTTCAATCACAAATCACACTCAACACAATGGAAGTAGACTAAATATCTACAACTTGATGACTTGCGATAAAAAAGTAATTACAATTCCGACAAGCGTAGCCAAAGTTGCTACAAAAATTTACCTAAATATAACTCAACTCATGAATTAAATTATTAATATTTTATTATTACAAAATTCAAGTTTTAAAGCACGAAATTGTCAATTCCGTGCTTTTGGCTTTTTTCAAGAGCACGAAATTGCCAATTTTGTGCTTTCCAATTTTTGGAACTTCCACAACAATCTTTCTTTATATTTGTAATTTATTTATTACATTTCAAATTGGGAGCTGATATGAGATACGACATACGATACGCTCATCGATACGAACTTGAGGCATCCAGTTGCATTAAATTTGCACATTGATTTAGTTATTATGCATATTATTTTTGTTATTATACACACTATTTTTATGCACATTGTTGTATCGACATATCGATATCAGTTATTTATATGTATTCGCACTTATTTTCATAACGTGCATAACAATTCAAATAACATGCATAATAGTTCAATAATGTGCATAATAACAATTAGATGCATAATAACTAAAATAATATGCATAACCAACAAAAACAATGCATAATAATCTCATGACGTGCATACCAGTTCAAATAACATGCATAATAGTTCAAATAATATGCACACTAACAATTAGATGCATAATAACAACAACAATGTCCATAACCAGTGGCAGAGCAATGCATGGGCAAGTGGCCGAGCTTGATTTAAAAAAAAACTCAAAATTTAGTATATTTTTAGTTATTTTTGTAGTGAAATATGAGCTTGTAATGATATTTTAGTGAGTTTTAGTGGGTTTGTGTTCGAACTTGATTTCAACCTCAATGTCCGAACTTAGTTGTGTTCGAACTTAAAAAACCACTGAATCCGCTCCTGTGCATAACAACAACAACTATGTGCATAACATAATAATAACAATAATATGCATAATAACAAAAATAATATACATAATAACTACAATAATACATAAATTAAATCTAACTGAATGTGTTCATTGATATAAATGATTATATGAATTATGGAATTGCTCAAACATTTTTCTTTCTAATATTAAAAAAATCGGACATACTCTGGTCGAAGCATCCGGCACATGTAAGCACCTACTAGTCTTGAAGATCTCATATGACGTTAAGCGTACTATACTTCGTGTGGCAGATACATTAATATATAGTATAGTTAACTACTGATATAATGACTCGCTTCATAAAATTTGAAGTTAAATTGAACGTATGAGAACCGAGATTGTACAATAGTTAGGCTATCAACGTCTCTAGTTGGGGCATTTGTTCGATGCTACACACTATACGCCACCAGTAGAAGTATACAAACAAAAAAAATAATTTATACAGGTGAAATTTTCTGGTATGTTTTCTTGTCTTCTAAATTTATCAAATTAATTAATGACGAGGGAAGGGTTGTAGACTTGTAGTTATTATTGGCTAATTAAATATAAATTACGCCAAGTAAAATATTGTAGGCACCCGTACTATGAATTAGTTACCAAGCTAGCTGAATTCGTATCTTCTAAAATTAAAATATCTGTACGTTTTCTGATTTTCAACATTGCTACAGCGTTTTTGACATGTTCGTACAGTAATTGCTACAACGTTATTACAGTGTTCACTCAGTAAAACTGTCAATTCTTTTCTGAAAATTTCTAAACATTTCAGAAGATACGGATTCTAGCTAGCTAGCTTCCTTTTTTTTGTATTATGACATAATTGATTACGCTCATTTTAACGAGAAAAGCTATACTTTTATAACTCCCTTTTTTTTCAATTACTTTAGAAACATGGACTTGGATATAAAATTAGGGCATAATTAATTCCTACGGTGAAGATATTTTTAACATTAAGTTGCAACATATACAATAGACTGCTTTTAATTTAGAAAGGGTATATATGTGAAGTATGCACGTAATTACGGACTTGTATTAAAAAAAATATTTGCCAAAAAACTATGGACCACCTGATTTTTCTTCTTTTAAAGTTTCATTTCTGTAATAAAAAATACAATAAATGCTATCATATGATTAGCATCAATTAATTGAATGGCCTGTCATTAATATTCCTTCATTCGATGAACCACATATTCTGATGGGACGATTACACAAACCAAAGTTATTTTTAGTCCTTAATTTAAGTCAATATAAGCAATTTGTTGATGTTGTGATAAATTTTAGAATGTATAATTAAGAATTTTGAAGGGATTGCAAATAGTTTTTGTGAACTTTTAAGATGGCCCTGAAAGCACCATATGTAGGATTCAAATTTAAACGGTTAAAGAAAGAAAGTTGATATATATCATTATCATTATAGGGTATTATTATTATTATTATTATTATTATTATTATTATTATTACATTTGAAGCAATGTAAATTATAATATATTATAAAACTGAAGAATTTCTAATTTCTTTCCCAACTAAATTAAGTTCATTTTGACACTATTACAAGAAATGAATTAATTCCTAGCTTCCTCACGCAATCATAATTTATTGCTGCAACCCATGTGGCAGAACATACAAAAAATATTCTTACAACCCATATTTGAGATGACTAAACCATTTTTAAATGTAATGTATTGACTATTGAGGGACATATATGTAACTTCACACTTCCTGTCTGTTATCCAGTTATCCTAGAGGCCAGGAGACTTGAACCAGCACGCCAAAGGCGATTCCTTTTCTCAACCTTCCTTCTTAGATAGACATACCAACTAACCTTGAATAAGCATGGTAATACAAATAAAATTATATATGACAACAACAAATTGATTATGTGATATATAATTATAATAGATAACTACAAATACAAAAGGATATATATATTTCCTTGGCGGCTTGAAGTATGCATTATTAGACTTTCCTATGGGCTTTATTGGTTGTCAGTCTTGTCATCTTCAGTCACCTTCTCTGACCAGGCTCAGCAAATTAAGCATTATTCTTTCTTACAATTATTTGTTTGTTTTTGACAAAGCTAAACCTAGACCAAGTGTACTTCATCTTTCCTCTCATAGTTCTCTACTTGGCATATATGTATCAAGCTAAAGCATCCTTTTGAGAGAGAGAGAGAGAGAGAGACGATATAGAGAAAGAGAAAGAGAACAATAAATAATATAGGGTTTCATCATGAAGCGACCGATGGATGGTGCTCATAAGATCAAAAGAAAAGGGATTCGCGCAGTACTGACAATTCTCGGTTGTGTAATTGCCCTTCTGATAGTTATTAGCTTCTTTGAATCGAATTCACGTGCTTCAGACACATGTAAGAGATAGAACAGTATTGAAGTTGCACCCTTTTCTTCATCTTCTTTTTAGAATTAGTTTTGTTTCTGCCAAAAAAAAAACATTTGATATGAACCAGCTTCTTCTTGCTAAATTTCTTCTGGTTTCCTTTTGAGAATTTACGGTGTAACAACAGTTCTTGTAGGATATAGGAAATTCGTTTTATCTTTGAATAATTAATAGTGTAGAAACTACAAATATTTTTTGTGATTTCTTCTTAATTTTGAATTCTCCTTTCTGCAGTAAATTTGCAGCCGTCTTTTAAAACTTATGAGACATTGTCAACCATAGAAGGAACAGCTAATCACCTTGAGCAAGGTGTGATTTCAAATTCATAATATTCATGCATCTCATGTTTTATTTTGTTTATTCAACGTTTCTACTTTCTTACTTTCTTCTTTTGGAACAATGGAATTAACAATTTAATATGCATGGAATTAAGTAGCTTGGGGTGCATATCTGTCAATCAAAGTATTCATGCATGCATAATAGTGGGTTTATTTAGTATATGAGTTGTTAATTCTTAATGTGTATACAAAAAGCAAATGTGATGAACAATGTAGCAACGTTGACTTCTTCAACCAATTAACCTCTCATTTACTTATAACATTTGAATATTATTTGTGAACTATAACCTAACCAAAGTCAGAATCCAAAACCACAAATTCTAAGCGTCAGCTGCCAGCTATTCAAATTCCAAAGGCACGTGTTGCCATTCCCACCAGGTGTTGCTCTTAGTTGGGGGTTTGTATTGTAGCCATGAAAAATGTGATATATCATATAAGATTTCCTGGATAGTAAGAATCATTCGGCTAAAAAAAACATTCGAATTCAGATTAATGACAATTAATTAGGAGACAAAATTATTGAAAATCATAATTCTTAACATAATCCGCACTTAATATTTCCTTAAAACTTCATCACTAATCTTGGATATTCATCATTTAGATACCATTTTACATGCCAATCAGTGTAACAGGAGTTTAAACAAACACCAACCGATCAATCAACCAGAAAAAAAATTCTAAATAAAATTGTAATAATAAACGTCACATAGTAGGTACGTGTGAACCTATCTACAAACTGGTAAGCATCAATAACAGAGAAAAAAATAAATTAGACATAATTTATATTTCAATTGTAACATTGAAATTTTGCATATAAGAAAGGCAGTCAATGGTCTAAGTTCTAATATTATTGCGCTTCTGACCTCATCAATGAGACACCATCTCCTTTATTTAATATATATATATATATATATATATATATATAAGATCATGTCTTTCTCTAAACTTTGTAATCAGTAGTGCAATCATTGACTAGTTTATCTGCACAAATTAGGGCATTACCAACTAATTGTCTCTTCTAGTGGATATTAATTAATGGATGCTGCCTTTTGATTTATCTGTTTCCAACCCTTTTAGAATGTAAAAGCCACATACCAACCCCCTTCACGCGAGAGTTCTTCTCAATTCAAATTCTAGGATTGCATTTGGCACCTCACAGACAAAAAGTACTATTTTCCTTCAATGTTACTCACGTTTTTTTTCCTTAGCGATCCGTTTTCATGCTTTGAAACATATTTATTAATTAGAAATATTAATGTCAATTGTGGTTTGAATTAGGGATGAAAATGTTTGACCTGATTTTTTTTCCAGTAACTAATTTCAACACACCAATCTATTACCCTTTTGTAGGTAAAGAATCAAGTGTTGTGTCCCTTTCCTCTGAAGAAAAGCACAACTCAGAAAATTCTACCACAGGTACTATATGATGATTCTTTACTTGCTTTTATTCATATTCCATTAAACCATTCATGGTCCTAACAATGTCTTGCACAGGAAACGATGGCGCAATTGATTTACCTGTTAGAATGACAGAGGATTTAACTCCAAATGTGGAAACAACAGGTGAGATAATTTTTTATTCAGTATGCACATATCTAAAAACTGAAGTGTCATAAAAAAAAAGATCAATTTAAATAACTTGAAATTCCTTGAGATTGATAAAAGAGATTAGAGATAGCAATAATCATAGACTATAAGACTAATGGTCCCAATTTTCAAATAGAAGGAAAATAATTTCTTTCCATTAGTTTTCATTTCTTAAAAGGTTCAAAAAATTATTTCAAATAGCTTGCAAACTAATTGTTATTTCAAAAATTGAGAAACGTACATTATCAATATGCATTTGATTGCTTACCTGTTTTGTACAGGTGCTAAGGAGAAACTTACATTACCTACAGTACCAAGTGAAAATACTATTCTTCATGAAGAATTAGTAGGTTGGTACATAAATTTACCTTCTGTTTTCATAAAATTGGTTTGAATTTTTTTCCTGATAGAACCCTATAGTCTGATTATCATGTAAATAGCCCAGCTTATCCCAGCTTGTTTAGTATGTAACTACCCAAAACAGAGCAGCTATGATTGTTTTAATATTTTGAGATTGGTGAATTGCCAAAGAAGAATTCCCATTAACTCAAGAAGATTTTTTAGCATACTGATAAGAATCCTTTTCAGAATATTAATTATTGGCATTGAATGATTCTTCTTTCAGTTAATGAAACAAATGATGTGGTTGCTCCTAACGAAGAAAAAGTCGACACTAACAATTTGAATGAAGGTATGCATTCTCTTTGGGAACGAATTCAAATAACAGAATAAGTTTCTTTGAGTGATCCTAATTTTCTGCATTGAACAGATGAAGGTGGAGCAATGATGCTACCAACACAACTAAATGAAGAAAGGAATCAGAATGAAACTACTGAGAGTTCGAAAACAGAACTCAGTGTAGGGGAAATCTCAGAACCTACCGAGAGTTGGAAAACAGAACTCAGAGCAGAAGATAATTCAGAGACTGAAGATACTCAATCAACTGATTCTGAAAATCAAGAGGAAAACAAGCCAGGTACCAATAATTTTCAAACCTTTTTAAATAATACATTTCAGAACTACTTTGAAACATATTATTGAAATCAAGGAAATGAAATTAAAAATTGAATTTAAACAGAGTCTGCTTCAACACAAGTTTTGCCTGCCATGATCGAGACAGAGGAAACAGAGTCTGGTTTAACACAAGACAAAAAGAGCAAGCTAGAGTGCGACTTCACCCACCCAAGAGCAGATACATGCAAAATGGAAGGAGATGTGAGAGTATTAGGCACATATTCTACCATTTTTCTTGTTTCACCTACTGTACAAGATACCACAGAGTCGAAAATTCGGCCATACGCACGCAAATGGGAGAAGCCGACCATGCAAATGATTAGAGAAGTAAATGTCAAACAGGCATTACCTGATCAGGCACCACCTTGTACCGTGCACCACGATGTACCAGTTGTTGTTTTCTCGACAGGTAATATTCCTTGAGCAAGTTAGACTTATTTTATGTAGCTTTCCGGCTAGAAGCTGTTTATATTTAACAATAGCAGTAGATATTAACTAAATTGTTGATATTGATTTTTATTTTTATCCATAACAGGGGGATTCGTCGGAAATGTATTTCATGACTACACCGATATACTGATTCCACTCTTTCTTGCGGCAAACCAGTATGAAGGAAAAGTACAATTTGCAGTTACTGATATGAGTTGGTGGTGGATTTTCAAGTATCTCCCCATGATCAAGACCCTTTCTCCTCACCCCATTTTAAACCTAGACCAAGACCAAAATGTGCACTGCTTTCCCTCGGCTCAAATCGGGGTCAAATCGCACAAACCCTTGGGTGTGGACCCGACTCAATCGCCAAATAATTACACAATGCAAGATTTTAGAGCTTTTATCAGAAAATCCTTTTCACTTAAAAGATCCTTTAGCAGAGTTATTGACCTGAAAACTGGAAGAAGGCCTAGGTTGCTTATTTTGTTGAGAAGAGGCACAAGAGCTATTGTCAATGAGAAACAATTGGTTGCAATGGCCAAGAAAGTAGGGTTTAGAGTTGTAACTGCTGACCCAGACAAGACCAGGGAATTTCCCAAATTTGCATATGTGGTAAACTCTTGTGATGTTATGTTAGGTGTGCATGGGGCAGGTCTAGCAAACATGTTATATCTACCAACAAATGCAACTGTTATACAAATTCTACCATGGGGTGATTTGGGTTTTGTGGGAAGACATGATTATGGACTCCCTTTACCTGACATGGGCCTGAGATATGTGGAGCATGAAATTAAAGCAGATGAAAGTACACTTATTTACAAATACCCAAAGGATCATGAAGTGTTTACAAACCCTCAAGCAATACATGACAAAGGATGGGATACAATGTATAGGATTTATTTGAATGAGCAAAATATAATGCTAAATGTGGATAGGTTCAAAGCAGTTTTGATTGACGTTTACAAGTCTTATGTCCAATAGAGAACAGAGACCATCAAATTGTATATTTGTGTAGTGATTCTCTGAGGGGTTTATTTAATTATTTTTTTGTCAGATTTTTATAGGAAAAATTGAAATAACTTCTATTTTTGTGACATTCTTTTGTAATTAGAGTTGAATTGTTGCAAACTAAACAACGATTTGTATACAAAAGTAGGAGGACGTCCTCATTATTATTATAATAATTCGTTTATTTCATTTGTATATATATGGTCTTTTCTCATCTCTCTCAACAAATGCGGCTATTAAAATTTGAGACAAGTGGTAACCTTGGAATACATTTTTTTTTTTAAATAAGTGAGGGTTAGGAAATCCTAAACACTTCGATTTTCATTGAAAAATGAAGTAAAATTTACAGCAAACTAAAATATCTTGATATACTCCTATAATGCCTATTATACCCTTCTAACCTTTCATCTGTTATGCTCCAATGTCAAGGCTGAAACACTGGTGCCTTTTCATTATATATCCATCATTCCATCTAAGCAACCAAAACAACCAACCCACACTGTGCATAATAAAGACCCCCAACAGCAACTAATGAAACACTTATTACACTACTACCTACTAACACATTCCGCAACAAAACACAAATGAAAGAAACAAACAATAACATAATCAAAATGGAATTAAGTGTTTGCAACATCATGAATTGTAATTTCCATTCTCTCTGGTACTTGATCTTGTTGATGTCTCTCCATTACTATGCCACTAGATCGATGGCTGAGCTCCTCTATAACCTCTCTAAGCTTCCAGCTGACTCTACAGTTTTGCATCCCAGGATCATGACCAATACTTAAACATAATGTTGATATTAGATATACCTTGATGTTAGTAATTAGCCAATCTTCAAAATATCTTTTATTTCTATTTAATCATAAAATCCAAACAGTTGCAGAGCACACATGAATAAAGAATAAACTTTTATACTTGTTCATTGTCCTACTCCAATTATAAAGATTAATGAAGTTGTTTGGCAGCCAAAATATATGAAAAATGTCTAGTATTCATCTCCATATCTCTCAGTATGATGGCAAGAGAGGAACATATGTATAATGGTCTCAGTTTGACTACAATACAAGCAATTGGAATCTCATTGCCAACTTCTTTTCATCAAATTACTTTTCACGAAATTTTTCTCTTTGAATAAAAGCCATAGAAAATTTTTAACTTTGTGAGGAATCATCGATGACCATATACCATCAAAAGAATTGTCAGGAATCCCTCCATCCCTTAGTCAATTGTATATCTCTTTATTTCTCAGTTTGTCAGCAGCTCCCTCTTGCCATGACACCATATCTTGTTCACCAGTCAAAGTTAGAAAAGAAGCTCTTTCTTTGTAGTTGATCATATACATGGCGGATTCGGAATTTTTGTTAGAAAAAAACAAGATCTATATTTTATTTTGGAGGGGGCTAAATGAAACATATTTTTTTAAAAAGTTCAAATTATATATAAACATATTTTTCAAAACAGATTGGTAAATTGTACAAAAATACAAGATAAATTTTGCGAAAAAATTTCCAAGAGGCTGCCCTGATCATATGCTTTTTGCACCGGAGAAAGTTGCCTTCTAAAATTCAAAGACCCTAAGCCTGAGACTTTAACATCTGCCACAATTATATTTTGGTCAGTGACTATTTGAAAAGAATTGTAAATTCTGTATAACGGCATATTCTCACACCACACATAGATCCAAAACTTAGCGTCTCATACATTACACCAATCTTTAAAATTTTGTTAATATTGATCACATATTCAAACTTTTGTATTGATAGTCAAAATGGAGAATATTTGAATTTATTTTCTGGAACATTTTTCCATCATCCTTTAATTTGAGGATCTCTCAATCTTCACAGTCATTTAATTACATAACAGTGATATATTCATGTCTTTAAAGCATATAATTCTTAATTCTCCTTTTATCTTTGAGCCTACACACCTCATTCTATTTACATAATACATATTTTCTCTTTATCATTATTTCACATAAAATTTCTTTCTAATTAAATCTAATTTCTTTCTAACTGTCACTCACATCATATGTGTTGACATCCTATATAGAAGTAGTGATGAATGAATGTTATTTATCAACACTACCTTCTCTTCTATTGACAAAAAGTTACTTTTCCAACTTTGTAATCCCAATCATTGATTCTTTTTCTCTCCAGTGAATTAGAAATTAGAATGTCTGAGTATTTTAGAGGCCACTATTCAATCTTAAACCCAAATATTATAGCTAGCTATGAAGATTTATCTCTATTTCACTATAGGAAAATGGGCCTTTTGCTGCCAGGATTCCGGTCGCAGATACATATGCGCCGGTCGCAGATAAGCCTAAGTGTTCCAGTCTGGTCGCTCTAACCCCGATCGCTCTAAATGTTTATGGAGTACAACTCACATTTGTTAAAATTAACATTCATATCAGATGAAGCTTCAAAAGCCCAGTTTATTATCCCCATTAACTTATTATATGCTTGCATGAATATGATGATATTATCTCCATAATGCAAGTTACTAATAGCATATCTAGAGGTGGCAGAACCCGACCCGACTCGAAAAATCCGTCCGACCTAGTCCGACCTGAATCCGACCTGACCCGACATGTCAATAAAATCAAACTACCCGAATCCGACCCGACCCACCCGAGATGATCCATAACTCGAGACCAAGTGACACAAGAGCGACCTGAGCCCGACCCGATCCGAGACGACCCGTAATTCGAGATGACACGACACATGATGAACCTAGCCCAACTCGACCCGAGACGACCCGTAACACGAGATGGAGCGACACATAAGGACTCGAACCCGACCCGATCCGACTTGACCTAATACAACGATATTGCCAAGACCAGAAATGTCAGGGAGTTGTCCAGAAATGCTATAAAATGTTCTATAACGTTTCTGAACGTTATATAACATTGTAAAAATGAATTTTGACAGTCATAATCTGAGCTAAAACATTGTGTAGCGTTCCAAATCATTATATAACGTTTTAGGAGATAAAAGTGAGTTCTAATGGTCGAATTTGACAGCTGCAATGGTCAAATTCAGGAGCAAAACGTTATATAATATTTTGGAGAGTTATATAACGTTTTAAAGAATTTAGCCAAGAATGCAAGTGTTTCAAGTTCTTTATAGAAGGAGACCCTTCACTTCTTTCTTTAATAACAATCCCACATTGCAAAATCTTTTATTCCACCATTGTTGAGCATGAAACACATAGTCAAACCTTAGCTCAAAGACTCAATCTCATTGATTCTAATTATTCTAAATTCATTTATAGATTGTGTTGAGTATTTAGTATCTTATCATCTATCCGATTGTATCTTTTGTTCTTTTATTTTATTTTTGGCTCGGTTCTCCACCGGTGTGTGTAAGAGAGATCAAGTTCGACACCTCGTTAGGGTTGGTGCTCCACCAATGTGTGTAGGAGAACTCCAATTCCGAAGTTGTAATTCACTTGTGATGTCTAGTGAATCGGCTCGACTTTGTTACTATGCCGGGAGGGTCGAGAGTTCCGGAGAGTAGGATCGTCAATATTCGAACTCCGTTAAAATCATTGTGTCTCTTGGATTTGTTTGCACTTTCTAAATTTTTCTGTTTATTTTCATTATTAATTTAGTTTAGAAATTGCTTTTGCTTGAATTGTACAACTTGATTGCAATTGTCAATTAGACCTCGATATTTCAAAAATTGCTTGAAATTAAGCCTCTCGGTTTCAACATGATCTGTATATCAGCTCCCTGCAATTGGATGTGCAACATCAGTATTAGACAGTTATATCAGTATCAGGATCTATATATCAGTATTAGACAGTTATTTTCAAGTGAAATCGATAGAGATGTCTTAATTAAGTTTAAATTCATATGATTCATCAATAACAATTGTCCAACTTTATTTTAGTGTATTAGATACAACACCCATATATTAATTAATCTCTTCAAAGAATAATTAAATTTTGGACACTAGCTAGGATAAGTTCTTCAAAGAAGTTAGCATCTCATTTTCTCAAGAATTGTTATTGCTTTCTGCATTTGAAGCCACCTAACATGACCATGTCAGACCAGTTCGGAATTGCGTGTGCATGTCTTGATGTGTATATTCAACTTTATGACTAAATGATGTCAATTCCATCCCTATCTAAACTACCACACACCAAGTATTCAAAGACTTAAATTAAATACATATATTTTCTTCTTCTTTCTTTTTTTCCTTGTTCATGCAAGTAATTAATGAGTACATACATATATATATTTTTGAAGAGGAACCTAGTTGAGCATGCTTCAAGAATTAAGAGAAGGAAATCATGGAAAAAATGTCAAGGAACAGAGTATACTATCGTCGTCTCTTGGCACCATGTCTCCTAATATTCACCAATTCGTAAATTTCATCTTTTTATTTCCTATTAATTTGAATATTTTTTTTTTTCATTTCAGCACGCAAGCATGAGATCTTACCTAATTTTCGACAAGTTTGCTCATGTTACATCAATTAATTGTTGCTGTTGATGATAACGATATGTGATATTATTATCATCTAGTCAATATGATCAGGATGTTCTAATCATATATAATTATTGTTGCTGATTGATTAGCTAAATAACCAGTATTGGTAAGAAATCATTATGCATGATTGAAGTAAACATCCATCCATCCTGACATTCTTCTCTGGTACTCTGTGGTGTCTATAACATATGTTAGTATAAGAAAGAAATTAGACTATGTATGAGGTGATATACTGATATATATGGTGCCTTTGATGTTGATCATTGTGATTTGCATTGTCAATTCTAATGCCATGCATGAGAAAACTTCTCACATTAAATCAAAATATATAATTCCAACATGCAATTATGTTCTTCTTGTTTTTTAAAAAAAAAGGCGAAGCTGGGGTGCTTAAGATTTTCAATTTCAATTTTATGCCTAATAAAGCAGGCCCACATTGTTGGGTAAATACGCATTAATTTTCCATGGTAAAAGCAGTTTCCCTGTACTGATAAGTTTCTATCAGGCTTACAATTTGAAAGAAACTTGTCACCAAGAAGAAATAAAACAAAATTAATTCACATTTTGTCGTTAGGCCTGTCAAGGCAAGCGGTTTCGACCGTTTCGTTTCATCCGAAATAGAACGGTCACGAAAGGAAAAAAAATGTTTCATCAATAAACATAACAGTAGAAGCAACGGCGTATTCATTTCGTTCATTTAACGAAACGCAACACAAAATTGACTCGTTTCGTTTCGTTTATTTTCGTAGTTTCGTTGTATTCTACAGGTATGAAATTTTTTTGATTGCAGAGGATTTTTGTGGCGGAGAAATAGAGACAGGTAAAAAGTAAAAACTCTAATCTCTTCGTTCGGCGCCGCTCATTTCGCGTCTCCCTCATTTATTTGCCTCTCTGCTCTCTGCTCTCTCTTACGAGCGAGAGCTGCGAGACGAGAGGATTTGAGTATAAAGGAAAGAGCTGCCTCTCTTCGTCTGACATCCGAAATAGAGCTGCCTCTCTTCGTCTTCGAAATTCCTGTCATGACATCTCGTAGGAGAAATAAACGAAAGAGAAGGAGAACAAGGAAGAGGAAGGAGGAAGCCACGACCGGAGAGGCGATGAAAGCCTTGAGCAACCCTAGATCTTGGTTGCTTTCTCTGGCATCTCCTAACATTTTACTGGTAAATCCTAGAACCCTAGATCTTGCAGGTCATAGTTCTGATTTTGAGAGGATTTGAGTATTATTGTAAATAGGAATTATTGTGCTGTATTAAATGGAATTATGTCACTAATTTTGTGATTTGCTTGATCTTAGTTCTGATTTTGAGTTTTGTTGATATTTTAGTTCTTATTTGGGATTTGCTTTATTTTAGTACTAAATTTTGAGTTTTTTTATATTTAGTTATGAATTGAAATTTGCTTGATTTTCTGTTTTATTTAAGGCAATTTTTAGATGGAAATCACGATTAAGGCAATTGAACGGTCAAACTGTTTTGATCGTCAAAATAAAATGGAATGATCAACGCATCAAAATTCTTTTTCGTTCAAAAGATGCAACGATCAACGCCAAAAGAAAAAAAATGCGTGCCTTCACTAAACGATCAACGGCAGAACCTTCTTCCGTGATTGTTATAGACGTTAGACAGGCCTATTTGTCGTGTATTTTTTCCTTTCCCATTAAGGTTAATTTAGCTTCTCTTCAATTTTCCAAAATATATCAAATAATAATTTGAGAACTTATGTGTACCGTCCAAATTGATTGAGCTGCTTATTTTTCAAAACTAAATTGAATAATTATTGATCATGTAAATTAGACTGATTTTTCTAGAATGATTGCTATTTTGTTATTATAGTCATAGTTTACTAAAGAAAATAAATGAGAATAAGCAAATTTTGAACAATAAAAATAAAAATTAAAGGGCAACCCTTTTTCAAATGGGTGGTTCTGCACAACTTGTAATTAATGCACTCTTGAGGTGTCTTTTATTTTCCCATTTAATTAATTATATTGCAATAGATTCTTCCAATTAATATCTCATTTGGAATCCGATTCAAAATATTGGAATTATTTTATATCAATAGTTTATTAAATGAATACGGATATGCTAATGCTAAATCTAATCTAACATGTATCATTGTGCAAGTGTTGTTATGTAGAATTCACAGTGCTATGAACAGTGTTTTCACTGTTCACCATTTTTTTCGGATTTTTTTGCAGAATTTTTTTCGAAAAAAACATAGATAATGACAGAGCTGTTTTTATATAGAAAAAACATTGAGAGTGGCGGAGCCACGTGTCTTTTCCTAGTTATATTCATATCCATAAGTCATCAAGTGAATATGAAAAGAGTTACTAGACAAATGCTGAAATGTACAATCAAATTCACATTAAACATGTACAAATACTGAATGAATAATCAATGGATAAGAATTCAACTACGAATATGTATTTTAAACATATACATATATTTAATATATGTATTTTAACATAATTAAATTTAAATTAAAAAATATTATGTATATATTATCTAGAAACTCATAATATATAAAATTTTGAAGAAAAGGGATCAAATGCCTATGATTTTGGAGCCTCATTGTGTCTATGAAACTAAATTTTAATTAAATATTAAAACTATTTAATTGAATATTTCATATATATCATATTGTACATGTAAAAAAATTGCATCATTTCAATTTTGTTTCAATAGTTATCCAGAGCTAATAAAACCGACGGTCCAAATTAGACGATTTAATCGTCTCTCTTGATGGCCATTGAAATGAAGTTGAAACTTTACCATTTTTTATAGACATGTATTTAAGATGATTTAAAATATATCTAATGATTTACATTTTAAAATATAAGCTCGAAATAAAAAATAGACACGACGGACACCGATGAACATGAGCATTGGATCCATCCTTAACTTTGAAATGCATAAATGAAAATTTTAGGAATTTGGCATTGTCCTACAAGGTTCTTTATGATCATCATATATTATTTCATATTCAGATAACTCGAATACTCACATTATTTTGACAATCCAAACAAATCCATATCATTTTTTAGATATAAGAATATTTTTTTATGAATATAAATATTATATTTACAGAAAAAATCGAATATGAGTTAGATGACAGATACATATGCATATACTGTTTACACCTCTAATTCTCTCAATCTGTATCCAATGATGTATCCAATGAAGTATCCCGTAAGATGAACTACTCATCTAATAATCTACATAATTTTGAAATTTGCATACATAAATCTCGAAATTATGTAAAATATTTGCACGGAATACCCAGCGGATTGAATTTTAATCTCCTAAATTCATTGGTAGTATAATCAAGTTCTCATTTATACTGACGCATGAGTCTCAAAGAAAAGTTTATTTATAATAACAAAAATTTAATGGTTACCCAATGCTCTTTTAAAAAGAGATTGCATATTGAAAATCAGCTTTTAAATTATTTAGATCAAAATTTAAATAAAACTTTAGACAAAAATTCTATTTCTTTCTAAAAAAATTTAGCGACTACAAATTAATAGCACATGCAATTGGTACCCACTCCGTTCAGAATTTTTTTTGATAATTATGAAAATAATACAAATAAAAGTAGCCAAGATGATGAAGTTTTTAGATGGAATGGTCAGACCGGTAGGTTGTCTATCGTGCAGCAATTTTTTTTTGTGCCGCACGGTAGACTTTCTACCATGCCACTTTTTTTTCAAAAAAAAAATTGATACACGAATATTTCTTTACCGTGTGGAAGAGAAGATAATTTTTTTTAATTTTTTTCATGTTAGATCACGTCTAAAACATATTTATTGTAGTGACCATAGCAGCAAAAATTCTGACAATTTAGTTATAATTTTGTCATTTTGTTTTCAGTCCGTAGCTATATATTCATTTCTGTTTTTGTATTATCAATCTAAATCAGTCTAATTTTAAAAAACTTTGATCAAAATTATAATTAAATGTTGAACTTTTTTCTAGTTATGGTAGTTACTATAAATATATTTTAAGACATGATCATACATGCAAAAAAAATTCTCTTCTCTTTCTACCGTGCAGCACAAAAAAAATTGCTGCACGATAGACAATCTACCGATCGGACCATTCCATCTAAAAACTTCATCTCCTTAGCTACTTTTATCAGTATTATTTTCGTAATTACCAAAAAGAAAAAATTCTGCACTCCGTTGTCGCCATTAAAGAGACATATTGCACACCTTCTAACACCACAAATTTGTGGAAGATCTTATTGGTAACCAATTTAGAAATCCGTAGAAGTTTCTAACACCGAATTAATGAACGTGTTAGTGAGGTGGGATTCTCTAAGAAGTCAATGAATCAGGTTCAAAATCCAATGACATATCACGTGCACACAAACACCGGAACCGTACCGTATCTTCTGTATGTAATATTTTGCGGTCAACATACGTGCATTTAATTTAGACGGTCGGATTAAAGATCAATGCTAAATCGTCATTGATATAATTAAAAAAATGATTGATTTTTAATCTGACGATTTAGATTAACTTGTACATAATGAGCAGAAAGAACTGTGCGTCCAGGATTTAGTTTCCACAAACACCTGCGTGCCTTCCTTTTTCTTGATCTTTGTATTTTTTCAATTAAAAGCTTCAAAAACTACAATTTGGAATTCAGATTTGAATCTTTCCAAAATAAATATATTGTTTATGAATCCCAATGCATCTATTACTGATGTTTTGCTTCATTGCTTGTTCATTAAATACATAATCTGAATGCCTCAGAAGTTCTGCACCAAAATGACCATATAATATATTGAATTGTAGTTGTACAATCCAAAGCATATAGCTGAAAAAAGTGCAGATAAAAAAAAACTTTGCAACTCAAAAAGGTCAATATTTCGAGTTCTTGTTGGTGTATGTGGAGATACAATAACGATTATTTTAATTAATTATTAGTGTATGAGAAAATACGCCAACATTTATTTCAAATAAATGTTATCTTTGCTTTTCACTTTTTAAAAAAAAATATAATGCAACAATTATTTTAAATAATTGTTGTCCTATCTCCAACTCTAATCTTAAAATAGAGCTCTTGTGTCTCTACCTTCCTGACCGTCCCCACAACTCTAGCATATCCTTCCTCTCTCTGTTTCCTGCTTGGTCGTCTTCACAACTCTAGCATATTTGATCTGCTAGATGTGATAATCTAACACACAAATTGCCGCCTCCACAGATTTATCTCTTCCTCGCTTGGCCGCCTCCACAGATCTCGTGTTTTTCTCCACTTGCTGCCTTCAACCCGCTTGATCTTGAGTGATGAGGACTCATTAGCAAATTTCTCGTATTTTACTCCTCTCGATGTCATATTCTTCTTCCTTTTCTTTAAGGTAGTTTTTTATTTAGTTAAATATGGTTTTTGCTAGTAGATACTAGTCTGAGTTAAACCTTTGTGAGAGGTCCTAACTGGTACTATTCTGGTTCTTTAGATTGATCTGGTATGTTGTTTTAATATTGGTACATACTGGTTTGATTTGAGCCACTTTTATTGTGAGAAATTTGTTATTTTGCTTATATTTGTTGTGATGTTGTTCCATTACATACTTGTATATGTATAGATATAGAAGGTTTGTTATATAAATAAAGTTGTGAAAAGCTAATCTGAAAATCTAATTATGATTGAGATGGTTAGATGACAAATTTCATATTGACTCTTGGATGTTGTCTTTGACTTGGACCCTTAGAAATGACATGTATCCCAAAGTACTATTTTAATCAAAATTATATTATAATACTTTTGTAGGTGAAACACGACTGATATCGTGAAAATTCAACAATAAAAATTCAAAATGTTGATTTCACCCTAAAGAGCAGGTTGTGGCTTGATGGAGACCTGATGAGTCTCGTAGGCCTCTACTTGTTGAAGTTCATGTATTTCACCTTAAAGAAGGGGTTATTTAATTTATCTTCCTTTGACATTTAGTGTTATTTTTAGCTTATTTTTTTTATTAAAACTAAATATTCTATATTGAAATCAGGAGTACTAATTGTTTATTATTTGTCTAAGAGTTTGTATTTTTGTGTATTTGTAGGTAGCGCATTGCGAGAGTTATTGAATGTGATAGTTCTTAGGGTTTCAAAGATACATAGCTTAGAAGAAGTAAATCATATCTTAGCTAACAAAGGACAACGTGTCAAATAAGGTCATATCTCTTGTTAGGTTTTTACTAGAAAATTGAACCCCTTCAATTGGTGAGGTTTGATGTGTTGGACATTAATTTTGGTGCAATTCAAATAGGGTATAGCCACTACCAAAATCCTAAACTATAATCAATAATTGCAATTTAATTAATTCCTCTGTGCGACATGTATGAAATAAAATATGCGGAAGCGTATAGTGAACTTAATTTCATCTCCTTAGTCGTCTCCATTCTTCAATTCTTGAGTAAACGGGAGATGTAGTTGCACAATCGCGGAAGAGCTTTCACATCGTCTTTCCCAACTAGTCTTTCCAAGCGATTAGGGGTGCTTCAATTCTTGAGCACGAACACTTCAACGGAGTACCAACACTTAATGGAGGAGTGTATGGGTGGCTATGCACAACACATGTGCCCTAACAACAGAAATTTTCTGCCTTGAATTCCCCATAATGCTTGGAGACTCGGGTCAATTTATAAGGGCGAAAGTGTATCTTGGAAAGATGCAAAATTAATTATCAAATATTCACAAAATATTTACTGTTGTATTGTGGCCGCAAGGAACCTTATTTCCAATTCTTTTCCAAATTCAATATTTACTGCTGTAAATATTTCCACGAATTTGGTATAAAATCTAGAATATCCAATCAGAAAGATAACGGTAAATTTAGGCAGCCAAAACATGTCTTACAAAAGGTCTCTTGCGATCGCAATGAATCTCATTATGGCCGCAATTGACTTGGTAATTCTAGACTTGACAAGTTTTTGCCAAGTCTCTTGCAGTGGCAATGGGATCCTTTGAAGCCGCAATACAAATATGCAGTCCATTAACAATTATAATCAATTTACTTTAATTCTATATGCATGCGTGCCCAAAATCTTAGTGAAATACGTATAATGCCTTGAATATTAAATTAATCACATTTAAAGCATCTCCATATAGTACTCCTCGTAATATTAGTGACAGTGCATGACATGTAGTAATCATATAACACATGGTTTAAACTAATTTATTGGAATTGACGTCTCAATTCCAACATGATGTGCCTTGGGTGGGTGACATTGGATGTACATGGTATATCTCCATCAAAATCATCGAGCAACTTAGTGCGTCACATCAGCCATTGCCCATGTCTGACAGGCTCAACAAGTTCCATGATGCCTTTGATGGAGAGATATCATGTGCATCCAAGATCATTCCACCCAGAGCATTCAAAACATCAAGTCTTACCAATAGAGAGGTTCAATTTCCTCATAAGAAATCTAATAGGAAACCTCACATTTGTATCGTTGTTTTTTTTTTTTTGCTAAAAATAATTGCATATTTTTAGCTATGTCCTTTGAAACCATGTGAAATCTACTATCTAAAAGGAACCAATAAGTTGAACTACCAAGGTCGTTGCTAGTTGTATAGTAGGCCAGTGTCACTTTGGTTGCTGAACTTTTGGGTTCCTTTAATTAAAGAGAACTGCCATGATAGCAATTGCTGAAATATTTATTTTGTGTTAGTTATAGTTATTTTAGTCTTTTTTCTAGTTAGGTGCTTTATTCTATTTCGTTTCTTTTTTCATTGTTATTGTGACAAAGATTATAATGAAACATGTTATATGTATATATATGTTATTTTCTGCTATATATTTTGTTTGTAATTTTAGATATGTCTGTGACAGTTTAATGGTGTATTGGCCAGTAAATTTGGGGCTAGTCATCATTTATAAACCGTTTAAAAAAATGGAGCACTAAGTCAACTGTTGTTTATTAAATAAATTGTTCACATGTCAAGGTTTAGGATCAGATCGGGAATTATTCGAGATTGATCTCTATTGAATTAATTCCGAACGAATACCGACCTCATTTAGTTCAAGTTCCAAAAATTAGTCCTATATGACAATACAATTGATGTGCTACTGCTAATTAATTAGTAAATATGCACCATCTCATAAATTTAAGAATTAAAATGATGCAAGAATTAACCTAAAAATAAGAGGAGGAAGAAGAGATGACGACGGAGTCGAGGAGATGCAAGCTCAAGGTCAGAGAAGAGCTGAATCTAAGATCGAGATCAAATAATTAATTAACTAATTTAAATATTAAACATATGAAAACTGAAATAATAAAGAACAAAAATAGAAAATTACCAAATTTGATCAAAATTGAAGCTTCTTTGCTTCGACGTGCTATCCTTCTCTTTCTTCTTGATGCATTTCTGATTGTTTTTCCTATTTTTGCTAAATTTTGTACTTTTCTTGAGAGTGAATTAATTAGAGAGTAGTGCGTTAATCGTGAGAGAAATGAAGTTTGAGATGATCAGGAGATGGTGGCTAGACAAAAATAGTGAGTTAATTTTCTACACCAAGATTTCATAGATGAAGGACTTTATTTTCTATTTTGTATTTACCATTATATTTTCTACATCAGGGTTTTAATAAAGGATGTAGATGAGGAATTTCTACATCTGGTGGTTAATAAACAAATGATGTAGATGTCAAGCGCTTTACACCGATATTACTATTACATCAAATTTACTAAATAAATGATGTGGATGTCTTGCTTTAAACACTGATTATTAAAAAAATTGATGGAGAATTAATTTGGAGGGTGAGACCAACGCTTCTACACTCGATTTTAATATGACCGGCATAAGGGGGTTGCAGAAGATCATTTTTTCATAGTGTATCAATTGGCTTATCGATATATCAATATACCATACTGATATATCAATATTCATGCTTAGTAGACTGGATTTTTGGCTAAGTCAAGAGAGAACTTTCTGAGAGGATCATCACAGTAAATCGATATATCGATGTCATATCGATTTATGTATCGATATATCGATAACCCTTTTGATATATCAATATAGGCGGTAACAAACTTCCTCTATTTTGTATAACTATTTAAGGAGCTGGTCTATTTCTCATTTCTCCAAAAAATACACTCTTGCAATCTAAGAGAGATCAAAACTTCCTTCTAGTTTCCTAACTATCATCTAATCATCTATTTTAGAAATCTTTTGAGAGATAGTTTTGACTTGAGCAATTGAGTTTCACGTGCTGAGATCTTGTGAAAAAATAGTGTCGGGCTCATCCTTCTTTTTTATTCCTTCTTGGATCTTTGTTTGATCACTTTTTTGATCCCTTTATTGGATCATAATTGTTAATTGCCCATTTTTTTGTAAGGAAACTAGAATTCAATATTGTAAGAACTTTTGTGATAGCGTATCGGCCTCGGTGTGGAATCGGAAAGTCATGTGGATGTATGCTTTGAAAATATTTCAGTCGAACCACATTACATCGAGTGTCATATTTCTCTTTTTCTCTCTCACTCTCTCAATCTCTCTTTATTACTTTCTTGTAATCTTGGAGTTTTTTGTATACAATTGTTAAAGTAAATTGTTTGAATTCTTTCTAATCTTTCTAATCTTGAACTTTCGCATTAAGCCTTAGTAGTAACATTCTTATTTCCAACAACCCTTCCATCAAATTATTCAGTATTAGTGAATTTATTTGATTTTTTATAAATTTATCCCGAGATCTAATCTAAGATGTATAAGTTTGATATATATATATATATATATATATATATATATATATATATATATATATATATATATATATATATATATAGGCTAAGGTACTCCATGGAGCACCAAACCCCTAATGCTCCACATCGTATCTCTAATTTTAAAATTCCAACGACCGGTCCAAACCGTTGAACATGATATACATATTGAAATCTACTTGGAGATTGAATTTTACATTTTTTTTGAATTTTTGTGCTATTTTTTTGAGAGGTAGAAAAATTGCAACTTTTGTTGGTTTAGAAACCGTTGATTAGCAACTTTTCTACTTCTTTAAAAAATTTCAAAAAAATATATAATTCAATTTCCAAGTAGATTTCAATATGTAGATCATATTCAATGGTTCGGATCGGTCGTTGGAATTTTCAAATAGAAGATAATGGATGTGGAGCACGAGGGGTTTGGTGCTCCATGCTCTACATCGTATCTCTAATTTTAAAATTCCAACGACCGATCCAAATTTTTTTATTTAACATGATTTACATATTGAAATCTACTTGAAGATTGAATTTTACATTTTTTGAATTTTGTGCTATTTTTTAGAGAGGTAGAAAAATTGTAACTTTTGTTGGTTCAGAAACCGTTTGATTAGCAATTTTTCTACCTCTTTAAAAAATAGCAAAAAATTTCAAAAAGAAAATAAAATTCAATCTCCAAGTAGATTTCAATATGTAGATCATATTCAACGGTTCACATCGGTGTTAGGATTTTCAATAGGAGATAATGAATGTAGAGCACGAGGGATTTGGTGCTCCATGGAGCACCCTAGTCTATATATATATATATATATATATATATATATATATATATATAAGAGAGAGAGAGAGAGGAGATGTGAGGGGGGGGGGCAAAAATACTTTATAAAGCACAACAGAGCATATATTTTAGACTCGTATCTGGTAATACAAAGTGTAAATAATCGATTCGAGCCGTTCAAAATATTGTCCATACTTAAATCTACTTGGATGCTCTTTTCTTATTTTTTTACTATTTTATCTAATAGGTACAAATTCAGTAATGTGATGATTTACAGACTTTCAATTTTCTATCAATCCAACAAAATAGTAAAAAAGTTCAAAAAAAATAAAAAATTAATTTTCAAGTAGATTTTAAGTATGAACAATATATTCAATGGTTCGAATCGACCATTTATACTTTGTATTGTTAGATACGGATCTAAAGTATATGTCTTTCGTGTTTTATGAAGTACTTTAGTCTATCTCTATATATAATAATAATTTATTTCTCCACCCAAAAAATGGTGGCTCGTGATTGAGTACTTATTAACTAGTAGGAGGCGGAAAACATAAAAAAGAATTAGGGTTATGATATGGGAACTAACTAAATAGTTTTAACAATCTCTATAATTAAATCAATTCTAAATTAATTTAATACACAACATGTTAATATGATATATAAGCGGGGGCCTATATAACAGGAACATAAATATACAAAAAGCAAGTTGTGTAGTTACACTTTTCAAATTATTTTCTGAGGTATTGACTTTTTGGAAACCCCCCAAAGAATTCCATTTAATACTTAAAAGTTTAGCCAAATTATTCTATTAAGACCCGTTTATATCAAAATAGTTTACTCTTGAATGTAAAGGGGTCCAAAGAAGTATATAGTAGCACGTCAAGACTTCAAAACTAAGCATTTGCTAAGAGCTCTGAGTGAGGAATCACTTAAAAGAAGAAAATGAAGAAAATGAAAGAAGCATGTGTGCTTGGGAAGGCACTAGACACACAAAAATTCGGTTGCGGAGCCGCCGTCAAATGCCTCCTCTTTATGCTAGCTGTTCTTTCGGTGCTCAATCCGGCCATGATACCTCCCTATGGATTGGAAAATGGTACTATATAGGAAGGAGGGGGGGCTTAGGGGTTATGTTTAGGTTGAAATTATTGTTATGCTACGTACTACTCTCTTTCAATGAATAAGTTGCAATTTTTTGCTTTCAATACCAGCATTTGTACATTTTTTTTGGTTTCATTTGATACTACATTAGCACATACATGAAATAAGTGGCATACATGTGAAAAATTAGAGAGATATGTTTATTATTTTTACTGCTTTCATAGTTAAATTTGCGTGTTTAGATATGTTTCCAAACAGAATCTGATTTCTGTTGTAATATCAAACAGAACGGATTTGTGTTCCAAGTTCAAACTTAAATTTTCTTTGCAGAAAGAACAAGTAAATGGCCCTTACCAGTTGAGGAGAGGCAAAACTTCAATGCCATGAATTCAGGTATTTTGCTATCACTTGCTTTCATTGTTTCTTTATTAGTTATGAAAATATTGTAAACCAATTAACATCTAAATTAGATACAGGTACTGGTAACACACAACACCTCCTGAAACTAACAGCAGAAGTGCAATCCGACGACTCGGTTCTAGGTGATATATGTATATATTTATGGATTCCGTGTATTATATATTAATTGCGATTAATTATTTGCTGTCCAATATCAATTCAAACATCAAAGTTAATTGGTACTAGACATTCATGAAAATATGAAGAATGAACTAACATGGAGTATCATGTAAACATTTTGGTAAAGAAGCACTGGAAGAAATTAAGGAGAATCAAGATATCATTGAATCTGCAGGGTTTGAATAAGAGAGGGAAAAGTAAAGCAATAATTTATTTCCAAGTTCCATCAGATTCGTTCATTGTTTTCCCCAAGTCAACCATCTAATTAAGGAACCCTATTTATTAAGCAAGACACCAATCTAGAGGTATCCAGCTTGCACTGTGTAATATTTTAATTATATATAAAATACCAAGTAATGTATTTTTATATTTTCTAATTTTCTTAATAATTGGGCAGTTCCTGATACTGACACTTCAACACAACCACTTGAACCAAATGAGAAATCAGACACAGTGAAGTCCTTCGTTGAGTCAGAGAAGCCTGCAGAGAACAAGTCTTTCACAGGCAATTGAGTCACTCTCTTAAACTTTGCCTGTTTGTCTAGATAAATTTTAGAATTAATCCAAAAAGAAGCATGACATTTGATATCAAAATTTTGTGCAGAATCTGGCACTACACAACCCTCAGTTCCTTTAAAACAGGGACAAGATGAAGCTCAGTCTAATACAGGTATACTAAGAAGTGTGGCCTGTACTTTATTCCGTGCTCTATGATAGTTTAGGAAATTGATAATCTTTTCTAAAAGAAGAACAATTGACATTTTCAACTACCTATTGTTGCACAGAATCCAGCACAACAGAACTCTCTGTTTCTTCGGGTCAGGGACCAGAAGAGCTAGCAAACTTCGATTCAGGTATATATTAAGATGTGAAATATTTTTGGTACAAATGAAATATTGAAGAAATTAACAATTGAATATCATAAAATGACTTGAGTGATTATTAATACGATGGTGACTTTCACTGTAAATATAATCAATTATATAACCAGTTGCATGTAGTGGTATATTTAGTTTCACTAAACAGAAAACGGTGCTTTGTTTATAACCACAGATTCTCTGGCCCAAAAGACCGGCATAACTTGTGAATTCTCTGACTACCGACACAACGTGTGCTCTATAGAAGTGAACCTAAAGGTTATAGGAAACTCTGGAAATGTTCTTCTCGTCCCTCCATCTTCGACGTCTCCTGCCAACACCACTGTCTGGAAAATACGCCCATTTACCAGAAAATGGGAGGAAGTCACCACGGCACGTGTTAAAGAATTAGCTATCCAATGGGCCTCTGATCAAAACCAAGGACCTGCCTGTGATGTGACCCACGACGTGCCAGTTTTGATATTTGCAACAGCAGGTTTCCCATTCAACCCGTTTCATGCGTATACCGATCTGTTGATACCGCTTTTCCTTGCGGCAAACCAATACAATGGAAAAGTTCGGTTTGCAGTGACGAATTGCAATTTGCCTTGGATCAGCAAGTACCTGTCATTCATACAAGCACTTTCACACTACCCTGTTATTAACCTCGATTCAGAAACAGCAGTTCATTGTTTCCCATCAGGTCAAGTTGGCCTTAGAGGTACTATCCCTTTAAATGTTGACAAGTCCACGACACAAAATAATTACACGATACAAGATTTTAGACACTTTGTGAGGACAAGCCTGTCTTTAGAAAGAGCTCAAGTTGAGATAATTGACAAGAACTCAAACAAAAAACCCAAGATAGCCATTTTGCTAAGGAAAGGAACACGTGCATTTACGAATGAGAACGAGATTATTGAAATGGCCGAAGGAGTCGGCTTTGAAATCATACGACTTGATACTGAAACCACAAAAGATTTCCCAAGAGTTGCACATCTCATAAACTCTTGTGATGTGTTGATAGGATTGCACGGCGCTGGTTTAACAAATATGATCTATCTGCCGAACAATGCTACGGTCATACAAATTATTCCCTGGGGTAACTTGAGTTTTATTAGCTGGAAAGATTATGGTGAACCAACAAAGGATATGGGGATAAATTATGTGGAGTATGAGATCAAAGAAGAAGAAAGTACTCTTATAGAGAAGTACCCAAGAAATCATACTGTTTTTACAAACCCAAGAGAGTTGCACAAACAAGGTTGGATGGCAATGTATTCTGTTTATCTGGTAGAACAAAGTGTGAAGCTTGATGTGCATAGATTTAAAGGAGTTTTGGTGGATCTTTTTAATTCCCTTGCTCAACAAAAGAGAAGAATGTAGAGTAGCTCAGAACAAAGTAGATCTTTCAGTTTATTTCATTTTCCAATATACTTTTGTCTTTAGGAAGTTTTTATTTATTTATGAAGCAAGGTCAAATATTTATGTAAATTATTCTTATTTTGGCCCTCTGCGTTTTGTTAATTCACTTGGTGTTTACAAAAACATAGAGTGCATTTTCTCGTCTACACTATTTCCAATGTATCCAAGCACATGAATTGCACCTTAATTGTTGCTGATCACGAAGAATCTATAATGTAAAAGAAAATTATATCAAAAAACCATTTTCATTCAATGGAGACATGATTTCATGGCTAGAACAATGTACATCTTCCCGTTGTATTCAGGACGTAATCAGCAAAAACTAAATTTGTATTCATTGAGATTTTCATTGCGACTCACGTTTTCCTATATATATATGAGAATGTTTTGGGTTATTATATGTTAAATATTTTCAATAATCTAGGATGCTCATTTAAATTTGCTCTTTTCTTTTCATTACTTGTAGAATGCATCCTGTTTAACCTAGCTAGTTCTTTTTTCCTTTTCTTTTTCTTATAGAAAGTACTAATTAGGTGAAGATTAGACAGATAAATTCCGTTTTCATCTCAAAAGTTCTCCATGCATGCCTCGATCTCCTAATGAAGGACATGCAGCATATATTAACTCTGTACTTACCACCGACCAAGTATGAAATCAATTTATGAAATAGCTAACCAATATATAATCTTGTCTCCTCAGTTAACATTTTGAATAATGTAACTGTAATAATTTAATTCTATGAATAAAAAAATAAAAAAAAGTTAATTTTAGTACATGAAACTCTTAATTGAGTGCCCTTTAATTCCAGGTTTGACCCACTCTTGGCGGGGAGATCGATCGATCTGCATATATTTCATGCTCTCTCACGTGTCTTTCACGAATTCATGTGATGGTAACAAATTATTATTTTTCATTTAGACATTTTTGCTAACAAATCCCTGAAAGCAAATAAATAATTAATACAACAAATTAATCTGTAGAAAGGTAATTTGTTAGACAATGTTGTATATGTATCCATCAAAATATTGCTATCTTGGACTTTCTAAGCTGATCAAAATACATAAAATACACCACAAAATTACATGACATTTAATTGCCCTTAAATTAAACGGATTTTAATTCTTATATCAGCATTACAACGTTTATCATTTTTTTTTCAAAAACTGTGTCAAATAACTGAAATATGTTTTATAAACAGAGTTTAAATTCATTTTTTAAAAGCTTCCTTGTTAGTTATCTCCCCATATAATATCTTTTCCAAGATAGTATAACAATGAAGTTTCAAATATATTTCCCCAAATAATTTAACTATAAATTTTCAAAAAGAATAAATATTTGGAACTAAGTAACTTTCTATCAGTTCGTATCCCTTAATTTCTTTCACACATGCAATGATACATGCTAAGAGCTTTTAGATTGCATCTTTCAGGCCAGTTGAAAATTAACGACAACACTAGAGAAGTTCTATCTAATACAAAAATTATTGGCAGCTGATGAGCATATTGATGTCTTTTTTTACTTTTTCAGTTTTATGTGCTTATAACTCGTTTATTTTCTTATTATTTTCATTCTTTCTTCTTGTGTACTAATCTGTCTTTCTTGGTTAATAAAAATGCCGTAGATGATGCCTACTTCTCAAAAAAGAAGAATATATGTCAGCTTTAATTTTCAGTTTTGCCATTGCATGAATACACTTCAAATAAAATACAGTGTCGAAGGATGCATATAAATTTTGACAGACTATCACACAATTAATTAATTAATCTAGTAATTCATTTAAAGCACTAAATGAAATAGACCACAAAAAGTTCATGACCATATTTGTTAGTTATTATGTATAAGGTTGTGATGGAATATATTCATCACTACTAAAGTTCAAAAATTACTGATAAATGTTCAAATGTTACTGGGGTAGAATGGCAAAATGCCAATTGAAGTTTTTTAATGGTCACACAGGTTCCAGCTCCTCTTACTTCCATGAGATGCATGTGCAGTATATTATTCTAGTCAACGGAATTTTATTAGTGTCTAGCTAGCTACTAACAAATAAGCCATATATACTTGCACTTAGCAATATCGAGAAGCTAAGAACATTTTTAATTACAAGTGCCCTTCATATTGAAACAATCTATGCTAGAAGATTACAAGGACCACAAAAGGAGAAAAATGAAAGCAGGAGGAGGCTTACATGGAAAATATGAAACCCAAAAGTTTGGATGTGGTGCCATAGTTAAATGCTTGCTTTTCTCTGTGGTAATCCTCTCGGTTCTTAACCCGGCAGTGTTACCCAACTCTGTTTTTCAAAGTGAGTACTGTATCATTTGCTCTGTTTCAAAATTTTCAATCCCTGTTTAAAGCATCAAATAAATAAGCCATGGTCAGGAAATTCATCGACACCCAGTTTCTTATCTCCAAGTTACATGCATCAATTCTAGCATATTAAGTTTTGTAATGTTAATCTCCAGGCTTATAATATAAGTTAGGGTTGAGTAGATATTATAGTTTGGACCAAGTATTTGATCATACTATTTTTCATCAATTAATTTTACTCACATGGCTTAGTTACATAATGAAGTTAAATATTCAATAAATTTAATGGTATTTCATTGTGATCTTTTAATATATAGATTGAATCAAATTTCAGGTCGGTGGACAACCAATCAGCCTGTAAACATAGAAGAGAAGCCGAATATAGATGTGTCTAACTCAGATCATGCTAAACTGGCCCTCGGATTAATAGCGAAGACAAAACCTCAAAATGACGACGACACTACTTCTACAGGTGCAGGGCAATATATTATTTAGGTTTAGTGTTGATTTTGAGTATTTCAGTCTACATAATATAAGTGAGAAAAAGATATCCACTGATATTTTTCTTATATTTATGATAAATGGACTTGAAAAGGTTTATCAAGATCTTATAGGAAAAGATATAATGAGTGAAATGAAGAGTAAAGGCATAAGCAAAAAAATATTGATGTTGGTGTAATTTCTAAATTGGAAAGAATTAATGAGGACAGTTCATATTGACTCTATTAAAATTAATTTTATTTTATTTTTCTTGTTTTGGAAACAATAAACCATGAATCCCAAACTATAATAGCCTGCCTGGAAATAAATCCAAGCAAAATGTGTTCTCTGTTTTTCATGAGCTTGAGGCAGAGCTGGTAAAAGCTGCACCACGGATTTCCCCCAAATGTGAAATATATGTAACACTAAATTAGCTATATTTCCAGGATCTGAGGTCTCAACATCTACATCACATTCAACAGAGAAACAAGAAATCACAGAATTGCGCATACCTGTTGAAAAGCAATCAGTGACAAGTATATCATTTTATTCAATGTCTAGTTTGTTTACCAGATTTTTTATACCATAGTCTTAACGAGGCATTAATCTCTCTACCCATAAATTGCAGGAATTGATATAATAATACCACCAAATATAGAAGAGAAGATCGAACAAAATGAGAGAGAACCAATGAAAAGTAAGTCATACTACCAAATTCATATGATAAAAGTGAGCAAAAATAAAATCTTGAATAAAGGAAAAGTTGACATCTGCAAAACTTGCAGGGATTGATATCCATATGTCATCATTTAATTCAAAAGAGAAACAAGAGAAGGAAACAGAAAGCCTGGTGGAGAAAGAGCAACCTACAGGTTAGCCCAATGACACATAATACATATGAAGTATATGAGGTAACATATTATTCCAGAAAGTAATCTTAATGTTATGAAAAATCAACGTTGGAACCAAATTCAGGAATTTCAGCTGTGTAATAAATAATTGAATTGACACGAGAATGGGAGAAAAGGGGAAATATATACAAACGTCTATGTAATGAACAATGAATAGCTCGGCAGTAAAAATTTCAGAATCTTTTAAAGGTTCCAAAACTGAGGAAATATAACTTGGTGCATTTTTTATGACTTCAGGATCACATGCCCCAGCTCAATTGTCTGAGACAAAGCAGAGTCAGGACACGACATCATCTGTGTCATTCAACGAACTTGAAAAACCAGAAGAGAACAATTCAATGATAGGTCCATGTTTGCAACTTCTTTCACAGAAGAAACATCTATTAAATTAAGAAAAACAAACTTCATTAATAACTAATAAGCTAACATCTTAAGAAACTACGCAGAACCTGGTAAAAAGCATGGCGCACCTTCAAATGAAAAAACTGAAGAATCTACTCCAACAAAAGCAGGTTAATGCTCCTAGTTGATTTTATATTTATAATGTTTTCATTCTTCCATCTTTATTTTTTAACAAGAATTTTCTTTTGTGCAGATAGATTGGTATGAATTTAGAGTTCCATGGGCAAAACTTTTGAACCTGCCTTTTATAATATGTGATATAATTTAGTTGTGGTAACATTTTTGAATCGGTTAAATTGCACAGTCACTTGTCGTGAATGACTGTCCTGAGGTCCAATACAACCAGAGTATTGGTTCGATTCCCTGAAAACTTGATCACAGTAATCCTTCAGTGCAATAATTACTCCATATATTTTTACTGACAGAAGTCACAGTGAACAATAGCAAGTTGATTTACAACTCCGCGAATTCAAGATACAACATTTGCTCCATAGAAGGGGATATAAGAGTCATCCCCAATGCTTCCACAATCTTTGTCATCTCTCCAATGCCGCTTGACCCAAACACCACAACATGGAAGATCAAACCCTTCCCACGAAAATGGGAGTCCCACACCATGGAGGGAATAACTGAGATGACCATCCAACAGCTGACTGATGTTAATCAGGCGAGAAGCTGTGACGTGACTCATGACATGCCAGCAGTTGTTTTCTCAACTGCTAGGTTCTCAGGAAACCTGTTCCATACTTACACCGACGTGATCTACCCACTCTTCCTCGCTACACGCAGGTAATGTAATGAGCTGTTGATTTGGATTATAGAGTAACAGATCATGTATAGAGTTATAAAATTGATCAATTATACCCTGTAAAGACATAATACCGAATCTGATATGCCATGCTGCTATAGAGGTACATGAAAAAGTGAGGTAATTAACATACTGATAACTGCAACTCACATCTCTGATCAACCTAAAATTCATGTTTCACAGGTACCATGGAGAAATCAAGCTTGTTGTGGAGGATTACAGTTCAAAATACATAGATAAGTACGGAGTATACCTGACACGCCTCTCTCACTACCCTATCATAAACCTAGACAATGAGAAACATGTGCACTGCTTTTCCTCTGTTCAAGTAGGGCTTGAAAATCCAGGGCCCCTAGGTTACAAGTTCCAAAACCCTCAAAACGACCAAGCTATGAAACAATTTAAGCATTTTATTAGAGAAAGCCTTTCTCTGGAGAGATCTGAAGTTGAAAGAGTAAAAAAACCAAGGCTTCTAATGCTCCTACGAAAAAACACTAGGTCAATCTTAAATGAGGATGACGTGATCAATCTGGCCAAAGATGTCGGTTTTGAGGTGGTTATAGCTGACGTTGAAACAACACAAGATTTTCCAAGGATTGCACATATTGTGAACTCATGTGATGTGTTAATGGGAATACATGGTGCAGGTTTGGCTAACATGTTATACTTACCGACCAATGGGACAGTCTTCCAAATTATTCCTTATGGTTATCTTAAATGGGTCGGGCGTTATGACTATGGTGACCCACCGAGGGGTTTTGGATTGAGTTATGTGGAGTATGAGATAACGTTAGATGAGAGCACTCTCACAGAGAAGTATCCAAGAGACCATCCGGTAATTTCAGACCCTAAATCAATTCATAGAAAGGGTTGGCAAATGGTATATGAGGTTTACTTATGGGATCAGAATGTAAGACTAGATGTTAATAGGTTCAGAGGGGCTTTGGAGGAAGCTTTCCAATTATACCAATAGAAATGAGAATAATAGCTATAGGTATTGATGGATAAAATTTATTTCATCTTTTTTTGTCTGTTGAGGCTTGAAATATTAACTTAGAGGTGATAAAGCTATATTTTCTTTTCTTTTCATCTTCAAAATCAAATTTATATTTTCATTCCTATTGATCTTTTTTCAGAAAGACAATTCCAACAACACTTCCAGATGTGTGTGCGTGTTTCATTTTCTTTAAGCAATCTTCTTATTATTTTCTACATATTTTGTTTTCCTCTCTTATAGAATGCAGAATCTTGAAGTTCCAAATACTTTATGCCCTATTAACAACCATTGGCATGAGCATGCAAAATTTTAAATTAGAAGTACTAGATCAGGAAAATCATTTATTTAATGTGTAACATTGTTCAGTTGCAACAATATCATAATACAAGAGACTGAGCAACCATCACATTGGCCTCTACTAGATTACCCAGCACATAATAGACTGCTACAAATTGGAAATAGACAGAACTGCACACAAGCATCATTAATATAGCTAATAAGATGGAGGTGGCCTGGGTGGCGGCGGGCCAAATGGAGGTGGTGCAAATGGGTCGAAAAATTCAGGTGATGGTGGTGGCGGATGCGGTGGAGCAAATGGTCCCGGACCTAGTGGTGCTGGTGGTGGTAGACAAAATGGCCCTGGACCTAGCAGAGGATGGGGCCTTTCGTAGGGTCCTGGTGGGTCAGGTGGCAGTGGTGGTCCCCCATAATGTCCTGGTGAGCCAGGTGGTGGTGGTCCCCCATAAGGTTCTGGTGGGCCTGGTGGCGGTGGTGGTCACTAAGAATTAACATAGAAGTTAGTTCACCACACGTATCGTGCGATATGGTACGAGTCCAAAGACCATCGATGCGAACCATGCCTCCGTATCGCGAGGTTAGAGAATCGCTGGAACCGTCACGAGTCGACAGTGCAATACACGTATTGTATCGTGCGATTCAGTGATTCAGTTATGAAAAATGGAAATTGCTTCGCCTATCGTATCACATCGCTTCAACATCAGTTTTGTTCGAATTTCTATTGCTTTTCGTGGAGAGACGGAGAGATTTCGCCTTCGCCTTTCTCCATCACCAGCATCGCCAAGTTCGTTCTTTCCGCTCCATCGCCAGGTCCAGTTCTTTTCAATTTTCATTTCAATTTTCAGGAAGAACCTCATCGCCATCACTGACAATCGCACTCAGGTCCAATTATGTTCCTCGATTTCTCAATTGATTAATTAGTCTTTTCTCAATTAATCAACTAGTTAGACAGTGGCTAGCGAAAAAGCCCGCTGCGCGCCTCCTATGAAAAATCAAATAGTGTTTTTGGTTAGAAGTGTGTGTCTTCACACGACTTTCTAACCCCTTTTTAAATTCTTTTACTTGTAACTTTTGTTCAATTATTAGGTTCGAGTGGTGGAAATACCTCTTGTAGAAATGCACGGAAAGACTGCGTATAAAAACTCCAAAGGGGTCCGAACTTTCTCTGGACCCCACACAAGCGAAAGCTACGTGCATCGGACTGCCTTTTTTTTGTTCAATTATTTGACCCCTATTAGAACAGCGAGTGTTTATTGCTTCCTTTGTACCATTTCGCATTTTGGTACTTCTTTTGTTCTTCTTTGCTTAATTGGATTGAAATAACTGGTGGACTCAGTTCAAGCTCAACATGAAAATCATTCAACATTACAGTTATAATATGGCCATGGTAATTCGCTATTTGCTTTATGATGTGATGAGAAGATTTTTCATCAAATCAATAGGAATTTAAGAAAAATACTGTTCATTGTTTTTCTACCCTTAGAATTTCATTATATTTAATTCATTTTTTTTTGCTTGAAAAAATCTGGTTATCAATTTTAGTCATAGTTATCTGAAAAAAAACGAACCAATTAGGTTCTCTGTGATAGTATTATGCCAATTGGATGAAAACTTCTTTTTTATTTTGACATTTTCAGTTGGTAGACAAATCAGATACAGTTTGTAATGGTAGTGACACCGACTCTTGCATATAAAGTAACTTCAAATTTACCTGTAGGTCAGATTAGATGATGGAATTACTAATAGAATAGAAACTAGATGCTATTAGTAATAGAACAGAAATTAGAATAGAATGGTATCAAAATTAGAATAGAACCTTGAAATTAGAATAGAACTTTGCGTTCAGGTTGGTATCAGAATTACTAAGTAAATAGCACGCGACTTATTGTTACGCCATAAATATATGATATAACATGTTATTGAGACTTCCTTTTAATGATATTCGTTCATAACTACTTATATTACTTGATGTCAATGATAATTAGTGAATCTTAAACGATTCGATACGATATACGATATGATACAAAATACAACGATACCCGATACATATTACTATTCAACAACTATGGTTAGAAATACCAACTGTACGAACTGATGTCGAAAGAATCCCACAAGGTGCCTAATTTTTCAGAATTTCTCTTCTTTTCACCCAAACATGACAAAGAAGACAAGTAGGGTCCACAATGAGAAAAGTACCTTTAGTTCTCTAGAAACATTTTTAGGTGAATCTGTTGGATAAAACCCGATTTTACATATTAAATATTTACCTGGATCAAGATGTTTAATTTGAAGCAGATCAGAGAGCTCTCAAGCGATTATAACCTTTTTGTCCTGCATAATTTAACAAGCCCACTATAACAGTTCATGTCACAACTAAAAGGATGTTGAGAGTTCTATATGAATTTTAGGTTCGACAATCCTGAAAAAAAAACTATATATTGGACAATTCATCAAACACCTTCTATTTCATGAAACTGTACTCTCGCACGGATAAGAGACAGACAGAGAGAAGAATTCCCACGAGACATATAATAGTCCGTGTTATGTATCATTGCTGACCAACAGCTTCTAACCGTCAGTCATTCCTGGAAACTTCTAGCCCTTCCATGGGCGCACTATTAAATGGTATAAGAACAGGAAATATAAAAAAAATTAAAAACTCCTTTGAATCATTTCTTCAAACAGTTGATATGCACGAATAGAATGGTTAAATCACCTCAATCGATGATGACGAAGCATAAATAATAATACCTGACATTCAAAATTTTGAAGAGAAGCAAAGAAGAAATAGCCAGTCAACAATGGCCCCTTGCCGAGAAATAAGGTGGTTCCCAAAAGATTCCGATGATCTTCTAGTGCATCCGACCGTACGGATGGGTCCAAGGTTGCATAAGGATGCGAGCGGTGCCTTCTGATCATGGCTCTGGCGATCGGATGGATAATGCAAATGCCAATGCATCGAAAGTTCGAAATGATGGGCTGATGGCATGACCCCAGTCAACGCTATTCGGAGAAGGAAAAGGAAAACGAAAACGAAAACGGGAAAGAGAAGGAAAAGGAAAAGGAAAACAATCCCATCGATTGATCAAAGGAATAATAACCATATCGGACGGTTCAGAATCACTCGCATGACTAAGTCAATGAATTAGTAGAAATTTCGATTTCAATGGGCCCAGTTGCTTTAGAAACTTCAAGGCCTCCTGAAATCTGAGGCTTAGTCAGGAAATATCAAGTCAACTTAGATTGAAGCCCAAACACAAGTGAAGGAACTTAGCCCAGCGCTATAGAATCAGCTCATCATCTTATTTCACAAAATCTTGAAGCAGATTTAACGACCTAGAAATTTCAAAAATGAATATCGGATGTTGGATACTTGGATCTGTATGACTGTGTACTGTGTAGATTGGTGCAATATGTGAATTCAACGATACCTATGGCGGTATGGCCAAGGGATGGTATACCTATGACTGTCTTTTGATAAAATTATTGATATTTTGATCGTATACTGTGGTTCTAAAAATATTATAGTAGTAATTTTTTATTGTAATTCTGGACAATTGTAATAGATTTAATAATTGTTTGCTTTTGAAGACATTAAACTACTTGTATATCATACGTGGATATATAAGTTCTATGAGATAATATTATCATTTAGTTAACTATTTCAATGAAATATACGAATTTTTAGACAATATTACCATTTAGTTAATTATTTCAATGAAACATACGGATTTTTTTTCTGCGTTTAGTCAAAAAAAAAAAAGATTCAGAAGTGACTCATAATATTAAGTGTATCTATATATCTAAATTTTCCATAAAATGTTACATTAAAATCAAGTAGATAGATCAAATAATAGATGCAAAACAATCTGAAATGCAAAATTCGAATGACATCAGACATGAATAATGGGCGGCGGATAAATGGATTATGATTCAGATATACTAACGGGTTTAAATCTTCACCGCCCATTATTCCGTACGTCCATCTAACGGTCCAAATCTCCTAAAAAATTTACATTCTAGCCTTTCGTTATTGTTCATTTTCTCCTCCGAGACTCTCAACAATCGACGACTCTAGCCGAAGTCTCCTTCGGTCCTTCCCCTTTTGCCTCCGTACGCTACGCTTCAGCTTTCGCGCCTCTGTTGCAACCCGGAACTATTATCTCATCTCTCCTTGTGGTCTCTAAGCACGAAATCGGCAGCGCCTTTTTCTGGTTGTGCGCTCCACCTTTACAGCTCCGACGATACCCTTAGTTTGAGCGAGAGTTAGTCAGATCTGTATCCATGAAGCTAGGTATCTCCATCTCTTAATTTCCCATCCCTCCCGCCTTTTCCTAGGTTTTACTGCGTAATTTCTTTAAGTGTGCTCGATTTGGTGCTAATTTTGGCTGAGTCTTGTTTAATTTAGTTGCACTTAGGTGGGATAGCTCATGAATTGCAAAGTAGAACAAAAGTTCATTTAAAAAAAAAAAACTCCAGGACTACATCTTGATTTCAAGCACGAATGTTATTATATTGTTATTTCTTAAATCCTTTGTACAAAGACTTCAAGTAAAAAATGAGAAATCTCCGCGAGAAAGATTCACTGAACTTTGAACTTGTGTTCGTTCCAGGTACATATCTACAAACTTGACAAAAGATCAAGCAGAGGTAAAACTGACTCTCTTCAGCTTTCATCTTCCCACTGAACTGGCCTGTTCTGAGACCAAGGTGTGTAACCACCATGTGGCGAAGTGCTGCCAGCCGGCGCCTGCAGTCCAGCCTCCTCTCTCCTCTTTCTCCCAACCCTAACATAAATCCGACCAGGCTTCTTCCTTCATTGAGCAATGACATGCATGATATCTACACGCGACAGTCAGTGTTTCTTATCTCCTCCCGAGTGCACTCGTCTGCTGTGAATGGTGGCGGTGAGGTTACCACTGTTGGAGGTTCTGCCTTGGGAGAGCAAGCGGCAGCAATTGAATCAGCTCGGGCAATGTTGTCATTTCATGGGGTGCTTCAGCATTATGGGAGGTGCTATTGGGAGCTTTCGAAAGCTAAGCTTAGGTGAGTGATCTTGCACTGTATAGTACCTAATTCTCAAAAAGCTACTGGTATTCTTACATTGCATGCCTGATTTTGTTCTTACTTTTTTTCCATCCTCCAAAATTTTTAGGTAAAAACAATAAGGTGAAATTAATTGTTAAATTTGGGAGATAAATATGCAGCAATAAGTACTTTTTGGTTTTGCATGCCAGCCAGCACCTGTTTTTGTTGTTCCACTACCAGGTTGCAATTAAGCTTTGACTCTCTAGAGAGCATTTCCTAGATAATAAACAATATCCAACCACTGTAATGTACACTAAGAAAATTTGTTAGACCAATTTTTAGTTTGGTTCCTGTGTAATATTTTTATTTTTGCTCAAAGGATGAATGTGTGCTTTGTAGCATGTTAGTTGTAGCAACATCAGGAGCTGGTTATGTGCTCGGAAGTGGCAGTGCAGTTGATTTTGCAGGACTGTGTTGTACCTGTGCTGGTACCATGATGGTTGCAGCATCTGCAAACTCACTAAACCAGGTATCTGTCTATGTTGTTTCACTCTTTCTTTTCCTCCTTGTCGAAGAAACAGAAATCTATCTTTATATTTTTGTCCTTGGAGATAGTTCTTATAGTTCTGTTTTTCTGATGTTAATGATTTCATTGGTACCTAAAGTAATATCTCTCACCTTTGACTAAAACGATTTTTACAAGTATGTGTCCATTTTCAACAAGTACACTCTGGTAACACTGTACCTATTTTCAGTATCATTTTATGAATAGTATGACATTTTCATTAACTGTATCTGAGTTCTTTTTATTGAGGAACCTTTTAGACTCCGATTTCCGTACATTTGTGTCAGGCTTGTTACCAGTATCTACATCAAATGTACTGTTCTACCAAGCATCATAAGAGCAGTTTAGTCTGATTGTTCATTTTTTCATGTACTGCTAGTGCACGATGCAGAAATAATGAATTGGACAAATATTTCTTAACTAAATTATGTTCATGCTAATTTTAAACTTTTTAGGTTTTTGAGAAAGAGAATGACACTAAAATGAAAAGAACATGCAAGCGACCCCTCCCATCTGGCAGAATTTCTATTCCTCATGCTGCCATGTGGGCCTCCACTGTTGGTCTTGCAGGGACATCTTTGTTAGCTTGGCAGGTTTAATTCTTTCTTTCAGATAAATGACTAATTCCTTTAGGAACTTTTGCAAAAGATACTGAACTTACAATGAGTTTGAAAAGAGCCTCAGGTTTATAATGATGTCTTGTTAGAGTAAGTTGCGGTAATTTGTCTCCAGTTGGAGGCTTGTTCAAATTATACTGAAATTGTAGCACAAACATGTCTTCTATTTTTGAACAAGGGGCATTATAATTTCTCCATTAATTACGACATAATTTGACAAAAAATTAATAAAACAAAGACTTGTTTGTATATTAATAATTCATATTATTCCCTTTACATGTTATGCTTGAGCTCATATTTGGTAAAAACTGGCACTTTATTGCAGACTAATAGCTTGGCAGCTGGACTCGCTGCTTCTAATTTGTTTTTGTATGCTTTTGTGTACACTCCATTGAAACAAATACATCCAATTAATACATGGGTTGGTGCAATTGTGGGTGCTATTCCTCCACTTTTGGGGTATATGTTCTTTACTGTTTATTTTCTATAGATTTTTAGTAAAAGCTAGAACAAATTTTAGCTTACCAATGAGATCGGTGGGTTTAAAAAGCTGTCAGATCAATGTTTCAAACAATGAATTTCTTTTATCAAAAATCAAACAATGAATTTTAAACTGTTGATCTGGATCCACTTGACGAGCCAAGTGTCTTCTTTCCAATTTTTATTTTTAATTTTTCTAGTCCATTTTGCAAAGATCAAGAGGTTAAGAAAATGAATCAATTTGGTATGTTCATTTTTCAAAAACTTTTAAGCTTCACTCGTGAGTTAGAAAAAATGGAAATTAGAATGAAATTGCTTCACTCGTCGAGTAGATCAAAGATTAATGGTTAACTTTGTTGTTTGAAGCTGATATGGCAGCGTTTTTCATAGACTCAGTAATTAAATGCTAGAAAATACTGGATTCTTTCTCACTAGAAATGTCGGTGGATATCCAAGCAACTTACTCTCTGGCATGATTTGGGACATGCACCAAGGAGTTCTTTTATTGATGCAAAGAAAAGTTATCCATGTATGTCTTAACTCTTTTCTTTTCTTACACGGTTCTACTGTAGGTGGGCCGCAGCTTCATCAAATATTTCAGCAGAAGCATTTATACTTCCAGCTGCATTGTATTTCTGGCAGATACCCCATTTCATGGCTCTTGCCTATTTGTGTCGGAAAGACTACCTTGCTGGAGGGTATAATTTATTTTTTACTTCTGTTATTTGTGTTTGTGACTGTAAATTTCACGAATAATTGCCTTTATGAAATTAAGAAGTTTTGCTGGGGTTCATCCGAGGAGATTGTGAGCATACATGAACTTAACGGATCCTTGCTCTCTTTTGCTTAATAAGACTAGAAAGGAACTGCTGATTCTTTATTTCAACCCTAATTATCTGCTATAGTAGAAATGGGGTAGTGCATTGACCTGCATTTCAACCTTGTTCACTGGGAAAAGGACCATTTGCAATTGATCAGCATTGTTCAATGTTCACCTTTCCTAATTGTAATTATCTACCTTCTTTTTTCTGCTGTGCAGGTTTCGCATGTTTTCCTTTAATGATCCTTCTGGTTGGAGAACTGCACTGGTCTCATTCAGAAATTGCCTCTATCTTCTTCCTTTGGGGTGGTTAGCATATGAATGTACGTCTTTAAAACATATGATATAGCACTTGAACAATTTTTGATAAGAAAGCTTGTCCAGACAACAGAATTAATTTGAAAATTGTTTTTTATGGGCAATTCAAAATTTCTTTTCTCCCATTCCCTTAATAATAAAATACTCCCTTACGAGAGAACACAGGGAAAATAAGCAGGAGATCTCTATTTCTTCAAAGAAATAAACAAAATTAAAAGAATATTTTTTTTGTGGAACATCCCATTTTCATTATCCAGAATTTTTTTTTTATAAACTTGATTCATTAGGTAGATAAGAATCCAACAGGGCTAGATACTTGCATAAATGTATATGGCAATGATAATTATTTTCCCAATGTCTTATGAAAATAATTGCAGGGGGTTTAACTTCAGATTGGTTTGTCTTAGAATCAACATTCCTCACACTTGGCATCAGCATAGCAGCCTTGTTATTTGTCGAGGAACGAACTACCAAAAATGCAAGAAGAATGTTTCACTCGAGTCTCCTCTACCTTCCTGTTTTTATGTCCGGGTTGCTTCTTCATAGATTGCCAAGCGAACAGCATGAAACCAACAATGCTTCGGCTGAAATTGAACAGGACAGAACAGAGAGAATAATGTACCGAGAAATTCAGAGAGATGAAGTACAAAAGAAAACAAATGTGAGACGACCACCTGTTGCATATGCATCTGTGGCTCCTTTTCCTTTCTTACCAGCACCAGTGTATGTTCCTTCTGATTCATGAAAGATGAAATGTACTCAATAGTTGTTTTTTGTTATTGTTTTTTCAAATCAGACTGAAGGCTTCTCAAGAAAGAAGCTGGGAAGGCATTTTTGTCTATGTAATAAAACGACTAAGATTTTGAATTCCCATGGCCATGGGGAATGATTGAATGATGATATGATATTGGATAAAAAGAAGAAAAAAGAGAGGAAATAAAACATTTGATTTTGACGAGTGCACTTGCTAATATGGTTACCTCAGTTGGAATGTGTATTGTTAGCAGTTGGTACGGTACGGATCGGGTAAAAATATTTTTGTATATGTATTCGTTTGAAATGTCTTAGTTGTATTTTACTTTTACTGAATTTGTTTAATCATATTTTACTTGTTCTTGTTTACCGGTTGGCAGACGGATAATGTGTGAATAACAAATTATGCTAATATAAAAAGATATGTGCTTAATTTTATAAATAGTTTATCAAAACACAATATACTTCATACAAATCCACCTTTACACAATTAAATAAAGAGAAAAAACTAAAAATCAGCCAAAGTGAAATTGTAAGATCTTCGCCCACCAATGAGAAAAGTGTTATTTGCCAAAAATACAAATTAAAAATATTAACTATTTAGTGAAAATAAAGTGTCAACTTCGTAAGCAAAAAACTGCAATGTTGTTCAATATTATACGAATAACTTAAAAGTGTCAACATTTTCGTGAATAGGAAGTGTCAACATTTTATGACGATGTGGTTGTCATGACTCTTAACTATTTATATATATATCGCTTTCTAAATAGATTTCCCCTTTTCCCACTTGTTTTTTTCTTCGTTGCATTTTAAGTTTTTTTTATAAAAGGATATTTGTGATATAATTTTTAAGAAGAATTCCAAAAAATCAAGAAACATGTGATGTATTCTTTTTATTGAATTTTAAAATAAAAAAATATTTATTGATTTTCTACTAATAAACATAACTGTGGCTTGTACAAAATATTTGTATCCAGAGCTATTGTTATTTGGGCTCAAAAACCAGCATTCATAGCAGCCAAGGCCTAAATATAAACTAGCCTGTTTATCCCTTTGCACACCTCAGGTTAGGGTTTTCTTTTGTACGCCTCTTTATAAAACAGCACGCAGCCGACCACAGCTCGTCAATTGCTCGCGTTTGAGGTACGGTTTCTGTATGCACTATACTTTGTGTCCCTTTTTCTTTTCGTTAGCTTTTCTTTTTTACTTTGAAATATGTATCGTCGATGAAGAAACTTTATTAATTGCTGTAGGCGGATGCGAATCCGTCGATGGCAGTTACACAAATCCTCTAAGAAGTTCTGAGTCTAAATCTCTTGAATCAACTAGTTATTTCTATTGGATCTTTTATTCTTTTCGGATTTTTGTTCTTGTTTTTGTAATTTGAAAATGGAATATCGATGGGTGTGAAGTGATGAAAGAAAACATGTCTGTCAATCCACTGATATTCTGTGATGACAAACCATGTTCCGACAGGCTCTGATCAACCCCTTTTGGTTCCTTTCAGTTTGTTAATTGCTTTCAAAACAGAAACAGGAAAATTTCGGAGGATTTTATCAAACTAAAAAAAACCGTGATCTAAAAATACGATCCAGGACTGAAATCTAAGAATACGGTTAAGAAATATAATTTTAGAATCCGGTTCTGAATCGAGATTTTAGTATCTGGTTGCATGTATTTTTATTCCTGCGTTGCTCCTTTTCTCTTTTCTTTCTCTTCTCTTCCTTACTCTTGATCTCTCTTTTTCATATTCTTTTCAAAAATTAATTCTTATTTCTCTTATTTGTTCTATTCTTCAATCTCATATATATTTCGGTCGTTTTCTCGTCTACACTACTAAACAATAGTCAAATTAGATGCGTTTTTTTATTAATTATTTAATTAATATAGTTTTTAGAAATGATTAAGTAGGTGTAAAGAAATTAATTATATCTTAATAAATCTAGTTTATTTTTTTGTTTATTAAAGAAATTAATTCTTTCAAAAATATCAAAAAAATTATTGTAAATAAATTAAAAAAATTTATTGTTATTTTTGATACATTGATAAATTGTTAATATTAAGTTTGTGTGCATAATTTCATAAAATTAATTATAAAGTAGTTTATTTATTTAAATGCAGGATGAGGAAATTTGAAATATATATTTTATCTTGTTAAGATATCATTTGATTAGAGATGTGGTTCTGTGTTCAAGAGATTGAAATTGTACTAAATTTTGAATGTAGGTCACGTGTAATGAGATAAGGCGTTAATCGTGACTCTTATAGAACGGTGGAGGTTGAAGAACAATACATTTCATATTTCTGTGGGTGAAATGACTGTTACGTTGCAAGATGTTATGGATTTATTCATTGTAGTTATGTTTTCTAACTCGAGTGATATTTGTGTATCGGTAATGTATCTACTATTTTTACGAGATTTTGATAGTTCGGTTAGTTATAATTGGGCGGTGTCGTTTTGACATATTTTTATCGTGTATTATCGAATGCAAATAGAGCGAATACTCGTTTTATTGTTGCTACACTAGATTTACTGTAGATTTGATTTTGTGATCGGTTTCATGTTAGTCGGTTTTCAAAGAATCGAGTTATCAAGTTTGATGTTTGAGATATTGCTAATCGACACTAATGTGTGCCTTATGGTAGGATGTGGACGGTTCTAAATTGTGGGATGATAATCTTCATTTATGGTATAAGATGTGGACGAGTTATCAAGTTTGCATCTCACGCCACCATTATTTGAATTGTCACCTCACAATTTAGGACTCGTTCATATTCTAACATAAGACATATATGAGTTCTGATAAAAAATATCTCAACTATCAAATTTGGTAACTCAATCTTTTGAAGGTCGACTAACACGAAATCGATCCCAATGCTAAATTTGTAGTAAATATAGTGGAGCAGCAATAAAATGAGTATTCGTTATATATGCATTCAATAATGCACGATACAAGTATGTCAAAACGACATTGCACTAGTTATAACTAATCAGATTATTAAAATCCTGTAAAAACTATAGATACATGGTCGGTACACAATCATCACTCGAGTTAGGTTTTAATTCATAAGTTCATAACATAAGTTCGAGTATAGTGATTTATCTGCTCAGAAGTGGGATTAACGTAACAGTCATCTCACTCACATGCATGTGAAATGTGTTGGTCTCCGGCCTCCACTGTTCTACAAGAGCCGCGATTAACGCCTTATCTCGTCGTTCATAGTTTGAAACTAATTTTTAGTTTGTAAAAAATACCTTATTTTTAAGCGTTGAAATCTTTTGCTAAACGAGAGGCATTTGCAGCAAGTTCGTATAAGGTCGATGATCAGTCGGGATCTCATCAGAAGGAAATTAATAACACTGCATGCAAACTCGTATAAGTTCGTATAAGGTCGATGATCAGCAAGAAGTACTTTGAGACATAACCATGATAATAACACTGAATGCAAACTTAATATTAACAATTTATGCATGCCAATTATAACATACATTTAAATAAATTACCTACTTTACAACTAATTTTATAAAATATGCATACAAATTTAGTAGTAACAATTTATCAATGTATCAAAAATAATAATACATTTTTTTAATTTATTTTTAATAACTAATTTATTTACAATAAATTTTTTTGCGTATTTTTTGGAAGGATTAATTTCTTTAATAAACAAAAATAATAAACTACTTTAAAAATATGAATTAAAATAATAAAAAACTAGATTTATCAAGATCTACTAATTTATTTACACCTACTAAATTATTTCTAAAAACTATATTAATTAAGTAATTAATAAAAAAAATTAGTAAAAAAATGCACCTAATTTGGTTGTTGTTTAGTGGAGACGAGGAGAAAGCGACAAGAATATGTACGTTATGATTGGAGAATAGAACAAATAAGAGAAATAAGAATGAATTTTTGAGAAAAATATGGGAAAGGGAGAAAGTGAGATCGAGAGTAAGGAAGAAAAGAGAAAGAAAAGAGAGAAGAGAGGAAGGGGTGGCACAAGAATAAAAATACATTCAACCAGATTCTAAGATTCCGGTCCAGAATCGAATTCTAAGATTTCGGTCCAGAATCGGATTCTAAGATTTCGATCCTGGACCGTATTCTTAGATCTCGGTCCTGAATCGTATTTTTAGATCACAGTTTTCTCAGTTTGGTAAAATCCCTCGAAATTTTCCCGTTTCTATTTTTTCCTTTTTTATTTTGTTTATTATTAAAATTTTCTGTTTTTTTAACTATGTTAAATGATTTTTGAAATTTGATCTAATTTAACATAAAAATGTTGGGTTTTTATTATTTTTAGAAACAATTTGCAAAAATCATTAAATATAATTAGAAAATTCTAAAAAATGGAAAAAATAGTATCCCATTATGAGATAAAATTTTGAGTTATTTAAATTGATATTTCTAATGCTAAATTTTAAAATATGACATTGACAAGTGACAACACAGTAGCAAGACTCCAAATAAGAATAAATGTAGTCTTGAAGTAAATTACTTAGGAGAAGGATGATGATTTTGACTATTCAGACCCAACTTTTATTTAATAGAATATCAATTCTTTTTTTGGGCATGGAAAAAGGTAATTGTATATTTAAAAGCTATTTTTTTAGCACTCTTAAGAGAAAAATAAAAATTCTTCCACTTTGGTATAAAATCATGTGTTTTGACTGATTAATCTTTTATTGTATTTAAATAAAAATTTTGGAAACGACGAAACATAGAAAAAAAATTAAGCTGAGTGAAATACGATCTTTGGATAAAGATGAAGTAAATTTTGCTTATTTCTAAAAAAAATGGATAACAAGTATATATCTGATTTAAAAAGATCGACAACACTATGCTTATTTTCTGAATATACCGTTCAGAAGTGTTATCTAAATGCATATCAGAAATTCAAATTCTCAACAAAAAAAATTCTTAAATAAAGTTGAAATTGTGATGGTAGAGTCTGATAGTTGCGTCTGAAAGCAGTGTTTAGAAAATACTTCTAAACAAAGTATGAACGTAGAGTCTAAACGTAGTGATCAAATAACATTATTGAAATAAGAGTCTAAACACAGAGTTTGAACATGGAGTCTAAACGCAATGTTCACATGTATTTAATTTTTTTTATTTTGTTTGAATTTTTTAATATAGTGTATAGGTAACACTTCGAAACGATGCATTCAAAAAATTAGACATAATGTTATCAATTTTTTCAAATCAGGTACATACTTTAAATTTTGATTAGAGATAAGAAAAAAAATTCAATGTGAAGTTCGCTTTTTTAGCAGCAGATGATGGGTCCCAGCGAACACTATTACCTTTTCTAATGAAAATGATGGATCTCGGCTCTAATCTTTTAACTGATAAGAAGATATCATACAAAAAGTCCACATGTCGAAAGGTGCTTCAAAGATTTCAGAAAAAAATTAGAGGGCATAAATAAATAAATGAGAGCTATAAATGTCTTCCACTGTAAACGTCATCTAACAACAAGATTTTAATTCTAACCAACAGTTTAAAAAAAAAATTGAGTTGGAGATAGAACTACATTTTAAAAATATTGAAAGCAAGGTTCAATGTATAATTTGAGAGAGAACCTAAAAACTGAAAAAGAAAAACCAGGCAACAGTTTTGGAATCCGTATCCCCCGAAATAATGCGGGATTTCGAAATGGTCAGCGGGCAGCACTGTTACGTTGTAAATTCGTTGGTACTGTAGAAAAAATACTGTGCAGGCAGCACTCGACGCTGTAGCAGCAATGAGAATGCAAGAGAGCTCACTCCTGCTGATCATTTCAGAAAATGTAAATTCACAGTTTGGTGCTTACACTATTATTTAAGCACATACAACTCATGTGCAAACTGTAATAACTTATGTAAGTAGTACAACTCTTTTTTTTAAGATAAAAAGCAAGATCAAAGTACCTAAATTGAAATGATCTAAAATTTCAACAAATAGATTTCTAATTGCGAGTTCACACAACGAAAAACTTTGTTAATTCTTAGCACTAAGCTAAATAGTGCAGCTCTCTGTAACAAGCAAATTTCATCCTAGAATAAAAAGCTGCTCCAATTAATCCTTGTTTTGGAGATTGAACAACTGCATAATTCTAGATAAGGTAATCAATTCCCCACATGGAATTAATTATACATCTTCTCAGAAGAATGCTGAAGAAGGTATCGCGTCGTTTAATGGAGGCAAAGGGATGTGATCGAGCTGAAAAGTTATTTGTGTTTATATGATTGGAGCATCATGAAATAATTTATGGAAAAGTAAGGCATTGAAGCAGAAGTTAACCCACTGATTGTACTTTTATTTCTTCATAAGGCCTTTAAATATAATCTTTATTTAGTCATTTTGAAAAAAATCGTGTTAAATACTTTGTGTACTAGATGTTGGATTTTACAATTATACGAATTATATGGACGCTATATGAAATAATAAATTTTATGGACATAATGTGTTAATTATATATTAATTATTTCGTAGAAGTGAGGATTATTTCTGTGCAAAAAGACCTGTTTTATTCCATGGAACATGTGTTACGTGGATTTGTGCACTGAAATAATATAAGTCATACATCAATTTTTTTTTTTTCGTGAAAGCCAAACTTACCATGCAAAAAAATAACTAACCATACTAATAACAAAGTTCTAGTAGTGTATGATAGTAATGAATTCATGATTACAAATACTTGTTATTGGAATAAATGATAGAGATCGAGTTTGAAGATGCATGGAAAATGGTATTGATTAGCAAGAATTAATAAGAAATCAAGTTATGAACCACACATTTGTAAAGAGATCACTTATGCGATAATCAAAGTACATCTACAAACATATAAAAACAACTCTATTCCAGATTTCAAAGAAATATAAATACAGAATTCGATAGGTGATGACAGAAAAATAGAGAGCACGTAGGAGTTGAGATGCTAGCCAGAAGCAAATCATCCTTTGTGCTCTCTATCTTCTGTCAACAACACCTCTTCTTACCAATTTAAACTCTTCATCAGTTAATTTGGAGGCTCAGGTAGAAAATTGGCGAAAAAATTAAGGTAGTTAACCAATATATGATCACCTGATGGAGATCTATAATACACATAAAAAAAAGGCTTAGTTAAGAGCGAACAACTGATTTATTTGTGTATGTGTTCTTTGTGTATGTAATTATGTATCCTGAATGTTGTTGCGTGCGTCTCTCTCTCTCTCTCTCTGTGAGAAAGGATGAATTGCATTTGCATCTCTATTTATAGATGTAAGATTGGTGGAAAGAGTCTAAGATTCTACAGCGCAACCTCATGAAAGAACAACTGCCATCTCTTTATGATTAATAATTTGTGTCGGTGGGGACCACCGTGGAAAAACCCACTTCCAATTTCAGAAAAATGAGTTGATATAAAAGTTTAATGGTCGGATCAGACTTTAAAAGAATCTGATCTAGAAGGTTTACGAAAGAGTAGAATAAGGATCGGATTTAAAGAGTGTTCAATAGGGATCGAATAATAAAGATTTTGTTCTAATGAAATAGGTCCGGTCCCTCTAAGGTCTGACTCTTATCAAGCCCTCGGGATTGCAGAGAGCTAAATCAGGGCCGGGTAATAAGGGTTTTGGTCTCTTTTTAATTTTTTTAATTGTGAAATGTTTACTAATATTTATATGAGGGGCTGATAAGGGTCTGAGGGGCTGGTATGGGTCAGGGTTGCAGAGGGCCGAATCAGGACCGGACATGATCGGGACTTGAAAGGGTCAGATAAATAGGGACATGTATTTTTCGAACGAATTTGGCCCTTCTAAGGCCCGGTCCTTTCAAAATTTTACTAAGAGTCGGATCAGGACCAGATCTGACAGGAACTTTACAAGAATCGGACTGGAGGCCGAGAGCTTATGACATATCACTGATTGACTCGATACTAACAACACAAATTCAGTTGAGTTCAATTTGCATGTTGTTTTTGTTACTATGCAACATGTTCGGTAATGCTAAGACGAAAAGTTAGAACTTGATAGCATCATTCGACGTCTGATCGAGTTCATATATGCTGTAATAAATTACTACATATTTGATTCTCTTGTAGTATTATTGCTACATTTTTACAACAGAAAATATGCACTTCTGGACATCTAACGATGCTGTACTCGCCAGTAATAAACCATGCATAATTCACACCACCTCATCCGACAGGATGGAAACCAAAACTTTTTGGTGGACCCAATATTTTGATGATAAGTGCACTTAGACTAGTACTTTTTCGTCTAGTCAAGTTTTGAGGTCTCTGAAGTTTGAAGTGTTTACGTGGCTTAGCATTATTAGCCTCTACCAATTGTGTTGGCCTTATGCTTCCACATGCCTGATCCAGTCAAAACTGGTACCATGCTAGCTACTTCCTCTATACTAATTCGTGTCAAATTTTTAGGATCCGTTATTTGACACCATGAAGTATAGCAAAAAGTAGAAATATCAACACTATTGCAAATAATAGTATTAGAATTTTTATTATTAACGTGAGAATTTTTTTTTTTTTGTGAACACAATCACAGAAAATGAGTCATTTCTGGAGAATTATCATGCAAGTGCTTTCTCAAAATAACTCTCAATACACATGCTACTATTTTCGTTGAAGTGCACATAAATAATTTATTTTGTGGAATTAGCCACGTAAATATTTCCGTAAAAATAATTTTCTAATGATTCATGAATATTGATTATTCACGAAAATAATTTGGTCCCACCAACTTTTTCATGAATATAATTGTTTTTCTATCAACATGCCTGACAAATGACACCATTTTATTTGTTATCATTATCATTTAATAATCATCTCCAATTTAAGATACATATTTTGCATTCATGAATTTCATTCGAACTATATCATTTAAAGACATGATAATTAAAAATGAAATAATGTAACTAGTACAAATTTAAAAATTTTAAGCATTACCCAAAAAAGGTAGAGATCACTTGACTACATGTCATTCAAAAGGATATAGCGAATGCTTGTGCATAAGAGATTGTATTGTCGAAAGATTTCTTGGCATCGTTCATGTTTCTGACACATCTTCCCTCCAATTGAAAGCGACAATTGATGGTTAATTTGGCAAGTATGATCTAACTATTTCAAGGTTAAGTGGTCAATGATATGATGATGCTAGTAATATGCGATGAGAGTTCAATGGTCTCAAAACATTGATTTTGCGAGAAAATATGTTTGCATACTATGTGCATTGTTTGCACATCAACTTCAACTAACTCTTGTTGCAATGTAAAAAATTATAAAAGGATTTGTCAATTCTTTCAAAAGTTAATAACATCCACAATGTTGTTGGTGCATCTTGTAAAAGGCATGATCAATTACGTGAGAGGTAGAAAATTAAAGTCATGGAAGCTATTTCAAATGAAGAGCCGGAAAAAGTTTAAAACAAAAATGAGTCTTGCACATTCATGTGATACCTGATGTATTTCTCATCACAAGACTAACTAATTTTCTTAAACTTTTTTCGATTACGATAGTGGTTCTTGAAAATGTAGAAGAAGACGAAAAAGAAAAAAAAAACAAGTAGAGGCATGTGTATTTATTGAAGAAATGTGAACCTTTTATTTTGTACTCATTTGCCATCTCATGCACAAGTTATTAGATATCACATATGATTTATGACAAGGCTTGCAACGTAAAATCAAGATGTGATGAATGTTAGGTGTTTGGTGGAGATTTCCAAATCTTGATCGCAAAAGTTTAGGGATAGTGGATGGACATTGTTATTTCAAGAAGTTTGTGCATTTTGTGAGAAACACGTAATTGAAATTCCGAAATGGAGAGTGTCCGTCATTGTACATGACTGGTGAAAACAGACGTGAGTAATTTACACTACAATCGTGTTGGTATATTTTACATGATTATTGATATGCAATTGCAAGAGTTTAATGAAATATTCATGAAAACAAGTACCAAACTTCTTATGTTTATGTCATGTTTAGATGCCGGCTCAATTTAGCGTCGGCGATTTGATTTTATTTTGTAGATGTTATTATATTTTTATCTACATTTACTTATTTTTAATAGGTAAACATATTATTTTAATGATATTCAATATTTTAAATAAAATTTATATTTTCTATTTTTATACGTAATTATGTCATACTCTAATCAAAACTCTGAATCGTCGTACGTGCCAGCAACAACAAGTACGTGCCAGCAAGTGATGCACATATTATAGAAATATTTACCTAACAAATGGAACACTAATATAAAACAATGATACTCTTATGGTTGTTTATGTATAAATCACTGAAACGAAAGTTTGAAAAGAACGAATCAACAGAAGTCTCTCGGAAATAAATTATTGAATGTCCATGTGTCTTGTACATTTATTTTAATGTCATGAAGTAATTAAAATAAGAGTATCATTTATTTTATAATATGTTTACATGTTTTTTATTTCCAAATAATTTATTTCCAAGAGACTTTAATTAAAAGAATCCGGATAGACTATTTTCATTGGTTTTGATGGCGTAAGTTGCTAGAGGCTACAAAAAAGCTACGGATCTCCTCTTTCTCTCTCTCTCTCTCTCTCTCTCTCTCTCTCTCTCTCTATATATATATATATATATATATATATATATATATATATATGAGGGGGGATATGTGGCCTCCTTCTCGTAGCCTCCTCTCCGTAGCCTTCTGCATCATTTTCCACCAAAATCAATGAATATGGCCGATCCGGACCATTCAAAACATTACTCATATTAATATAGACTTGGAGACTAAATTTGAAATTTTTTTGAAATTTTTTACTATTTTATCGGACGGGTTGAAAATTGAATGTCTATAAGTCGTTAGATAAATTCAATTTTCAATCCGTCCGATAAAATAGTAAAAAAAATCTAAAATTTGGTCTCTAAGTCTATATTAGTATGAAGAATGTTTTCAACGGTCCGGATCAACCATTTTCATTGACTTTGATGAAGAGGCTAGAAAAATAGAGGCTAATGGACCTCCCCTCTCTCTCTATATATATATATATAGTGAGGCTATGGTGTTCCGCAAAGCAAGTGCTTTGCAATTGTGGACCATTGGATCACGGAATATCATGTTTGCACGAATCACAAAGTGTGATCCAATGGTCCACAATTGCAAAGCACATGCTTTGCGGAACACCGTAGCCTCACTCTATACACACACACACACACACACACACACACAAGTACACAACCTCATGTAGACAACAATTAATAAAACATCCAGATCATGTCATCCGCATTAATCAAACATGATTACACATGCATCCAAATCATGCAATACATCAAAATGATCACCAATCAACATTAAATTAATTAATAATAATATTCATGACATTAATTAAACCAATATAATTACATATCTAGTTGGATTACAATATTCTTCCATGTCATGACTTCCTTGTATTATATAATTATCATTTTCAATTACCATGCCTCGTTAATTCGGTAAGGAACTCCTACAGAAACACATAAATACAAACTTAGACAAATAACAAACAATTAGTACTACAATTCATAGTAAATGTCAAAGAAAAAGTAGATTAAATAACCTCTTCTTTTAGGCTTGTAGAAGTTGTTTCTTCATTTCAATTTGCAAGCCAAAAGAAGAAAATAACATCATCATTTTGCATCAATTTTTTTTCAAAAGAGTACTTCAGTTTTCAATTCCTCTCATGCCTCATTAATTCAGTAAGAATCGAGTGACGACTATCCTTGTATTATACAATTACCATTTCCAATTCCTCTCATGCTTCATTGTTTCGCTACGAATTGAGTGATGACCATCCTTGTATTGTACAATTATTATTTCCAATTCCTCTTGTGCCTTGTTAATTCGGTAATGAATCCCTACAAAAATACATAAATACAAACTTAGACAGATAACAAACAATTAGTACTACAATCACAGTAAATGCCAAAGAAAAATACATTAAATAACATATTCTTTAAGGCTTGTAGAAGTTTCTCCATTCCAGTTTGCAAGACAAAAGAAGAAAATAGCATCATTATTATGCATCAATTTGCTCAACAAAAGAAGAAAATAACATCATTCTTTAAGGGTTGGGTCCCTTGCATGAGGAAGACAACTTATAAACTATGTGAGAGAGAGCGCAACATCTTGAGTAATTAGAATTTCTTAAGTTGTAATTTGCTATGCTCCGTTGAAGACTTATTTTATGCTATGTGCTCATGATGTTTTGTATGCATGTTTTTAGACTATTATTATGTTTGTGTGCATTTTTTTTGTTATTTGTCTCTTGCATATATTTTGACATATCTCTTGATTTTCTATTCTTGAAAGTGCAAATTTAAGTTGAAATATGACTTGTGCTTTAATTGTAAAACTTTTATCATTAAGGAGGAGAAAATTTTGAACTTGACTTGCTTGTAAAAAAATGTTAAAATTCAGGGGGAGCTTTTATAATTGAACATTTTGTCATACTTTGCAAAAATGGGAAGAAATGTAATGATGTGCATCATATGTTATGCACATCACATATGGTTTTGCAAATTGCCAAAAGGGGGAGTTTGTTGATTAAACTCATCTCTTATTTGACAATTTGCAAAACAAATCAGTACTAACCTTGCACAATTGAGTTTTGTTGAGGAGGTTAACATATGTATACAATAGAGATGCAAAGGCTCAAATATGCATATACAAGTCAAGACATACTCAAAGACATCAAGAGCAAGCAGATTGGGCATTTCCAGACCCATGTGTTACCATAACGCATGCCCAACTTGTTACAACGGGTGCCTAACCCGTCACAACGGGTTCAAGAGAAGAAGAGCTTGAGCAAAGAGGATTTTCCAGAGCCATGCGTTGTTATAACGCATTACTGCTCCAGATGGCTGGAAGAAGCACAAAATGGAATATCTGAAAAGGTGCCAACCCGTTATAATGAATTATGTAATGCGTTATACAATTATGTAAGGCATGAGGCCAAAATCAAGACTTCAAGACTTCAAGATGTGCTTAGTCTATATATACCTTGGAGATACGAACCTGGAAGACATTTGAACCCTCTCATGCTTTCAAGCATTCAATTGAGCACCAGCAAGAGCATTAGAGCATTCTCCTACAGCTGCCTAACCTGAGAGACTTAGGATAGCTATAATCATCTAATTATTGATTCGAGAGCATTCTTTCTTGCTAATTTCTAGCCTTTGGTGCATTACATTTGTGTTGTCAAGTAATGCATACATATTCTTGATTGTGTAGTCCCTTGCATAGATTTAGGAACCTAAGATTGGTTTGCTTATTGAGAAGAAACCAAAAATATATTTCGCAATTGTAAAGAACACTTATTGCTTAGTGGAATCAGTCCCGAAAGGAAGTTTTGGTTTTGAGAGTCCCGTGGATGTAGGCCTAATTTGTTTGTAGGTCGAACCACGTTATATTGCGTGTTCTTGTGTTCTCTTAATCGATTTTGCTCTTTACTCTTCTCTATCTCTCTTTACTATTCCTGCACTTTGTTATTTTGATTTGCTCAATTGCTCTTAGTATTTGCTTGCTGAAATTTCTAGCCAGGTGATTAAGGTCTAAAAGCCTGAATTGTAATTGTTGTAAACGCTTCCGCACTAACACTTCACCATAGGAGCCCCAAACATTCTAATAGTTTTCACATCCACTTGGATCAAAGATTACTACTTTCAACGAGGAGTTACCGTTGTTTGTAAAGACTAAAGCATCATGTTTATTAATTTATTTACGACTATTAGGGCTACTAATGGACGGATTCCAATTCATGTCCAGCTCAGCCCGCTAATGAGAAGTTGAAGTCCATGACCAAACCAAGTCCATAAGTATCTACTAATATTCAGTTCATGTCCAGTTCATCTTATAACCGAATAATATTCACTATTTGTTCATAAGCTAACCATATGGACATGATTTTGAACACCACAGCGCACTGTCCTCTTTAAATAAAACATCGTTCATTCATGCGTCATGCGTCATGCGTCAATTTTCATGCGTCTCACGTCATGCGTCATGCGTCATGCGCCATGCGTCATGCGTCATGCGCCATGCGTCATGCGTCATGCGCCATGCGTCATGCGTCATGCGTCATGCGTCATGCGTCATGCGCCATGCGTCATGCGTCATGCGCCATGCGTCATGCGTCATGCGCCATGCGTCATGCGTCATGCGCCATGCGTCATGCGTCATGCGTCATGCGTCATGCCTCATGCCTCATGCGTCATGCGTCATGCCTCATGCCTCATGCGTCATGCCTCATGCCTCACGTGTCATGTGTCATGCGCCAAGCGTCATGCTACATGCGTCATGAGTCATGCGTCTTGCGTCTTGCGTCATGCGTCTTGCGTCAGGCGTCATGCGTCATGCGTCATTACTTTAACGTCGTGCGACTTGCAGCGTCATGCGTCATGCGTCATGCATAATGCGTCATGCACCATGCGTCATTCTTCTAATGTCATGCGGCATGCGTGATGCATCATGCGTCACGCATCATTCGGCTTGCGTCATGCGTTTATCGTCACGCGTCATGGTCATGCATCATGTAGCATGCCTCTTGCGTCATGCGTTATTCCTCTAATGTCATGTGACTTGCAGCGGCTCCATGTTGCGCCATGACTGTATTAGATTACAATAATAAAATTATAATAAACTGTTTAAATAATTAAAAAAAAACAACGAAAAAAATCTGGAAATGCTACAGTGATACTGTAGCGGTGAACCGTACAGAAAAGCAGCGACAAAATCTGGCAATGAACAATGATTTCACTGTAGCAGTAAACAGTAAAAACATTGTTCGTTCCACTGTGAAAATGAACAGTGGCCGCCAATATTGCGTCATGAGTATATTAGATATCGTTAATCTTAAAATTCTAAATTTTAGTATTATATATACTTAAAAATATCTACTTTTATTGAAATTTCGAATAAACAAATTAAGAAAAAAGTTATTGATCGATGAATGCCGTCCATAGAAATTGTCCCGGAATCTCCGTTTCCATCAATTGATGATTGACGTCTTTCATACTTATCTTCAATTTATTTATTAATTACTTCTTCTACTGAAAGTAATTAATTATCTGTCATGATCCATGTTCGTCGACACAGATGCATGAAAGTCCCATCCGAAAACCTTTCAATAAATGAAAGAAGCTTGTTATCACAACACCTGTCGTCTTGGGAGAGGTGAGGTGCTTTCTATGATCATTTAGTTGTCGCTTTCCTATTGGTTGTTGTATGATCCCGGGCCCACTTGATAGCCTAATACGAATAATTAGACAGGACGAGTATCAATATTATATAGTTTTCTAGATGGAATCGAATGGTTCAAGTGACTTTGAATTTCAAAATGGTGTGACGATATATAATTCTCAATTTAATAGTACTTCAAGTGACGTGAGTTGTTAATTGAACTTTTGAAATTAATTTGTATGGAAATATAACATAAGAAATAATTATAGTTTATAACTAGCACCCATTCTTCTTTGGTAGATAACAGTCACTCACTTTCACAGAAAAAAGTTTTAGTAGTCTTCATAAAACAACGATTATTGAAAAAATTATTTAACATCGTTGACAGAAATGCAAAAAAAAAATGAGAATAAGACAACAGTTATTTAAAATAACTATTATCGTAGGGGTAGTAAGGCCAATAATTATTTAAAAATAATCGTTGTCTTATATTTTCATAAGTATTTGTTTCCAAATTCTAAGTCAACAATTAATCAAAATAATCGTTATAGTAGCTTCACCTACAACAACAGTTATTTTAAATAATCGTTCCCAACCCAAAAATAAAAGCTTCGTGTCTCTTCTTCTTCTTCTTCTTCTTCTTCTTCTTGTAGCAGATCGTTTATTTCCTTCCCCCTCTTTTCCTCGCTTGGCCTCCTCCACATCTCTATGTTGATCTCTATCACACACACACACACACACAAAACTGAATGATTTATTTTCTTCCTCGCATGACCGCTCCACCAATTCGTGCTTTTCTCCTCGTTGACGCATTCAAACCGCTAGGCCACTCCTCCTTTCTTCGTTATGGTAATTTTTATTTTTAAAAGCATAATAATTGTGATGTTCGCTATTTTTATTTTAGGTTAAGAATAATTAATTACTAATTTGGGTGTGTTTGGGTCATGCAAGGATTACTAGAAATAGTGCAGTGGTTAGGTTAGTGCTCAATTTTTGCTATTTTAAATAATATGAAAATATTATTAACTTTTATTATTTTGGTAAGTGAAAGTGTTGTTTGAATTGTAAATATGAAATAGTGATTGATAAAATGAATAAAGTAATGAATAAATTGATATAATAATGAAAGTAATGAAGTGTTGTTTAGATCGTAAATATTTTTGGTATATTGAGTGGTAGGTGAAGGAGAGGTTATTTTTGTGTTTCTCCTAGGACTAACGCCTTCAATCGGGACATGAGAATGATCGACTCTGCCAGATCATCCATGTCCTCCACTGATCTTGCATTTTTCTTCTCTTGTCGACGATTGTTGTCGTGTTTTCTTTTCTCGTCATGCCTTCGCCTCTAACCGCTTCATTCGATAAAATATAAATCATAACTTTAACTAAATTATCGTGTTAAGTAATTGTTGAATGTATAAGTTATTGTGTTAATATGTTGTATGTATATTTAATCTTGAAGAATGAGTTACATAAACAAGTAATTAGGCTTGTACTCTCAGGAATTAGTTATACATACACTTGATTGATGCCTCAGTTTTTAGGAATGAATTGTATCACAATAAGATGGTACCAAGAAATTGAACTCCTCTTTTGCAATATTCGACATACCTAACTTTTATCTTTCTTATGTGAGAGTTTAGTTTCTTGATAAAAAAAAATCTAACATGAGATGCCATTCAAATTATATCAAAGAGGAAGCTTCCATCTTCTTGTATGCAAGAAACCTTTGTCTTGTCCATACGAGACCATTAGAAATATTACACCCATTTTGCTACTTCTTGTAATCTCTCGCATTTAAATTTTTTGAAGGAGTTGACTTAGTCATAGTGGGTATGTCCATGTAACATTTTGTAGGGGTTTTTCTTTAAAATTAAATAGAAACAAAAAAGTAATCAAATAATTACATATAATTGCGAGACTAGAGTTTGCGAAGCTTTCTAAACAAATCGTGCATCTCTCTCTGGGGTTGATTTCATTTGCATTCATTTTTCTCATTAACTAGAGGTGCACAAGTGGTCTGTATGATTTTTATGTACTTTAAAGTATACTTAAACTACAAAACACACATAAAAACAAATTAGTTAGTGCAATACTTGTTGCAAGTGAAACATGGTGAAATCTAACAATATAAATAAAAGAATGAGTAGCTCAATGCATACATTTGATGTCTTAGCTAACAACGAATAACGAGTCAAATAAGTTCATTATCTTATGTTAGGTTTTGAGAAGGAAATTGATCCCCTTTACTTGGGAGACTTGATGCATTGAAAGTCTTGGGTGGATGACTTTGGATGCACATGGTATCTTTGCATCAAAGATATCGAGCAACTTAGTGCGTGATGTCAACCATCTCAGGTGTCTGATACACCTAGTAAGTTCCTCGATGATCTTATATGCAAAGTTACCTTATGCATCCACGATTATTCCATCCAAGGCATTCAATGCATCAAGTCCCATCAATATTTCCACTTCTTGATAAAAACTAGCATGTGATCCTGCATTTGTATCGTTGTAAATCTTTTGTTTCTAAGATAACGATGCATGTATTTGTGCTACATCCTTGTTTGAAACTCTGAGCAATCTGCTATCCACGCCAGCTTTATCTCGAGCAGTTCTCCTTAGAGTTGTTTCAGGTACTTTCTTGAAACAAGTTAAGGATGCATGCTCTCATTAAAGCATATACTTCTGGAGAGAAGGAAGATGAAGGAAGACACAAGAAAATCTACTAGCTATTTATTTCCATTTTCTTTTTTTCTTCTTTATGGATAAACAGTTTGATGAGATAGTTTTTGTAATGAAAATCGGTTATATGTTTACATGTTTAGTTATTTAATAAAAAATCTCTGTGATGGTATATTCAGTTTAACGGTATATATTGACTATCAAATCAAGAGCTAGCCCCATTAATTTTTTTAAAATAAAGACCTAAGGGAATGGTTATTATTAAATAATTGTTGCCTTGGTAATCTATGGCAACGACATTGTCGTATCTCGATTAAAATCTTATTTTCTCTACGGCAACACTCATTCAACGGTTATTTATACGATTCAGCAATTATTTAGACAATAACGATTGCATAATCATTGGATAAGATGATTTTTAACTATTGACAGATCTCTTTTTTTTTGTGATAGTGACTTCTTTATTATTTATTCTTGTATTTGTATATCTACCAATTACAAGTACATAATGTCAACTACAAAGTTCAATCGTGTTCTAAAACTGTATAAATATTTATTATTAATAATAATTAATAATTATATATTTTCAGTTGACATACGTATAATTATATAATTATAGCTGGAATATAATTGGATTAACAATTCTCCACCCATCTAAACACCGAATTGTTTTCCCTTAAAAAATATTTGGTAAATTTTCAACGGTGAGACTAGAGCTGCAGGAAAAGTTCGTAGTTCGTAATTCGTTCGAGTTTGATTCGAGAAATGTTCGAAATTAGTTCGTTCGATTTTGGTTCGAAATTAATTTCGAATCAAATCAAACTAGTTCGAAATAGTTTTGAATCAAGCTCAAACTAGGATCGATTCGTTCGAAACTGTTCGTGAACTAAAATAGTTCGAATCTTGAGAAGATCTTAACCGTCAAATGATATCGAAACTATTGATATATATAGTTTGTGCTACGAGTTCGTTCATATTAGTATCAAAATCAAACTCAAACTTGACACAATTCATTCTAATGTTGTTCACGAACTATATAGTTCAAATCATGTTGTTATTTTTCCTTATTTTCTCAAATACATTATCTAGTTTTCTTCATTTTCATCAGAGATAGTTGGTTCATTCATCTTTAATGTGAGCTAGCATTCTCATCGTCATTTAGATAATCTATAATTGGTTCGCACTCACTCTCTCCATTGCCAACATTCTCCTCTCCACCCTCTTCAATTAGATAATACTTCTCTTCTTCATCTCTTATACCACTTTATGATCGGACAACGAGAAAATTTGTAGTTTGTAATTCGGTTGAGTTTAATTCGAATCAGTATCAAATCAAACTCAAACTTCACACAGTCCGTTCGAATGTTATTCTATTTCAAATCAAGCTAGTTCGAAATTGATTTTAAATCAAACTCAAACACAAGCTAGTTCGTTCGAGTTTGATTCGTTTGCAGCCCTAGATGAGACTGGCAATTCCCCAGTATTTTTTTCCTCTTTACTTTATTATTGTATGTATAGATTACATTATCATAAGGAATCAATTTTTTTATTATTTGTTTATCCATTGTATAACATTTTGTTGGAAAATGTCTTAAAAGCTCTTTTTATCAAATCAATTTTTTGAATTTGTGAGCATTATATAAAGGTTCTTAGGTTCATAGATATCGAAATATAAGCTTAAAATTTGATATGTTCACACCGACATTGCAGGTTAAGAGGGATATATACGGAGTCTGATATTTTAACAATTATGATAATAAATTTTGAATTCATTCAAAAGTACTAACATATTTTTTTACTTGTAAATGGATTAAGTTATAATATCATGAAATTTAAGTATGATTTGATGTTCAATAAAAAATGCTAAATATGGTTGATGTGGATTTATCATTGCTAATAAATTGTCCATAAATATCAAATTATGTCACAAGTGCGTGACCTAATCGGATAGTATTAGGAGGTCGAATCCACAAAGACAATCTGATTTCATGATTTCTAAACTTTTCACAGTCTAAGAAATTCTGGTTTGATTGGGTATAAATTCTGAAATTACTAAATTAACGCTAAACAAGATGCAGTTGATTGATACAAATCAGATTAAATAATCTAGGATTTAAAATTTCAACTGTCTACCCATTCTTGAATTTAATACCGTGTCTAAATTACTTCTAGTGTCTTCTCTCTACACATGACTTTGATAATTTGGTGACCTCCACGGCCCATTTATCAAGTTTAGGAAAATAGAGTCATAAATATCCAACCAAAGCCCATTAGTAGAGAATTTCTGAACTATAAGTTGTCCATGGGTATTGAGGTGACAATTAGGCAGGTCACGTCAGTTTGACCACAATTGATTAGGTCACGAACAAGGTTCTATATAGAACCAACATAACGTCGATATAATGGAAATAATAAAATTTTTGTAGGTTATGATGCTTTGTGGAGTTTCCTTGAAAGGTTAGCACCCATAAATGAAGATAATTTATGGTGATTTCTTGAATGATTACAACTACAAAAGAAGTACTCGGACAAGAAGCACTAACCATTAAATAAAACATCACAAAACATTTACCCTACAGCTAGAAGTGTTTCTTATCTGAGAACTTCAATTATGGGTGGTAACCATTAAAGAAAACACCACAAAGCATCATATCCTACTAAGAAGTGTTTTTTAACATAGTACTTCATTTATGAGTGAAAATATTTCAAGAACACTCTAAAAAGCATCATATCTTCCTACGAAAAAAGTTTCTTCAACGAGTACTTCATTTAAGTGTTGTAACTATTCACTAAAACACAACGAAGAAGCATAGAGTACCACTCTAAGTGCTTAATGTCCGAGTACTTAATTTATGAATGATTCTGATCATAGTACTACTTTTATGAGTGATAACCATTAAAGAAAACATCACAAAACATCTTACCCTACTGCGAGAAGTGTTTCTTATCTGAGTACTTCATTTATGGATGGTAACCATTATAGAAAAGCAACACAAAGCATCATACCCTACAGTGAGAAGTGTTTCTTATCTATACATCATTTATGAGTTGTAATCATAAAAGAAAAAACCACAAAGCATCATAACCTACTAAGTGTTTCTGATCAGTGTACTTCATTTATGAGTGGAAACCTTTCAAAAAAAACTCCAAAACACATCATATATTACCACGAGAAGAGTTTCTTCTCCGAGTACTTCATTTAAGTGTTGTAACAATTCATTAAAACACAACAAAGAAGCATAGATACAACTCTAGGCATTTCATGTCCGAGTACTTAATTTATGAGTGATTCCTATCAGATTACTTAATTTATGGCTAGTAACCATTAAATAAAATATCACAAAATATCTTACCCTATTACGAGAATTGTTTCTTATCTGAGTACATCAATTATGAGTTGTAATCATTAAAGAAAACAACATAAAACATCATATCCTACTAATAAGTGTTTCTGATCAGTGTACTTCATTTATGAGTGGTAACATTTCAAGAAAACTCCATAACACATCATATATTACCACGAGAAGAGTTTCTTCTCCGATTACTTCATTTAAGTGTTCTAACCATTCATTAAAACACAACGAAGAAGATAGATACCACTCTAGGCGTTTCAGGTCCGAGTACTTACTTTATGAGTCATTCAAGTCAAACTACTTTATTTATGGGTAGTAACCATTAAATAAAACAACACAAAGCAACTTACCCAACTATAAGTGTTTCTTATTTGAGTACTTCATTTATAAGTGATAACCATTAAAGAAAACACCACAAAGCTTCATATCTTACTACGAATAGAGTTTATACTCCGAGTATTTTATTGAAATGTTGTAACCATTCACTAAAACACAACGAAGAAGCATAGAGTACCACTCTAAGTGCTTAATGTCCATGTACTTCATTTATGAGTGATTCTGATCATAGTACTACTTTTATGGGTGATAATCATTAGAGAAAACATCACAAAGCATCTTACCCTACTGCGAGAAGTGTTTATTATCTGAGTACTTCTATTATAGGTGGTAACCATTATGGAAAACACCACAAAGCATCGTACCCTCCTGCGAGAAGTGATTCTTATCTTAGTACGTTATTTATGTGTTGTAATCATTAAAGAAAACACCACAAAGCATCATATCCTACTAAGAAGTGTTTCTGATTAGTGTACTTCATTTATGTGTGATAACCTTTCAAGAAAACTCTACAACACATCATATATTAACACAACGAATAAGCATAGATACCACACTATGCATTTCATGTCCGGGTGCTTAATTTATGAGTGATTCAGATCAAACTAGTTAATTTATGTATAGTAACCATTATATAAAAAACATTACAAAGCATCTTATCCTACTGCAATAAGTGTTTCTTATCTGAGTACTTGATTTATGGGTTGTAACAATTAAAGAACACACCACAAAGCATCATATCCTATTAAGAAGTGTTTCTGATCATAGTACTTCATTCATGAGTGGAAATCTTTCAAGAACACTCTACAAAGCTTCATATCTTACTACGAAAAGTGTTTCTTCTCCGAATACTTCATTTAAGTGTTGTAACTATTTACTAAAACACAACGAAGAAGCATAGATTACCACTCTAAGTGTTTCATGTCCGAGTACTTAATTTATGAGTGATTCTGATCAAGGTACTTCATTTATGGGTGATAACCATTAAAGAAAACATCACAAGCATCCTACCCTACTGCGAGAAGTGTTTCATATCTGAGTACTTCATTTGTGGGTGGAACCATTATAGAAAAATCCACAAAGTATCGTACCCTACTGTGAGAAGTGTTTCATATCTGAGTACATCATTTATGGGTTGTAACCATTAAAGAAAACCCACAAAGCATCATATCCTACTAAAAGTGTTTCTTATCATAGTACTTCATTTATTAGTGGAAATCTTTCAAGAACACTCTACAAAGCTTCATATCTTACTACGAATAGAGTTTCTTCTCTGAATACTTCATTTAAATGTAGTAACTATTCACTAAAACACAACGAAGAAGCATAGAGTACCACTCTAAGTGCTTAATATCCGAGTACTTAATTTTTGAATGATTCTGATCATAGTACTACTTTTATGGGTGATAATACTTAAAGAAAACATCACAAAGCATCTTACCCTACTGCGAGAAGTGTTTCTTATCTGAGTACTTCATTTATGGGTGGTACCCAGTATAGAAAACACCACAAAGCATCGTACCCAACTGCGAGAAGTGTTTCTTATCTGACTACATCATTTATGGGTTCTAATCAATAAAGAAAACACCACAAAGCATCATATCCAACTAAGAAATGTTTCTGATCAGTGTACTTCATTTATGAGTGGTAACCTTTCAAGAAAACTCCACAACACATCATATATTACCACGAGAAGAGTTTCTTCTCCGAGTACTTCATTTAAGTGTTCTAACCATTCATTAAAACACAACGAAGAAGCATAGATACCACTCTAGGCGTTTCATGTCTGAGTACTTAATTTATGAGTGATTCCGATCAAAGTACTTAATTTACGGGTAGTAATCATTAAATAAAACATCACCAAGCATCTTACCCTACTGCGTGAAGTGTTTCTTCTCTGGGTACTTCATTTATGGGTGGTAACCTTTAAAAAAACACCACAAAGAATCAAATTCTACTAAGAAGTGTTTCTGATCATAGTATTTCATTTATGAGTCGAAATCTTTCAAGAACACTCTACAAAGCATCTTATCTTACTATGACAAGAGTTTCTTCTCCGAGTACTTCATTTAAGTGTTGTAACTATTCACTAAAACACAATAAATAAGCATAGAAAACCACTCTAAGTGCTTAATGTCCGAGTACTAAATTTATGAGTGATTCTGATCAAAGTACTACTTTTTTGGGGATAAACATTAAAGAACACATCACAAAGCATCTTACCCTACTGCGAGAAGTATTTCTTATCTGAGTACTTCATTTGTGGTTGGTAACCATTATAAAAAAACACCACAAAGCATCGTACCCTACTGCGAGAAGTGTTTATTATCTGAGTACATCATTTATGGATTGTAATCATTAAAAAAAACCCCACAAAGCATCATATCCTACTAAGAAGTGATTCTGAACAGTGTACTTCATTTATGAGTGGTAACCTGTCAAGAAAACTCCACAACACATCATATATTACCACGAGAAGAGTTCTTCTCCGATTACCTCATTTAAGTGTTGTAACCATTCATTAAAACACAACGAAGAAGCAGAGATACCACTCTAGGCGTTTATTGTCCGAGTACATAATTTAGGAGTGATTCTGATCAAAGTACTTAATTTATGGGTAGTAATCATTAAATAAAACATCACAAAATATCTTACCCTTCTGCGAGAATTGTTTCTTATCTGAGTTACTTCATTTATGGGTGGTAACCATTATAGAAAACATCACAAAGCATCGTACCCTACTGCATTTGTGGGTTGTAATCATTAAAGAAAACAACATAAAGCATCATATCCTACTAATAAGTGTTTCTGATCAGTGTACTTCATTTATGTGTGGTAACCTTTCAAGAAAACTCCACAACACAACATATATTAACACGAGAAGAGTTTCTTCTCCGATTACTACATTTAAGTGGTGTAACCATTCATTAAAACACAACGAAGAGCATAGGTACCACTCTAGGCGTTTCATGTCCGAGTGTTTAATTTATGAGTGATTCAGATCAAACTACTTAATTTATGGGTAGTAGCCATTAAATAAAACATCACAAAGCATCATACCCTACTGCTATAAGTATTTTTATCTGAGTACTTCATTTATGGGTGGTAACCATTAAAAAAAATACCACAAAGTATCATAACCTATTAAGAAGTGTTTCTAATCATAGTACTTCATTTATGAGTGGGAATATTTCAAGAACACTCTACAAATCTTCATATCTTACTACGAAAAGAGTTTATTCTCCGAGTACTTCATTAAGGGTTGTAACTATTCACTAAAACACAACAAAGAAGCATAGAGTACCACTCTAGGTGCTTAATGTTCGAGTACTTAATTTATGAGTGAGAAGATCATAGTACTTCATTTATGGTTGATAACCATTAAAGAAAACATCACAAGCATCCTACCCTACTACGAAAAATGTTTCTTATCTGAGTACTTCATTTATGGACGGTAACCATTATAGAAAGCACCACAAAGCATCGTACCCTACTACGAGAAGTGTTTCTGATCAGTGTACTTCATTTATGAGTGGTATCCTTTCAAGAAACCTCCACAACACATAATATATTACCACGAGAAGAGTTTCTTCTCCGACTACTTCATTTAAGTGTTGTAACCATTCTTTAAAACACAACGAAGAAGCATAGATACCACTCTAGATGTTTCATGTTCGAATACTTAATTTATGAGTGATCTAGATCAAACAACTTAATTTATCTGAGTACTTCATTATTAGGTGGTAACCATTAAAGAAAACAACACAAAGCATCATATCCTACTAAGAAGTGTTTCTGGTCATAGTACTTCATTTATGAGTGAAAATCTTTCAAGAACACTCTACAAAGCTTCATATCTTACTACGAAAATAGTTTCTTCTCTGAGTACTTCATTTAAGGGTTGTAACTATTCACTAAAACACAACAAAGAAGCATTGAGTATCACTCTAAGTGCTTAATGTTCGAGTACTTAATTTATGAGTGATTCTGATCATAGTACTACTTTTATGGGTGATAATCATTAGAGAAAACATCACAAAGCATCTTACCCTACTGCGAGAAATGTTTCTTATCTGAGTACTTCATTTATGGGTGGTACCCATTATAGAAAACACCACAAAGCATCGTACCCAACTGCGAGAAGTGTTTCTTATCTGAGTACATCATTTATGGGTTGTAATCATTAAAGAAAACATCACAAAGCATCATATCCTACTAAGAACTGTTTCTGATAAGTGTACTTCATTTATGAGTGGTAACCTTTCAGGAAAACTCCACAATACATCATATAATACCACGAGAAGAGTTTCTTCTCCGATTACTTCATTTAAGTGTTGTAACCATTCATTAAAACACAACGAAGAAGCATAGATACAACTCTAGGCGTTTCATGTCCGAGTACTTAATTTATGAGTCATTCAAGTCAAACTACCTTTAAATAAAACACCACAAAGCATCTTACCCAACTGCTATAAGTGTTTCTTACCTGAGTACGTCATTTATGGGTTGTAATCATTAAAGAAAACACCACAAATCATCATATCCTACTAAGAATTGTTTCTGATTAGTGTACTTCATTCATGTGTGATAACCTTTCAAGAAAACTCTACAACACCTCATATATTAACACAACGAAGAAGCATAGATACCACACTAGGCGTTTCTTGTCCAAGTGCTTAATTTATGAGTGATTCAGATCAAACTACTTAATTTATGTGTAGTAACCATTATATAAAAAACATCACAAAGAATCTTATCCTACTACTATAAGTGTTTATTATCTGAGTACTTCATTTATGGGTGGTAACAATTAAAGAACACACCACAAATCATCATATCCTACTAAGAACTGTTTCTGATCAGTGTACTTCATTTATGAGTGGTAACCTTTCCACAATACATCATATAATACCACGAGAAGAGTTTCTTCTCCGATTACTTCATTTAAGTGATGTAATCATTCATTAAAACACAACGAAGAAGCATAGATACCACTCTAGGCGTTTCATGTCCGAGTACTTACTTTATGAGTCATTCAAGTCAAACTACTTTATTTATGGGTAGTAACCATTAAATAAAACACCACAAAGCATCTTACCCAACTGCTATAAGTGTTTCTTATCTGAGTTCTTAATTTATGTGTGATAACCATTAAAGAAAACACCACAAATACGAATAGAGTTTATACTCCGAGTACTTCATTGAAATGTTGTAACCATTCACTAAAACACAACGAAGAAGCATAGAGTACCACTCTAAGTGCTTAATGTCCATGTACTTAATTTATGAGTTATTCTGATCATAGTACTACTTTTTTGGGTGATAATCATTAAAGAAAACATCACAAAGCATCGTACCCTACTGCGAGAAGTGTTTCTTATCTGAGTACTTCTATTATAGGTGGTAACCATTATGGAAAACACCACAAAGCATCGTACCCTACTGCGAGAAGTGATTCTTATCTGAGTACGTTATTTATGTGTTGTAATCATTAAATAAAACACCACAAATCATCATATCCTACTAAGGAGTGTTTCTGATCAATGTACGTCATTTATGTGTGGTAACCTTTCAAGAAAACTCCACAACACATCATATATTAACACGAGAAAAGTTTCTTCTCCAATTACTTCATTTAAGTGTTGTAACCATTCAATAAAACACAACGAAGAAGCCTAGATACCACTCTAGGCGTTTCATGTCCGAGTACTTACTTTATGAGTCATTCAAGTCAAACTACTTTATTTATGGGTAGTAACCATTAAATAAAACAACACAAAGCAACTTACCCAACTATAAGTGTTTCTTATCTGAGTACTTCATTTATGAGTGATAACCATTAAAGAAAACACCACAAAACTTCATATCTTACTACGAATAGAGTTTATACTCCGAGTACTTTATTGAAATGTTGTAACCATTCACTAAAACACAACGAAGAAGCATAGAGTACCACTATAAGTGCTTAATGTCCATGTACTTCATTTATGAGTGATTCTGATCATAGTACTACTTTTATGGGTGATAATCATTAGAGAAAACATCACAAAGCATCTTACCCTACTGCGAGAAGTGTTTCTTATCTGAGTACTTCTATTATAGGTGGTAACCATTATGGAAAACACCACAAAGCACCGTACCCTCCTGCGAGAAGTGATTCTTATCTTAGTACGTTATTTATGTGTTGTAATCATTAAAGAAAACACCACAAAGCATCATATCCTACTAAGAAGTGTTTCTGATTAGTGTACTTCATTTATGTGTGATAACCTTTCAAGAAAACTCTACAACACATCATATATTAACACAACGAATAAGCATAGATACCACACTATGCATTTCATGTCCGAGTGCTTAATTTATGAGTGATTCAGATCAAACTAGTTAATTTATGTATAGTAACCATTATATAAAAAACATTACAAAGCATCTTATCCTACTGCAATAAGTGTTTCTTATCTGAGTACTTCATTTATGGGTTGTAACAATTAAAGAACACACCACAAAGCATCATATCCTATTAAGAAGTGTTTCTGATCATAGTACTTCATTCATGAGTGAAAATCTTTCAAGAACACTCTACAAAGCTTCATATCTTACTACGAAAAGTGTTTCTTCTCCGAATACTTCATTTAAGTGTTGTAACTATTTACTAAAACACAACGAAGAAGCATAGATTATCACTCTAAGTGTTTCATGTCCGAGTACTTAATTTATGAGTGATTCTGATCAAGGTACTTCATTTATGGGTGATAACCATTAAAGAAAACATCACAAGCATCCTACCCTACTGCGAGAAGTGTTTCATATCTGAGTACTTCATTTGTGGGTGGAACCATTATAGAAAAATCCACAAAGTATCGTACCCTACTGTGAGAAGTGTTTCATATCTGAGTACATCATTTATGGGTTGTAACCATTAAAGAAAACCCACAAAGCATCATATCCTACTAAAAGTGTTTCTTATCATAGTACTTCATTTATTAGTGGAAATCTTTCAAGAACACTCTACAAAGCTTCATATCTTACTACGAATAGAGTTTCTTCTCTGAATACTTCATTTAAATGTAGTAACTATTCACTAAAACACAACGAAGAAGCATATAGTACCACTCTAAGTGCTTAATATCCGAGTACTTAATTTTTGAATGATTCTGATCATAGTACTACTTTTATGGGTGATAATACTTAAAGAAAACATCACAAAGCATCTTACCCTACTGCGAGAAGTGTTTCTTATCTGAGTACTTCATTTATGGGTGGTACCCAGTATAGAAAACACCACAAAGCATCGTACCCAACTGCGAGAAGTGTTTCTTATCTGACTACATCATTTATGGGTTCTAATCAATAAAGAAAACACCACAAAGCATCATATCCAACTAAGAAATGTTTCTGATCAGTGTACTTCATTTATGAGTGGTAACCTTTCAAGAAAACTCCACAACACATCATATATTACCACGAGAAGAGTTTCTTCTCCGAGTACTTCATTTAAGTGTTCTAACCATTCATTAAAACACAACGAAGAAGCATAGATACCACTCTAGGCGTTTCATGTCTGAGTACTTAATTTATGAGTGAGTCCGATCAAAGTACTTAATTTACGGGTAGTAATCATTAAATAAAACATCACCAAGCATCTTACGCTACTGCGTGAAGTGTTTCTTCTCTGGGTACTTCATTTATGGGTGGTAACCTTTAAAAAAACACCACAAAGAATCAAATTCTACTAAGAAGTGTTTCTGATCATAGTATTTCATTTATGAGTCGAAATCTTTCAAGAACACTCTACAAAGCATCTTATCTTACTATGACAAGAGTTTCTTCTCCGAGTACTTCATTTAAGTGTTGTAACTATTCACTAAAACACAATAAATAAGCATAGAAAACCACTCTAAGTGCTTAATGTCCGAGTACTAAATTTATGAGTGATTCTGATCAAAGTACTACTTTTTTGGGGATAAACATTAAAGAACACATCACAAAGCATCTTACCCTACTGCGAGAAGTATTTCTTATCTGAGTACTTCATTTGTGGTTGGTAACCATTATAAAAAAACACCACAAAGCATCGTACCCTACTGCGAGAAGTGTTTATTATCTGAGTACATCATTTATGGATTGTAATCATTAAAAAAAACCCCACAAAGCATCATATCCTACTAAGAAGTGATTCTGAACAGTGTACTTCATTTATGAGTGGTAACATGTCAAGAAAACTCCACAACACATCATATATTACCACGAGAAGAGTTCTTCTCCGATTACCTCATTTAAGTGTTGTAACCATTCATTAAAACACAACGAAGAAGCAGAGATACCACTCTAGGCGTTTATTGTCCGAGTACATAATTTAGGAGTGATTCTGATCAAAGTACTTAATTTATGGGTAGTAATCATTAAATAAAACATCACAAAATATCTTACCCTTCTGCGAGGATTGTTTCTTATCTGAGTTACTTCATTTATGGGTGGTAACCATTATAGAAAACATCACAAAGCATCGTACCCTACTGCATTTGTGGGTTGTAATCATTAAAGAAAACAACATAAAGCATCATATCCTACTAATAAGTGTTTCTGATCAGTGTACTTCATTTATGTGTGGTAACCTTTCAAGAAAACTCCACAACACAACATATATTAACACGAGAAGAGTTTCTTCTCCGATTACTACATTTAAGTGGTGTAACCATTCATTAAAACACAACGAAGAGCATAGGTACCACTCTAGGCGTTTCATGTCCGAGTGTTTAATTTATGAGTGATTCAGATCAAACTACTTAATTTATGGGTAGTAGCCATTAAATAAAACATCACAAAGCATCATACCCTACTGCTATAAGTATTTTTATCTGAGTACTTCATTTATGGGTGGTAACCATTAAAAAAAATACCACAAAGTATCATAACCTATTAAGAAGTGTTTCTAATCATAGTACTTCATTTATGAGTGGGAATATTTCAAGAACACTCTACAAATCTTCATATCTTACTACGAAAAGAGTTTATTCTCCGAGTACTTCATTAAGGGTTGTAACTATTCACTAAAACACAACAAAGAAGCATAGAGTACCACTCTAGGTGCTTAATGTTCGAGTACTTAATTTATGAGTGAGAAGATCATAGTACTTCATTTATGGTTGATAACCATTAAAGAAAACATCACAAGCATCCTACCCTACTACGAAAAATGTTTCTTATCTGAGTACTTCATTTATGGACGGTAACCATTATAGAAAGCACCACAAAGCATCGTACCCTACTACGAGAAGTGTTTCTGATCAGTGTACTTCATTTATGAGTGGTATCCTTTCAAGAAACCTCCACAACACATAATATATTACCACGAGAAGAGTTTCTTCTCCGACTACTTCATTTAAGTGTTGTAACCATTCTTTAAAACACAACGAAGAAGCATAGATACCACTCTAGATGTTTCATGTTCGAATACTTAATTTATGAGTGATCTAGATCAAACAACTTAATTTATCTGAGTACTTCATTATTAGGTGGTAACCATTAAAGAAAACAACACAAAGCATCATATCCTACTAAGAAGTGTTTCTGGTCATAGTACTTCATTTATGAGTGAAAATCTTTCAAGAACACTCTACAAAGCTTCATATCTTACTACGAAAATAGTTTCTTCTCTGAGTACTTCATTTAAGGGTTGTAACTATTCACTAAAACACAACAAAGAAGCATTGAGTATCACTCTAAGTGCTTAATGTTCGAGTACTTAATTTATGAGTGATTCTGATCATAGTACTACTTTTATGGGTGATAATCATTAGAGAAAACATCACAAAGCATCTTACCCTACTGCGAGAAATGTTTCTTATCTGAGTACTTCATTTATGGGTGGTACCCATTATAGAAAACACCACAAAGCATCGTACCCAACTGCGAGAAGTGTTTCTTATCTGAGTACATCATTTATGGGTTGTAATCATTAAAGAAAACATCACAAAGCATCATATCCTACTAAGAACTGTTTCTGATAAGTGTACTTCATTTATGAGTGGTAACCTTTCAGGAAAACTCCACAATACATCATATAATACCACGAGAAGAGTTTCTTCTCCGATTACTTCATTTAAGTGTTGTAACCATTCATTAAAACACAACGAAGAAGCATAGATACAACTCTAGGCGTTTCATGTCCGAGTACTTAATTTATGAGTCATTCAAGTCAAACTACCTTTAAATAAAACACCACAAAGCATCTTACCCAACTGCTATAAGTGTTTCTTACCTGAGTACGTCATTTATGGGTTGTAATCATTAAAGAAAACACCACAAATCATCATATCCTACTAAGAATTGTTTCTGATTAGTGTACTTCATTCATGTGTGATAACCTTTCAAGAAAACTCTACAACACCTCATATATTAACACAACGAAGAAGCATAGATACCACACTAGGCGTTTCTTGTCCAAGTGCTTAATTTATGAGTGATTCAGATCAAACTACTTAATTTATGTGTAGTAACCATTATATAAAAAACATCACAAAGAATCTTATCCTACTACTATAAGTGTTTATTATCTGAGTACTTCATTTATGGGTGGTAACAATTAAAGAACACACCACAAATCATCATATCCTACTAAGAACTGTTTCTGATCAGTGTACTTCATTTATGAGTGGTAACCTTTCCACAATACATCATATAATACCACGAGAAGAGTTTCTTCTCCGATTACTTCATTTAAGTGATGTAATCATTCATTAAAACACAACGAAGAAGCATAGATACCACTCTAGGCGTTTCATGTCCGAGTACTTACTTTATGAGTCATTCAAGTCAAACTACTTTATTTATGGGTAGTAACCATTAAATAAAACACCACAAAGCATCTTACCCAACTGCTATAAGTGTTTCTTATCTGAGTTCTTAATTTATGTGTGATAACCATTAAAGAAAACACCACAAATACGAATAGAGTTTATACTCCGAGTACTTCATTGAAATGTTGTAACCATTCACTAAAACACAACGAAGAAGCATAGAGTACCACTCTAAGTGCTTAATGTCCATGTACTTAATTTATGAGTTATTCTGATCATAGTACTACTTTTTTGGGTGATAATCATTAAAGAAAACATCACAAAGCATCGTACCCTACTGCGAGAAGTGTTTCTTATCTGAGTACTTCTATTATAGGTGGTAACCATTATGGAAAACACCACAAAGCATCGTACCCTACTGCGAGAAGTGATTCTTATCTGAGTACGTTATTTATGTGTTGTAATCATTAAATAAAACACCACAAATCATCATATCCTACTAAGGAGTGTTTCTGATCAATGTACGTCATTTATGTGTGGTAACCTTTCAAGAAAACTCCACAACACATCATATATTAACACGAGAAAAGTTTCTTCTCCAATTACTTCATTTAAGTGTTGTAACCATTCAATAAAACACAACGAAGAAGCCTAGATACCACTCTAGGCGTTTCATGTCCGAGTACTTACTTTATGAGTCATTCAAGTCAAACTACTTTATTTATGGGTAGTAACCATTAAATAAAACAACACAAAGCAACTTACCCAACTATAAGTGTTTCTTATCTGAGTACTTCATTTATGAGTGATAACCATTAAAGAAAACACCACAAAACTTCATATCTTACTACGAATAGAGTTTATACTCCGAGTACTTTATTGAAATGTTGTAACCATTCACTAAAACACAACGAAGAAGCATAGAGTACCACTATAAGTGCTTAATGTCCATGTACTTCATTTATGAGTGATTCTGATCATAGTACTACTTTTATGGGTGATAATCATTAGAGAAAACATCACAAAGCATCTTACCCTACTGCGAGAAGTGTTTCTTATCTGAGTACTTCTATTATAGGTGGTAACCATTATGGAAAACACCACAAAGCACCGTACCCTCCTGCGAGAAGTGATTCTTATCTTAGTACGTTATTTATGTGTTGTAATCATTAAAGAAAACACCACAAAGCATCATATCCTACTAAGAAGTGTTTCTGATTAGTGTACTTCATTTATGTGTGATAACCTTTCAAGAAAACTCTACAACACATCATATATTAACACAACGAATAAGCATAGATACCACACTATGCATTTCATGTCCGAGTGCTTAATTTATGAGTGATTCAGATCAAACTAGTTAATTTATGTATAGTAACCATTATATAAAAAACATTACAAAGCATCTTATCCTACTGCAAAAAGTGTTTCTTATCTGAGTACTTCATTTATGGGTTGTAACAATTAAAGAACACACCACAAAGCATCATATCCTATTAAGAAGTGTTTCTGATCATAGTACTTCATTCATGAGTGAAAATCTTTCAAGAACACTCTACAAAGCTTCATATCTTACTACGAAAAGTGTTTCTTCTCCGAATACTTCATTTAAGTGTTGTAACTATTTACTAAAACACAACGAAGAAGCATAGATTATCACTCTAAGTGTTTCATGTCCGAGTACTTAATTTATGAGTGATTCTGATCAAGGTACTTCATTTATGGGTGATAACCATTAAAGAAAACATCACAAGCATCCTACCCTACTGCGAGAAGTGTTTCATATCTGAGTACTTCATTTGTGGGTGGAACCATTATAGAAAAATCCACAAAGTATCGTACCCTACTGTGAGAAGTGTTTCATATCTGAGTACATCATTTATGGGTTGTAACCATTAAAGAAAACCCACAAAGCATCATATCCTACTAAAAGTGTTTCTTATCATAGTACTTCATTTATTAGTGGAAATCTTTCAAGAACACTCTACAAAGCTTCATATCTTACTACGAATAGAGTTTCTTCTCTGAATACTTCATTTAAATGTAGTAACTATTCACTAAAACACAACGAAGAAGCATAGAGTACCACTCTAAGTGCTTAATATCCGAGTACTTAATTTTTGAATGATTCTGATCATAGTACTACTTTTATGGGTGATAATACTTAAAGAAAACATCACAAAGCATCTTACCCTACTGCGAGAAGTGTTTCTTATCTGAGTACTTCATTTATGGGTGGTACCCAGTATAGAAAACACCACAAAGCATCGTACCCAACTGTGAGAAGTGTTTCTTATCTGACTACATCATTTATGGGTTCTAATCAATAAAGAAAACACCACAAAGCATCATATCCAACTAAGAAATGTTTCTGATCAGTGTACTTCATTTATGAGTGGTAACCTTTCAAGAAAACTCCACAACACATCATATATTACCACGAGAAGAGTTTCTTCTCCGAGTACTTCATTTAAGTGTTCTAACCATTCATTAAAACACAACGAAGAAGCATAGATACCACTCTAGGCGTTTCATGTCTGAGTACTTAATTTATGAGTGAGTCCGATCAAAGTACTTAATTTACGGGTAGTAATCATTAAATAAAACATCACCAAGCATCTTACCCTACTGCGTGAAGTGTTTCTTCTCTGGGTACTTCATTTATGGGTGGTAACCTTTAAAAAAACACCACAAAGAATCAAATTCTACTAAGAAGTGTTTCTGATCATAGTATTTCATTTATGAGTCGAAATCTTTCAAGAACACTCTACAAAGCATCTTATCTTACTATGACAAGAGTTTCTTCTCCGAGTACTTCATTTAAGTGTTGTAACTATTCACTAAAACACAATAAATAAGCATAGAAAACCACTCTAAGTGCTTAATGTCCGAGTACTAAATTTATGAGTGATTCTGATCAAAGTACTACTTTTTTGGGGATAAACATTAAAGAACACATCACAAAGCATCTTACCCTACTGCGAGAAGTATTTCTTATCTGAGTACTTCATTTGTGGTTGGTAACCATTATAAAAAAACACCACAAAGCATCGTACCCTACTGCGAGAAGTGTTTATTATCTGAGTACATCATTTATGGATTGTAATCATTAAAAAAAACCCCACAAAGCATCATATCCTACTAAGAAGTGATTCTGAACAGTGTACTTCATTTATGAGTGGTAACCTGTCAAGAAAACTCCACAACACATCATATATTACCACGAGAAGAGTTCTTCTCCGATTACCTCATTTAAGTGTTGTAACCATTCATTAAAACACAACGAAGAAGCAAAGATACCACTCTAGGCGTTTATTGTCCGAGTACATAATTTAGGAGTGATTCTGATCAAAGTACTTAATTTATGGGTAGTAATCATTAAATAAAACATCACAAAATATCTTACCCTTCTGCGAGAATTGTTTCTTATCTGAGTTACTTCATTTATGGGTGGTAACCATTATAGAAAACATCACAAAGCATCGTACCCTACTGCATTTGTGGGTTGTAATCATTAAAGAAAACAACATAAAGCATCATATCCTACTAATAAGTGTTTCTGATCAGTGTACTTCATTTATGTGTGGTAACCTTTCAAGAAAACTCCACAACACAACATATATTAACACGAGAAGAGTTTCTTCTCCGATTACTACATTTAAGTGGTGTAACCATTCATTAAAACACAACGAAGAGCATAGGTACCACTCTAGGCGTTTCATGTCCGAGTGTTTAATTTATGAGTGATTCAGATCAAACTACTTAATTTATGGGTAGTAGCCATTAAATAAAACATCACAAAGCATCATACCCTACTGCTATAAGTATTTTTATCCGAGTACTTCATTTATGGGTGGTAACCATTAAAAAAAATACCACAAAGTATCATAACCTATTAAGAAGTGTTTCTAATCATAGTACTTCATTTATGAGTGGGAATATTTCAAGAACACTCTACAAATCTTCATATCTTACTACGAAAAGAGTTTATTCTCCGAGTACTTCATTAAGGGTTGTAACTATTCACTAAAACACAACAAAGAAGCATAGAGTACCACTCTAGGTGCTTAATGTTCGAGTACTTAATTTATGAGTGAGAAGATCATAGTACTTCATTTATGGTTGATAACCATTAAAGAAAACATCACAAGCATCCTACCCTACTACGAAAAATGTTTCTTATCTGAGTACTTCATTTATGGACGGTAACCATTATAGAAAGCACCACAAAGCATCGTACCCTACTACGAGAAGTGTTTCTGATCAGTGTACTTCATTTATGAGTGGTATCCTTTCAAGAAACCTCCACAACACATAATATATTACCACGAGAAGAGTTTCTTCTCCGACTACTTCATTTAAGTGTTGTAACCATTCTTTAAAACACAACGAAGAAGCATAGATACCACTCTAGATGTTTCATGTTCGAATACTTAATTTATGAGTGATCTAGATCAAACAACTTAATTTATCTGAGTACTTCATTATTAGGTGGTAACCATTAAAGAAAACAACACAAAGCATCATATCCTACTAAGAAGTGTTTCTGGTCATAGTACTTCATTTATGAGTGAAAATCTTTCAAGAACACTCTACAAAGCTTCATATCTTACTACGAAAATAGTTTCTTCTCTGAGTACTTCATTTAAGGGTTGTAACTATTCACTAAAACACAACAAAGAAGCATTGAGTATCACTCTAAGTGCTTAATGTTCGAGTACTTAATTTATGAGTGATTCTGATCATAGTACTACTTTTATGGGTGATAATCATTAGAGAAAACATCACAAAGCATCTTACCCTACTGCGAGAAATGTTTCTTATCTGAGTACTTCATTTATGGGTGGTACCCATTATAGAAAACACCACAAAGCATCGTACCCAACTGCGAGAAGTGTTTCTTATCTGAGTACATCATTTATGGGTTGTAATCATTAAAGAAAACATCACAAAGCATCATATCCTACTAAGAACTGTTTCTGATAAGTGTACTTCATTTATGAGTGGTAACCTTTCAGGAAAACTCCACAATACATCATATAATACCACGAGAAGAGTTTCTTCTCCGATTACTTCATTTAAGTGTTGTAACCATTCATTAAAACACAACGAAGAAGCATAGATACAACTCTAGGCGTTTCATGTCCGAGTACTTAATTTATGAGTCATTCAAGTCAAACTACCTTTAAATAAAACACCACAAAGCATCTTACCCAACTGCTATAAGTGTTTCTTACCTGAGTACGTCATTTATGGGTTGTAATCATTAAAGAAAACACCACAAATCATCATATCCTACTAAGAATTGTTTCTGATTAGTGTACTTCATTCATGTGTGATAACCTTTCAAGAAAACTCTACAACACCTCATATATTAACACAACGAAGAAGCATAGATACCACACTAGGCGTTTCTTGTCCAAGTGCTTAATTTATGAGTGATTCAGATCAAACTACTTAATTTATGTGTAGTAACCATTATATAAAAAACATCACAAAGAATCTTATCCTACTACTATAAGTGTTTATTATCTGAGTACTTCATTTATGGGTGGTAACAATTAAAGAACACACCACAAATCATCATATCCTACTAAGAACTGTTTCTGATCAGTGTACTTCATTTATGAGTGGTAACCTTTCCACAATACATCATATAATACCACGAGAAGAGTTTCTTCTCCGATTACTTCATTTAAGTGATGTAATCATTCATTAAAACACAACGAAGAAGCATAGATACCACTCTAGGCGTTTCATGTCCGAGTACTTACTTTATGAGTCATTCAAGTCAAACTACTTTATTTATGGGTAGTAACCATTAAATAAAACACCACAAAGCATCTTACCCAACTGCTATAAGTGTTTCTTATCTGAGTTCTTAATTTATGTGTGATAACCATTAAAGAAAACACCACAAATACGAATAGAGTTTATACTCCGAGTACTTCATTGAAATGTTGTAACCATTCACTAAAACACAACGAAGAAGCATAGAGTACCACTCTAAGTGCTTAATGTCCATGTACTTAATTTATGAGTTATTCTGATCATAGTACTACTTTTTTGGGTGATAATCATTAAAGAAAACATCACAAAGCATCGTACCCTACTGCGAGAAGTGTTTCTTATCTGAGTACTTCTATTATAGGTGGTAACCATTATGGAAAACACCACAAAGCATCGTACCCTACTGCGAGAAGTGATTCTTATCTGAGTACGTTATTTATGTGTTGTAATCATTAAATAAAACACCACAAATCATCATATCCTACTAAGGAGTGTTTCTGATCAATGTACGTCATTTATGTGTGGTAACCTTTCAAGAAAACTCCACAACACATCATATATTAACACGAGAAAAGTTTCTTCTCCAATTACTTCATTTAAGTGTTGTAACCATTCAATAAAACACAACGAAGAAGCCTAGATACCACTCTAGGCGTTTCATGTCCGAGTACTTACTTTATGAGTCATTCAAGTCAAACTACTTTATTTATGGGTAGTAACCATTAAATAAAACAACACAAAGCAACTTACCCAACTATAAGTGTTTCTTATCTGAGTACTTCATTTATGAGTGATAACCATTAAAGAAAACACCACAAAACTTCATATCTTACTACGAATAGAGTTTATACTCCGAGTACTTTATTGAAATGTTGTAACCATTCACTAAAACACAACGAAGAAGCATAGAGTACCACTATAAGTGCTTAATGTCCATGTACTTCATTTATGAGTGATTCTGATCATAGTACTACTTTTATGGGTGATAATCATTAGAGAAAACATCACAAAGCATCTTACCCTACTGCGAGAAGTGTTTCTTATCTGAGTACTTCTATTATAGGTGGTAACCATTATGGAAAACACCACAAAGCACCGTACCCTCCTGCGAGAAGTGATTCTTATCTTAGTACGTTATTTATGTGTTGTAATCATTAAAGAAAACACCACAAAGCATCATATCCTACTAAGAAGTGTTTCTGATTAGTGTACTTCATTTATGTGTGATAACCTTTCAAGAAAACTCTACAACACATCATATATTAACACAACGAATAAGCATAGATACCACACTATGCATTTCATGTCCGAGTGCTTAATTTATGAGTGATTCAGATCAAACTAGTTAATTTATGTATAGTAACCATTATATAAAAAACATTACAAAGCATCTTATCCTACTGCAATAAGTGTTTCTTATCTGAGTACTTCATTTATGGGTTGTAACAATTAAAGAACACACCACAAAGCATCATATCCTATTAAGAAGTGTTTCTGATCATAGTACTTCATTCATGAGTGAAAATCTTTCAAGAACACTCTACAAAGCTTCATATCTTACTACGAAAAGTGTTTCTTCTCCGAATACTTCATTTAAGTGTTGTAACTATTTACTAAAACACAACGAAGAAGCATAGATTATCACTCTAAGTGTTTCATGTCCGAGTACTTAATTTATGAGTGATTCTGATCAAGGTACTTCATTTATGGGTGATAACCATTAAAGAAAACATCACAAGCATCCTACCCTACTGCGAGAAGTGTTTCATATCTGAGTACTTCATTTGTGGGTGGAACCATTATAGAAAAATCCACAAAGTATCGTACCCTACTGTGAGAAGTGTTTCATATCTGAGTACATCATTTATGGGTTGTAACCATTAAAGAAAACCCACAAAGCATCATATCCTACTAAAAGTGTTTCTTATCATAGTACTTCATTTATTAGTGGAAATCTTTCAAGAACACTCTACAAAGCTTCATATCTTACTACGAATAGAGTTTCTTCTCTGAATACTTCATTTAAATGTAGTAACTATTCACTAAAACACAACGAAGAAGCATAGAGTACCACTCTAAGTGCTTAATATCCGAGTACTTAATTTTTGAATGATTCTGATCATAGTACTACTTTTATGGGTGATAATACTTAAAGAAAACATCACAAAGCATCTTACCCTACTGCGAGAAGTGTTTCTTATCTGAGTACTTCATTTATGGGTGGTACCCAGTATAGAAAACACCACAAAGCATCGTACCCAACTGCGAGAAGTGTTTCTTATCTGACTACCTCATTTATGGGTTCTAATCAATAAAGAAAACACCACAAAACATCATATCCAACTAAGAAATGTTTCTGATCAGTGTACTTCATTTATGAGTGGTAACCTTTCAAGAAAACTCCACAACACATCATATATTACCACGAGAAGAGTTTCTTCTCCGAGTACTTCATTTAAGTGTTCTAACCATTCATTAAAACACAACGAAGAAGCATAGATACCACTCTAGGCGTTTCATGTCTGAGTACTTAATTTATGAGTGAGTCCGATCAAAGTACTTAATTTACGGGTAGTAATCATTAAATAAAACATCACCAAGCATCTTACCCTACTGCGTGAAGTGTTTCTTCTCTGGGTACTTCATTTTTGGGTGGTAACCTTTAAAAAAACACCACAAAGAATCAAATTCTACTAAGAAGTGTTTCTGATCATAGTATTTCATTTATGAGTCGAAATCTTTCAAGAACACTCTACAAAGCATCTTATCTTACTATGACAAGAGTTTCTTCTCCGAGTACTTCATTTAAGTGTTGTAACTATTCACTAAAACACAATAAATAAGCATAGAAAACCACTCTAAGTGCTTAATGTCCGAGTACTAAATTTATGAGTGATTCTGATCAAAGTACTACTTTTTTGGGGATAAACATTAAAGAACACATCACAAAGCATCTTACCCTACTGCGAGAAGTATTTCTTATCTGAGTACTTCATTTGTGGTTGGTAACCATTATAAAAAAACACCACAAAGCATCGTACCCTACTGCGAGAAGTGTTTATTATCTGAGTACATCATTTATGGATTGTAATCATTAAAAAAAAACCCACAAAGCATCATATCCTACTAAGAAGTGATTCTGAACAGTGTACTTCATTTATGAGTGGTAACCTGTCAAGAAAACTCCACAACACATCATATATTACCACGAGAAGAGTTCTTCTCCGATTACCTCATTTAAGTGTTGTAACCATTCATTAAAACACAACGAAGAAGCAGAGATACCACTCTAGGCGTTTATTGTCCGAGTACATAATTTAGGAGTGATTCTGATCAAAGTACTTAATTTATGGGTAGTAATCATTAAATAAAACATCACAAAATATCTTACCCTTCTGCGAGAATTGTTTCTTATCTGAGTTACTTCATTTATGGGTGGTAACCATTATAGAAAACATCACAAAGCATCGTACCCTACTGCATTTGTGGGTTGTAATCATTAAAGAAAACAACATAAAGCATCATATCCTACTAATAAGTGTTTCTGATCAGTGTACTTCATTTATGTGTGGTAACCTTTCAAGAAAACTCCACAACACAACATATATTAACACGAGAAGAGTTTCTTCTCCGATTACTACATTTAAGTGGTGTAACCATTCATTAAAACACAACGAAGAGCATAGGTACCACTCTAGGCGTTTCATGTCCGAGTGTTTAATTTATGAGTGATTCAGATCAAACTACTTAATTTATGGGTAGTAGCCATTAAATAAAACATCACAAAGCATCATACCCTACTGCTATAAGTATTTTTATCCGAGTACTTCATTTATGGGTGGTAACCATTAAAAAAAATACCACAAAGTATCATAACCTATTAAGAAGTGTTTCTAATCATAGTACTTCATTTATGAGTGGGAATATTTCAAGAACACTCTACAAATCTTCATATCTTACTACGAAAAGAGTTTATTCTCCGAGTACTTCATTAAGGGTTGTAACTATTCACTAAAACACAACAAAGAAGCATAGAGTACCACTCTAGGTGCTTAATGTTCGAGTACTTAATTTATGAGTGAGAAGATCATAGTACTTCATTTATGGTTGATAACCATTAAAGAAAACATCACAAGCATCCTACCCTACTACGAAAAATGTTTCTTATCTGAGTACTTCATTTATGGACGGTAACCATTATAGAAAGCACCACAAAGCATCGTACCCTACTACGAGAAGTGTTTCTGATCAGTGTACTTCATTTATGAGTGGTATCCTTTCAAGAAACCTCCACAACACATAATATATTACCACGAGAAGAGTTTCTTCTCCGACTACTTCATTTAAGTGTTGTAACCATTCTTTAAAACACAACGAAGAAGCATAGATACCACTCTAGATGTTTCATGTTCGAATACTTAATTTATGAGTGATCTAGATCAAACAACTTAATTTATCTGAGTACTTCATTATTAGGTGGTAACCATTAAAGAAAACAACACAAAGCATCATATCCTACTAAGAAGTGTTTCTGGTCATAGTACTTCATTTATGAGTGAAAATCTTTCAAGAACACTCTACAAAGCTTCATATCTTACTACGAAAATAGTTTCTTCTCTGAGTACTTCATTTAAGGGTTGTAACTATTCACTAAAACACAACAAAGAAGCATTGAGTATCACTCTAAGTGCTTAATGTTCGAGTACTTAATTTATGAGTGATTCTGATCATAGTACTACTTTTATGGGTGATAATCATTAGAGAAAACATCACAAAGCATCTTACCCTACTGCGAGAAATGTTTCTTATCTGAGTACTTCATTTATGGGTGGTACCCATTATAGAAAACACCACAAAGCATCGTACCCAACTGCGAGAAGTGTTTCTTATCTGAGTACATCATTTATGGGTTGTAATCATTAAAGAAAACATCACAAAGCATCATATCCTACTAAGAACTGTTTCTGATAAGTGTACTTCATTTATGAGTGGTAACCTTTCAGGAAAACTCCACAATACATCATATAATACCACGAGAAGAGTTTCTTCTCCGATTACTTCATTTAAGTGTTGTAACCATTCATTAAAACACAACGAAGAAGCATAGATACAACTCTAGGCGTTTCATGTCCGAGTACTTAATTTATGAGTCATTCAAGTCAAACTACCTTTAAATAAAACACCACAAAGCATCTTACCCAACTGCTATAAGTGTTTCTTACCTGAGTACGTCATTTATGGGTTGTAATCATTAAAGAAAACACCACAAATCATCATATCCTACTAAGAATTGTTTCTGATTAGTGTACTTCATTCATGTGTGATAACCTTTCAAGAAAACTCTACAACACCTCATATATTAACACAACGAAGAAGCATAGATACCACACTAGGCGTTTCTTGTCCAAGTGCTTAATTTATGAGTGATTCAGATCAAACTACTTAATTTATGTGTAGTAACCATTATACAAAAAACATCACAAAGAATCTTATCCTACTACTATAAGTGTTTATTATCTGAGTACTTCATTTATGGGTGGTAACAATTAAAGAACACACCACAAATCATCATATCCTACTAAGAACTGTTTCTGATCAGTGTACTTCATTTATGAGTGGTAACCTTTCCACAATACATCATATAATACCACGAGAAGAGTTTCTTCTCCGATTACTTCATTTAAGTGATGTAATCATTCATTAAAACACAACGAAGAAGCATAGATACCACTCTAGGCGTTTCATGTCCGAGTACTTACTTTATGAGTCATTCAAGTCAAACTACTTTATTTATGGGTAGTAACCATTAAATAAAACACCACAAAGCATCTTACCCAACTGCTATAAGTGTTTCTTATCTGAGTTCTTAATTTATGTGTGATAACCATTAAAGAAAACACCACAAATACGAATAGAGTTTATACTCCGAGTACTTCATTGAAATGTTGTAACCATTCACTAAAACACAACGAAGAAGCATAGAGTACCACTCTAAGTGCTTAATGTCCATGTACTTAATTTATGAGTTATTCTGATCATAGTACTACTTTTATGGGTGATAATCATTAAATAAAACATCACAAAGCATCGTACCCTACTGCGAGAAGTGTTTCTTATCTGAGTACTTCTATTATAGGTGGTAACCATTATGGAAAACACCACAAAGCATCGTACCCTACTGCGAGAAGTGATTCTTATCTGAGTACGTTATTTATGTGTTGTAATCATTAAATAAAACACCACAAATCATCATATCCTACTAAGGAGTGTTTCTGATCAATGTACGTCATTTATGTGTGGTAACCTTTCAAGAAAACTCCACAACACATCATATATTAACACGAGAAAAGTTTCTTCTCCAATTACTTCATTTAAGTGTTGTAACCATTCAATAAAACACAACGAAGAAGCCTAGATACCACTCTAGGCGTTTCATGTCCGAGTACTTACTTTATGAGTCATTCAAGTCAAACTACTTTATTTATGGGTAGTAACCATTAAATAAAACAACACAAAGCAACTTACCCAACTATAAGTGTTTCTTATCTGAGTACTTCATTTATGAGTGATAACCATTAAAGAAAACACCACAAAACTTCATATCTTACTACGAATAGAGTTTATACTCCGAGTACTTTATTGAAATGTTGTAACCATTCACTAAAACACAACGAAGAAGCATAGAGTACCACTATAAGTGCTTAATGTCCATGTACTTCATTTATGAGTGATTCTGATCATAGTACTACTTTTATGGGTGATAATCATTAGAGAAAACATCACAAAGCATCTTACCCTACTGCGAGAAGTGTTTCTTATCTGAGTACTTCTATTATAGGTGGTAACCATTATGGAAAACACCACAAAGCACCGTACCCTCCTGCGAGAAGTGATTCTTATCTTAGTACGTTATTTATGTGTTGTAATCATTAAAGAAAACACCACAAAGCATCATATCCTACTAAGAAGTGTTTCTGATTAGTGTACTTCATTTATGTGTGATAACCTTTCAAGAAAACTCTACAACACATCATATATTAACACAACGAATAAGCATAGATACCACACTATGCATTTCATGTCCGAGTGCTTAATTTATGAGTGATTCAGATCAAACTAGTTAATTTATGTATAGTAACCATTATATAAAAAACATTACAAAGCATCTTATCCTACTGCAATAAGTGTTTCTTATCTGAGTACTTCATTTATGGGTTGTAACAATTAAAGAACACACCACAAAGCATCATATCCTATTAAGAAGTGTTTCTGATCATAGTACTTCATTCATGAGTGAAAATCTTTCAAGAACACTCTACAAAGCTTCATATCTTACTACGAAAAGTGTTTCTTCTCCGAATACTTCATTTAAGTGTTGTAACTATTTACTAAAACACAACGAAGAAGCATAGATTATCACTCTAAGTGTTTCATGTCCGAGTACTTAATTTATGAGTGATTCTGATCAAGGTACTTCATTTATGGGTGATAACCATTAAAGAAAACATCACAAGCATCCTACCCTACTGCGAGAAGTGTTTCATATCTGAGTACTTCATTTGTGGGTGGAACCATTATAGAAAAATCCACAAAGTATCGTACCCTACTGTGAGAAGTGTTTCATATCTGAGTACATCATTTATGGGTTGTAACCATTAAAGAAAACCCACAAAGCATCATATCCTACTAAAAGTGTTTCTTATCATAGTACTTCATTTATTAGTGGAAATCTTTCAAGAACACTCTACAAAGCTTCATATCTTACTACGAATAGAGTTTCTTCTCTGAATACTTCATTTAAATGTAGTAACTATTCACTAAAACACAACGAAGAAGCATAGAGTACCACTCTAAGTGCTTAATATCCGAGTACTTAATTTTTGAATGATTCTGATCATAGTACTACTTTTATGGGTGATAATACTTAAAGAAAACATCACAAAGCATCTTACCCTACTGCGAGAAGTGTTTCTTATCTGAGTACTTCATTTATGGGTGGTACCCAGTATAGAAAACACCACAAAGCATCGTACCCAACTGCGAGAAGTGTTTCTTATCTGACTACATCATTTATGGGTTCTAATCAATAAAGAAAACACCACAAAGCATCATATCCAACTAAGAAATGTTTCTGATCAGTGTACTTCATTTATGAGTGGTAACCTTTCAAGAAAACTCCACAACACATCATATATTACCACGAGAAGAGTTTCTTCTCCGAGTACTTCATTTAAGTGTTCTAACCATTCATTAAAACACAACGAAGAAGCATAGATACCACTCTAGGCGTTTCATGTCTGAGTACTTAATTTATGAGTGAGTCCGATCAAAGTACTTAATTTACGGGTAGTAATCATTAAATAAAACATCACCAAGCATCTTACCCTACTGCGTGAAGTGTTTCTTCTCTGGGTACTTCATTTATGGGTGGTAACCTTTAAAAAAACACCACAAAGAATCAAATTCTACTAAGAAGTGTTTCTGATCATAGTATTTCATTTATGAGTCGAAATCTTTCAAGAACACTCTACAAAGCATCTTATCTTACTATGACAAGAGTTTCTTCTCCGAGTACTTCATTTAAGTGTTGTAACTATTCACTAAAACACAATAAATAAGCATAGAAAACCACTCTAAGTGCTTAATGTCCGAGTACTAAATTTATGAGTGATTCTGATCAAAGTACTACTTTTTTGGGGATAAACATTAAAGAACACATCACAAAGCATCTTACCCTACTGCGAGAAGTATTTCTTATCTGAGTACTTCATTTGTGGTTGGTAACCATTATAAAAAAACACCACAAAGCATCGTACCCTACTGCGAGAAGTGTTTATTATCTGAGTACATCATTTATGGATTGTAATCATTAAAAAAAACCCCACAAAGCATCATATCCTACTAAGAGGTGATTCTGAACAGTGTACTTCATTTATGAGTGGTAACCTGTCAAGAAAACTCCACAACACATCATATATTACCACGAGAAGAGTTCTTCTCCGATTACCTCATTTAAGTGTTGTAACCATTCATTAAAACACAACGAAGAAGCAGAGATACCACTCTAGGCGTTTATTGTCCGAGTACATAATTTAGGAGTGATTCTGATCAAAGTACTTAATTTATGGGTAGTAATCATTAAATAAAACATCACAAAATATCTTACCCTTCTGCGAGAATTGTTTCTTATCTGAGTTACTTCATTTATGGGTGGTAACCATTATAGAAAACATCACAAAGCATCGTACCCTACTGCATTTGTGGGTTGTAATCATTAAAGAAAACAACATAAAGCATCATATCCTACTAATAAGTGTTTCTGATCAGTGTACTTCATTTATGTGTGGTAACCTTTCAAGAAAACTCCACAACACAACATATATTAACACGAGAAGAGTTTCTTCTCCGATTACTACATTTAAGTGGTGTAACCATTCATTAAAACACAACGAAGAGCATAGGTACCACTCTAGGCGTTTCATGTCCGAGTGTTTAATTTATGAGTGATTCAGATCAAACTACTTAATTTATGGGTAGTAGCCATTAAATAAAACATCACAAAGCATCATACCCTACTGCTATAAGTATTTTTATCCGAGTACTTCATTTATGGGTGGTAACCATTAAAAAAAATACCACAAAGTATCATAACCTATTAAGAAGTGTTTCTAATCATAGTACTTCATTTATGAGTGGGAATATTTCAAGAACACTCTACAAATCTTCATATCTTACTACGAAAAGAGTTTATTCTCCGAGTACTTCATTAAGGGTTGTAACTATTCACTAAAACACAACAAAGAAGCATAGAGTACCACTCTAGGTGCTTAATGTTCGAGTACTTAATTTATGAGTGAGAAGATCATAGTACTTCATTTATGGTTGATAACCATTAAAGAAAACATCACAAGCATCCTACCCTACTACGAAAAATGTTTCTTATCTGAGTACTTCATTTATGGACGGTAACCATTATAGAAAGCACCACAAAGCATCGTACCCTACTACGAGAAGTGTTTCTGATCAGTGTACTTCATTTATGAGTGGTATCCTTTCAAGAAACCTCCACAACACATAATATATTACCACGAGAAGAGTTTCTTCTCCGACTACTTCATTTAAGTGTTGTAACCATTCTTTAAAACACAACGAAGAAGCATAGATGCCACTCTAGATGTTTCATGTTCGAATACTTAATTTATGAGTGATCTAGATCAAACAACTTAATTTATCTGAGTACTTCATTATTAGGTGGTAACCATTAAAGAAAACAACACAAAGCATCATATCCTACTAAGAAGTGTTTCTGGTCATAGTACTTCATTTATGAGTGAAAATCTTTCAAGAACACTCTACAAAGCTTCATATCTTACTACGAAAATAGTTTCTTCTCTGAGTACTTCATTTAAGGGTTGTAACTATTCACTAAAACACAACAAAGAAGCATTGAGTATCACTCTAAGTGCTTAATGTTCGAGTACTTAATTTATGAGTGATTCTGATCATAGTACTACTTTTATGGGTGATAATCATTAGAGAAAACATCACAAAGCATCTTACCCTACTGCGAGAAATGTTTCTTATCTGAGTACTTCATTTATGGGTGGTACCCATTATAGAAAACACCACAAAGCATCGTACCCAACTGCGAGAAGTGTTTCTTATCTGAGTACATCATTTATGGGTTGTAATCATTAAAGAAAACATCACAAAGCATCATATCCTACTGAGAACTGTTTCTGATAAGTGTACTTCATTTATGAGTGGTAACCTTTCAGGAAAACTCCACAATACATCATATAATACCACGAGAAGAGTTTCTTCTCCGATTACTTCATTTAAGTGTTGTAACCATTCATTAAAACACAACGAAGAAGCATAGATACAACTCTAGGCGTTTCATGTCCGAGTACTTAATTTATGAGTCATTCAAGTCAAACTACCTTTAAATAAAACACCACAAAGCATCTTACCCAACTGCTATAAGTGTTTCTTACCTGAGTACGTCATTTATGGGTTGTAATCATTAAAGAAAACACCACAAATCATCATATCCTACTAAGAATTGTTTCTGATTAGTGTACTTCATTCATGTGTGATAACCTTTCAAGAAAACTCTACAACACCTCATATATTAACACAACGAAGAAGCATAGATACCACACTAGGCGTTTCTTGTCCAAGTGCTTAATTTATGAGTGATTCAGATCAAACTACTTAATTTATGTGTAGTAACCATTATATAAAAAACATCACAAAGAATCTTATCCTACTACTATAAGTGTTTATTATCTGAGTACTTCATTTATGGGTGGTAACAATTAAAGAACACACCACAAATCATCATATCCTACTAAGAACTGTTTCTGATCAGTGTACTTCATTTATGAGTGGTAACCTTTCCACAATACATCATATAATACCACGAGAAGAGTTTCTTCTCCGATTACTTCATTTAAGTGATGTAATCATTCATTAAAACACAACGAAGAAGCATAGATACCACTCTAGGCGTTTCATGTCCGAGTACTTACTTTATGAGTCATTCAAGTCAAACTACTTTATTTATGGGTAGTAACCATTAAATAAAACACCACAAAGCATCTTACCCAACTGCTATAAGTGTTTCTTATCTGAGTTCTTAATTTATGTGTGATAACCATTAAAGAAAACACCACAAATACGAATAGAGTTTATACTCCGAGTACTTCATTGAAATGTTGTAACCATTCACTAAAACACAACGAAGAAGCATAGAGTACCACTCTAAGTGCTTAATGTCCATGTACTTAATTTATGAGTTATTCTGATCATAGTACTACTTTTTTGGGTGATAATCATTAAAGAAAACATCACAAAGCATCGTACCCTACTGCGAGAAGTGTTTCTTATCTGAGTACTTCTATTATAGGTGGTAACCATTATGGAAAACACCACAAAGCATCGTACCCTACTGCGAGAAGTGATTCTTATCTGAGTACGTTATTTATGTGTTGTAATCATTAAATAAAACACCACAAATCATCATATCCTACTAAGGAGTGTTTCTGATCAATGTACGTCATTTATGTGTGGTAACCTTTCAAGAAAACTCCACAACACATCATATATTAACACGAGAAAAGTTTCTTCTCCAATTACTTCATTTAAGTGTTGTAACCATTCAATAAAACACAACGAAGAAGCCTAGATACCACTCTAGGCGTTTCATGTCCGAGTACTTACTTTATGAGTCATTCAAGTCAAACTACTTTATTTATGGGTAGTAACCATTAAATAAAACAACACAAAGCAACTTACCCAACTATAAGTGTTTCTTATCTGAGTACTTCATTTATGAGTGATAACCATTAAAGAAAACACCACAAAACTTCATATCTTACTACGAATAGAGTTTATACTCCGAGTACTTTATTGAAATGTTGTAACCATTCACTAAAACACAACGAAGAAGCATAGAGTACCACTATAAGTGCTTAATGTCCATGTACTTCATTTATGAGTGATTCTGATCATAGTACTACTTTTATGGGTGATAATCATTAGAGAAAACATCACAAAGCATCTTACCCTACTGCGAGAAGTGTTTCTTATCTGAGTACTTCTATTATAGGTGGTAACCATTATGGAAAACACCACAAAGCACCGTACCCTCCTGCGAGAAGTGATTCTTATCTTAGTACGTTATTTATGTGTTGTAATCATTAAAGAAAACACCACAAAGCATCATATCCTACTAAGAAGTGTTTCTGATTAGTGTACTTCATTTATGTGTGATAACCTTTCAAGAAAACTCTACAACACATCATATATTAACACAACGAATAAGCATAGATACCACACTATGCATTTCATGTCCGAGTGCTTAATTTATGAGTGATTCAGATCAAACTAGTTAATTTATGTATAGTAACCATTATATAAAAAACATTACAAAGCATCTTATCCTACTGCAATAAGTGTTTCTTATCTGAGTACTTCATTTATGGGTTGTAACAATTAAAGAACACACCACAAAGCATCATATCCTATTAAGAAGTGTTTCTGATCATAGTACTTCATTCATGAGTGAAAATCTTTCAAGAACACTCTACAAAGCTTCATATCTTACTACGAAAAGTGTTTCTTCTCCGAATACTTCATTTAAGTGTTGTAACTATTTACTAAAACACAACGAAGAAGCATAGATTATCACTCTAAGTGTTTCATGTCCGAGTACTTAATTTATGAGTGATTCTGATCAAGGTACTTCATTTATGGGTGATAACCATTAAAGAAAACATCACAAGCATCCTACCCTACTGCGAGAAGTGTTTCATATCTGAGTACTTCATTTGTGGGTGGAACCATTATAGAAAAATCCACAAAGTATCGTACCCTACTGTGAGAAGTGTTTCATATCTGAGTACATCATTTATGGGTTGTAACCATTAAAGAAAACCCACAAAGCATCATATCCTACTAAAAGTGTTTCTTATCATAGTACTTCATTTATTAGTGGAAATCTTTCAAGAACACTCTACAAAGCTTCATATCTTACTACGAATAGAGTTTCTTCTCTGAATACTTCATTTAAATGTAGTAACTATTCACTAAAACACAACGAAGAAGCATAGAGTACCACTCTAAGTGCTTAATATCCGAGTACTTAATTTTTGAATGATTCTGATCATAGTACTACTTTTATGGGTGATAATACTTAAAGAAAACATCACAAAGCATCTTACCCTACTGCGAGAAGTGTTTCTTATCTGAGTACTTCATTTATGGGTGGTACCCAGTATAGAAAACACCACAAAGCATCGTACCCAACTGCGAGAAGTGTTTCTTATCTGACTACCTCATTTATGGGTTCTAATCAATAAAGAAAACACCACAAAACATCATATCCAACTAAGAAATGTTTCTGATCAGTGTACTTCATTTATGAGTGGTAACCTTTCAAGAAAACTCCACAACACATCATATATTACCACGAGAAGAGTTTCTTCTCCGAGTACTTCATTTAAGTGTTCTAACCATTCATTAAAACACAACGAAGAAGCATAGATACCACTCTAGGCGTTTCATGTCTGAGTACTTAATTTATGAGTGAGTCCGATCAAAGTACTTAATTTACGGGTAGTAATCATTAAATAAAACATCACCAAGCATCTTACCCTACTGCGTGAAGTGTTTCTTCTCTGGGTACTTCATTTTTGGGTGGTAACCTTTAAAAAAACACCACAAAGAATCAAATTCTACTAAGAAGTGTTTCTGATCATAGTATTTCATTTATGAGTCGAAATCTTTCAAGAACACTCTACAAAGCATCTTATCTTACTATGACAAGAGTTTCTTCTCCGAGTACTTCATTTAAGTGTTGTAACTATTCACTAAAACACAATAAATAAGCATAGAAAACCACTCTAAGTGCTTAATGTCCGAGTACTAAATTTATGAGTGATTCTGATCAAAGTACTACTTTTTTGGGGATAAACATTAAAGAACACATCACAAAGCATCTTACCCTACTGCGAGAAGTATTTCTTATCTGAGTACTTCATTTGTGGTTGGTAACCATTATAAAAAAACACCACAAAGCATCGTACCCTACTGCGAGAAGTGTTTATTATCTGAGTACATCATTTATGGATTGTAATCATTAAAAAAAACCCCACAAAGCATCATATCCTACTAAGAAGTGATTCTGAACAGTGTACTTCATTTATGAGTGGTAACCTGTCAAGAAAACTCCACAACACATCATATATTACCACGAGAAGAGTTCTTCTCCGATTACCTCATTTAAGTGTTGTAACCATTCATTAAAACACAACGAAGAAGCAGAGATACCACTCTAGGCGTTTATTGTCCGAGTACATAATTTAGGAGTGATTCTGATCAAAGTACTTAATTTATGGGTAGTAATCATTAAATAAAACATCACAAAATATCTTACCCTTCTGCGAGAATTGTTTCTTATCTGAGTTACTTCATTTATGGGTGGTAACCATTATAGAAAACATCACAAAGCATCGTACCCTACTGCATTTGTGGGTTGTAATCATTAAAGAAAACAACATAAAGCATCATATCCTACTAATAAGTGTTTCTGATCAGTGTACTTCATTTATGTGTGGTAACCTTTCAAGAAAACTCCACAACACAACATATATTAACACGAGAAGAGTTTCTTCTCCGATTACTACATTTAAGTGGTGTAACCATTCATTAAAACACAACGAAGAGCATAGGTACCACTCTAGGCGTTTCATGTCCGAGTGTTTAATTTATGAGTGATTCAGATCAAACTACTTAATTTATGGGTAGTAGCCATTAAATAAAACATCACAAAGCATCATACCCTACTGCTATAAGTATTTTTATCCGAGTACTTCATTTATGGGTGGTAACCATTAAAAAAAATACCACAAAGTATCATAACCTATTAAGAAGTGTTTCTAATCATAGTACTTCATTTATGAGTGGGAATATTTCAAGAACACTCTACAAATCTTCATATCTTACTACGAAAAGAGTTTATTCTCCGAGTACTTCATTAAGGGTTGTAACTATTCACTAAAACACAACAAAGAAGCATAGAGTACCACTCTAGGTGCTTAATGTTCGAGTACTTAATTTATGAGTGAGAAGATCATAGTACTTCATTTATGGTTGATAACCATTAAAGAAAACATCACAAGCATCCTACCCTACTACGAAAAATGTTTCTTATCTGAGTACTTCATTTATGGACGGTAACCATTATAGAAAGCACCACAAAGCATCGTACCCTACTACGAGAAGTGTTTCTGATCAGTGTACTTCATTTATGAGTGGTATCCTTTCAAGAAACCTCCACAACACATAATATATTACCACGAGAAGAGTTTCTTCTCCGACTACTTCATTTAAGTGTTGTAACCATTCTTTAAAACACAACGAAGAAGCATAGATACCACTCTAGATGTTTCATGTTCGAATACTTAATTTATGAGTGATCTAGATCAAACAACTTAATTTATCTGAGTACTTCATTATTAGGTGGTAACCATTAAAGAAAACAACACAAAGCATCATATCCTACTAAGAAGTGTTTCTGGTCATAGTACTTCATTTATGAGTGAAAATCTTTCAAGAACACTCTACAAAGCTTCATATCTTACTACGAAAATAGTTTCTTCTCTGAGTACTTCATTTAAGGGTTGTAACTATTCACTAAAACACAACAAAGAAGCATTGAGTATCACTCTAAGTGCTTAATGTTCGAGTACTTAATTTATGAGTGATTCTGATCATAGTACTACTTTTATGGGTGATAATCATTAGAGAAAACATCACAAAGCATCTTACCCTACTGCGAGAAATGTTTCTTATCTGAGTACTTCATTTATGGGTGGTACCCATTATAGAAAACACCACAAAGCATCGTACCCAACTGCGAGAAGTGTTTCTTATCTGAGTACATCATTTATGGGTTGTAATCATTAAAGAAAACATCACAAAGCATCATATCCTACTAAGAACTGTTTCTGATAAGTGTACTTCATTTATGAGTGGTAACCTTTCAGGAAAACTCCACAATACATCATATAATACCACGAGAAGAGTTTCTTCTCCGATTACTTCATTTAAGTGTTGTAACCATTCATTAAAACACAACGAAGAAGCATAGATACAACTCTAGGCGTTTCATGTCCGAGTACTTAATTTATGAGTCATTCAAGTCAAACTACCTTTAAATAAAACACCACAAAGCATCTTACCCAACTGCTATAAGTGTTTCTTACCTGAGTACGTCATTTATGGGTTGTAATCATTAAAGAAAACACCACAAATCATCATATCCTACTAAGAATTGTTTCTGATTAGTGTACTTCATTCATGTGTGATAACCTTTCAAGAAAACTCTACAACACCTCATATATTAACACAACGAAGAAGCATAGATACCACACTAGGCGTTTCTTGTCCAAGTGCTTAATTTATGAGTGATTCAGATCAAACTACTTAATTTATGTGTAGTAACCATTATATAAAAAACATCACAAAGAATCTTATCCTACTACTATAAGTGTTTATTATCTGAGTACTTCATTTATGGGTGGTAACAATTAAAGAACACACCACAAATCATCATATCCTACTAAGAACTGTTTCTGATCAGTGTACTTCATTTATGAGTGGTAACCTTTCCACAATACATCATATAATACCACGAGAAGAGTTTCTTCTCCGATTACTTCATTTAAGTGATGTAATCATTCATTAAAACACAACGAAGAAGCATAGATACCACTCTAGGCGTTTCATGTCCGAGTACTTACTTTATGAGTCATTCAAGTCAAACTACTTTATTTATGGGTAGTAACCATTAAATAAAACACCACAAAGCATCTTACCCAACTGCTATAAGTGTTTCTTATCTGAGTTCTTAATTTATGTGTGATAACCATTAAAGAAAACACCACAAATACGAATAGAGTTTATACTCCGAGTACTTCATTGAAATGTTGTAACCATTCACTAAAACACAACGAAGAAGCATAGAGTACCACTCTAAGTGCTTAATGTCCATGTACTTAATTTATGAGTTATTCTGATCATAGTACTACTTTTATGGGTGATAATCATTAAATAAAACATCACAAAGCATCGTAGCCTACTGCGAGAAGTGTTTCTTATCTGAGTACTTCTATTATAGGTGGTAACCATTATGGAAAACACCACAAAGCATCGTACCCTACTGCGAGAAGTGATTCTTATCTGAGTACGTTATTTATGTGTTGTAATCATTAAATAAAACACCACAAATCATCATATCCTACTAAGGAGTGTTTCTGATCAATGTACGTCATTTATGTGTGGTAACCTTTCAAGAAAACTCCACAACACATCATATATTAACACGAGAAAAGTTTCTTCTCCAATTACTTCATTTAAGTGTTGTAACCATTCAATAAAACACAACGAAGAAGCCTAGATACCACTCTAGGCGTTTCATGTCCGAGTACTTACTTTATGAGTCATTCAAGTCAAACTACTTTATTTATGGGTAGTAACCATTAAATAAAACAACACAAAGCAACTTACCCAACTATAAGTGTTTCTTATCTGAGTACTTCATTTATGAGTGATAACCATTAAAGAAAACACCACAAAACTTCATATCTTACTACGAATAGAGTTTATACTCCGAGTACTTTATTGAAATGTTGTAACCATTCACTAAAACACAACGAAGAAGCATAGAGTACCACTATAAGTGCTTAATGTCCATGTACTTCATTTATGAGTGATTCTGATCATAGTACTACTTTTATGGGTGATAATCATTAGAGAAAACATCACAAAGCATCTTACCCTACTGCGAGAAGTGTTTCTTATCTGAGTACTTCTATTATAGGTGGTAACCATTATGGAAAACACCACAAAGCACCGTACCCTCCTGCGAGAAGTGATTCTTATCTTAGTACGTTATTTATGTGTTGTAATCATTAAAGAAAACACCACAAAGCATCATATCCTACTAAGAAGTGTTTCTGATTAGTGTACTTCATTTATGTGTGATAACCTTTCAAGAAAACTCTACAACACATCATATATTAACACAACGAATAAGCATAGATACCACACTATGCATTTCATGTCCGAGTGCTTAATTTATGAGTGATTCAGATCAAACTAGTTAATTTATGTATAGTAACCATTATATAAAAAACATTACAAAGCATCTTATCCTACTGCAATAAGTGTTTCTTATCTGAGTACTTCATTTATGGGTTGTAACAATTAAAGAACACACCACAAAGCATCATATCCTATTAAGAAGTGTTTCTGATCATAGTACTTCATTCATGAGTGAAAATCTTTCAAGAACACTCTACAAAGCTTCATATCTTACTACGAAAAGTGTTTCTTCTCCGAATACTTCATTTAAGTGTTGTAACTATTTACTAAAACACAACGAAGAAGCATAGATTATCACTCTAAGTGTTTCATGTCCGAGTACTTAATTTATGAGTGATTCTGATCAAGGTACTTCATTTATGGGTGATAACCATTAAAGAAAACATCACAAGCATCCTACCCTACTGCGAGAAGTGTTTCATATCTGAGTACTTCATTTGTGGGTGGAACCATTATAGAAAAATCCACAAAGTATCGTACCCTACTGTGAGAAGTGTTTCATATCTGAGTACATCATTTATGGGTTGTAACCATTAAAGAAAACCCACAAAGCATCATATCCTACTAAAAGTGTTTCTTATCATAGTACTTCATTTATTAGTGGAAATCTTTCAAGAACACTCTACAAAGCTTCATATCTTACTACGAATAGAGTTTCTTCTCTGAATACTTCATTTAAATGTAGTAACTATTCACTAAAACACAACGAAGAAGCATAGAGTACCACTCTAAGTGCTTAATATCCGAGTACTTAATTTTTGAATGATTCTGATCATAGTACTACTTTTATGGGTGATAATACTTAAAGAAAACATCACAAAGCATCTTACCCTACTGCGAGAAGTGTTTCTTATCTGAGTACTTCATTTATGGGTGGTACCCAGTATAGAAAACACCACAAAGCATCGTACCCAACTGCGAGAAGTGTTTCTTATCTGACTACATCATTTATGGGTTCTAATCAATAAAGAAAACACCACAAAGCATCATATCCAACTAAGAAATGTTTCTGATCAGTGTACTTCATTTATGAGTGGTAACCTTTCAAGAAAACTCCACAACACATCATATATTACCACGAGAAGAGTTTCTTCTCCGAGTACTTCATTTAAGTGTTCTAACCATTCATTAAAACACAACGAAGAAGCATAGATACCACTCTAGGCGTTTCATGTCTGAGTACTTAATTTATGAGTGAGTCCGATCAAAGTACTTAATTTACGGGTAGTAATCATTAAATAAAACATCACCAAGCATCTTACCCTACTGCGTGAAGTGTTTCTTCTCTGGGTACTTCATTTATGGGTGGTAACCTTTAAAAAAACACCACAAAGAATCAAATTCTACTAAGAAGTGTTTCTGATCATAGTATTTCATTTATGAGTCGAAATCTTTCAAGAACACTCTACAAAGCATCTTATCTTACTATGACAAGAGTTTCTTCTCCGAGTACTTCATTTAAGTGTTGTAACTATTCACTAAAACACAATAAATAAGCATAGAAAACCACTCTAAGTGCTTAATGTCCGAGTACTAAATTTATGAGTGATTCTGATCAAAGTACTACTTTTTTGGGGATAAACATTAAAGAACACATCACAAAGCATCTTACCCTACTGCGAGAAGTATTTCTTATCTGAGTACTTCATTTGTGGTTGGTAACCATTATAAAAAAACACCACAAAGCATCGTACCCTACTGCGAGAAGTGTTTATTATCTGAGTACATCATTTATGGATTGTAATCATTAAAAAAAACCCCACAAAGCATCATATCCTACTAAGAGGTGATTCTGAACAGTGTACTTCATTTATGAGTGGTAACCTGTCAAGAAAACTCCACAACACATCATATATTACCACGAGAAGAGTTCTTCTCCGATTACCTCATTTAAGTGTTGTAACCATTCATTAAAACACAACGAAGAAGCAGAGATACCACTCTAGGCGTTTATTGTCCGAGTACATAATTTAGGAGTGATTCTGATCAAAGTACTTAATTTATGGGTAGTAATCATTAAATAAAACATCACAAAATATCTTACCCTTCTGCGAGAATTGTTTCTTATCTGAGTTACTTCATTTATGGGTGGTAACCATTATAGAAAACATCACAAAGCATCGTACCCTACTGCATTTGTGGGTTGTAATCATTAAAGAAAACAACATAAAGCATCATATCCTACTAATAAGTGTTTCTGATCAGTGTACTTCATTTATGTGTGGTAACCTTTCAAGAAAACTCCACAACACAACATATATTAACACGAGAAGAGTTTCTTCTCCGATTACTACATTTAAGTGGTGTAACCATTCATTAAAACACAACGAAGAGCATAGGTACCACTCTAGGCGTTTCATGTCCGAGTGTTTAATTTATGAGTGATTCAGATCAAACTACTTAATTTATGGGTAGTAGCCATTAAATAAAACATCACAAAGCATCATACCCTACTGCTATAAGTATTTTTATCCGAGTACTTCATTTATGGGTGGTAACCATTAAAAAAAATACCACAAAGTATCATAACCTATTAAGAAGTGTTTCTAATCATAGTACTTCATTTATGAGTGGGAATATTTCAAGAACACTCTACAAATCTTCATATCTTACTACGAAAAGAGTTTATTCTCCGAGTACTTCATTAAGGGTTGTAACTATTCACTAAAACACAACAAAGAAGCATAGAGTACCACTCTAGGTGCTTAATGTTCGAGTACTTAATTTATGAGTGAGAAGATCATAGTACTTCATTTATGGTTGATAACCATTAAAGAAAACATCACAAGCATCCTACCCTACTACGAAAAATGTTTCTTATCTGAGTACTTCATTTATGGACGGTAACCATTATAGAAAGCACCACAAAGCATCGTACCCTACTACGAGAAGTGTTTCTGATCAGTGTACTTCATTTATGAGTGGTATCCTTTCAAGAAACCTCCACAACACATAATATATTACCACGAGAAGAGTTTCTTCTCCGACTACTTCATTTAAGTGTTGTAACCATTCTTTAAAACACAACGAAGAAGCATAGATACCACTCTAGATGTTTCATGTTCGAATACTTAATTTATGAGTGATCTAGATCAAACAACTTAATTTATCTGAGTACTTCATTATTAGGTGGTAACCATTAAAGAAAACAACACAAAGCATCATATCCTACTAAGAAGTGTTTCTGGTCATAGTACTTCATTTATGAGTGAAAATCTTTCAAGAACACTCTACAAAGCTTCATATCTTACTACGAAAATAGTTTCTTCTCTGAGTACTTCATTTAAGGGTTGTAACTATTCACTAAAACACAACAAAGAAGCATTGAGTATCACTCTAAGTGCTTAATGTTCGAGTACTTAATTTATGAGTGATTCTGATCATAGTACTACTTTTATGGGTGATAATCATTAGAGAAAACATCACAAAGCATCTTACCCTACTGCGAGAAATGTTTCTTATCTGAGTACTTCATTTATGGGTGGTACCCATTATAGAAAACACCACAAAGCATCGTACCCAACTGCGAGAAGTGTTTCTTATCTGAGTACATCATTTATGGGTTGTAATCATTAAAGAAAACATCACAAAGCATCATATCCTACTGAGAACTGTTTCTGATAAGTGTACTTCATTTATGAGTGGTAACCTTTCAGGAAAACTCCACAATACATCATATAATACCACGAGAAGAGTTTCTTCTCCGATTACTTCATTTAAGTGTTGTAACCATTCATTAAAACACAACGAAGAAGCATAGATACAACTCTAGGCGTTTCATGTCCGAGTACTTAATTTATGAGTCATTCAAGTCAAACTACCTTTAAATAAAACACCACAAAGCATCTTACCCAACTGCTATAAGTGTTTCTTACCTGAGTACGTCATTTATGGGTTGTAATCATTAAAGAAAACACCACAAATCATCATATCCTACTAAGAATTGTTTCTGATTAGTGTACTTCATTCATGTGTGATAACCTTTCAAGAAAACTCTACAACACCTCATATATTAACACAACGAAGAAGCATAGATACCACACTAGGCGTTTCTTGTCCAAGTGCTTAATTTATGAGTGATTCAGATCAAACTACTTAATTTATGTGTAGTAACCATTATATAAAAAACATCACAAAGAATCTTATCCTACTACTATAAGTGTTTATTATCTGAGTACTTCATTTATGGGTGGTAACAATTAAAGAACACACCACAAATCATCATATCCTACTAAGAACTGTTTCTGATCAGTGTACTTCATTTATGAGTGGTAACCTTTCCACAATACATCATATAATACCACGAGAAGAGTTTCTTCTCCGATTACTTCATTTAAGTGATGTAATCATTCATTAAAACACAACGAAGAAGCATAGATACCACTCTAGGCGTTTCATGTCCGAGTACTTACTTTATGAGTCATTCAAGTCAAACTACTTTATTTATGGGTAGTAACCATTAAATAAAACACCACAAAGCATCTTACCCAACTGCTATAAGTGTTTCTTATCTGAGTTCTTAATTTATGTGTGATAACCATTAAAGAAAACACCACAAATACGAATAGAGTTTATACTCCGAGTACTTCATTGAAATGTTGTAACCATTCACTAAAACACAACGAAGAAGCATAGAGTACCACTCTAAGTGCTTAATGTCCATGTACTTAATTTATGAGTTATTCTGATCATAGTACTACTTTTTTGGGTGATAATCATTAAAGAAAACATCACAAAGCATCGTACCCTACTGCGAGAAGTGTTTCTTATCTGAGTACTTCTATTATAGGTGGTAACCATTATGGAAAACACCACAAAGCATCGTACCCTACTGCGAGAAGTGATTCTTATCTGAGTACGTTATTTATGTGTTGTAATCATTAAATAAAACACCACAAATCATCATATCCTACTAAGGAGTGTTTCTGATCAATGTACGTCATTTATGTGTGGTAACCTTTCAAGAAAACTCCACAACACATCATATATTAACACGAGAAAAGTTTCTTCTCCAATTACTTCATTTAAGTGTTGTAACCATTCAATAAAACACAACGAAGAAGCCTAGATACCACTCTAGGCGTTTCATGTCCGAGTACTTACTTTATGAGTCATTCAAGTCAAACTACTTTATTTATGGGTAGTAACCATTAAATAAAACAACACAAAGCAACTTACCCAACTATAAGTGTTTCTTATCTGAGTACTTCATTTATGAGTGATAACCATTAAAGAAAACACCACAAAACTTCATATCTTACTACGAATAGAGTTTATACTCCGAGTACTTTATTGAAATGTTGTAACCATTCACTAAAACACAACGAAGAAGCATAGAGTACCACTATAAGTGCTTAATGTCCATGTACTTCATTTATGAGTGATTCTGATCATAGTACTACTTTTATGGGTGATAATCATTAGAGAAAACATCACAAAGCATCTTACCCTACTGCGAGAAGTGTTTCTTATCTGAGTACTTCTATTATAGGTGGTAACCATTATGGAAAACACCACAAAGCACCGTACCCTCCTGCGAGAAGTGATTCTTATCTTAGTACGTTATTTATGTGTTGTAATCATTAAAGAAAACACCACAAAGCATCATATCCTACTAAGAAGTGTTTCTGATTAGTGTACTTCATTTATGTGTGATAACCTTTCAAGAAAACTCTACAACACATCATATATTAACACAACGAATAAGCATAGATACCACACTATGCATTTCATGTCCGAGTGCTTAATTTATGAGTGATTCAGATCAAACTAGTTAATTTATGTATAGTAACCATTATATAAAAAACATTACAAAGCATCTTATCCTACTGCAATAAGTGTTTCTTATCTGAGTACTTCATTTATGGGTTGTAACAATTAAAGAACACACCACAAAGCATCATATCCTATTAAGAAGTGTTTCTGATCATAGTACTTCATTCATGAGTGAAAATCTTTCAAGAACACTCTACAAAGCTTCATATCTTACTACGAAAAGTGTTTCTTCTCCGAATACTTCATTTAAGTGTTGTAACTATTTACTAAAACACAACGAAGAAGCATAGATTATCACTCTAAGTGTTTCATGTCCGAGTACTTAATTTATGAGTGATTCTGATCAAGGTACTTCATTTATGGATGATAACCATTAAAGAAAACATCACAAGCATCCTACCCTACTGCGAGAAGTGTTTCATATCTGAGTACTTCATTTGTGGGTGGAACCATTATAGAAAAATCCACAAAGTATCGTACCCTACTGTGAGAAGTGTTTCATATCTAAGTACATCATTTATGGGTTGTAACCATTAAAGAAAACCCACAAAGCATCATATCCTACTAAAAGTGTTTCTTATCATAGTACTTCATTTATTAGTGGAAATCTTTCAAGAACACTCTACAAAGCTTCATATCTTACTACGAATAGAGTTTCTTCTCTGAATACTTCATTTAAATGTAGTAACTATTCACTAAAACACAACGAAGAAGCATAGAGTACCACTCTAAGTGCTTAATATCCGAGTACTTAATTTTTGAATGATTCTGATCATAGTACTACTTTTATGGGTGATAATACTTAAAGAAAACATCACAAAGCATCTTACCCTACTGCGAGAAGTGTTTCTTATCTGAGTACTTCATTTATGGGTGGTACCCAGTATAGAAAACACCACAAAGCATCGTACCCAACTGCGAGAAGTGTTTCTTATCTGACTACATCATTTATGGGTTCTAATCAATAAAGAAAACACCACAAAGCATCATATCCAACTAAGAAATGTTTCTGATCAGTGTACTTCATTTATGAGTGGTAACCTTTCAAGAAAACTCCACAACACATCATATATTACCACGAGAAGAGTTTCTTCTCCGAGTACTTCATTTAAGTGTTCTAACCATTCATTAAAACACAACGAAGAAGCATAGATACCACTCTAGGCGTTTCATGTCTGAGTACTTAATTTATGAGTGAGTCCGATCAAAGTACTTAATTTACGGGTAGTAATCATTAAATAAAACATCACCAAGCATCTTACCCTACTGCGTGAAGTGTTTCTTCTCTGGGTACTTCATTTATGGGTGGTAACCTTTAAAAAAACACCACAAAGAATCAAATTCTACTAAGAAGTGTTTCTGATCATAGTATTTCATTTATGAGTCGAAATCTTTCAAGAACACTCTACAAAGCATCTTATCTTACTATGACAAGAGTTTCTTCTCCGAGTACTTCATTTAAGTGTTGTAACTATTCACTAAAACACAATAAATAAGCATAGAAAACCACTCTAAGTGCTTAATGTCCGAGTACTAAATTTATGAGTGATTCTGATCAAAGTACTACTTTTTTGGGGATAAACATTAAAGAACACATCACAAAGCATCTTACCCTACTGCGAGAAGTATTTCTTATCTGAGTACTTCATTTGTGGTTGGTAACCATTATAAAAAAACACCACAAAGCATCGTACCCTACTGCGAGAAGTGTTTATTATCTGAGTACATCATTTATGGATTGTAATCATTAAAAAAAACCCCACAAAGCATCATATCCTACTAAGAGGTGATTCTGAACAGTGTACTTCATTTATGAGTGGTAACCTGTCAAGAAAACTCCACAACACATCATATATTACCACGAGAAGAGTTCTTCTCCGATTACCTCATTTAAGTGTTGTAACCATTCATTAAAACACAACGAAGAAGCAGAGATACCACTCTAGGCGTTTATTGTCCGAGTACATAATTTAGGAGTGATTCTGATCAAAGTACTTAATTTATGGGTAGTAATCATTAAATAAAACATCACAAAATATCTTACCCTTCTGCGAGAATTGTTTCTTATCTGAGTTACTTCATTTATGGGTGGTAACCATTATAGAAAACATCACAAAGCATCGTACCCTACTGCATTTGTGGGTTGTAATCATTAAAGAAAACAACATAAAGCATCATATCCTACTAATAAGTGTTTCTGATCAGTGTACTTCATTTATGTGTGGTAACCTTTCAAGAAAACTCCACAACACAACATATATTAACACGAGAAGAGTTTCTTCTCCGATTACTACATTTAAGTGGTGTAACCATTCATTAAAACACAACGAAGAGCATAGGTACCACTCTAGGCGTTTCATGTCCGAGTGTTTAATTTATGAGTGATTCAGATCAAACTACTTAATTTATGGGTAGTAGCCATTAAATAAAACATCACAAAGCATCATACCCTACTGCTATAAGTATTTTTATCCGAGTACTTCATTTATGGGTGGTAACCATTAAAAAAAATACCACAAAGTATCATAACCTATTAAGAAGTGTTTCTAATCATAGTACTTCATTTATGAGTGGGAATATTTCAAGAACACTCTACAAATCTTCATATCTTACTACGAAAAGAGTTTATTCTCCGAGTACTTCATTAAGGGTTGTAACTATTCACTAAAACACAACAAAGAAGCATAGAGTACCACTCTAGGTGCTTAATGTTCGAGTACTTAATTTATGAGTGAGAAGATCATAGTACTTCATTTATGGTTGATAACCATTAAAGAAAACATCACAAGCATCCTACCCTACTACGAAAAATGTTTCTTATCTGAGTACTTCATTTATGGACGGTAACCATTATAGAAAGCACCACAAAGCATCGTACCCTACTACGAGAAGTGTTTCTGATCAGTGTACTTCATTTATGAGTGGTATCCTTTCAAGAAACCTCCACAACACATAATATATTACCACGAGAAGAGTTTCTTCTCCGACTACTTCATTTAAGTGTTGTAACCATTCTTTAAAACACAACGAAGAAGCATAGATACCACTCTAGATGTTTCATGTTTGAATACTTAATTTATGAGTGATCTAGATCAAACAACTTAATTTATCTGAGTACTTCATTATTAGGTGGTAACCATTAAAGAAAACAACACAAAGCATCATATCCTACTAAGAAGTGTTTCTGGTCATAGTACTTCATTTATGAGTGAAAATCTTTCAAGAACACTCTACAAAGCTTCATATCTTACTACGAAAATAGTTTCTTCTCTGAGTACTTCATTTAAGGGTTGTAACTATTCACTAAAACACAACAAAGAAGCATTGAGTATCACTCTAAGTGCTTAATGTTCGAGTACTTAATTTATGAGTGATTCTGATCATAGTACTACTTTTATGGGTGATAATCATTAGAGAAAACATCACAAAGCATCTTACCCTACTGCGAGAAATGTTTCTTATCTGAGTACTTCATTTATGGGTGGTACCCATTATAGAAAACACCACAAAGCATCGTACCCAACTGCGAGAAGTGTTTCTTATCTGAGTACATCATTTATGGGTTGTAATCATTAAAGAAAACATCACAAAGCATCATATCCTACTAAGAACTGTTTCTGATAAGTGTACTTCATTTATGAGTGGTAACCTTTCAGGAAAACTCCACAATACATCATATAATACCACGAGAAGAGTTTCTTCTCCGATTCCTTCATTTAAGTGTTGTAACCATTCATTAAAACACAACGAAGAAGCATAGATACAACTCTAGGCATTTCATGTCCGAGTACTTAATTTATGAGTCATTCAAGTCAAACTACCTTTAAATAAAACACCACAAAGCATCTTACCCAACTGCTATAAGTGTTTCTTACCTGAGTACGTCATTTATGGGTTGTAATCATTAAAGAAAACACCACAAATCATCATATCCTACTAAGAATTGTTTCTGATTAGTGTACTTCATTCATGTGTGATAACCTTTCAAGAAAACTCTACAACACCTCATATATTAACACAACGAAGAAGCATAGATACCACACTAGGCGTTTCTTGTCCAAGTGCTTAATTTATGAGTGATTCAGATCAAACTACTTAATTTATGTGTAGTAACCATTATATAAAAAACATCACAAAGAATCTTATCCTACTACTATAAGTGTTTATTATCTGAGTACTTCATTTATGGGTGGTAACAATTAAAGAACACACCACAAATCATCATATCCTACTAAGAACTGTTTCTGATCAGTGTACTTCATTTATGAGTGGTAACCTTTCCACAATACATCATATAATACCACGAGAAGAGTTTCTTCTCCGATTACTTCATTTAAGTGATGTAATCATTCATTAAAACACAACGAAGAAGCATAGATACCACTCTAGGCGTTTCATGTCCGAGTACTTACTTTATGAGTCATTCAAGTCAAACTACTTTATTTATGGGTAGTAACCATTAAATAAAACACCACAAAGCATCTTACCCAACTGCTATAAGTGTTTCTTATCTGAGTTCTTAATTTATGTGTGATAACCATTAAAGAAAACACCACAAATACGAATAGAGTTTATACTCCGAGTACTTCATTGAAATGTTGTAACCATTCACTAAAACACAACGAAGAAGCATAGAGTACCACTCTAAGTGCTTAATGTCCATGTACTTAATTTATGAGTTATTCTGATCATAGTACTACTTTTTTGGGTGATAATCATTAAAGAAAACATCACAAAGCATCGTACCCTACTGCGAGAAGTGTTTCTTATCTGAGTACTTCTATTATAGGTGGTAACCATTATGGAAAACACCACAAAGCATCGTACCCTACTGCGAGAAGTGATTCTTATCTGAGTACGTTATTTATGTGTTGTAATCATTAAATAAAACACCACAAATCATCATATCCTACTAAGGAGTGTTTCTGATCAATGTACGTCATTTATGTGTGGTAACCTTTCAAGAAAACTCCACAACACATCATATATTAACACGAGAAAAGTTTCTTCTCCAATTACTTCATTTAAGTGTTGTAACCATTCAATAAAACACAACGAAGAAGCCTAGATACCACTCTAGGCGTTTCATGTCCGAGTACTTACTTTATGAGTCATTCAAGTCAAACTACTTTATTTATGGGTAGTAACCATTAAATAAAACAACACAAAGCAACTTACCCAACTATAAGTGTTTCTTATCTGAGTACTTCATTTATGAGTGATAACCATTAAAGAAAACACCACAAAACTTCATATCTTACTACGAATAGAGTTTATACTCCGAGTACTTTATTGAAATGTTGTAACCATTCACTAAAACACAACGAAGAAGCATAGAGTACCACTATAAGTGCTTAATGTCCATGTACTTCATTTATGAGTGATTCTGATCATAGTACTACTTTTATGGGTGATAATCATTAGAGAAAACATCACAAAGCATCTTACCCTACTGCGAGAAGTGTTTCTTATCTGAGTACTTCTATTATAGGTGGTAACCATTATGGAAAACACCACAAAGCACCGTACCCTCCTGCGAGAAGTGATTCTTATCTTAGTACGTTATTTATGTGTTGTAATCATTAAAGAAAACACCACAAAGCATCATATCCTACTAAGAAGTGTTTCTGATTAGTGTACTTCATTTATGTGTGATAACCTTTCAAGAAAACTCTACAACACATCATATATTAACACAACGAATAAGCATAGATACCACACTATGCATTTCATGTCCGAGTGCTTAATTTATGAGTGATTCAGATCAAACTAGTTAATTTATGTATAGTAACCATTATATAAAAAACATTACAAAGCATCTTATCCTACTGCAATAAGTGTTTCTTATCTGAGTACTTCATTTATGGGTTGTAACAATTAAAGAACACACCACAAAGCATCATATCCTATTAAGAAGTGTTTCTGATCATAGTACTTCATTCATGAGTGAAAATCTTTCAAGAACACTCTACAAAGCTTCATATCTTACTACGAAAAGTGTTTCTTCTCCGAATACTTCATTTAAGTGTTGTAACTATTTACTAAAACACAACGAAGAAGCATAGATTATCACTCTAAGTGTTTCATGTCCGAGTACTTAATTTATGAGTGATTCTGATCAAGGTACTTCATTTATGGGTGATAACCATTAAAGAAAACATCACAAGCATCCTACCCTACTGCGAGAAGTGTTTCATATCTGAGTACTTCATTTGTGGGTGGAACCATTATAGAAAAATCCACAAAGTATCGTACCCTACTGTGAGAAGTGTTTCATATCTGAGTACATCATTTATGGGTTGTAACCATTAAAGAAAACCCACAAAGCATCATATCCTACTAAAAGTGTTTCTTATCATAGTACTTCATTTATTAGTGGAAATCTTTCAAGAACACTCTACAAAGCTTCATATCTTACTACGAATAGAGTTTCTTCTCTGAATACTTCATTTAAATGTAGTAACTATTCACTAAAACACAACGAAGAAGCATAGAGTACCACTCTAAGTGCTTAATATCCGAGTACTTAATTTTTGAATGATTCTGATCATAGTACTACTTTTATGGGTGATAATACTTAAAGAAAACATCACAAAGCATCTTACCCTACTGCGAGAAGTGTTTCTTATCTGAGTACTTCATTTATGGGTGGTACCCAGTATAGAAAACACCACAAAGCATCGTACCCAACTGCGAGAAGTGTTTCTTATCTGACTACATCATTTATGGGTTCTAATCAATAAAGAAAACACCACAAAGCATCATATCCAACTAAGAAATGTTTCTGATCAGTGTACTTCATTTATGAGTGGTAACCTTTCAAGAAAACTCCACAACACATCATATATTACCACGAGAAGAGTTTCTTCTCCGAGTACTTCATTTAAGTGTTCTAACCATTCATTAAAACACAACGAAGAAGCATAGATACCACTCTAGGCGTTTCATGTCTGAGTACTTAATTTATGAGTGAGTCCGATCAAAGTACTTAATTTACGGGTAGTAATCATTAAATAAAACATCACCAAGCATCTTACCCTACTGCGTGAAGTGTTTCTTCTCTGGGTACTTCATTTATGGGTGGTAACCTTTAAAAAAACACCACAAAGAATCAAATTCTACTAAGAAGTGTTTCTGATCATAGTATTTCATTTATGAGTCGAAATCTTTCAAGAACACTCTACAAAGCATCTTATCTTACTATGACAAGAGTTTCTTCTCCGAGTACTTCATTTAAGTGTTGTAACTATTCACTAAAACACAATAAATAAGCATAGAAAACCACTCTAAGTGCTTAATGTCCGAGTACTAAATTTATGAGTGATTCTGATCAAAGTACTACTTTTTTGGGGATAAACATTAAAGAACACATCACAAAGCATCTTACCCTACTGCGAGAAGTATTTCTTATCTGAGTACTTCATTTGTGGTTGGTAACCATTATAAAAAAACACCACAAAGCATCGTACCCTACTGCGAGAAGTGTTTATTATCTGAGTACATCATTTATGGATTGTAATCATTAAAAAAAACCCCACAAAGCATCATATCCTACTAAGAAGTGATTCTGAACAGTGTACTTCATTTATGAGTGGTAACCTGTCAAGAAAACTCCACAACACATCATATATTACCACGAGAAGAGTTCTTCTCCGATTACCTCATTTAAGTGTTGTAACCATTCATTAAAACACAACGAAGAAGCAGAGATACCACTCTAGGCGTTTATTGTCCGAGTACATAATTTAGGAGTGATTCTGATCAAAGTACTTAATTTATGGGTAGTAATCATTAAATAAAACATCACAAAATATCTTACCCTTCTGCGAGAATTGTTTCTTATCTGAGTTACTTCATTTATGGGTGGTAACCATTATAGAAAACATCACAAAGCATCGTACCCTACTGCATTTGTGGGTTGTAATCATTAAAGAAAACAACATAAAGCATCATATCCTACTAATAAGTGTTTCTGATCAGTGTACTTCATTTATGTGTGGTAACCTTTCAAGAAAACTCCACAACACAACATATATTAACACGAGAAGAGTTTCTTCTCCGATTACTACATTTAAGTGGTGTAACCATTCATTAAAACACAACGAAGAGCATAGGTACCACTCTAGGCGTTTCATGTCCGAGTGTTTAATTTATGAGTGATTCAGATCAAACTACTTAATTTATGGGTAGTAGCCATTAAATAAAACATCACAAAGCATCATACCCTACTGCTATAAGTATTTTTATCTGAGTACTTCATTTATGGGTGGTAACCATTAAAAAAAATACCACAAAGTATCATAACCTATTAAGAAGTGTTTCTAATCATAGTACTTCATTTATGAGTGGGAATATTTCAAGAACACTCTACAAATCTTCATATCTTACTACGAAAAGAGTTTATTCTCCGAGTACTTCATTAAGGGTTGTAACTATTCACTAAAACACAACAAAGAAGCATAGAGTACCACTCTAGGTGCTTAATGTTCGAGTACTTAATTTATGAGTGAGAAGATCATAGTACTTCATTTATGGTTGATAACCATTAAAGAAAACATCACAAGCATCCTACCCTACTACGAAAAATGTTTCTTATCTGAGTACTTCATTTATGGACGGTAACCATTATAGAAAGCACCACAAAGCATCGTACCCTACTACGAGAAGTGTTTCTGATCAGTGTACTTCATTTATGAGTGGTATCCTTTCAAGAAACCTCCACAACACATAATATATTACCACGAGAAGAGTTTCTTCTCCGACTACTTCATTTAAGTGTTGTAACCATTCTTTAAAACACAACGAAGAAGCATAGATACCACTCTAGATGTTTCATGTTCGAATACTTAATTTATGAGTGATCTAGATCAAACAACTTAATTTATCTGAGTACTTCATTATTAGGTGGTAACCATTAAAGAAAACAACACAAAGCATCATATCCTACTAAGAAGTGTTTCTGGTCATAGTACTTCATTTATGAGTGAAAATCTTTCAAGAACACTCTACAAAGCTTCATATCTTACTACGAAAATAGTTTCTTCTCTGAGTACTTCATTTAAGGGTTGTAACTATTCACTAAAACACAACAAAGAAGCATTGAGTATCACTCTAAGTGCTTAATGTTCGAGTACTTAATTTATGAGTGATTCTGATCATAGTACTACTTTTATGGGTGATAATCATTAGAGAAAACATCACAAAGCATCTTACCCTACTGCGAGAAATGTTTCTTATCTGAGTACTTCATTTATGGGTGGTACCCATTATAGAAAACACCACAAAGCATCGTACCCAACTGCGAGAAGTGTTTCTTATCTGAGTACATCATTTATGGGTTGTAATCATTAAAGAAAACATCACAAAGCATCATATCCTACTAAGAACTGTTTCTGATAAGTGTACTTCATTTATGAGTGGTAACCTTTCAGGAAAACTCCACAATACATCATATAATACCACGAGAAGAGTTTCTTCTCCGATTCCTTCATTTAAGTGTTGTAACCATTCATTAAAACACAACGAAGAAGCATAGATACAACTCTAGGCATTTCATGTCCGAGTACTTAATTTATGAGTCATTCAAGTCAAACTACCTTTAAATAAAACACCACAAAGCATCTTACCCAACTGCTATAAGTGTTTCTTACCTGAGTACGTCATTTATGGGTTGTAATCATTAAAGAAAACACCACAAATCATCATATCCTACTAAGAATTGTTTCTGATTAGTGTACTTCATTCATGTGTGATAACCTTTCAAGAAAACTCTACAACACCTCATATATTAACACAACGAAGAAGCATAGATACCACACTAGGCGTTTCTTGTCCAAGTGCTTAATTTATGAGTGATTCAGATCAAACTACTTAATTTATGTGTAGTAACCATTATATAAAAAACATCACAAAGAATCTTATCCTACTACTATAAGTGTTTATTATCTGAGTACTTCATTTATGGGTGGTAACAATTAAAGAACACACCACAAATCATCATATCCTACTAAGAACTGTTTCTGATCAGTGTACTTCATTTATGAGTGGTAACCTTTCCACAATACATCATATAATACCACGAGAAGAGTTTCTTCTCCGATTACTTCATTTAAGTGATGTAATCATTCATTAAAACACAACGAAGAAGCATAGATACCACTCTAGGCGTTTCATGTCCGAGTACTTACTTTATGAGTCATTCAAGTCAAACTACTTTATTTATGGGTAGTAACCATTAAATAAAACACCACAAAGCATCTTACCCAACTGCTATAAGTGTTTCTTATCTGAGTTCTTAATTTATGTGTGATAACCATTAAAGAAAACACCACAAATACGAATAGAGTTTATACTCCGAGTACTTCATTGAAATGTTGTAACCATTCACTAAAACACAACGAAGAAGCATAGAGTACCACTCTAAGTGCTTAATGTCCATGTACTTAATTTATGAGTTATTCTGATCATAGTACTACTTTTTTGGGTGATAATCATTAAAGAAAACATCACAAAGCATCGTACCCTACTGCGAGAAGTGTTTCTTATCTGAGTACTTCTATTATAGGTGGTAACCATTATGGAAAACACCACAAAGCATCGTACCCTACTGCGAGAAGTGATTCTTATCTGAGTACGTTATTTATGTGTTGTAATCATTAAATAAAACACCACAAATCATCATATCCTACTAAGGAGTGTTTCTGATCAATGTACGTCATTTATGTGTGGTAACCTTTCAAGAAAACTCCACAACACATCATATATTAACACGAGAAAAGTTTCTTCTCCAATTACTTCATTTAAGTGTTGTAACCATTCAATAAAACACAACGAAGAAGCCTAGATACCACTCTAGGCGTTTCATGTCCGAGTACTTACTTTATGAGTCATTCAAGTCAAACTACTTTATTTATGGGTAGTAACCATTAAATAAAACAACACAAAGCAACTTACCCAACTATAAGTGTTTCTTATCTGAGTACTTCATTTATGAGTGATAACCATTAAAGAAAACACCACAAAACTTCATATCTTACTACGAATAGAGTTTATACTCCGAGTACTTTATTGAAATGTTGTAACCATTCACTAAAACACAACGAAGAAGCATAGAGTACCACTATAAGTGCTTAATGTCCATGTACTTCATTTATGAGTGATTCTGATCATAGTACTACTTTTATGGGTGATAATCATTAGAGAAAACATCACAAAGCATCTTACCCTACTGCGAGAAGTGTTTCTTATCTGAGTACTTCTATTATAGGTGGTAACCATTATGGAAAACACCACAAAGCACCGTACCCTCCTGCGAGAAGTGATTCTTATCTTAGTACGTTATTTATGTGTTGTAATCATTAAAGAAAACACCACAAAGCATCATATCCTACTAAGAAGTGTTTCTGATTAGTGTACTTCATTTATGTGTGATAACCTTTCAAGAAAACTCTACAACACATCATATATTAACACAACGAATAAGCATAGATACCACACTATGCATTTCATGTCCGAGTGCTTAATTTATGAGTGATTCAGATCAAACTAGTTAATTTATGTATAGTAACCATTATATAAAAAACATTACAAAGCATCTTATCCTACTGCAATAAGTGTTTCTTATCTGAGTACTTCATTTATGGGTTGTAACAATTAAAGAACACACCACAAAGCATCATATCCTATTAAGAAGTGTTTCTGATCATAGTACTTCATTCATGAGTGAAAATCTTTCAAGAACACTCTACAAAGCTTCATATCTTACTACGAAAAGTGTTTCTTCTCCGAATACTTCATTTAAGTGTTGTAACTATTTACTAAAACACAACGAAGAAGCATAGATTATCACTCTAAGTGTTTCATGTCCGAGTACTTAATTTATGAGTGATTCTGATCAAGGTACTTCATTTATGGGTGATAACCATTAAAGAAAACATCACAAGCATCCTACCCTACTGCGAGAAGTGTTTCATATCTGAGTACTTCATTTGTGGGTGGAACCATTATAGAAAAATCCACAAAGTATCGTACCCTACTGTGAGAAGTGTTTCATATCTGAGTACATCATTTATGGGTTGTAACCATTAAAGAAAACCCACAAAGCATCATATCCTACTAAAAGTGTTTCTTATCATAGTACTTCATTTATTAGTGGAAATCTTTCAAGAACACTCTACAAAGCTTCATATCTTACTACGAATAGAGTTTCTTCTCTGAATACTTCATTTAAATGTAGTAACTATTCACTAAAACACAACGAAGAAGCATAGAGTACCACTCTAAGTGCTTAATATCCGAGTACTTAATTTTTGAATGATTCTGATCATAGTACTACTTTTATGGGTGATAATACTTAAAGAAAACATCACAAAGCATCTTACCCTACTGCGAGAAGTGTTTCTTATCTGAGTACTTCATTTATGGGTGGTACCCAGTATAGAAAACACCACAAAGCATCGTACCCAACTGCGAGAAGTGTTTCTTATCTGACTACATCATTTATGGGTTCTAATCAATAAAGAAAACACCACAAAGCATCATATCCAACTAAGAAATGTTTCTGATCAGTGTACTTCATTTATGAGTGGTAACCTTTCAAGAAAACTCCACAACACATCATATATTACCACGAGAAGAGTTTCTTCTCCGAGTACTTCATTTAAGTGTTCTAACCATTCATTAAAACACAACGAAGAAGCATAGATACCACTCTAGGCGTTTCATGTCTGAGTACTTAATTTATGAGTGAGTCCGATCAAAGTACTTAATTTACGGGTAGTAATCATTAAATAAAACATCACCAAGCATCTTACCCTACTGCGTGAAGTGTTTCTTCTCTGGGTACTTCATTTATGGGTGGTAACCTTTAAAAAAACACCACAAAGAATCAAATTCTACTAAGAAGTGTTTCTGATCATAGTATTTCATTTATGAGTCGAAATCTTTCAAGAACACTCTACAAAGCATCTTATCTTACTATGACAAGAGTTTCTTCTCCGAGTACTTCATTTAAGTGTTGTAACTATTCACTAAAACACAATAAATAAGCATAGAAAACCACTCTAAGTGCTTAATGTCCGAGTACTAAATTTATGAGTGATTCTGATCAAAGTACTACTTTTTTGGGGATAAACATTAAAGAACACATCACAAAGCATCTTACCCTACTGCGAGAAGTATTTCTTATCTGAGTACTTCATTTGTGGTTGGTAACCATTATAAAAAAACACCACAAAGCATCGTACCCTACTGCGAGAAGTGTTTATTATCTGAGTACATCATTTATGGATTGTAATCATTAAAAAAAACCCCACAAAGCATCATATCCTACTAAGAAGTGATTCTGAACAGTGTACTTCATTTATGAGTGGTAACCTGTCAAGAAAACTCCACAACACATCATATATTACCACGAGAAGAGTTCTTCTCCGATTACCTCATTTAAGTGTTGTAACCATTCATTAAAACACAACGAAGAAGCAGAGATACCACTCTAGGCGTTTATTGTCCGAGTACATAATTTAGGAGTGATTCTGATCAAAGTACTTAATTTATGGGTAGTAATCATTAAATAAAACATCACAAAATATCTTACCCTTCTGCGAGAATTGTTTCTTATCTGAGTTACTTCATTTATGGGTGGTAACCATTATAGAAAACATCACAAAGCATCGTACCCTACTGCATTTGTGGGTTGTAATCATTAAAGAAAACAACATAAAGCATCATATCCTACTAATAAGTGTTTCTGATCAGTGTACTTCATTTATGTGTGGTAACCTTTCAAGAAAACTCCACAACACAACATATATTAACACGAGAAGAGTTTCTTCTCCGATTACTACATTTAAGTGGTGTAACCATTCATTAAAACACAACGAAGAGCATAGGTACCACTCTAGGCGTTTCATGTCCGAGTGTTTAATTTATGAGTGATTCAGATCAAACTACTTAATTTATGGGTAGTAGCCATTAAATAAAACATCACAAAGCATCATACCCTACTGCTATAAGTATTTTTATCCGAGTACTTCATTTATGGGTGGTAACCATTAAAAAAAATACCACAAAGTATCATAACCTATTAAGAAGTGTTTCTAATCATAGTACTTCATTTATGAGTGGGAATATTTCAAGAACACTCTACAAATCTTCATATCTTACTACGAAAAGAGTTTATTCTCCGAGTACTTCATTAAGGGTTGTAACTATTCACTAAAACACAACAAAGAAGCATAGAGTACCACTCTAGGTGCTTAATGTTCGAGTACTTAATTTATGAGTGAGAAGATCATAGTACTTCATTTATGGTTGATAACCATTAAAGAAAACATCACAAGCATCCTACCCTACTACGAAAAATGTTTCTTATCTGAGTACTTCATTTATGGACGGTAACCATTATAGAAAGCACCACAAAGCATCGTACCCTACTACGAGAAGTGTTTCTGATCAGTGTACTTCATTTATGAGTGGTATCCTTTCAAGAAACCTCCACAACACATAATATATTACCACGAGAAGAGTTTCTTCTCCGACTACTTCATTTAAGTGTTGTAACCATTCTTTAAAACACAACGAAGAAGCATAGATACCACTCTAGATGTTTCATGTTCGAATACTTAATTTATGAGTGATCTAGATCAAACAACTTAATTTATCTGAGTACTTCATTATTAGGTGGTAACCATTAAAGAAAACAACACAAAGCATCATATCCTACTAAGAAGTGTTTCTGGTCATAGTACTTCATTTATGAGTGAAAATCTTTCAAGAACACTCTACAAAGCTTCATATCTTACTACGAAAATAGTTTCTTCTCTGAGTACTTCATTTAAGGGTTGTAACTATTCACTAAAACACAACAAAGAAGCATTGAGTATCACTCTAAGTGCTTAATGTTCGAGTACTTAATTTATGAGTGATTCTGATCATAGTACTACTTTTATGGGTGATAATCATTAGAGAAAACATCACAAAGCATCTTACCCTACTGCGAGAAATGTTTCTTATCTGAGTACTTCATTTATGGGTGGTACCCATTATAGAAAACACCACAAAGCATCGTACCCAACTGCGAGAAGTGTTTCTTATCTGAGTACATCATTTATGGGTTGTAATCATTAAAGAAAACATCACAAAGCATCATATCCTACTAAGAACTGTTTCTGATAAGTGTACTTCATTTATGAGTGGTAACCTTTCAGGAAAACTCCACAATACATCATATAATACCACGAGAAGAGTTTCTTCTCCGATTCCTTCATTTAAGTGTTGTAACCATTCATTAAAACACAACGAAGAAGCATAGATACAACTCTAGGCATTTCATGTCCGAGTACTTAATTTATGAGTCATTCAAGTCAAACTACCTTTAAATAAAACACCACAAAGCATCTTACCCAACTGCTATAAGTGTTTCTTACCTGAGTACGTCATTTATGGGTTGTAATCATTAAAGAAAACACCACAAATCATCATATCCTACTAAGAATTGTTTCTGATTAGTGTACTTCATTCATGTGTGATAACCTTTCAAGAAAACTCTACAACACCTCATATATTAACACAACGAAGAAGCATAGATACCACACTAGGCGTTTCTTGTCCAAGTGCTTAATTTATGAGTGATTCAGATCAAACTACTTAATTTATGTGTAGTAACCATTATATAAAAAACATCACAAAGAATCTTATCCTACTACTATAAGTGTTTATTATCTGAGTACTTCATTTATGGGTGGTAACAATTAAAGAACACACCACAAATCATCATATCCTACTAAGAACTGTTTCTGATCAGTGTACTTCATTTATGAGTGGTAACCTTTCCACAATACATCATATAATACCACGAGAAGAGTTTCTTCTCCGATTACTTCATTTAAGTGATGTAATCATTCATTAAAACACAACGAAGAAGCATAGATACCACTCTAGGCGTTTCATGTCCGAGTACTTACTTTATGAGTCATTCAAGTCAAACTACTTTATTTATGGGTAGTAACCATTAAATAAAACACCACAAAGCATCTTACCCAACTGCTATAAGTGTTTCTTATCTGAGTTCTTAATTTATGTGTGATAACCATTAAAGAAAACACCACAAATACGAATAGAGTTTATACTCCGAGTACTTCATTGAAATGTTGTAACCATTCACTAAAACACAACGAAGAAGCATAGAGTACCACTCTAAGTGCTTAATGTCCATGTACTTAATTTATGAGTTATTCTGATCATAGTACTACTTTTTTGGGTGATAATCATTAAAGAAAACATCACAAAGCATCGTACCCTACTGCGAGAAGTGTTTCTTATCTGAGTACTTCTATTATAGGTGGTAACCATTATGGAAAACACCACAAAGCATCGTACCCTACTGCGAGAAGTGATTCTTATCTGAGTACGTTATTTATGTGTTGTAATCATTAAATAAAACACCACAAATCATCATATCCTACTAAGGAGTGTTTCTGATCAATGTACGTCATTTATGTGTGGTAACCTTTCAAGAAAACTCCACAACACATCATATATTAACACGAGAAAAGTTTCTTCTCCAATTACTTCATTTAAGTGTTGTAACCATTCAATAAAACACAACGAAGAAGCCTAGATACCACTCTAGGCGTTTCATGTCCGAGTACTTACTTTATGAGTCATTCAAGTCAAACTACTTTATTTATGGGTAGTAACCATTAAATAAAACAACACAAAGCAACTTACCCAACTATAAGTGTTTCTTATCTGAGTACTTCATTTATGAGTGATAACCATTAAAGAAAACACCACAAAACTTCATATCTTACTACGAATAGAGTTTATACTCCGAGTACTTTATTGAAATGTTGTAACCATTCACTAAAACACAACGAAGAAGCATAGAGTACCACTATAAGTGCTTAATGTCCATGTACTTCATTTATGAGTGATTCTGATCATAGTACTACTTTTATGGGTGATAATCATTAGAGAAAACATCACAAAGCATCTTACCCTACTGCGAGAAGTGTTTCTTATCTGAGTACTTCTATTATAGGTGGTAACCATTATGGAAAACACCACAAAGCACCGTACCCTCCTGCGAGAAGTGATTCTTATCTTAGTACGTTATTTATGTGTTGTAATCATTAAAGAAAACACCACAAAGCATCATATCCTACTAAGAAGTGTTTCTGATTAGTGTACTTCATTTATGTGTGATAACCTTTCAAGAAAACTCTACAACACATCATATATTAACACAACGAATAAGCATAGATACCACACTATGCATTTCATGTCCGAGTGCTTAATTTATGAGTGATTCAGATCAAACTAGTTAATTTATGTATAGTAACCATTATATAAAAAACATTACAAAGCATCTTATCCTACTGCAATAAGTGTTTCTTATCTGAGTACTTCATTTATGGGTTGTAACAATTAAAGAACACACCACAAAGCATCATATCCTATTAAGAAGTGTTTCTGATCATAGTACTTCATTCATGAGTGAAAATCTTTCAAGAACACTCTACAAAGCTTCATATCTTACTACGAAAAGTGTTTCTTCTCCGAATACTTCATTTAAGTGTTGTAACTATTTACTAAAACACAACGAAGAAGCATAGATTATCACTCTAAGTGTTTCATGTCCGAGTACTTAATTTATGAGTGATTCTGATCAAGGTACTTCATTTATGGGTGATAACCATTAAAGAAAACATCACAAGCATCCTACCCTACTGCGAGAAGTGTTTCATATCTGAGTACTTCATTTGTGGGTGGAACCATTATAGAAAAATCCACAAAGTATCGTACCCTACTGTGAGAAGTGTTTCATATCTGAGTACATCATTTATGGGTTGTAACCATTAAAGAAAACCCACAAAGCATCATATCCTACTAAAAGTGTTTCTTATCATAGTACTTCATTTATTAGTGGAAATCTTTCAAGAACACTCTACAAAGCTTCATATCTTACTACGAATAGAGTTTCTTCTCTGAATACTTCATTTAAATGTAGTAACTATTCACTAAAACACAACGAAGAAGCATAGAGTACCACTCTAAGTGCTTAATATCCGAGTACTTAATTTTTGAATGATTCTGATCATAGTACTACTTTTATGGGTGATAATACTTAAAGAAAACATCACAAAGCATCTTACCCTACTGCGAGAAGTGTTTCTTATCTGAGTACTTCATTTATGGGTGGTACCCAGTATAGAAAACACCACAAAGCATCGTACCCAACTGCGAGAAGTGTTTCTTATCTGACTACATCATTTATGGGTTCTAATCAATAAAGAAAACACCACAAAGCATCATATCCAACTAAGAAATGTTTCTGATCAGTGTACTTCATTTATGAGTGGTAACCTTTCAAGAAAACTCCACAACACATCATATATTACCACGAGAAGAGTTTCTTCTCCGAGTACTTCATTTAAGTGTTCTAACCATTCATTAAAACACAACGAAGAAGCATAGATACCACTCTAGGCGTTTCATGTCTGAGTACTTAATTTATGAGTGAGTCCGATCAAAGTACTTAATTTACGGGTAGTAATCATTAAATAAAACATCACCAAGCATCTTACCCTACTGCGTGAAGTGTTTCTTCTCTGGGTACTTCATTTATGGGTGGTAACCTTTAAAAAAACACCACAAAGAATCAAATTCTACTAAGAAGTGTTTCTGATCATAGTATTTCATTTATGAGTCGAAATCTTTCAAGAACACTCTACAAAGCATCTTATCTTACTATGACAAGAGTTTCTTCTCCGAGTACTTCATTTAAGTGTTGTAACTATTCACTAAAACACAATAAATAAGCATAGAAAACCACTCTAAGTGCTTAATGTCCGAGTACTAAATTTATGAGTGATTCTGATCAAAGTACTACTTTTTTGGGGATAAACATTAAAGAACACATCACAAAGCATCTTACCCTACTGCGAGAAGTATTTCTTATCTGAGTACTTCATTTGTGGTTGGTAACCATTATAAAAAAACACCACAAAGCATCGTACCCTACTGCGAGAAGTGTTTATTATCTGAGTACATCATTTATGGATTGTAATCATTAAAAAAAACCCCACAAAGCATCATATCCTACTAAGAAGTGATTCTGAACAGTGTACTTCATTTATGAGTGGTAACCTGTCAAGAAAACTCCACAACACATCATATATTACCACGAGAAGAGTTCTTCTCCGATTACCTCATTTAAGTGTTGTAACCATTCATTAAAACACAACGAAGAAGCAGAGATACCACTCTAGGCGTTTATTGTCCGAGTACATAATTTAGGAGTGATTCTGATCAAAGTACTTAATTTATGGGTAGTAATCATTAAATAAAACATCACAAAATATCTTACCCTTCTGCGAGAATTGTTTCTTATCTGAGTTACTTCATTTATGGGTGGTAACCATTATAGAAAACATCACAAAGCATCGTACCCTACTGCATTTGTGGGTTGTAATCATTAAAGAAAACAACATAAAGCATCATATCCTACTAATAAGTGTTTCTGATCAGTGTACTTCATTTATGTGTGGTAACCTTTCAAGAAAACTCCACAACACAACATATATTAACACGAGAAGAGTTTCTTCTCCGATTACTACATTTAAGTGGTGTAACCATTCATTAAAACACAACGAAGAGCATAGGTACCACTCTAGGCGTTTCATGTCCGAGTGTTTAATTTATGAGTGATTCAGATCAAACTACTTAATTTATGGGTAGTAGCCATTAAATAAAACATCACAAAGCATCATACCCTACTGCTATAAGTATTTTTATCCGAGTACTTCATTTATGGGTGGTAACCATTAAAAAAAATACCACAAAGTATCATAACCTATTAAGAAGTGTTTCTAATCATAGTACTTCATTTATGAGTGGGAATATTTCAAGAACACTCTACAAATCTTCATATCTTACTACGAAAAGAGTTTATTCTCCGAGTACTTCATTAAGGGTTGTAACTATTCACTAAAACACAACAAAGAAGCATAGAGTACCACTCTAGGTGCTTAATGTTCGAGTACTTAATTTATGAGTGAGAAGATCATAGTACTTCATTTATGGTTGATAACCATTAAAGAAAACATCACAAGCATCCTACCCTACTACGAAAAATGTTTCTTATCTGAGTACTTCATTTATGGACGGTAACCATTATAGAAAGCACCACAAAGCATCGTACCCTACTACGAGAAGTGTTTCTGATCAGTGTACTTCATTTATGAGTGGTATCCTTTCAAGAAACCTCCACAACACATAATATATTACCACGAGAAGAGTTTCTTCTCCGACTACTTCATTTAAGTGTTGTAACCATTCTTTAAAACACAACGAAGAAGCATAGATACCACTCTAGATGTTTCATGTTCGAATACTTAATTTATGAGTGATCTAGATCAAACAACTTAATTTATCTGAGTACTTCATTATTAGGTGGTAACCATTAAAGAAAACAACACAAAGCATCATATCCTACTAAGAAGTGTTTCTGGTCATAGTACTTCATTTATGAGTGAAAATCTTTCAAGAACACTCTACAAAGCTTCATATCTTACTACGAAAATAGTTTCTTCTCTGAGTACTTCATTTAAGGGTTGTAACTATTCACTAAAACACAACAAAGAAGCATTGAGTATCACTCTAAGTGCTTAATGTTCGAGTACTTAATTTATGAGTGATTCTGATCATAGTACTACTTTTATGGGTGATAATCATTAGAGAAAACATCACAAAGCATCTTACCCTACTGCGAGAAATGTTTCTTATCTGAGTACTTCATTTATGGGTGGTACCCATTATAGAAAACACCACAAAGCATCGTACCCAACTGCGAGAAGTGTTTCTTATCTGAGTACATCATTTATGGGTTGTAATCATTAAAGAAAACATCACAAAGCATCATATCCTACTAAGAACTGTTTCTGATAAGTGTACTTCATTTATGAGTGGTAACCTTTCAGGAAAACTCCACAATACATCATATAATACCACGAGAAGAGTTTCTTCTCCGATTACTTCATTTAAGTGTTGTAACCATTCATTAAAACACAACGAAGAAGCATAGATACAACTCTAGGCGTTTCATGTCCGAGTACTTAATTTATGAGTCATTCAAGTCAAACTACCTTTAAATAAAACACCACAAAGCATCTTACCCAACTGCTATAAGTGTTTCTTACCTGAGTACGTCATTTATGGGTTGTAATCATTAAAGAAAACACCACAAATCATCATATCCTACTAAGAATTGTTTCTGATTAGTGTACTTCATTCATGTGTGATAACCTTTCAAGAAAACTCTACAACACCTCATATATTAACACAACGAAGAAGCATAGATACCACACTAGGCGTTTCTTGTCCAAGTGCTTAATTTATGAGTGATTCAGATCAAACTACTTAATTTATGTGTAGTAACCATTATACAAAAAACATCACAAAGAATCTTATCCTACTACTATAAGTGTTTATTATCTGAGTACTTCATTTATGGGTGGTAACAATTAAAGAACACACCACAAATCATCATATCCTACTAAGAACTGTTTCTGATCAGTGTACTTCATTTATGAGTGGTAACCTTTCCACAATACATCATATAATACCACGAGAAGAGTTTCTTCTCCGATTACTTCATTTAAGTGATGTAATCATTCATTAAAACACAACGAAGAAGCATAGATACCACTCTAGGCGTTTCATGTCCGAGTACTTACTTTATGAGTCATTCAAGTCAAACTACTTTATTTATGGGTAGTAACCATTAAATAAAACACCACAAAGCATCTTACCCAACTGCTATAAGTGTTTCTTATCTGAGTTCTTAATTTATGTGTGATAACCATTAAAGAAAACACCACAAATACGAATAGAGTTTATACTCCGAGTACTTCATTGAAATGTTGTAACCATTCACTAAAACACAACGAAGAAGCATAGAGTACCACTCTAAGTGCTTAATGTCCATGTACTTAATTTATGAGTTATTCTGATCATAGTACTACTTTTATGGGTGATAATCATTAAATAAAACATCACAAAGCATCGTACCCTACTGCGAGAAGTGTTTCTTATCTGAGTACTTCTATTATAGGTGGTAACCATTATGGAAAACACCACAAAGCATCGTACCCTACTGCGAGAAGTGATTCTTATCTGAGTACGTTATTTATGTGTTGTAATCATTAAATAAAACACCACAAATCATCATATCCTACTAAGGAGTGTTTCTGATCAATGTACGTCATTTATGTGTGGTAACCTTTCAAGAAAACTCCACAACACATCATATATTAACACGAGAAAAGTTTCTTCTCCAATTACTTCATTTAAGTGTTGTAACCATTCAATAAAACACAACGAAGAAGCCTAGATACCACTCTAGGCGTTTCATGTCCGAGTACTTACTTTATGAGTCATTCAAGTCAAACTACTTTATTTATGGGTAGTAACCATTAAATAAAACAACACAAAGCAACTTACCCAACTATAAGTGTTTCTTATCTGAGTACTTCATTTATGAGTGATAACCATTAAAGAAAACACCACAAAACTTCATATCTTACTACGAATAGAGTTTATACTCCGAGTACTTTATTGAAATGTTGTAACCATTCACTAAAACACAACGAAGAAGCATAGAGTACCACTATAAGTGCTTAATGTCCATGTACTTCATTTATGAGTGATTCTGATCATAGTACTACTTTTATGGGTGATAATCATTAGAGAAAACATCACAAAGCATCTTACCCTACTGCGAGAAGTGTTTCTTATCTGAGTACTTCTATTATAGGTGGTAACCATTATGGAAAACACCACAAAGCACCGTACCCTCCTGCGAGAAGTGATTCTTATCTTAGTACGTTATTTATGTGTTGTAATCATTAAAGAAAACACCACAAAGCATCATATCCTACTAAGAAGTGTTTCTGATTAGTGTACTTCATTTATGTGTGATAACCTTTCAAGAAAACTCTACAACACATCATATATTAACACAACGAATAAGCATAGATACCACACTATGCATTTCATGTCCGAGTGCTTAATTTATGAGTGATTCAGATCAAACTAGTTAATTTATGTATAGTAACCATTATATAAAAAACATTACAAAGCATCTTATCCTACTGCAATAAGTGTTTCTTATCTGAGTACTTCATTTATGGGTTGTAACAATTAAAGAACACACCACAAAGCATCATATCCTATTAAGAAGTGTTTCTGATCATAGTACTTCATTCATGAGTGAAAATCTTTCAAGAACACTCTACAAAGCTTCATATCTTACTACGAAAAGTGTTTCTTCTCCGAATACTTCATTTAAGTGTTGTAACTATTTACTAAAACACAACGAAGAAGCATAGATTATCACTCTAAGTGTTTCATGTCCGAGTACTTAATTTATGAGTGATTCTGATCAAGGTACTTCATTTATGGGTGATAACCATTAAAGAAAACATCACAAGCATCCTACCCTACTGCGAGAAGTGTTTCATATCTGAGTACTTCATTTGTGGGTGGAACCATTATAGAAAAATCCACAAAGTATCGTACCCTACTGTGAGAAGTGTTTCATATCTGAGTACATCATTTATGGGTTGTAACCATTAAAGAAAACCCACAAAGCATCATATCCTACTAAAAGTGTTTCTTATCATAGTACTTCATTTATTAGTGGAAATCTTTCAAGAACACTCTACAAAGCTTCATATCTTACTACGAATAGAGTTTCTTCTCTGAATACTTCATTTAAATGTAGTAACTATTCACTAAAACACAACGAAGAAGCATAGAGTACCACTCTAAGTGCTTAATATCCGAGTACTTAATTTTTGAATGATTCTGATCATAGTACTACTTTTATGGGTGATAATACTTAAAGAAAACATCACAAAGCATCTTACCCTACTGCGAGAAGTGTTTCTTATCTGAGTACTTCATTTATGGGTGGTACCCAGTATAGAAAACACCACAAAGCATCGTACCCAACTGCGAGAAGTGTTTCTTATCTGACTACATCATTTATGGGTTCTAATCAATAAAGAAAACACCACAAAGCATCATATCCAACTAAGAAATGTTTCTGATCAGTGTACTTCATTTATGAGTGGTAACCTTTCAAGAAAACTCCACAACACATCATATATTACCACGAGAAGAGTTTCTTCTCCGAGTACTTCATTTAAGTGTTCTAACCATTCATTAAAACACAACGAAGAAGCATAGATACCACTCTAGGCGTTTCATGTCTGAGTACTTAATTTATGAGTGAGTCCGATCAAAGTACTTAATTTACGGGTAGTAATCATTAAATAAAACATCACCAAGCATCTTACCCTACTGCGTGAAGTGTTTCTTCTCTGGGTACTTCATTTATGGGTGGTAACCTTTAAAAAAACACCACAAAGAATCAAATTCTACTAAGAAGTGTTTCTGATCATAGTATTTCATTTATGAGTCGAAATCTTTCAAGAACACTCTACAAAGCATCTTATCTTACTATGACAAGAGTTTCTTCTCCGAGTACTTCATTTAAGTGTTGTAACTATTCACTAAAACACAATAAATAAGCATAGAAAACCACTCTAAGTGCTTAATGTCCGAGTACTAAATTTATGAGTGATTCTGATCAAAGTACTACTTTTTTGGGGATAAACATTAAAGAACACATCACAAAGCATCTTACCCTACTGCGAGAAGTATTTCTTATCTGAGTACTTCATTTGTGGTTGGTAACCATTATAAAAAAACACCACAAAGCATCGTACCCTACTGCGAGAAGTGTTTATTATCTGAGTACATCATTTATGGATTGTAATCATTAAAAAAAACCCCACAAAGCATCATATCCTACTAAGAAGTGATTCTGAACAGTGTACTTCATTTATGAGTGGTAACCTGTCAAGAAAACTCCACAACACATCATATATTACCACGAGAAGAGTTCTTCTCCGATTACCTCATTTAAGTGTTGTAACCATTCATTAAAACACAACGAAGAAGCAGAGATACCACTCTAGGCGTTTATTGTCCGAGTACATAATTTAGGAGTGATTCTGATCAAAGTACTTAATTTATGGGTAGTAATCATTAAATAAAACATCACAAAATATCTTACCCTTCTGCGAGAATTGTTTCTTATCTGAGTTACTTCATTTATGGGTGGTAACCATTATAGAAAACATCACAAAGCATCGTACCCTACTGCATTTGTGGGTTGTAATCATTAAAGAAAACAACATAAAGCATCATATCCTACTAATAAGTGTTTCTGATCAGTGTACTTCATTTATGTGTGGTAACCTTTCAAGAAAACTCCACAACACAACATATATTAACACGAGAAGAGTTTCTTCTCCGATTACTACATTTAAGTGGTGTAACCATTCATTAAAACACAACGAAGAGCATAGGTACCACTCTAGGCGTTTCATGTCCGAGTGTTTAATTTATGAGTGATTCAGATCAAACTACTTAATTTATGGGTAGTAGCCATTAAATAAAACATCACAAAGCATCATACCCTACTGCTATAAGTATTTTTATCCGAGTACTTCATTTATGGGTGGTAACCATTAAAAAAAATACCACAAAGTATCATAACCTATTAAGAAGTGTTTCTAATCATAGTACTTCATTTATGAGTGGGAATATTTCAAGAACACTCTACAAATCTTCATATCTTACTACGAAAAGAGTTTATTCTCCGAGTACTTCATTAAGGGTTGTAACTATTCACTAAAACACAACAAAGAAGCATAGAGTACCACTCTAGGTGCTTAATGTTCGAGTACTTAATTTATGAGTGAGAAGATCATAGTACTTCATTTATGGTTGATAACCATTAAAGAAAACATCACAAGCATCCTACCCTACTACGAAAAATGTTTCTTATCTGAGTACTTCATTTATGGACGGTAACCATTATAGAAAGCACCACAAAGCATCGTACCCTACTACGAGAAGTGTTTCTGATCAGTGTACTTCATTTATGAGTGGTATCCTTTCAAGAAACCTCCACAACACATAATATATTACCACGAGAAGAGTTTCTTCTCCGACTACTTCATTTAAGTGTTGTAACCATTCTTTAAAACACAACGAAGAAGCATAGATACCACTCTAGATGTTTCATGTTCGAATACTTAATTTATGAGTGATCTAGATCAAACAACTTAATTTATCTGAGTACTTCATTATTAGGTGGTAACCATTAAAGAAAACAACACAAAGCATCATATCCTACTAAGAAGTGTTTCTGGTCATAGTACTTCATTTATGAGTGAAAATCTTTCAAGAACACTCTACAAAGCTTCATATCTTACTACGAAAATAGTTTCTTCTCTGAGTACTTCATTTAAGGGTTGTAACTATTCACTAAAACACAACAAAGAAGCATTGAGTATCACTCTAAGTGCTTAATGTTCGAGTACTTAATTTATGAGTGATTCTGATCATAGTACTACTTTTATGGGTGATAATCATTAGAGAAAACATCACAAAGCATCTTACCCTACTGCGAGAAATGTTTCTTATCTGAGTACTTCATTTATGGGTGGTACCCATTATAGAAAACACCACAAAGCATCGTACCCAACTGCGAGAAGTGTTTCTTATCTGAGTACATCATTTATGGGTTGTAATCATTAAAGAAAACATCACAAAGCATCATATCCTACTAAGAACTGTTTCTGATAAGTGTACTTCATTTATGAGTGGTAACCTTTCAGGAAAACTCCACAATACATCATATAATACCACGAGAAGAGTTTCTTCTCCGATTACTTCATTTAAGTGTTGTAACCATTCATTAAAACACAACGAAGAAGCATAGATACAACTCTAGGCGTTTCATGTCCGAGTACTTAATTTATGAGTCATTCAAGTCAAACTACCTTTAAATAAAACACCACAAAGCATCTTACCCAACTGCTATAAGTGTTTCTTACCTGAGTACGTCATTTATGGGTTGTAATCATTAAAGAAAACACCACAAATCATCATATCCTACTAAGAATTGTTTCTGATTAGTGTACTTCATTCATGTGTGATAACCTTTCAAGAAAACTCTACAACACCTCATATATTAACACAACGAAGAAGCATAGATACCACACTAGGCGTTTCTTGTCCAAGTGCTTAATTTATGAGTGATTCAGATCAAACTACTTAATTTATGTGTAGTAACCATTATATAAAAAACATCACAAAGAATCTTATCCTACTACTATAAGTGTTTATTATCTGAGTACTTCATTTATGGGTGGTAACAATTAAAGAACACACCACAAATCATCATATCCTACTAAGAACTGTTTCTGATCAGTGTACTTCATTTATGAGTGGTAACCTTTCCACAATACATCATATAATACCACGAGAAGAGTTTCTTCTCCGATTACTTCATTTAAGTGATGTAATCATTCATTAAAACACAACGAAGAAGCATAGATACCACTCTAGGCGTTTCATGTCCGAGTACTTACTTTATGAGTCATTCAAGTCAAACTACTTTATTTATGGGTAGTAACCATTAAATAAAACACCACAAAGCATCTTACCCAACTGCTATAAGTGTTTCTTATCTGAGTTCTTAATTTATGTGTGATAACCATTAAAGAAAACACCACAAATACGAATAGAGTTTATACTCCGAGTACTTCATTGAAATGTTGTAACCATTCACTAAAACACAACGAAGAAGCATAGAGTACCACTCTAAGTGCTTAATGTCCATGTACTTAATTTATGAGTTATTCTGATCATAGTACTACTTTTTTGGGTGATAATCATTAAAGAAAACATCACAAAGCATCGTACCCTACTGCGAGAAGTGTTTCTTATCTGAGTACTTCTATTATAGGTGGTAACCATTATGGAAAACACCACAAAGCATCGTACCCTACTGCGAGAAGTGATTCTTATCTGAGTACGTTATTTATGTGTTGTAATCATTAAATAAAACACCACAAATCATCATATCCTACTAAGGAGTGTTTCTGATCAATGTACGTCATTTATGTGTGGTAACCTTTCAAGAAAACTCCACAACACATCATATATTAACACGAGAAAAGTTTCTTCTCCAATTACTTCATTTAAGTGTTGTAACCATTCAATAAAACACAACGAAGAAGCCTAGATACCACTCTAGGCGTTTCATGTCCGAGTACTTACTTTATGAGTCATTCAAGTCAAACTACTTTATTTATGGGTAGTAACCATTAAATAAAACAACACAAAGCAACTTACCCAACTATAAGTGTTTCTTATCTGAGTACTTCATTTATGAGTGATAACCATTAAAGAAAACACCACAAAACTTCATATCTTACTACGAATAGAGTTTATACTCCGAGTACTTTATTGAAATGTTGTAACCATTCACTAAAACACAACGAAGAAGCATAGAGTACCACTATAAGTGCTTAATGTCCATGTACTTCATTTATGAGTGATTCTGATCATAGTACTACTTTTATGGGTGATAATCATTAGAGAAAACATCACAAAGCATCTTACCCTACTGCGAGAAGTGTTTCTTATCTGAGTACTTCTATTATAGGTGGTAACCATTATGGAAAACACCACAAAGCACCGTACCCTCCTGCGAGAAGTGATTCTTATCTTAGTACGTTATTTATGTGTTGTAATCATTAAAGAAAACACCACAAAGCATCATATCCTACTAAGAAGTGTTTCTGATTAGTGTACTTCATTTATGTGTGATAACCTTTCAAGAAAACTCTACAACACATCATATATTAACACAACGAATAAGCATAGATACCACACTATGCATTTCATGTCCGAGTGCTTAATTTATGAGTGATTCAGATCAAACTAGTTAATTTATGTATAGTAACCATTATATAAAAAACATTACAAAGCATCTTATCCTACTGCAATAAGTGTTTCTTATCTGAGTACTTCATTTATGGGTTGTAACAATTAAAGAACACACCACAAAGCATCATATCCTATTAAGAAGTGTTTCTGATCATAGTACTTCATTCATGAGTGAAAATCTTTCAAGAACACTCTACAAAGCTTCATATCTTACTACGAAAAGTGTTTCTTCTCCGAATACTTCATTTAAGTGTTGTAACTATTTACTAAAACACAACGAAGAAGCATAGATTATCACTCTAAGTGTTTCATGTCCGAGTACTTAATTTATGAGTGATTCTGATCAAGGTACTTCATTTATGGGTGATAACCATTAAAGAAAACATCACAAGCATCCTACCCTACTGCGAGAAGTGTTTCATATCTGAGTACTTCATTTGTGGGTGGAACCATTATAGAAAAATCCACAAAGTATCGTACCCTACTGTGAGAAGTGTTTCATATCTGAGTACATCATTTATGGGTTGTAACCATTAAAGAAAACCCACAAAGCATCATATCCTACTAAAAGTGTTTCTTATCATAGTACTTCATTTATTAGTGGAAATCTTTCAAGAACACTCTACAAAGCTTCATATCTTACTACGAATAGAGTTTCTTCTCTGAATACTTCATTTAAATGTAGTAACTATTCACTAAAACACAACGAAGAAGCATAGAGTACCACTCTAAGTGCTTAATATCCGAGTACTTAATTTTTGAATGATTCTGATCATAGTACTACTTTTATGGGTGATAATACTTAAAGAAAACATCACAAAGCATCTTACCCTACTGCGAGAAGTGTTTCTTATCTGAGTACTTCATTTATGGGTGGTACCCAGTATAGAAAACACCACAAAGCATCGTACCCAACTGCGAGAAGTGTTTCTTATCTGACTACATCATTTATGGGTTCTAATCAATAAAGAAAACACCACAAAGCATCATATCCAACTAAGAAATGTTTCTGATCAATGTACTTCATTTATGAGTGGTAACCTTTCAAGAAAACTCCACAACACATCATATATTACCACGAGAAGAGTTTCTTCTCCGAGTACTTCATTTAAGTGTTCTAACCATTCATTAAAACACAACGAAGAAGCATAGATACCACTCTAGGCGTTTCATGTCTGAGTACTTAATTTATGAGTGATTCCGATCAAAGTACTTAATTTACGGGTAGTAATCATTAAATAAAACATCACCATGCATCTTACCCTACTGCGTGAAGTGTTTCTTCTCTGGGTACTTCATTTATGTGTGGTAACCTTTAAAAAAACACCACAAAGAATCAAATTCTACTAAGAAGTGTTTCTGATCATAGTATTTCATTTATGAGTGGAAATCTTTCAAGAACACTCTACAAAGCATCTTATCTTACTATGACAAGAGTTTCTTCTCCGAGTACTTCTTTTAAGTGTTGTAACTATTCACTAAAACACAATGAAGAAGCATAAAATACCACTCTAAGTGCTTAATGTCCGAGTTCTAAATTTATGAGTGATTCTGATCAAAGTACTACTTTTTTGGGTGATAACCATTAAAGAACACATCACAAAGCATCGTAACCTACTGCGAGAAGTATTTCTTATCTGAGTACTTCATTTGTGGTTGGTAATCATTATAAAAACACCACAAAGCATTGTACCCTACTGCGAGAAGTGTTTATTATCTAAGTACATCATTTATGGATTGTAATCATTAAAACAAACCCACAAAGCATCATATCCTACTAAGAAGTGATTCTGAACAGTGTACTTCATTTATGAGTGGTAACCTTTCAAGAAAACTCCACAACACATCATATATTACCACGAGAAGAGTTTCTTCTCCGATTACCTCATTTAAGTGTTGTAACCATTCATTAAAACACAACGAAGAAGCATAGATACCACTCTAGGCGTTTATTGTCCGAGTACATAATTTAGGAGTGATTCTGATCAAAGTACTTAATTTATGGGTAGTAACCATTAAATAAAACATCACAAAGCATCATATCCTACTAATAAGTGTTTCTGATCAGTGTACTTCTTTTATGTGTGGTAACTTTTCAAGAACACTCTACAAAGCTTCATATCTTACTACGAAAAGAGTTTATTCTCCGAGTACTTCATTTAAGTGTTGTAACTATTCACTAAAACACAATGAAGAAGCATAGAGTACCACTGTAAGTGTTTCATTTCCGAGTACTTAATTTATGAGTGATTCAGATCAAACTACTTAATTTATGGGTAGTAACCATTAAATAAAACATCACAAAGCATCTTACCCTACTGCTATAAGTGTTTCTTATCTGAGTACTTCATTTTTGGGTGGTAACCATTAAAGAAAACACCACAGAGAATCATATCCTATTAAGAAGTGTTTCTGATCATAGTACTTCATTTATGAGTGTAATTCTTTCAAGAACACTATAAAAAGTTTCATATCTTACTACGAAAAGAGTTTCTTCTCCAAGTACTTCATTTAAGTATTATTACTATTCACTAAAACACAACGAAGAAGTATAGAGTACCACTCTAAGTGTTTCATGTCCGAGTACTTAATGTATGAGTGATTCTGATCATAGTACTTCATTTATGGGTGATAACCATTAAAGAAAACATCACAAATCTTCCTACCCTACTGCGAGAAGTGTTTCTTATATGAGTACTTCATTTTTTGGTTGAACCATTATAGAAAACACCACAAAGTATCGTACCCAACTGTGAGAAGTGTTTATTATCTGAGTACATCTTTTATGGGTTGTAACCATTTAGTAAACACCACAAAGCATCATATCCTACTAAGAAGGATTTCTGATTATAGTACATTTATGAGTGAAATCTTTTAAGAACACTCTACAAAGCTTCATATCTTACTACGAAGAGTGTTTCTTCTTCGAGTACTTCATTTAAGTATTGTAACTATTCACTAAAACACAACGAAGAAGCATAGAGTACCACTCTAAGTGTATCATGTCCGAGTACTTAATTTATGAGTGATTCTGATCATAGTACTTCATTTATGGGTGATAACCATTAAAAGAAAACATCACAAAGCATACCCTACTGCGAGAAGTGTTTCTTATCTGAGTACTTCATTTATGGGTGATAACCCTTATAGAAAACACCACAAAGCATCGTACCCTACTGCAAGAAATGTTTCTTATCTGAGTACATCATTTATGGGTTGTAACCATTAAAGAAAACACCACAAAGAATCATATCCTACTAAGAAGTATTCTGATCATTGTACTTCATTTATGAGTGGTAACCTTTCTAGAAAACTCCACAACACATCTTATATTACCACAAGAAGAGTTTCTTCTCTTATTACTTCATTTAAGTGTTGTAACCATTCATTAAAACACAACGAAGAAGCATAGATACCACTCTAGGCGTTTCATGTCCGAGTACTTAATTTATGAGTGATTCCGATCAAAGTATTTAATTTATGGATAGTTACAATTAATTAAAACATCACAGAGCATCTTACGCTACTGCTATAAGTGTTTCTTATCTGAGTACTTCTTTTATGGGTGGTAACCATTAAAGAAAAGACCACAAAGCATCATATCTTATTAAGAAGTGTGTCTGATCATAGTATCTCATTTATGAGTGGAAATCTTTCAAGAACACGCTACAACGCTTCAAATCTAACTAAGAAAAGAGTTTTTCTCCGAGTACTTCATTTAAATGTTGTAACTATTCACTAAAACACAACGAAGAAGCATAGAGTACCACTCTACTGCGAGAAGTGTTTCTTATCTGAGTACTTCATCTATGGATAATGGTATTCCAAGCTTCTTCATTATGTTTTAAGTGGAAGGTTACCACCCTTAAATGAAGTACTCGAAGAAGAAACACATCTCATAGTAGCTATGATGCTTTGCGGAGTTTGCTTGAAAGGTTAACACGCATAAATGAACTACTCTGATCAGAAACACTTCTCGTAGTAGGATAATAAGCTTTGTGGTGTTTTCATGAATGGTTACCACCATAAATAAAGTACTCGAACAAGAAGCTCATGGAGTGATGTTCTATGTTTTTTCGTGGTGTTTTAGTGAAAGGTTACCATCCTTAAATGAAGTACTCGAAGAAGAAACACTTCAAGTAGTAGGCTATGATGCTTTGTGCAGTTTTCTTGAAAGGTTAGCACCCATAAATGCAGTACTCAGATCAGAAACACTTCTCTTAGTAGAATATGATACTTTGTGGTGTTTTTTTGAATGGTTACCACCACAAATGAAGTACTCAGACATGAAGCACTTAGAGCGGTGTTCTATGCTTCTTCGTGGTGTTTTAGTGAAAGATTACCAACCTTAAATATGAAGTACTCGAAAAATAAACACTTCTCGTAGTAGCTATAATGCTTTGTGGAGTTTTCTTGAAAGGTTAGCACCCATAATTGAAGTACTCGGATCAACAACACTTCTGGTAGTAGGATAATATTCTTTGTGGTGATTTCTTAAATGCACTATAAATGGAGTACTCGAATATGAAACACTTAGAGTGGTATTCCATGCTTCTTCTTGGTGTTTTAGTGAAAGGATACCAACCTTAAATGAAGTAATCGAAGAAGAAACACTTCTCGGTGTAGGTTATGATGCTTTGTGAAGTTTTCAATAAAGGTTATCACCCATAAATGAATTACTCGAATCAGAGACAATTCTCGAAGTACGGTAAGATGCTTTGTGGTGTTTTCTTGAATTGTTACCACAATAAATGAAGTACTCGGACATGAAGCACTTAGAGTGGTGTTCTATGCTTCTTCGTGGTGTTTTAGTGAAAGGTTACCAACCTTAATTGATGTACTCGAAGAAGAAACACTTCTCGTTGTAGGCTATGATGCTTTGTGGAGTTTTCAAGAATGGTTACCACCATAAATCAAGTAATAGGATAGGAAGCAGTTAGAGTGTGTTTTAGTGAAAGGTTATGATCCATAAATTAAGTTCTCGAATAAGAAGCACTTTTCGTAGTAGGATAAGATACTTTGTGGTGTTTTCTTGAATGGTTACCATCATAAATGAAGTAATAGGACAGGAAGTACTTAGAGTGATATTCTATGCTTCTTCGTGGTATTTTAGTGAAAGGCTACCAACCGTAAATGAAGTACTCGAAGAAGAAATACTTCTTGTTGTAGGCTATGATGCTTTGTGGAGTTTTCAAGAAAGATTACCACCCATAAATAAATTACTCGAATTAGAAACACTTCTTGTAGTATGATAAGATGTTTTGCGGAGTTTTCTTGAATTGTTACAACACATAAACGAAGTAATCGAACAAAAAGCACTTAGATTGGTATTTTATCGTTCTTCGTAGTGTTTTAGTGAAAGGTTACGACTTACGACCCGTAAATGAAGTATTCAAATAAGAAACACTTCTTGTAATAGTTTTAGATTCTTTGTTGTGTTTTCTTATATGGGTACCATCATAAATGAAGTACTCGAACATCAAGCACTTAGAGTGGTGTTTTATGCTTCTTCGTTGGGTTTTATGTGAATGGTTACCACCTTTCAATGAAGTACTCAAAGATTAAACACTTCTCGTCTAGGATAAGATACTTTGTGGTGTTTTCTTGAATGGTTACCACCATAAATGCAGCACTCGGACATGAAACACATGGAGTGGTGTTCTATGCTTCTTTGTGGTGTTTTGTTGAAAGGTTACCGACCTTAAATGAAGTACTCGATGAAGAAACACTTCTAGTAGTAGGCTATGAAACTTTGTGGAGTTTTGAAAGGTTAGCACCCATAAATGAAGTACTCAGATCAGAAATAATTCTCGTAGTAGGATAACATAATTTGTGGTTATGTCTTCAATCGTTACCAGCACAAATGAAGTACTCGGACATGAAGCACTTAGAGTGGTGTTCTATGCTTCTTCGTGGTATTTTAGTGAAAGGTTACCAACCTTAATTGACGTACTTGAAGAAGAACCACTTCTCGTTGTAGGCTATGATGCTTTGTGGAGTTTTCAAGAAAGGTTACCACCCATAAATGAATTACTCGAATCTGAAACACTCCTTGTTGTATGACAAGATGCTTTGTGGAGTTTTCTTGAATTGTTAACACCATAAATGAAATAATCAGACACAAAGCACTCAGATTGGTATTTTATCTTTCATCGCAGTGTTTTAGTGAAAGGTTACGACATGTAAATAAGGTACTCGAATAATAAACACTTCTAGTAGTAGGATAAGATGCTTTATTGTGTTTTCATAGATTGTTACCACCATAAATGAATTACTCGGACATCAAGCACTTAGAGTGGTGTTCTATTCTTCTTCGTGGTTTTTCATGTGAAAGGTTACCATCCTTAAATAAAGTACTCAACACTTCTCGTCGTAGGATAAGATATTATGTGATGTTTTCTTGAATGGTTACCACCATAAATGAAGTACTCGGAAATGAAGCACTTAGAGTGGTGTTCTATGCTTCTTCGTGGTGCTTTAGTGAAATGTTACCAACCTTAAATGAAGTACTCGAAAAAGAAACACTTCTCGTAGTAGCTATGATGTTTTGTGGAGTTTTCTTGAATTGTTAGCACCCATAAATGAAGTACCCGGATCAGAAACACTTCTCGTAGTAGGATAAGATACTTTTTGATGTTTTCTTGAATGGTTACCATAATAAATGAAGTACTCGGACATGGAACACTTAGAGTTGTGTTCTATGCTTCTTCGTGGTGTTTTAGTGACTCGAAGAAGAAACACTTCTCCTTGTAGGCTATGATGCTTTGCGGAGTTCTCAAGAAAGGTTACAACCCATAAAAGAAATACTCTAATCAGAAACACTCATCATAGTACAATAATATGCTTTGTGCAGTTTTCTTGAATTATTACCACCCACAAATGAAATAATCAGATATAAAGCACTTAGATTGGTATTTTATCTGTATTCATAGTGTTTCAGTGAAAGATTACGACCCGTAAATGAAGTACTTGGATAATAAACACTTCTAGTAGTAGGATAAGATGCTTTATGGTGTTTTCATAGATGGTTACCACCATATTCTTCTCGTGGGATTTCATGTGAACCACCCTTAAATAAATTACTCAAAGAAGAAACACTTCTCGTCGTAGGCTATGATGTTTTGTGGAGTTTTCTTGAAAGGTTAGCACCCATAAATGAAGTACTCAGATCAGAAACACTTATCATAGTATGATAAGATACTTCGTGGTGTTTTCTTGAATGGTTACCATCAATAAATGAAATACTCGTACATGAAGCACCTAGAGTGGTATTCTATGCTTCTTCATGGTGTTTTCTTGGAGTACTCGAAGAAGAAACACTTCTCGTAGTAGCTATGATGCTTTGTGGAGTTTTCTTGAAATGTTAGCACTCATAAATGATGTACTCATATCAGCAACACTACTCGTAGTTGGATAAGATACTTTGTGGTGCTTTCTTGGATGGTTACCACCATAAATGAAGTATTCGGACATGAAGCACTTAGAGTGGTGTTCTATGCTTCTTCGTGGTGTTTTAGTGACTCGAAGAAGAAACACTTCTCCTTGTAGGCTATGATGTTTTGTGGAGTTCTCAAGAAAGGTTACAACCCATAAATGAATTACTCGAATCAGAAACACTCCTCGTAGAACAATAAGATGCTTTGTGGTGTTTTCTTGAATTGTTACCACCCATAAGTGAAATAATCAGACATAAAGCACTAGATTGGTATTTTATCTTTCTTCGTAGTGTTTTAGTGAAAGGTTACGACCTTTAAATGAAGTACTCGGATAATAAACACTTCTAGTAGAAGGATAAGATGATTTCTGGTATTTTCATGGATGTTTACCACCATAAATGAAGTACTCGGATAGAGTGGCACTCTAAGCTTCTTCGTGGGATTTCATGTGAAAGGTTACCATCCTTAAATAAAGTACTCAAAGAAGAAACACTTCTCGTCGTAGGCTATGATGCTTTGTGGAGTTTTCTTGAATGGTTACCATCCATAAATGAAGTACTCGTACATGAAGCACTTCGAGTGGTATTATTTGTTTTTTCGTGGTGTTTTAGTGAAAGATTACCAACCTTAAATGAAGTACTCGAAGAAGAAACACTTCTCTTTGTGGGCTATGATGCTTTGTGGAGTTTTCAAGAATGGTTACCACTCAAAAATCAATTACTTGAATCAGAAACACTTCTCGTAGTATGATAAGATGATTTGTGGGGGTTTTCTTGAATTGTTACCATCCATAAATGAAGTAATCGGAAATGAAGCACTTAGGGTGGTAATCTATTTTTCTTTTTAATGTTTTAGTGAAAGGTTACACCCTTTAATGAAGTATTCAAATAAGAAACACTTTATGTAGTAGGCTATGATGTTTTGTGGAGTTTTCTCAAAAGATTACTACCACCTATTCTATGCTTCTTCGTAGTGTTTTGTGTAAGGTTACCACCCTTTAATGAAGTATTGGAATAAGAAACACTTCTTGTAGTATACTACGATGCTTTGTGGAGTTTTCTAGAAAGATTACCACCCATAAATGTACCTGAATTAGAAACACTTCTCTTTGTTGGATATGAAGCTTTGTGGTGTTTCCTTGAATGGTTACCACCCATAAATGAAATACTCGGACATGAAGCATTTAAAGTGGTATTCTATACTTCTTCGTGGTGTTTTATGTGAAATGTTATCACATTTAAGTGAAGTACTCGAAGAAGAAACACACTCGTAGTAGGCTAAGATGATTTTGGAGTTTTCTTGAAAGGTTACAACCATAAATGTAGAAACACTTCCCGTAGTAGTATAATATGCTTTGTGGTGTTTTCTTAAATGGTTACCATCATAAATGGAGTACTCGGACATGCAGCACTTGGAGTGGTGTTCTATCCTTCTTCATTATATTTTTTTGTGGAATGTTACCACCCTTAAATGAAGTACTCGAAAAAGAAATGCTTCTCATAGTAGCTATGATGCTTTGTGGAGCTCGCTTGAAAGGTTAACACCCATTAATGAACTACTCGGATCAGAAACACTTTTCGTAGTAGGATAATATGCTTTGTGGTGTTTTCATGAATTGTTACCACCACAAATGAAGTACTCTGACGAGAAGCACTTGGAGTGGTGTTCTACGCTTCTTCGTGGTGTTTTAGTGAAAGGTTACCAACCTTAAATGAAATACTCAAAAAAGAAACACTTCTAGTAATAGGCTATGATGCTTTGTGCGGTTTTCTTGAAAGGTTAAAACCCATAAATGAAGTACTCGGATCAGAAACATTTCTCGTAGTAAAATATGATACTTTGTGGTATTCTTGAATGATTACCACCAGAAATGAAGTACTCGGAATGAAGCACTTAGAGTGGTATTCTATGCTTCTTTGTGGTGTTTTAGTGAAAGGTTACAGACCTTAAGTATTGTACTCGAAGAAGAAACACTTGTCGTAGTAGCTATGATGCTTTGTGGAGTTTTCTTGAAAGGTTAGCACCCATAAATGAAGTACTCAGATCAACAACACTTCTGGTAGTAGGATAAGATACTTTGTGGTGATTTCTTGAATGGTTACCACTATAAATGAAGTACTCGGACATGAAGCACTTATGGTATTCCATGCTTCTACGTGGTGTTTTAGTGAAAGGATGCCAACCTTAAATAAAGTACACGAAGAAGAAACACTTCTCGTTGTAGGCTGTGATGCTTTGTGGAGTTTCCTTGAAAGGTTAGCACCCATAAATGAAGTACTCAGATAAGAAACACTTCTAGTAGTAGGATGAGATGCTTTGTGGTGTTTTCTTAGATGGTTACCACCATAAATGAAGTAATAGGACATGAAGCACATAGAGTGGTATTCTATGCTTCTTTGTGGTGTTTTAGTGAAAGGCCACCAACCTTAAATGAAGTACTCGAAAAATAAACACTTCTCGTTGTAGGTTGTGATGCTTTGTGGAGTTTTCAAGAATGATTATCACCATAAATGAAGTAATAGGACATGAAGCATTTAGAGTGGTATTATATGTTTTTTCGTGGTGTTTTAGTAAAAGGTTACAACCTGTAAATTAAGTACACGGATAAGAAACACTTCTCGTAGTAGGATAAGGTATTTTGTTTTGTTTTCTCATAGGACAGGATACACTTAGAGTAGTATTGTATGCTTCTTCCTGTTGTTTTAGTGAAAGACTACCAACCTTAAATGAAGTGCTCAAACAAGAAATAATTTTCGTAGTAGGCTATGATGCTCATAGTAGGATAATATGCATTGTGGTTTTTTCTTGAATGGTTACCACCATAAATGAGGTACTCGGACAAGAAACACTTAGAGTGGTGTTCTATGCTTCTTCATGGCATTTTAGTTAAAGGTTGCCATGTTAGAATTGAGACTTAAATTCTGATAAATAAAGTTTAGACTATGTGTTATATGATTACTACATGTCACATACTTTCACCTAATATTACGAGGAGTAATATATGGATATGCCAAATAATGTGATTAATTGATATACAATGGTATTATACATATTTCACTAAAATTTTGGACACGAATGCATATAGAATTAAAGTAAATTAATCATAATTATTGTCACCTAATATTAAGAGAAGTAATATATGGATAGGTCAGATAATGTGATTAATCATATAACACGTAGTTCAAACTTTATTTATCAGAATTGACGTCTCAATTCTAACATACGAACCTTAAATGAAGTACTCGAAAATAAAACACTTCTAGTAGTAGGCTATGATGCTTTGTGGAGTTTTCTTTAAAGGTTAGCACCATAAATGAAGTACTCAGATCAACAACAATTCTCGTATTAGGATAAGATACTTTGTGGTGTTTTCTTGAATGGTTACCACAAAAAATGAAGTACTCTGACATGAAGCACTTAGAGTGGTATTCTATGTTTTTTCGTGATGTTTTAGTGAAAGGTTACCAACCTTAAATGAAGTACTCGAAGAAGAGACACTTCTCGTTATAGGTTATGATGCTTTGTGGAGTTTCCTTGAAAGGTTAGCACCCATAAATGAAGTACTCGGATAAGAAATACTTCTATTAGTAGGATAAGATGCTTTCTATTGTTTTCTTAGATGGTTACCACCATAAATGAATTACTCAAATATCTAGCACTGAGAGTGGTGTTCTATGCTTCTTCATGGGGTTTTATGTGAATTATGTGAAAGGTTACGATCCTTAAATGAAGTACTCAAAGAAAAACACTTCTAGCAGTAGGCTCTGATACTTTGTAGAGTTTTCTTGAAAGGTTAGCACTCATAAATGAAGTACTTAGATCGAAAATACTTCTCCTAGTAGGATAAGATACTTTGTGTTGTTTTCTTGAAATGGTTACCATCATAAATGAAGTACTCGGACAAGAAGCACTTGGAGTAGTGTTTTATGCTTCTTCGTGGTGTTTTAGTGAAAGATTACGAACCTTAAATGAAGTGCTCGAAAAAGAAACACTTATAGTAGTAGGCTATGATGTTTTGTGGAGTTTTCTTGAAAGGTTAGCACCCGTAAATGTATTCAGATCAGAAACACTTCTCGTAGTAGGATATGATACTTTGTGGTGTTTTCTTGAATGGTTACCACCACAAATTATGTACTTTGACATGAAGTACTTAGGGTGATGTTCTATGCTTCTTATTGGTGTTATAGTGAAAGGTTACCAATCTTGAATGAAGTACTCGAAGAAGAAACACTTCTCGCTGTAGACTATGATGCTTTGTGGAGTTTTCAAGAAAGGTTACCACACATAAATGAACTACTTGAATCAAAAATACTTCTTGTAGTACGATAAAATGCTTTGTGGGGTTTTCTTGAATTGCTACCACCCATAAATGAAATAATCAGACAGAAAGCACTTAGATTGGTATTTCATCCTTCTTCGTAGTGTTTTAGTGAAAGGTTACGACCCGGAAAGGAAGTACTCGAATAAGAAACACTTCTAGTAGTAGGATAAGATGCTTTGTGGTGTTTTCTTAGATTGTTACCACCATAACTGAAGTACTCGGACATCAAGCACTTGGAGTGGTGTTTTATGCTCCTTCGTGGGGTTTTGTGTGAAAGGTTACCATCCTTAAATGAAGTACTCAAAGAAGAAAGACTTCTCGGTGTAGGCTATGATGCTTTGTGGAGTTTTCTTGAAAGGTTAGCACCTATAAATGAAGTACTAATATCAGACACACTTCTCGTAGTAGGATAAGATACTTGGTGGTATTTTCTTAAATGGTTACCATAAAAAATGAAGTACTCGGACATGAAGCTCTTAGAGTGGTGTTCTATGCTTCTTTGTGGTGTTTTAGTGAAATTTACCAATCTTAAATGAAGTACTCGAAGAAGAAACATTTCTTGTAGTAGCTATGATGCATTGTGGAGTTTTCTTGAAAGGTTAGCACTCATAAACGAAGTACTCAGATCAACAACACCCACAAATGAAGTACTCGGACATGAAGCACTTAAAGTGGTGTTCTATGCTTCTTCGTGATGTTTTAGTGAGAGGTTACCAACCTTAAATGAAGTACTTGAAGAAGAAACACTTCTCGTTGCAGGTTATGATGCTTTCTGGAGTTTTCAAGAAAGGTTACCGCTCATAAATGAATTACTCGAATTAGAAACACTTCTCAACAGTACGATAAGATGTTTTGTGGAGTTTTCTTGAATTGTTACCATCCATAAATGAAATAATCAGACTAAATGCACTTAGATTGGTATTTTATCCTTCTTCGTAGTGTTTTAGTGAAAGGTTACGACCCAAAAGGAAATACTCGAATTAGAAACACTTCTTGTAGTAGGATAAGATGCTTTGTGGTGTTTTTTTAGATGGTTACCACCATAAATGAAGTACTCGGACATCAAGCACTTAGAGTGATGTTCTATGCTTCTTCGTGGGGTTTTATGTGAAAGGTTACCAACCTTAAATGAAGTACTCAAAGAAGAAACACTTCTCGTAGTAGGCTATGATGCTTTATGGAGTTTTGTTGAAAGGTTACCACCCATAAATGTACTCGAATCAGAAACACTTCTCGTAGTAGGATAATTTTCTTTGTGGTGTTTTCTTGAATTGTTACGACGCATAAATGAAGTACTCGGACAAAACACTTAGATTGGTATTTTATCCTTTTTTGTAGTGTTTTAGTGAAAGGTTACGTCCCGTAAAAGAAGTACTCGGATAAGAAACTCTTCTAGTAGTAGGATAAGATGCTTTGCAGTGTTTTCTAAGATGGTTACCACCATAAATGAAGTACTCGAACATCAAGCAATTAAAGTGGTGTTTTATGCTTCTTCGTTGGGTTTTATGTGAAAGGTTACTACCCTTAAATGAAATACTGAAAGAAGAAACACATCTCGTAGAAGGATATGATGTTTTGTGGAGTTTTCTTGAAAGGTAAGCACCCATAAACGAAGTACTCAAGTCAGAAACAATTCTCATAGTAGGATAAGATACTTTGTGGTGTTTTCTTGAATGGTTTCCACCAAAAATGAAGTACTCGGGCATGAAGCACTTAGAGTGGTATTCTATGCTACTTCGTGGTGATTTATGTGAAAGGTTACCACCCTTAAGTGAAGTACTCGAACAAGAAACACTTCTCGTAGTAGCTATGATGCTTTGTTGAGTTTGCTTGAAAGGTTAAAATCCATAAATGAAGTACTTGGATCAGAAACACTACTTGTAGTAGGATAATATGCTTTGTGGTGCTTTCTTGAATGGTTACCACCATTAATGAAGTACTCGGACAAGAAGCACTTGGAGTGGTGTTCTATGCTTCTTCGTGGTGTTTTAGTGAAAGGTTACCAACCTTAAATGAAGTACTAGAAGATAAAAAACTTTAAGTAGTAGGCTATGATGATTTGTGGAGTTTTCTTAAAATGTTAGCACATATTAACGAAGTACTCAGATTAGAAACACTTCTCGTAGTAGGATAAGATACTTTGTGGTGTTTTCTTAAAGAGAGGCGCTATCGACACCAAAAATATTGCTGGACACACCGCAGCTAAATCCATTTTTATCTACTTCATTTATTTTACATGAAAATATTAATAACTAATAATGAATATGAAAGTGATTGTCAATTTGAAGGTGTTATCATTTTCTTTTGAAGAATAAAATTATCAAATTGAAAGAAAAATAAATTTGATTTTCGGTGTGCGAAGAAATATTTTCGGTGTCAATAGCATCACCCTTTCTTAAATGATTACCACCACAAATGAAGTACTCTGATATGTTGCACTTAGAATGGTGTTCGATGATTCTTTGTGGTGTTTTAGTGAAAAGTTATCAACCTTAAATGAAGTACTCGAAGATAAAATACATATATAACAAATTTAGATCGTAGGTGTTAAGATTTATATTTGTGGTTAGTACATGAAATCAGTGTGATTTATGTGTATTAGTGTGATTTTATAGAAAAACCAACTGTGATCCTCTCGTCAGAATGTGATCATAATTTGTATATGCTTGAGATGTTACATATACTACATTCTAAAAATATTGAATTTAATGAGCTTATTATTGAGATATGCGTCATTAAGTAATGGACTACTAGTGTTTGTTTGGATCGCGCAAGGGTTAGTGTACAAAAATTGCTATCTTAGTTAGCACTTACAATAGTGGTCATTTTTTTCTAACTCAAATAAGATGAAAATAGTTAAACCCTTTTGGTATTTGTGTTAGTGCAAATGTTGTTTGAATTGCACATTAGTAAAAACATTTTGGTATTTCAGATATCGAGAACAAATAAAGTAATGAATTGTATTTATTTTTCTTCAATTAATGATAATATTAATAATAATAAAAATACTATAATATTATAACAATACTGATAATAGTAATAATGAATAATATAATAACATAATTTCGATAATATTGTATGATAATAATGATGATATTAGTATTTGAAATATTAAGTAACACTACAAGAAGATGTCGTGTTTACATTCGACATGGCAGATGCAATAATGCTATTTACATTTTGATGGTGATGCTAAAATCATTTTGTATTTGAGTGTTGACGCAAAGGCGCAGATGCAAATACATTTTAACATCCGATTTGATATTAACATCAGCGCTTTCTTTACATCTGATTAGACAGATGCAATATGCATCGTCATTTTCATTAACTTCCTGAAGCAAATATTATTGCTTTGCAACAGTATGACTGATGCAACTGTCTACACTAGCATTTGTTTTTCTGATGTAATTGTTGATATTAGCATCTATCAACGTGATGAAATCTTCTCTTATTGCATCTGTTAGTGTAATGATATATTTTATTTGCATCTGTTAAAGTAATGATGTCTTTTATTTGAATATGTTAAATTAATTATATCATTTTCTCTTTTGATGTGATGATTTTTTTACCTATTAATGAGATGATATAGCAGATGTTATTGTTAACAATTGCCAAAAAAATCAATATGCCCAAAATCACAATATTCAAAATAATATATTTGTAATGTCATTATGCACAACATTCATAACGAACATCCCAAAATCTCCCAAAATCTTGCACTCCATAACCAGAATCCCCCAAAATAAATCCAAACAACTCCTAATTAATCTACTAACACATATACTCACATCAACTATAGACTTCATCATCAGTTGGAGCATCAAAATCAATTAATGCCTCGTCATAATATGATTCATCAAACGCCCGAAGAAGCTATAATTTGCTTGGAGACCTATAAACAAGTACAAACAACAAAAAGGCATTAGACAATAGGACCAATTAACCATAAAACTGTAACAACTCAAGGCCCAAGATTATGTAATACTATTAAATAAAAAGAAATGAAAGACTCTTAAAGAGAAAGAAGTGTAAGATATACCTTATCATACTACATAAATAATATTTCTTACTGCATATTATGTAATACTATTAAACAAAGAGGTGTAAGATCTACCTTTAACTATTATATGAAATTCATCCAATTTCAGTCTCATAAACTTGACCTATAACCGGTTATCAAGCTTATACTTAACCTTGCTGCCCATGTTTATCGCCATAACCTGCAACACAAAACTAACAGGCCCTTACAATTCACAAGAATACATAAAACTCACAAATTGGAAATTTCATTGAAGACACAATTGAATACAGAAGGTGCTCCAGGACCTGCATGTAAATGTTAACAACATTAGTTCATCCATTAAATCACAAGCAAGAAGCCATATAAACAAAGCTGGCAGAAATTGTTGATCTGAAAACAAGTAAAAAGAAAATAGGCAGTCCACAAATTGATTGACTTGTAGTGGAAATTAGCAATACATTGTCCATTGAGCAGCAGCTTCGTCTTCTCCTGGCAAACTTACATGAAAAGAACTGTGCGAAAATACAAGAATGTAAAAGGAAGAGGTGTTTTGATTGAATGATCTAATTTTGAGATTTATAAAACACGAGTTAGTGGAAATATCTTCAGGAGAGCCAAGAGTAGAAAATAAGAAAATAAGAGAGACTTCAAAGAGCAGTTGAGCTGATAACATGAAAGTGAAATACCAGTGTTTAATTGAGAATTTCTCATTTAGTTTGTTCAACAGAAAACGTGAAGCCCCTAAATATCAGAAGGGTGCAGCATCCCTGAAACAAGTTCAAATGCAAACTATTCAGTTAATAGAGAAAATATTCTGGACTGTTAGTTTTTACCAGTACCATAATCAGTCACCTCAGCCACAAGTATTAAACCCTAATATAGAACCAAAAAACAAGTATTAAACCCCGATTTTATAGGGAATTTTTTTTTTACCAAAATTTGAAGAAAACCCCAAAATTTTGTTTTCTACTGGCCACTACAATAGTTGCTTCCCACTTGGATGTTGCCACACTGTCCTTGGGATCAACAAAAAAGATAAAAGTAATTACAAAAGAAAAAATAAATTAGCATGAATACATATCCTTGTTACGATTAGTAATAGAATCATATAAATTTCAGTTCAGATCCAACATTTTGCAATATTTTGTCAGAACCAGAGTCTCTAAACAGATTTATTTAATTGGAAAAGGTTAGAGGGATTTCTTTTAATAAGTTGATCTTATGTACCAAACTAAGTTCATAATTATCTACTAATATCCAGTCCATGTCCAGTTCATCTTATAACCGAATAATGTTCATTATTTGTCCATGATTTAATCATATGTACCGTCATCTTTAAATGAAAGCTCTTTCATCACTGTATTGAATAACTTAGGTTTCTTTGTACGAATAACTTAGTTCTCTCTCTGTGAAATAGAGAGTTAGAACTTGGTTGAGATGTTTGAACATATTTTCATTTAATCCAACACTGAGCTCGCAATTAGTTTACAGTTTGTCCATAATTTGTCCATGATTGTCCACAATTAGTCCAGTTCAATTTTATCAATTGGACTTGGACTGAACTTCAACCAAGACCAAGAAATAGTCCACTCCATAAATGTTCAATAGTGTCCAGCCCATTTTTTCCATGAACCACCATGTTCATTAGCATCCCTACCTTGAGCACGTGCTTGATCCTGACCGGATTGGAGAAGCTAGCCCCATCACGCCTCATATGCCAAACTTGAACCTCTAGGATGATTAGTTGAGCCCCATCACGTACATCTAAGGTTTCGTAGACTGGACTTCTAGAACCAGAAAAGTCTCGCAAGGATGGTGGTGTGGTGGTGTAGTGGTGTGGTTGATGTGGTGATCTGAGCTGAGGCGGAGAAGGAGAAGCGCCAGGGTGGTCTGTCTTGGCGGAGAAGGAGAAGCGGATCGAGATGGGAGGTCGTGTGACGGGCTGATGGGAGGTGAATTCATATATGTTGTTATTTTGGGGGATAACAAGGTCCTGTTATCCTCTCATCTGACCGTCAATTTTCAATCTAACGGATACTATATATAACAGATCGGGTCCCGTGCAGTCTATCTGTACCGTTCATTTATCAGCGTCGAAATCTGACGGTCAGATCAGAGGATAACAGAACCCTGTTATCCCAAAAATAACAACAGATACGGACTCGATGGGAGGTCAGCTAGGGTTTTCTTCTCCCTTATCATCTCCTCTAGCTTAGACTTGGAGCATGTGGGTCGTTACTCGTTAGTTGCTTTTTTTTATTTATTGTCGGTAGACTTACAACACACACACCCACAAACAAATTAGAAAATAAATTTGAAAAGGCAAATTCTGCTATGGACCAAAATTAGTTTGATTTCACTATTATCGATGTAAAAATCAACTTGATTGTACAATTATTGATGATGATCAACGAATACAATTAATTTGAATTAATTTTTTTGTCCATAAAAGACTCACTCATTTGAAAAAAAAACCCCCTAAAAGTAGTACTGGACTTGAACCTCATACCTCACTCATGAAGGTCTTGTGTCTCAACACTACACTAGGTAGGGTTTGGTTTAGTCGTTAGGTGCTGAGAACCACATGCCATAGGAATTCGTGGTGAGCCGGGTTTGCTCAAGTGAGGGGTCCATTTTATAATTCAGACCAACTTCATTTCATTTTTTTTCATGGGAGTTCTTGGTCTATATGGCCCGTGAGAAGGGCATGGACCCGTTGTCATACATTGCATTGATGAAACAAGTCCATTATTTTATATTCTTGATGCATATGCTCCCCCATATTGTACCCGGCTGTCATAATTAGAGGATTTTAATTTTAATTTAAGTTTAATTCATGCAAATCCATCCTGAATTGTTTTGGGGTTCAAATGTTGGAGATTTCGCGTGAAATTGACTTCAAAAATTTTCTTGTTTTGTCTAGAATCCGAAGACATATAACACACTCATATTTCATCACCACTATGTCCTAAAAAAATTCATTTATTATACATACATATAATTTTCAGTATTTATTTTACGTTGAAAAATATTTTTAATTAGAAAAAAATATGATAACTATTATTTTACAAAAATATGATAACTATTATGTAACATAACATATTAAAAATATTTTCATAGACGATTGTGGACATGATTTGAAATTGCACCAAATTAATCAACATGTTGTATATTCTTATAAGATGATCAAATATGATATTAATGTTTGAAATAATCAATTAGTCAAATTTCAAAGATTTTTATGCAAGTTGATTAGAATTTGGACAATTTTTAGGGATGTTTCACTTCGATCAATGATTCCCATATGTTCATCCATGATTTTCATCTATTCATCCATGATTTTACCCATTCATCAATGCAAATATGATTTTTATCGTTTCAGCGATGTTTTCATCCATTCGGCGATTTAAAGCAGCCATTCATCTAATCTAAATCAATCATTCGTCCATGATTTTCATTGATGTATCAATGTAAACATGATTTTCATCGATTCAACATTTCAGCGATGTAAATAAGCGATGTCAAGCAACGATGTAATTTCCATTGGCTCTCATTTTAGTATCCACGCAACATTGATGCATCATGGATGCATGAACACGAACATCGATGCCTAGGAACCTTCCTTTGCATGTACATGAACATCGATGTCATGAATGCATGAACCTATTGTTGGTGCAATTTCAATTTAGGATTTGAGTCATTTACTGAAATCTTAAATCCCAAGTTGAGTTGGACCTTAAACCTTGTGACTTGTGTGCATTTGTTAGATTGGACTCATTAACAAAATTAGACTTATATTAGATTGATGGGTCTATATATGCGACTAAAATTTTGATTCAACGATGTTTGTCAAATTTTATCATAAAAATCAAAACATCTATGTTTTTTATTGTTTCAGCAATTTAAAGAAGAATTTCAGTAATGTTTTGTTTCGATCAAGCAATATTTTGTCAAATTTTATCCAGGAGATTGAAACATTGATGTTTTTCATCGATTCAGCGATGTAAAGAAGAATTTCAGCGATGTTTTGCTTCGACCCAACAATGTTTTGTCAAATATTCACAATTAACGGTTAAGCGATATTTACTTGCATCTGCATAAAAATTATTATATTTATTTGCATATGTCGTGCTGATGTTTTTTATCGATCCAGTAATGTTTTGTCAAAATTTTATCCAGAAATCCAAGCATCGATATCTTTCATCGATTAAGCGATGTAAAGAAGAATTTCAGCGATGTTTTGCTTCGATCCAGCTATGTGTTTGTCAAATTTAATCCAGGAATTCAAAATATTGATGTTTTTCATCGATTCAGCAATGTAAAGAAGAATTTCAACGATGCTTTGCTTCGATCCAATGTTGATTTGTAAAATATTCAGAAGTAGCATTCAAGACAGATGTGCGTCAGCATACAAATTATTATATTTATTTGCATATGGTGTGCTTATGTGTATGGGCATTATAGAACATCTCTACTCATCCATTTTCAGAAATAAAAGTAACTACATGTATTCACATCTACAGTGCTGATGTGCATCGATATTTGCATCAGTCATCCTTATGCAACAAGTTCAAATCATAACTCCAAGGTACGAATTTTTTGTTGTTGATGCTAATAAAAAAGTGTAGATGCAATTGATCCCTCCAGATGCAAATGCTGCACTTTCTTGTAGTGTAAAATTATTAGATTAAATGTAAAATTAAAATAATTAATTAGAAAAAAAGATATGTGATTTGGCATTTCATCTTCATTATAATAACCACATCCTTCATTCTACTTTTCATGTAGAAGGCCATAGATTTTAAACTCAGTTGAATGTTCTTTGTATGTCTTTCATCAATATTTAAAGTTGAGCTCAAGTGATTTACTTGTTTTTAGGATAGTGATACAATGCCCCAAGATTGGCTCCCACTGTTCACGATGATGTGGAAAGTTACCGAAATGTGGGCCAGCACAAATAAAAATATATTTATTTAACAGTGCTCTAGAATGTGGGCTGCCCGAATTTTAGGCCTCAACGTGAACAGTATTCATGCCATATACCTGTCAAAAGGCTCAACCGGTTTGTTGGACCATTTGTCTACCATCAGGAGGCCAATTTTTTTTTCAAATCTCTACCACATTTTTGGGCTGCGCATGTTTCAAATATTTGGTGTTACAAATATCTGCCATAATTAATTTTTAAAAGGACAAATTTTTGGTGTTACAAATATATGCCAACCCTAAACCTTTTTTGCAAGTTTCAAATTTGGTGTTACAAATTGTTGGTGTTTCAAATGTCTACCATCAAATACAGCCTAGACAAATTTCGTTGGGTTTCAAATCTCCACCATCAAAATGCAGCCCAAACAAATTTCGTTGGTACTTTAAAATTGCGGCCCACTTTCACAACTATACTAGTTTAAATTTTGCCGCCTGAAGAATTCAAATTTTTTTTCCAGAAGAAATGCAGCAGAATTGCAGAAATTCTTTTTCTCCTTCAACTGATCAATGCACTCCTCCAGGAAGAAGGTATTTGAGTTCTGCACCAACAACTACAATTCTTCAGGTTTATATGTCATATTGAATGTAGGGATCAAATTTTGCAGATTAGGAGCAATAACAGCATGCTCAGCAATAACACCAATCACTCCAACAACAGGAGTTCAGCAACATACCCATTTCCATACCAGCAATGCAGTACCTTTGGACCCGTCCACTGGAGCCATGCACTGCCACACCAGCAACATACCCATTGACCCCTCTAGTGCCATACCAGCAACTCCAATCATGATTTCAATAATGTAGGATTCAGTAATTAAATACAGATTTTGAAATAATTTCTTAAAAAAATGTAGGGGCAAGATATTAAAATTACATCCAAAGTTTGTATACCAAGTAGAAGTCCAAATAGCCAAGATATTGTTGAACTAGAGTGTTCATCTTTTGTCACTATCGAGCCGTACTCAGAATCATATATATGCATTCACGACATCCTCAGTTACATAAGTGAGAAGACGGGAACACAAGCTTCACAATTAAAATGGAAACATTACAATGACAGAAATTTCCTAGTTACCTTTCAAGACAAACACCAGCGAGACATGTTTGTACAAACCAACAAAACCATTTTGTTTGGAAATACATGTGTCAAATTTAAACCTTGGCCTAATAATTGCTGCAAACCAAAACTACCATACAAATATAAGGTAATAAATTTCTAATTCTTCTTACTAATTTTGGTATATTATTTCTTTTGATTCTCTCACATAATTCTAATTGTACATTGAATTTTGTAAACTCAGGTATGGCTGAAGCTCCATGATCTTCCAATTGAACATTACTGCTACAGAAGTATCCAATTTCTTGTTAGTGGTTTCGGTAGATTACATAGGTGCAACCTGGAATGGAAACAAAAGTTTATGGGTAATTTCCAGATTATGATGGATGTACACAAACTAGATGAGATTTCACACAAGGTAGATATGGTACACAGAGATGATGATGTTTTCACACCTGTCTACATTGAAAAAGAGTTCTACTGTGAACTGAAAGAATACAACGCGATGAATTTTGAAGAAGATACATTGTTCTTTGATGAGATTATGTATACAATGATTGAGCAGAAATTATTAAACCCGTTGTAGGCCATATATATTTAAGGTAGTATGTATTTCACTTAATGATATCATTTAAGGCTGTATGTATTCCTCTTCTATTTTAATATCCAGCAATTCATCTATCTCCATGTTTACATATTGAACTTGAAAATATTATGTAAACAATATTATTTTAAGTTTTCAATTATCCTTGCACTCATTACTATTACAATTTGCTGAGAATGGGAGTTCAATATTACCACATGAGTAAAATAAACCAATAAGATTGTAAAGGATTTTAAAAAGATGCTTGGAAGCTTTCAACGATAAAAAGGAAATTCGATCAAAATCGGAGTAGACTAATTTTATCATCTCATTGGTCAAGTACCCAAGATCGTGTATCAAATAGCTACATTTGTGCGTTTCCTCGAGCTAAACTGTTGTGACGCACAATTGACGTAAGAGCTCGTTGAGAGAGAGCGTCACACCTTCTATCCAATGAGACCAAATTCGAGCAAATCCGTTTAAAAGCAAACAAAAATAATCATATCCAAAGTTAGCAACCAGAAAAAATTAGTGCTTACCTTCTGAAAATTGGCCAAGTACCCATGATCGTGTATCAAGTAGCGACATCCATGTGATTCCCCGGGCTGAACTGCTATGAAGCACAACAGACGTAAGGCTCGCCAGAGAGGCTGTCACCTCCTCTATCCTACGAGACCAACTTCGAGTAAATCTGCTGAATGAAAACAAAAATATTCAGATTCAAAGTTAGCAACCAGAAAATATTAGTGTTTACCTTCTAAGAATTAGCACCATGATCATGTATCAAGTAGATAATTTGTGCGTTTCTCGCGGCTAAACCAATGTGACGCACAATGGACGTAAGGGCTCAATAGAGAGAGTGTCACCTCCTCTATCCTACGAGACCAACTGCGTGCAAATGCCCCAAAGCAAAAGAAAATATTTAGATAAAAAAGTTAGCAACAAGAAAATTTAGTGCTTATCTTCTGAAAATTGACAAAGTACTCACGATCATGTATCAAGTAGCTACATTCATGCGTATCCCCGGGCTAAACCGTTGTAACGCACAATAGGCGTAAGGTCTAGCAAGAGAAAGTGTCACCTCCTCTATCCTAAGAGACCAATTGCGAGCAAATCCGCTGAGGGTATCTAAAAAAAAATCAAGTTCAAAGCCAACACAGGAATACAGGAAGCGACAGCCACGTCACCATCTGCTTTCGTGACGCTGCTCCACCACTGCAAGCCGCACGATATCGCTCCGCCGCTAAACGCTTCACGCTCCAAGCCACAAGAAGCCGCTACACCACGTCACCATCCGCTTGCGTGATGCCGCTCCGCAGCCGCATGTTGCCTTAAAAGAAAATGGAAAATGAAGTAATAATTTACCACTTGAAAATTACAGATATATAGCCACTCAAAATTTTCACGGGATACATTCGCATAAACTAACACTCCAAGAACATCAACAACCTAATAAAATAAACAGATCATTTAACTAACACATATAGAAACGATAAATTGGTTCAGCAAATCAAAATTTCAATTTCACCTCAGCATGAATTGGTTCTCCAGTCAGTGCCAGATACAACTCCATGGCGCTGACAGATATATGATAAATCCATAGATTGGCGGTTGAAGGCAATATTTTCCTATTAAACCAACCTTGCAAAGTTTTCTTTTGATTTATAGTCATCAAATACCAAAAACGTATTTTAGTAGACTTTGAAAGGTCCCATCCCAGACAGTCATCATCAGTAAAGTGCACATCAGGATAGACTGAATCAAACATGTCAAAATGGCTAGACAATATGTTAACAACTTCAACATCAGGATCTACTACAAAAACAACATGTGTAATAAGTTTACATAATCAGTTTCAAAATTAATTAGTAGGTTTGGGAATACACAATATTAACCTTCAGAAAAATCAAACTCAAAGCAAGCGTCAATCATTGTATCATCTACCGCATTTTGTTCTTCTGCCGATTTCAAATTACCCAAAACTACTCCCATATCAGATTTGGAAAATAATTCCAATATAGTACTCGATTGGTTTTGAATATCACACAATATATCAAATATGTCATATTGTTTTCCAATATCCTTAGTTGGGACATCTAGAGTTTGGTCAAAATGCGGACCATCTGCAACATGAAAAGACTGCATTTAGTAAAGTTCTTCTCAGAAAATAAAACTCTAATCTTATATAACTTACCTCTTAAATGTCCCTCAGCAGTTGCAGAATCTGGAACAACAATGCTCCTTGATCCACCGCTCGCATTCAATGAACAATGCTTCATGTGTAAGACATATGACTTTACAACAGAATACGACTGTGGAGTATCATCAGCAAAGTTTTCAACATTGTTTTGAGAGACATGAGTTGTCATTGGCACATGGACTGTTGCAGTACTGGATGTTGTTGAAATGATATTGCCAAACTCACTTGCTGAAATTTTAACACATTAGCACATTAATAATTCCAATTTTCTTTAAAAAGAATAAAAAATAAAGATATAAAAATAGTACCTGGATAGTACCTGGATACTCTAGCTAAGAAACAATAGCATCTACATAATAAAAAAAATAAACATCATTATATCACCAAAATTAAGCAATGCAACAAAATGCAATATCGTAATTGTGTTATATTATAAAAATAAAATTGTTCTAAGTCACACCATTTACAAATGCAACAACATTGTTATCTTCTTCTTCATTCCCATGTGCTGAAAAAAGAAAAAAAAAGATTAACAATACAGACTAAACTTGTATAATTATAAGACAACCAAATATGTACAAGAATATCTCAATGTTGCAATTTTTTCCTTTGACCAATTGTGCAAACCCAAAACTAGGTCCATAGAGTGAAAACAAACGATTAATTGCATTTGAGAATGAAATGTTGGCCATCACATTCAAATTGCAAATCCGACGGGATGGATTCAGACACATATCTCTGAAAATATCAACATCACCAATGAAAATTCATCCTTCCTCTAGATAAGGACATAGACCAATAAAAATAATGCTTGCATCAGGGCGCATTGAATTATTAATATTACGACAATCATCAACAGTGGGAAATTTCAAGTGCTAGTTGAGAAATCGTGGAGATTGACCAATTCCTCTCATGACAACTACCGGTTTAGTATACTCAAACAAACAAACCTATATATAAAATAAAGAAAATATTAAACATTATAGAATATATAGTACACCGGATTATACAAATTATTATAGCCAACTTACAAGCAATGCAAAGTGACACCCACGAATGCATGGAGAGCCAGACTTCCCAGTGGAAACTTTCGACACAATCAAATTATCGCATTTCTGATATGACTTCCTAGTAAACACATGAACAGCAGGTCCCATGCGTAATCCCAAAGCTTATTAAAATCTTCAACTTATTCCCACAAAAATAAAAGAACAGAGCTATCACTCATCACAAATAAAACCATCGAAAATAGGCACATAGTAAGCAAACACATCCATTCTTCTGAAGTTGCAGTACGTTGAGGACTCAACTGTACTTTCAAAACTTCTGCTAACTCATCACGGTAAATCTTACCACGGTTCGGAAAGAACTTTTGACAAAGACTACGACATAATATATCAGTTGACCTTCATTTCTCTTTCCTCTCACAAACAACTTGACCCTTATATCTCAAACCCAGTGCTAGAGAGAAATTCTCATCACTTGTTTGCAAGAGAAATTCACCGTACCTAAAACCCTCATTACGACTTTCAAAACGTTTAAACATGTCAAACAGGAACTTCCTGGACAACCCAATTTCACGAACTACCAAAAAATGTTTAAAGGGCCAAACATTAATTAACTCGCAAATATCATTAGGGATTTTTTCCTTCAAATACTTCTCAAAGTACTCAACAAATTGAATTGGTTGACATGCATGTGTCACATGCAAATTTTTTACACCTTTCCCCACCTTTTGTTTCTTTCTTGGCATCTACAAAAGCAACATAAATACAAAGAACCGCTTAAAAAACATGAACCAAATTCTATACAAATAAAAGCAAAAAAAAAATGCAATAACACTTACATTAAAAACACTAAAAATTGCTAAATGTGTATCGTGATTAAATCTCTCCTTCAAATTTCTAATTTCTTCAATAACAGTGGTGGGAAAGCACAAAAATTTTTAGGCAAGTGAGGTTCCAGTGGTAGCGATAAGTACTTAACAACCTCACTGGTGGGGAAATGCACAAACACTGTATGTCTGTGGAGAGAGTACAGGGGAGAAAAGATTAATAGTTCTATGTGTGATAGAATTTTGCTCAGATGATGAATGTTGATAGAGTGATGGGGAGAAAGAAGAATAGTTCTTCTCAACAGTGTAAACATAGGAACAATGATGAATAGTACAGCGTGTAACACAAATTCAACATATGTACAGTAATATAAATAGTGAAAGGTGGATTATAGGATGTTGTTGTTTTCGCCTGCTTCGAGATTTGATATTGTAAAGCATTGTATTATACACATGATCTACTATAATACAAGGCTTTTTATTAAAAAAAATTCCTTACTACTGTGAACATTATTTATCAGCTCTAAAAAAATAGAGTAAAAAATTAGGGTCTAAGGGAAATCGAACCCCAGACCTTTGCATGGCAAAGCTCAAACGCACATCTCACGAATCAGCTGGATACAGCTTACTCACGTGCACTTCCTCCACCAAAATATATTTATCAGCCCCAAAACAGCACATTGCAAAAAAGTTTGGGTCTGAGGGAATGACGCATGACGCATGTCATGAGGAATGACGCATGACGCATGGTGCATGACGCATGACACCTGACGTTATATCCATGACGCATGGCGCATGACGCATGACGTTAGACACATGACGCATGACGCATGATGCATGATGCATTTTGTAGCCTGACGCATGGCGCATGACGCATTTTCTGCTTTGCCAGTATCAGCAATTTTGTAGCCAGCCTTGCCAGTATCTGCGATATGTTTGTTTGACTGTTCAGAGCCCAGTTAAATTTTGTATGGCGGGGGTGTGTGACGATAAGTTTGTTTGATTGTTCAGAAAGTTGCGACAAGGTTTCAAATGGCGGTAGATTTTTTTGAATTACAAAAATGTTTCCTATTTTTTGTGGCGATGCCGTGTTATTATTAATGTTGAAGTCTAAAATTCTTTATGAGGCTCTATGTACTTCAAGACTGATCCGATGGTGAATGTTTCACCCGCCATCATTTGTTTTAATCCTGGACGCTGAGTGTTTTGTTACTTAACGTCCTTAATAGTATAGAGAGATACAAAGCCTTTTATTTTTTTTTTAAAAGGCATCTTAAAAAAAGCCATCTTAATACACAAACAAGAACAAATAACCCATATCAAAACCAATATAAATAAGCCATCTCAAAGCCCAGTACACAATCCATTTTATTAAAACATCAGACAACTAACCAAATAGCATCTGTAATATTAGTTCTAAGACAACAATATGAGTTCAACTTAATGCAAAATACTTCAAATTAGTAGAGACTATTCAACTTAACTAATACAACCACTTCAACTTAATATCAGTTCTAATAGAACAATTCAAACATAACATCCTTAATCGTAACATACCACCAACTAAACATACATCAACAATAGCTTCGGTACATCACCAATTACAATGATTTCTACAACTACACGCAGCTAGCTTGAAAGTGCATCAACAATTCAATAGCTTTTTCAATCATTTCAGCATCCATATCATCAACATGTGAAGAGGTACCCTACAAATAAATAACAAACATTTCCCAAACATGTTAACTCACTATATTTAAAAACTAAAAACTATGAAATTAAAGTACAACATCTTAACTAATACATTATAGATTAACAAACTTCTCACATACTTACATGTACTTAACATTAAATAAAAATTACCTCTAGCATTTCAACATCATCACTAGCTTTTCCGACCGTATCATCCAAATCATCAAAATTATAACAATTACCCTCTGGCTTACTTTCCACTGTGACTTTAGTAATTCATTTTATAGTACTAACCTATAAGATATTAACATATAAAAAATAAAATACCTGTGCATGTTCAACATAGCAGAAGCACCAGTACCATTGGAAGGCTTCTCAACACTACGCTTCTTTCTCTTCAACTTCTCACAACTTGAGCTACTGTGCTTCCTTCCAGAAGCCTTTTCAAAACCAGATTTCAACCTACTATTCCTCGGACGACCTTTTGACCTGATAACAATTGGATCACTAACATGTACATCCGCTGACTCACATCTATTAACATCAAAACTACACTCGCTAACATCAGACACAACATTAGACGACACACCGTCTCGTAGCAAATCCGTACTAAGCAATACAATCATCTTGAGAACCTATTTCAACCATATTGAGCATAAAATAATTTACCTTAGAATACAACACCTCATATCGACCAATATCACGATCCACCTCTGGATATGACACAATTTCATTCACATGACTACGAACAAAATCCCTTCTCCAACGACTAATCACGTACTTATCCGGAAGAACATCAATCCCTTCATTCTGATAAACACATAAGGCATGACGACACACAACACCACGAAACTCAAACATCATGCACTGACAACGAAACTCTCGACTATTTGACATGAAATTAACAATATAGTAACCATCACCGAAAACCGCCCAAACTTGATACACCTTTACATTATCGTTCACTGACAACAACACATAATTGCAGCACATCAACTGCTTTACCTCTTTCTGAAAAACATAGAACATCTTCAATATATAGGCTGCACAAAACTGTCTCTCAAACCCAAAACCAGAAACCAACCGAGGACGCTGGTTTAAGCAACGAAAATCTTCTTGTTTCTCTTTCTCCCACTTACAATCCAATGCAACATCATACTTTTCAACAAAATTTTTTAAGTACGACTATTCACATAACCATCAAAAAATGCATTCATACCTTCAAATCTTTGAGTCGTAGACATCCCAGCCCAAAAATAAGGCTTGACAAAAACTGGTACCCACTGAGAACGAATTTCAAACAGATTTGAAAACCACGAAATACTATCACCCAACTCAAAATTACCCATCACAACCAACCACAACTCCTCAAATTCTACCACGGATTTCAAATCATAAACAGCCTTACTGACAGCAACAACAACCTAACAATAAAACATAAAGAAAAACAAATCCAATGACATGAATTAGACATAACTACAATGCATTTATCATTTTACAGATAAAAATAACATCAGTACTATACAGTGGTTTCCATGATTGTAAGTTTGATTGCCATTCATTAGACCAAATTATTATTAAATCAAAGTATCAATTCACAATTATTCCAACCATTCTCAAATATTTTTTTTTACAATTATACCAAATAGGAACAGTGAACTTACCTCCTCACGACGATCAACCCAAATCAATTTCTCAGGTAACTTCTTCATAATATGCCACAAACATAACCGATGTCAAGTTTCACAGAAAATGTCCCCAACAACACGACAAATTGAACCACACTGATCTGTGATAATAGCTTTAGGTGCACCATTCATACAATCAAGAAAAGATTGAAAAACCCAATCATAAGTCCCCTTCAACTCATTAGCTAGCAAAGCACAACCCAAGAGAATACTTTGGCCATGGTGGTTAACACCAACAAAAACAGCAAAAGGCATACGATGCCTACAATATAATAAGAACAAATCATCAACAGCGAACAAAACATTTTCCCATAAATACTATCTAACATATTTAAAAAATAAAATAAACCTGTTAGTAAGATATGTGCTATCAAAAGAAACAACATCTCCAAAATATTTGAAAGCAGCACGACTCCTGCCATCAGCCCAAAACACATTACTCAAACGTCCCTCATCATCGACATCATAGGTGTACCAAAAATTAGGACATTTACTCTGTTGCTTTCGAAAATACCGCATCAAAGCAACGACATCACCACCTTTTAGCTTCAATCGTCTAACTTCAGCAACATAATTATGCATATCACGATCCGTAAACATACATTGGGTAACACCACCTGCCTGAGTAAAAATAGCAGATATGGACTTATTGTGCGCCAGGCCAACACATTCATTAACCTCCAATTGCTTCTTTACAAACAACGGTAACTCCCTATGACACCGCATTAGCCGAACACAATCAGGTTGCAACTCATGATTATGCTCTAACTCAACTTCTTCAACACACCAACTACTTTTAAGCATATGATCCCTGACAATGATGCGAGCCTTGCAACCAATACCAACATTACCACGATTACGAGCACAATATCCTTCTTCATTAGTAACACTACTTGCCAACGATTCTTATTACAAGAAAAAGCAACATCATACTTAAAACCATGAAAATTATGAGTACTTCTGCGCGTTATACCAAAACCAACTTTACAAGAGTAACTCTTATAAAAATGATACGCCTTATCAGGAGAACCAAATTTCATACCCACAACAGGCTCATTAAAATGTTCCATCTCATCAGCACGAAACTGCTCATTCAACAAAACTATTTGATCCTCTGTTGCCCTATAATAATTGATAATTTAAACAACATTAATACAATCAACAACAAAATTCGCATAGAAACAATAATATCACAAAATTAAATACTAACATCACATCATTATTAAAACTAACCATTGCTAAACTTTCGCACTACAACTATTATACACTTCATGATGAAACTACGCTTAAACTATATATAACCAAATTCAAAACATCAGCAATTATAACTTACATGAAAGCAGAACTCCTACGGGACCACTATACTTCCTCTTGTAACTAACTAACAAAAATTTAAGAAAATAACAACTAAGTTACGAACTGAAATTTCTAATGAAAATTTCTAGAACAGAATATACCTAAAATATTGCTAAACAATTAACATAATATTAACAACAATTCAGTACATAAATAATCATCCAACTATTCCTAAACTTATCAATTCTGATCCTAAATATTTATAGTCAAATCTTATTTAAAAATATACCTTACATGAAAGCAAAACTTACATGAAAGCAGAACTCTGAGAAGACCACTATACTTCCTCTTCTATCTAACTGATACAAATTTAAGACAAAATAACAACTCAGTTAGTAACTGGAATTCCTAATGAAATTTTCCAAAACACAAAGTCCTAAGCAATCTTAATTATAAATTATCTAAAATAAATTTAACAGCAACAATATTAGCACTACCACTCAGTAAACAAAATCCAATCAAACTAAACCCCACCAAAAAAATACTCCACAAAACTAAATACAAATGATTTAACAGAAATTTCAGAGAAGGCCAAGGAAAATCGATCTTTCACCGAGTTTGACAAACTAAATAAACTAGTGTTTTCATATAAACAAAAATGCACCAGAGATATGATCCAAAATAAATTTATTTAAAAAACAGTACAAAAAGTTTTCTCACCAGATCAAAGACAGTGAAGACTCTATCAACCAATGATTATAACAATGTAAGTAGATTCAGTATCAACTCTATGCAGCAAAAGAAAACAACGCCTCTAATCGGATGAAGAACAAAATGAGAACAACAAGCCAACACTATTTTCTCTAAGATACAAACAAGCAAAGAGGAAAGCTCCTTTAACACAAGCATACCAAAACAAATCCTTAACACTGTGAGGGCCCGTGACAATAATGTTGGCAAACTATTCAACTTCGTACAACAACAAACCACATTCAATAAGACGAAAGGGAAAAGTATACGAACCACATTCAACTTCGTACAACAACGAACCAAAACTAATCCATATCCATGCCATCATCTACAAATTCAAATACATATTGAAAGGGAAAAGTATACGATGCCAGTGTTTAGCCCCCAGTAGACTATCCTATTGAAAGTGGTAGAGAAAAGAATATTACTAATCACTCCAGATGGTAGACAAAAACAATAAAGTAACATCGTTGCTCATTCTACCGGCATGGCGGAATGCACGTTCAAAGTGATAGACAAATGCACGGTCAGTAGATACATTCAAATATTGAATGGGCAGGTTTGACCACACCTCACGTTCAAAGTGATAGACAAATGCCATGTCATCAGTACTACTTGGGGCTAAACACGGAGCATCGTATATTTTTCCTTGTTTTTAATACCTAAGCACCGATGTGCATATATATATATATATAGAGAGAGAGAAATGCTATTATGCTTTGCAATATATATATATATATATTCAATCTTTTTGTCCAAAACTTTCCAAAAATGTACTCGTTTCAAATAATTATAAATGATATAGTTTCAATATCATGCCAGAAGTAATATTACCTTTACAATAGACTTTTAAATATATTTTGGATTTTATCCTTGTTATGATTTTTTTAACTTGTAGACTTTGTCATATATATGAATGTTTACATACAAATGTTATGTTGAAATTAGGGAAAGTTCATATTTTGTCATCAAACTTTTGTCACAAAACTAAATTGGTTCTTGAACTTTAATTATACCAATTTGATACTGAGAAATTAAAGATTTTGGACCAACTCGATCTTTTCAAGAAAATTTAAAAAATTACTTTGATTTATTTTTGTAAAACTTCAATGATAAATTAATGTAAATTAAAGTAAATGGCTAACTTGATTTTTTTTAATGCAACCCATCAATGATTAGCCGCGCTTTCTCTTGGAAATCATACAAAGGCACAGGCTAGCAGCATCAAAATCAACGACAACCAACTTCCCCACGAACCAGGTGGTCCCTTTAAGATATCTTTTTTTATCTATATCTCTGAATAAAGATCTTGGAATTATTGTACAAAATTAATTCTTTTTGCGTAGGATCTAAAATGGATGATCTAATCACATAATTAGCTTTCGTTTCCCCTTTTCAGAAGATGACGGTAGGGAAAAATATCTTTAGCATATATAGGTCCTAACATGCTATCTTTTTTAATTCAATAGTTAAATTATAATAAATGTAATCGTTGGATATATTTTCAATCACCTCATATTACATGTGTATGTGTAGAAATTAATTACGGTGCATTAATTTTATTATAATGGTCATCAAGATATGCAGTTAAATCACTTGTGTATATATTGAAATTAATTACCATGCATTAATTTTATTTTAAAGGTGATGAAGATATGCAGTTAAATCGTCAAAATTAAGTCCACTAATTTTGTTAGCTCTTGATGCATATTCAAATAAAATTAAATGATATAACTTTTTGTGTACACGCATACCATGATGGATACAAAATATCCAATCACTTAGTTTTATTTTTTTAATATTGAAATAATTACTTGAATTTAATGTATTGGTAACAGTATGATATCAATAAAACTTCACATAAAATTCTTCCTCTTTGTGTAAATTATGTTTTCATAATTCGTTTTTAAACTGTTCAGCCATTTTACATTCAGAAAATTATTCTGTAATATGATAACATCTACCAGCAGCCCACCAATCACCAACCTCAAAAGAATTAATTCAATACCTGAAATGGTCAGCAGCAGTGGGGCCCCATGCATTCTCATCGCTGCTACAGCGTTGAGTGTTGTCCGCATAATGTTTTTGCTATAATATCAACGAATTTGCAACGTAACAGTGCTGCCCGCTGACTATTTCGTAATCCCGCATTATTTTGAAGGATAGGGATTCCAAAAGAACACCACCTTTCCATTTTTTATAATTAATTTTGTGTTTCGGCAGCCAACCCACAGGAACACTTGCATTTTCCAAGAATTTGAAAACAAAAAACTATGAACAATCAACAAGCAATAAGACACCTGTTTCATATTGGTTTTTGTGTTTTGTACACTACAGCACAGCCTGGCTGAAATCCACTGTTTATTTATTTAATCCATCAATTCCTTTCATCCTCCATCACCAAAATTTAGAATAATAATTTAGAAGAGAAGGAGAAAAAAAAAGTAGACTTGTCAGTTACCAGCCACTCACAACTCACAAGCTTGCACAACTTAATTATCTTTTCATAATCTCAATGTTGTACAGTATATTGGGCTGAATATGGTATCAATTGTTGGTGCTTTGGTATATTGAAAGATTAATTGCTATTGATCACTATGTTTTTTTTTTTAATTTGTCAAATAAATGTAAGTATTTTAAATATAAAATGTGTTTTCATTATCTAGATATTAATATATCACATGTCATAGCAAATATGTAGTTTCAATATTTCTATTATAAGATCTTAAAATTGAACCAAACTTTTGAGTACATCTAAACAAGAGAGTAGTGAGTATATAATTACACCGAATGTGATATGTGATTGATCTAATAAAGGAGGAACTATTATAAATTTTCTTTATTTTTATTGTTAGTTTTTTTATATTAGAGGTCGGATCTGACATTTTCTAAAATACCAATATCTCCTCTCAATGTTCGATATTTTGAACCCGCGATTTTAGTGATAACACTAGCGTCAAATAGACGAATAATAATTTTACTATGTAATTCTATCCTTGTATAAACAAGTATCTCTAGAGTAGCTATGTATTTGAGTAAAAGTGAGAGAAGTAAATTAAAATTACAAACTTTCAGTTGGTGACTTGATAAGAATTTGTCAAAAAATAAAAAATAAAGTATTATTCTCTATAGTTTAGACGGATTATATATCTCAAATAAGATGTGATTTCATAATTGTGTGGTTTGTTGATTAAGTGCTGATAAAACCAAAATGTTAATTATTCTAAATGCTCAATGAATGATTAACAGATACTAATTGTACCAAAATGAATATACAAACTAATTAAAGAACGGGTGTAGGCCATGTATATGTTATTTTTGATGGAAGTATAGTCCATGTATATAAACAAGTTAGATATCTGAAAACAAAGTCATATCATTGTATCAAGATTATCAATTTTTGTAATAAAAATTTGAGAAATTACTTCTCAACGGTTCATCATTACCTTAGTAATTACAAAAGATTAGGCATCATATTATTTAACCAACTGAAATAATAAAAAAAGTTCATTAACAATCTCAGTTAAAAAATTCAAATTAATTCAAATTAATATAAGAGAGGAAATATAGATTTAGAATTAATAAAAAAATAATTCACTAATTATTTCGGTCATTAAAGATATTAATAACCATTCAAAAGAAACATTCGAAAACGTTCAATAACATTAATCCCTTTTAATTCCAACATTATGATTTGTCATGTTTGTCAAATAAATTAGTTCTCATTAATAACATCCCATATTTTTTATATTTTGGTTATATTCCCAAATTCCCAACTTAGTCCTTGCCGGATTCATCCTAACCGGATCCACTAACGCATAATCCTAGACCCGCCAACTTGAAAGTACCAAACGAAAGAACTGACACACAAACGCCAAAATCTTTCTCCTTTTGATTTCTTTCTTTCTTTATTTCTTCTCTACCTTTGTCCATCTAATCTCTCTCCAACAAAACCCCAAAACCCTGAGATCAGCACTAATTGACTAATTCCATGATGGAGGAGATGACTGAGATAGAGGCGGCGACCGAAGGAGGCGTAGCTGTGGCAACGGCGGAGGACTGGCGGAGGGCACTGGCGGCTGTGGTCCCCGCTGTCGTGGTGCTCCGGACCACCGCTCCTAGAGCCTTTGATACGGAGCAAGCTGGAGCGAGCTACGCCACTGGATTTGTTGTTGATAAACAGAGAGGGATAATTCTCACCAATCGCCATGTTGTAAAACCTGGTAAGTGGAAGGATAAAGATTCCATGTTGATCGAATTATTACGCGCATCACACAGACTAGCCAGTGTAACTTGGTTTAGATATGGGAATTGATTGTTGATAAGTGAAAGGTTGATGCGATTTAGCTTTAAAATTTTGATTATAAGTGGTAAAATTAGCTTGGAACAGGTAGATGTTACCCGTGACCAGAGGACACGGGGAGGAATTAACTGAAAGGTTACAGAACAATAAAATTAGCATTGATTACTTGTCAAGAAAAAAAAATTGTTGTTGTAATTTGTGACATTATTTTCTTGTTCATTTTCTAATCTCAAATGCTTGTGGGACTGCGTGTAGGCCCCGTTGTTGCTGAGGCCATGTTTGTCAATCGTGAGGAAATTTCGCTACGCCCCATCTATAGAGATCCTGTAAGTTAATTTTTAATTTCTTCTTTTCATAAAATATTTTTTATGAGCTTTAGTCAGTTATGTTTCCTTGTAATGATTGATCATGCTATATTTTTTTCCTTGTTTCTAAAATATAGGTGCATGATTTTGGGTTCTTTTGCTATGATCCTGCAGCTGTAAAATTTTTAAAGTATGAAGAGATCCCTCTATCGCCTGAAGATGCTTGTGTCGGTCTTGAGATTCGTGTCGTAGGGAATGATAGTGGAGAAAAGGTGAACATATTGTTTTTCAGGACTTCTTTGTGTGGGTCTTGAAATTCTTTCAGATACCATCTTACAAAGATGTGAAGGTAGGCCACCATGAAAAGGGTTGCCATTTTACACCTCAGTGTAGACCTATCAGACAAATTTTCTAATATGGATGGTACATTAATGTTTGCTAAACTGTGGATCGCGTGCTAATCAGTGCCAAAATATCAATTGGAACTAAGCTGTATAAATCAATGAATGGAACTGAGTTTTGTTGCTGGCACTGAGATGGTGTCAGCTGTCAGGTGAACTCACTTCCCAACCCATTTGTATAAGTAAACCTTTGGGTCAATATCTTTTGTTTTCCACTATACATCTAATATTTTGCTTGCATTTGGTATGAAGATTACATTTCACAAATATTGTGTCTTGTCAAATGCAGGTCTCCATTTTGGCAGGAACACTAGCTCGGCTCGACAGGGAGGCACCACACTACAAAAAGTATTTGTTCCATATAATCCTGTGTTAATTAGGAAATTGTACAGTTTGTTGGTTAATTGGATTTTATTTCTGTTGGAATTGTAATTTACTTGCAAGTTAGAGTACCGACTTTTCAAGTAGAATTCTCCTTGTTTTGTCATGTTGAGTATCTGACTTACTCTTTGTTGATCTCAGGGATGGATATAATGACTTCAACACATTCTACATGCAGGTCATGATTTTTTAAAACATAGTTTCATGCAGTGCAGTAATGGATAAACCATTACTATTGTCATTTGTTTTCTGATTATTGTTTAAACCATTACTAATTTCATTTCTTTTCTGACTATATTTTAACCCTTCAATAGGCAGCCTCTGGTACAAAAGGTGGATCAAGTGGGTCACCTGTGGTGAATTGCAAAGGCAGAGCAGTAGCATTAAATGCAGGTAGCAAATCGTCTAGTGCTTCTGCCTTCTTTCTTCCCTTAGAGCGAGTAATGTTCTTCTCTCCTTGATAAATGTCCTACATCTTACTTAATACCAAAATAAATACAGAAAAAGGGCAAACTAAAAAAAGACTGCATTTTGACTGCTTCTGTTTTGGTGTTTTTGTTATTTTCGTGCTTTTCTAAAACCCTACAAAAATAGGTTGTCAGGACTCTAAAGATAATACAAGAAAGCTGGGGGACATTTGGAAGCAAGACTGAGTCTGTCTCTATTCCTCGCGGAACCCTTCAGGTTTGATTTATTCACAGATTTTAGACCACTAGCAGCTTAGTTTCTGATTTTTTTCCCCCTTTCTTACTAGATTACTTGGTTTAGACGACTGCCAAGATGAATGATCTTCTTGAAGTGCTTTCTTATTATAACAGCGAAATTGATGTCTTCTTGTTAGGTTACCTTTTTGCACAAAGGATTTGATGAGACCCGGCGGCTTGGTCTTCAGAATGAAACAGAACAAGTACACTTCCATCTCCCCTTATCCATGTTACCTTTTTAAATTGTAGCCCTACTATCAGTATCTTTTGCAGTCACCATTTTTATTAGTGTCTTCCATTTGCTCTTTTAGATGGTGCGCCTAGTTTCTTCTCAAAGTGAGACGGGAATGCTGGTGGTTGATTCTGTGGTAAGTGCTTATGTTTGTTCTATTGTTTAATTGGTTATCTTTTGTTATGCAGTTTTGTACTGTTGAATGGGTTTTCATGAAACCTATGTTTTTCAGGTACCAGGTGGTCCTGCACACAAACATCTGCAAGCTGGTGATATATTAGTTCGAGCGAATGGAAACGTGAGTCCTATTTTACGAACTAATTCATTTATTTTTTTTGGATTCGTTTGAATGCTTTCAATCAATTCAAATTAAGTTCTAGTTCTTGTTTTATTTTCTTATTCTTCTTAATTTTGGTCTGAAGTCTGAACAATTCTCAAGTACTATTTAGCGGCCAGGCTGCATACATAATTCAATTTATACATGATACTAACTGAAGTTCTTTTCAACATAAAAAAATTACTGCAATCGACTTTTTTGTTTTGTTTTTTTAGCTTTCCTTTTGAACCGAGAGCTTGAAAATGGCAGTGTGCGGTAAAACCTGGATTTAAACTTTTTATGCAGGTTATGACTCAATTTCTTACTTTGGAGACCTTACTTGATGACAGTGTTGATAAGGAAATAGAGTTGCATGTTGAAAGAGGAGGATCTCCTTTAACAGTGCAATTAAAGGTACTTATATTTGGGTTAGGAACCACTAACGATTAGTTAAATTGACAACATCGACAATGGTGATAAACAAAGTTCTAATTTGAAACCCTTTTGGAAAATCTGTAGGTTCAGGATTTGCATTCGATAACTCCAAATTCCTTCTTGGAAATCAGTAATGCTGTTATTCACTCTCTCTCATACCAACAGGTGCCAAAGTCGTTGTATACTATCTTGTCTGGCAAGCTTCATTTATTGCATCAACTTTTTTATTTTTTTATTTATCATAGATTTTTCTTAGTAAATGAATTTTCTAATTTCAGGCTCGAAATTTCTGTTTCAAGTGTGGCCTTGTTTATGTGGCTGAGCAAGGGTAAGCACTCAAAATATTGGTTAAGCAAAAACTTGGGACTTACTTTCAAACCAAGTAAAATTTGTGCTAGGTTTGTAGTATGATTTCTCTGGAATATCTTGTACTTGCTTGCATTGCCAGGTATATGCTATCTCGTGCTTCAGTACCACGCCATGCGATAATAAAGAAGTTTGCTGGTGAAGATATTGAAAAGCTAGATGATTTTATCTCGGTTCTCTCAAAATTGTCTAGAGGGGCTCGTGTCCCCCTTGAGTATATGAGCTACTCTGATCGACACCGAAACAAGGTACTTTTGGTACTTCTTTTCAGTATTTCAAACAACAACAACAACAACAACAACAAAGCCTTTGTTTCCAAATAAATTGGGTAAGCTAGAAATGAAACCCAATCTAATATGAAAATCAATATAATAAATAGAAAAAAATAAAAATAACAGTATAAAAATGATAATACTAATGCTAATAATAATAATAATAATAATAATAATAATACTACACTATTCTACCAATCATAAGTTTTGACTAGTATTCTACATTGTTAATCCTAGACTAAAGTCGTACAATAATAACACTACTTCTAAAATTTAGTTCGTTAGTACGTGAATCGCTAACTTCCATGCACTCCTATCTGACGCCAACTCTTCTTGTGTTTTCGATGCGACCTAAAACTCCACTACGTACCGGTGCATCAGAAAGCCTCCGCTGGATATGTCCATACCATCTCAAACGATGTTGAACAAGTTTCTCTTTCAATCGGTGCAACACTAACATTGTCACGTATATCGTCATTTCTAATGCGATTCCTTCTTGTATGCCCACATATCCATCATAACATACACATCTTTGTCACGCTTATTTTTTGTATGTGTTGCACTTTAGTAGCACAACATTTTGCTTCATACAATATTGATGGTCTGATCGTCGTGCTATAGAACTTGCCTTTCAACTTTTGTGGGACCTTCTTGTTGCATAGGATGTCAAATGCTTGTCGCCATTTTATTCAACCCGCTTTTATTCTATGACTAACATCTTCATCAATCTCACCATTACTTTGTAGCATCGATCCTAAATATCGAAAGGTGTTTCTTCTAGGCACTACTTGTCCATCTAAATTGACATCTCCATCTTTTGATCGAAAGCCACTAAACTCGCACTTCATATATTCGGTCTTAGTCCTACTAAGTTTAAAACTTTTTTATTCTAAAGTCTTCCTCCACAACTCTAATTTTCTATCAACTCTTACTTTACTTTTGTCAATTAGAACAACATCATCTGCAAAGAGCATACATCAAGGAATATTGTTTTGTATATTTTTCGTGATCTTATCGATCACTAAGGCAAAAATGTAAGGGCTCAAGGTTGACCCTTGATGTTATTCTATCTTAATGGGAAAATCCCCAGTCTCGTTGTCACATGTTATGACGCTAGTCACAACGTTATCATACATATTTTTGATAAGGTTAACATACTTTGTTGGGACTTTCTTCTTTTCAAGTGCCCACCACATGACCTTCTTATGTATTTTGTCATACACTTTCTCCAAGTCGATAAATATCATATGTGAATCCTTCTTCTGCTTTCTATATCTCTCCATCAATTGTCTTGTAAAGAAAATCGCCTCTATAGTCGATCGTCTGGGAATAAAACCAAATTGGTTTTTCGTAACGCTTGTCATCTTTCTTAAAACAATGCTCAATCACTCTCTCCCAAAGCTTCATTGTATGACTCATAAGCTTGATTTCTCTGTAATTAATACAACTTTGAATATCTCCTTTATTCTTGAAGATAGGTACTAATATACTTCTTCTCCACTTGTCCAGCATTTTGTTTGACCGAAAGATATTGTTGAACAACATAGTCAACCATACTACGCCTATGTCTTCAAGGCATCTCCATACATTGATCGGGATGTTATCAGAGCTTAAAGTCTTTACCGACTTTCATTCTTTTCAAAGCCTCCTTCACATCCGTCTCTTGAATTCTTCGAATGAATCTCCTATTGGTGTTGTCAAAATAGTCATCTAGCTCAACTATAGTGCTTTCGTTCTCTCCATTGAACAACTTGTCGAAGTATTCTTTCCATCTGTTCTTGATCTCGTTGTCTTTCACCAAACGTCTATTTGTCTCACCCTTGATGCATTTGACTTGGCTAAAATCTCTCGTCTTTCTCTTGCGGATTTTGGCAATCTTATATACGTCATTTTCGCCTTCCTTCGTACCTAGCTTATGATATAGATCCTCATAAGCTCGACCTCTTGCTTCACTCACAGTTTTCTTTGCATTATTTTTTGTTGTTTTATACTTTTGTACATTGTCTTCACTCTTGTCATGATGCAAACACTTGTAGCAATTGTTCTTCTCCTTGACAGTTTTTTGCACGTTCTCGTTCCACCACCAATTGTCTTTAGGTTCACGTCTGTTTCCCTTAGTCACTCCGAATACCTCTGTAGCTACCTTTCAAATGCGAGTTGTCATCTTGTTCCACATGTTATTAGCGTCGTAATCATCTTCGTTAAAGGTTTTCTTCGATCATCTAAAGACTTGTTGGGCATCTCCTTTGAGTTTCCACCATCTCTTTCTCGATATTTTGATGCCTTTGTCCCGTCAAGCACGTATTCTGAAGCGAAAATTCGGGACCACAAGCTTGTGTTGTTGGACGACACGCTCTCCAGGTATAACCTTACAGTCTACGCAGTCTACGCATTGCAGAAGGTAACTAAATGAGATTGTCTCTTTCTAAAGGTGTTAGCTATCATGAGGTCATATGGTACAGCGAAGTTCAAGATGTTTTCTCCTTCTTGATTTTTATCACCACATCCAAATCCCCCGTGCACTCTTTCAACCCCCACTAGTACCAACATGACCGTTGAAGTCTCCTCCTATAAAAAACTTCTCGTCGCTAGGCACATCTCTAAGCATCCCCTCTAGATCTTCCTAGAATTGCTTCTTGACGTTCTTGCACAAACCTATTTGTGGAGCATACACACTAATAACGTTTAAAACTAATTCGCCAATGACCTACTTGACTAGGATAAGTCAATCTTCTTGTCTCCTAATGTCGACAACTCCGTTCTTGAACCTCTGATCAATTAAGACGCCTACTCCATTCTTGCTTCATTATGTTCTTGTGTACCAGAGCTTAAAATTAGTATTTTCCACCTCCTTCGCCTTCTGACCCGTCCATTTAGTCTCTTGAATGTATAAGATATTTACACGTCTCCTAATCGCATATCAACTAACTCTCGTAGCTTACCCGTTAAGGATCCTACATTCCAACTACCTAGACAAATCTTATTATCCTCGGTTAGCTTTCTTACCCCTTGCACTCGTCGAGTAAAGTGCGAAGACCCTTGCTCATTTGTCACTACACGCGGGCGTCAATGTAGCCTGTCACTAAGGGAGTGACGACCCGGCCCTTAAACATTTAACACCATACTCGGGTCCGATATGGCGCGTCGCTAAGAGGGTTACGCCCCAACGAAAGTCTATTGGGTTTCATTTCCATGGGAGTAGCTATTTTTGTACGTTGGTTCGTCACGCCTATCACAACCCTCCTTTTCCGAGCTTGGGACCGGCTATGTTGAAACAACACAGGCGTTGTTCCAAAAAATATTGTATATGCAAGCCACACTACTATTTGAACTGTAAACTACAGTAAAGCTAGGTACCCTGATGGAAGTGTGCTTGCTACTATCACCATTTTCACCCTAACCTTACTTTTGTGGCATTTTTGTCAATTTGCTCATAAACACAACTCAATTAAATGGAACTAAAATTGAGGTTTACCAAGGTAGGTTAGTGAAATTGGATCAACAACTACTTTGAAATAGTTCGGAACTTTTTATTTATTTTGTGCTTCATTCATATTATTTAATTTTTTTTATATTGTTGTGTAAAATTTGTTGCAATCTTCAAATACAAGCATAATATTCCCCCTCCGCATAGTTTTATAAATAAAAGCTGACATATCACCATCTTTTTGTAGTCTGTCTTAGTGACTATAGACCGACACGAGTGGTATGCAGCTCCTCAGATATACACCAGAGATGGATTAAGCGGCTTGTGGACCAGCAAACCTGCAATTCGGTCGTCCTCGCCTATGTTGTCATCCCCTACTCACAATGGTCAGAGTCAGATAGACTCATTCTCCAACTTAGTTGAACCAGGTTTAATGGACCACAACTATCAAACTGGTATAAAAGTTGTGGCTGACGGTTGTGTCAAAATGCAAACTGACGAAGAAAACCTAGTTGATGGACATGTGAGTTCAGAACTAAAGAGGCGGAAGGTAGAAGAGGATACTTCAATGGGTGAAGGGAATGTATTGTCTGATGGTGTACCAGATCGAAATTTGGACCAGGAATTTGCAAATGTGGTTAGTACAACGGAAGATATGTCACATGAGATTGGGGCAGCACTGATTAATGCATCTTTGGCTGAGAAAGTCATTGAGCCTGCACTTGTAATGCTCGAGGTAAGTTTTTTTTTTCTTTATTATAAGATTTTTACTATTTTTGAATTCTGAATGAGAACAACTTTCTGCCATGCTAGGTTGTTTCATGGGGCTAAAATCAAATAATTTCATATATTGAATGGTCTCATTCATACTCAGTACCTTTGAGTATTGGTTGAATTGGGATTCAATAATTGCTTATAATTTTTTTTTTGGTTGTTTCATTGATTGGTTGGTTATATAGATACACTAACTGTTGTGTACATATACACCTGGTACCAAGTTCATAAAATGTTTTACTGGGATTGAAAATGTTTGTCATGACAATGACCACCGTGTACAGGTTTAACCAAGTTGTAAACCTTGCATACAGTCAACATGGTTGAATAGTTATTTATGTGAGAATACCTGATCAGAAACTCTTTATGTCTATACTCTTCCTCATTCATAAGTGCGAATGAGAACGCCCTTCAATATACAAGTAAAATGGTCATATCTATGTCATGGTAGATAATTTTCATTTGAGTTCATGTGTGATATTTGAACATATAGGTTCATGTGCCACAATCATGCATGCTTGATGGGGTGCATTCACAATATTTCTTTGGGACGGGTGTTATAGTACACCACTCAGAGAATCTTGGTTTGGTTGCTGTTGACAGAAATACAGTTGCTGTGTTTATTTCTGATGTAATGCTATCTTTTGCGGCTTATCCTATTGAAATTCCTGCCGAGGTAAAATGGAGGATGATAAGGAATCAACATTTATTAACAGATAAATTTAATGTTAGAACATTGATTGAGCTGTAATTTTGCTCCTGTGTTTTAGGTTGTTTTCCTACACCCAGTCCACAACTTTGCATTGGTTGCCTATGATCCTTCTGCTCTTGGTGCTGGTGCTTCCATCGTTCGAGCTGCTAAGCTTCTTCCTGGTTAGCCCCCATCTTAGAAAGTTAACAACCGTTTTTGCTCTGTGTTATGCTGGAATTTTACTTCCTACAGCTGAGCCAAAAAAGAGTTTGTTTCTAAAATATATTTATTGCGTAACCTCATTTTGTGAGGTCATTTGCTAATAAAACAGTTTCTCAATTACCGACATTGATATGTTGCATTCAAAATGGATATTTCTTAAAATTCAGATTGACAGGCTTCCTATTAATTTGTATCCATATTTTCTTTTTG